>CM042163.1:44069691-44177191 GCA_023376005.1 Doryteuthis pealeii
GCAAGCAACTCGAAGTTTTTGACCAAATAACAAAATGCATAAACCAGAATCTGTTCTTTAGTCTCCTCTTAAAAGTTCTAATAACCCTTCAAAGAGTCGAAAATTGAATAATACATGTATTTATATAATATATATATATATATAATATATATATATATATATACTTACTAACCAGGATGTGACACAAGGTCAATTTCTTAAGCAGAGTTTAACTGGTTTGAATTCAAAGTTTTCCTTCTCCTAGACTGGTTACCTAGCCAAGGTTAAAGAGCCCAGTCTGCCCTACTATGTATTCATAGCTGGAGGGAGAGTAGTTGGATGCATACCTTTCCCAAGGGTATTAGCGCTATGTGAAATGCAAACAGCCTCATCCAGGATTTGAACTTGGGTCAATGAGTCCATTTCATATGACCCTAACCATTACACCACACACCTTCAACCCTAATAATAATAATAATAATAATAAGAAGAAGAAGAAGAAGAAGATGATCAACCTTGCATTAAGCAAATGCAGCAAACTAGCACAACAGGAATACAAGGCTAGACATGACTGGGTTGGAAAAGTGATCCACTGGAAATTGTGCAAGAAACTAAATTTTGATCATACAACAAAATGATATATGCATAAACCAGAATCTGTTCTTGAGAATGAAACATAAAATTCTCTGTCGATTCAGATCTGATGAATGTAACTTTTTGCTGATCAGCAAAAGTGCACTTTAACCAGGACAAATTGGCCGAAACGTTGTACAGATAACAATAAAGATGAGGACAATAGTCCGAATAATTCAAATAATACAAATTATCAAGCCTCATCTCAAAAATTCAGAGAAATAGTGACCACGACTAATTAGCAAGTAAAAGTTTTAATTTCATTTTTTTAACATGTTATTTTGATGATAATGATAATAATAATGATAATAATAATCTTCCATCTGTTATCATCCTGCAACCCCCTCTGGTTAAAAATGAGACCATTCAAATTGTTCAGGATGCAATACAAAAATGTAAATCCAGATTATCTGGTGTTGCTTAATTGCAGATTTCTTATTTATCCCATTTAATTTCATCTAATTTTAAAAATGAAACATTCCAAATGGTTTTGCGTCGCTTAAATGCCCAACGTAAAATTAAAATGAATTAAAAAAAAATAAGTTACATGTTTGTTTTATTTGTAATATTGAAATTGTGAATTACAGAATATATTTTGGGAATTTTGATCTTATGTTGTCCTGGCCCCCTGCTTTAATTTAGTCAATGTTTTAGTGAGCCAGCATCAGGCGGATTTCCGGCCCAGGAGACCTGAGGAGACTTGTTGTCACTCAGACACCAGTGAAAGGCCATCACTTAATGCTGGTATGAAAAACTAACAAGGAGTGAAATCTATTTATAATGGAGATTGTCTGTATTTCTATCTGTAAAAAAACTACGTCATAGCTCTACATCACAGCTTACGTCGCAATATTCTTATGCTATATACACCCAAAATTTGAGTAAGCAAATTTAAAAATTGATTTTTACTCTCGTCCTTTTTTCAAAAAAAAAATTTGTTTACAGTAACAAGAAGTTAACTAAAAAGTTTACAAATAAATAAATACCTACGATTTTGTGTAAAATTGATGTAGAAAATATTCAAAATACTTGTTTGATTATTACATGCACGCAACATTTTATTTGAGAGGGACGGGGCTCAGTTTTCATTTACAATTGTTTTATTTTTTTTTTACTCCTTTAATAAATATGAGGATTTGTCTTACTTATGATAGAAACCCTCTGACATTGAATTTTTAACTCCCACCCTCTCAGGCAATGTCTTTCAAAATTAATTTTTACAATGCCCGGACAATAAGAGAATCTCCAATGTTTTCTGTTGCTAGTAATAATAATAAAATACAATAAGAATCTTTTTTCTAAGAATCTAATTACAAATTCTAGAATTGTTTTTTTTTTTTTATAACTGTTTTTTTTTTTAACAACCCTCTCGAATAATTGATCTAGTTTTTTTTTTTCTCTCTCTCTTTTTTTTTTGTTTGTTAAATTTATTTTTAGAATTTTCAAAAACTGGTATGAACAATGAGGTAATTTGTGTCTTCTATCCGCGTCTGTCTGTATGTCCCCCATCTAAACATCTGTCTGTGTGTCCCCACCTACTATCATCTAGAACAAAGCAGTCTACAGTTTTAATTCATAATGATACTTTTATACTATTTATTAACTTTTAAACTAGTAATATATTTACCAACAGAGTTTATAAGAGTAATCCTCATTCATAGGTTGGTTGGTTGGTTGGTTGGTTGGTTTTGCCCAGTGGTGTACCATCATCATCATCATCATCATCATCATGTTGTGCTGTTAGTATGGATATCCATGACAATCTCTCTCCATCTGTCCCTATCACTCATCATTTTTGAGAGGTCCTCTATGCAGCATCCTGTATCCTTTTCACTTGTAATATATTTACCAACAGAGTTTATAAGAATAATCCTCATTCATAGGTTAGTTGGTTGGTTGGTTGGTTGGTTGATTGGTTTATGATTTTGCCCAGTGGTGTACCATCATCATCATCATCATCATGTCGCGCTGTTAGCACGGATATCCATGACAATCTCTCTCCATCCATCCCTATCACTCATCATTCTTAGGAGGTCCTCTATACAGCATCATGTATCCGCACAGAGCTGGTTTTCGATATTGCGTACTGTCATAGGGATTTTGTATTTTGGATTGTTTCAATGTCATAGATATCTATCGGTGGCTGTTTTGTTGACTCATCAATAGGCGCTATTCTTAGAGATGAGGAGCAGTAGTTTCCTAAATGAACCATTTGATCCTGGCTGTTGACCCGTTTAAGGTTTTTCCACCCAGCATCATATGAGCAACGACATTGTCCCAGTTTGGGTTCATCTGCCTGTGTCTCACATCCACCATGCTGCTACCCATGGTTTCCTGTATAACATACTTTTGTGGCATGTGCACTTCTGCATAAAACTCTTTCAGAGAGAGAGAGAGAAAAAAAAAAAGAGGGGGAGAGACCCAAAAAATTTGGTTGCTACGAATTTTAAAACAAATTAAAATTAATTTAAATCAATTATATAACTTTTTGTTTAAGTTGAAAAGTAGTAACATAATGAGAATCAGTAAAAAAAGCAAAATAATATTACACATGTAATTTATTTTTAATCCATTTAAAACTATTTTTGTGGTCAATTTTGCTCAAATATGGCCGTAAATGCTGTCTAAAGATGGTGTAAAATTCATGTTTACAAAATAAATTTAACCCTCCCGATTGAAAAAAAATTCACCAAAAATCAGGGAATTAACCGATTTTAATGAAATTTTCAATGTTGATTTATCAATGCAATTAATGTTATAATGCATTAGTTATTTTATTTAAAAAAATTCTGATTTAATTAAGTATTGCTGCTATGATAAATTAATATATTAAATTCATTTAAAATATGAATAACATGATGTTTATTTTTTATTTACCAACAAACAGAGTTTATATGAGTAATGCTCATACATAGGTTGGTTGGTTTTTTTTTTTGGTGGGGGTGCCCAGTGGTGTACCAAGCTCAAATGCACCTCTGGGCAGATGTTTATTTAGTCGCTCCTTAAAAGTTCGGACCATATGACTTTTAGGCACCCCTTTTGTGATCTCGTTTCATAAAGACATTTTTTTCATTTACACTGTCAAAATCTGGTTGTTTGTTAGGGTTAGGGGTTAGGGTTAGGGGTTAGTTTTATAATTTAAAAAAAAACTCTAAAATCGTCTGTTAACAAACAACTGGATTTTGACAGTGTAAATGAAAAAATGTCCTTATGAAACGAGATTGCAAAAGAGGTACCTAAAAGTCATATGGACAAAAGTTCTAATAACACTTCAAAAAGCCGAAAATGGAATAGCACACACACGCACACACACACACACACACACATATATATTTACCAACCCCTCCCCTCAGCATGAGCAGGATGTGACACAAGGTCAATTTTTTAAACTTATTTTAAAAGGATATTGTATTTTAAATAAAGGATTGTCCACTAGAAACACAATATGCTCTCAGTTTGTCTGTGTATTGGTTTCATATATATATTTTCCCAACCCCTCAGCATGAGCAGGATGTGACACAAGGTCAATTTCTTAAGCGGAGATTAACAGGTTTGAATTCAGAGTTTTCCTTCTTCTAGACCGGTTGCCTAACCAAGGCTAAAGAGCTCAGTCTGCCCTACTATTTACCCATAGCTGGAGGGAGAGTAGGATTTATACCTTTCTCAAGGGTATTAGCGCTAAGTGAAATGCAATTACCACATCCAGGATTTGAACTCGGGGCGACGAGTCCATTTCCCATGACTTTAACCATTACACCACACGCTTCCAACCTTATAACTTACAATATGTATAAACTTTATTACACTACTTGTTATTTTACTTCTTGTTTGGTTTTGTTCTATAATAAATATTTTGTTTTTGTTAAATCATTGTGTATTGTTTTGCTTACACAGGATATATTTTTATTTATTTACAAACAGGCTTCATCTTATGTCTCCTGTTGGTAAAGGCAGGAATCTTGCATGTCACATGATACTTAGTTAGGTGATCAGTTTCAACCTAAATGGCATGCAGAACAGACATGTTCTGTTGAGGTTTGCTCAACCGTGCGGTGAATCAGAATGGGCAGTAATAAGATCTTTGATCAAAGAAAAACAAAGTCTTGTAGTTGATTAATGCATAACTTAAAAAAATAAGTCCTTAGTTAGAGACAGCAACATGGTAAGAAGTTAGAAGATTAGACATGACAACTGGCTGAAACAAAGAAGTAAAGGAAACAGCACTAGATGATCATAGCCAAAAGGAAGATGATAGAACAGAGAATGAAGTAGCAGAAAGTAAGTCACGACTCTGTCTGTCTGTCTGTCTCTCAATATCACCTGAAGACTCTCTCTATCAATTTTGTTTATATGCCCGCAATGGGCTATATAACACCTGGACTAGCCTGTTTTCATTTCGCATAGTGCAACAAACCAATCAACTAACTAACCAAACAACCAACCAACCAGCCAACCAATTAACCGACCAACTGACCAACCAACTGACCAACCAACCAACCAACCAGCCAACTAATCAACCAACCAGCTAACCGACTAACCAACCAACCAACCAACCAACCAACTAACTAATTGACCGACCAACCAACTAACCAAAGAACCAACCGACCAACCAACTAACTAACCAACTAACTAACCAACCAACCAACCAACTGACTAACCAACCAACCAACTAATTGATTGACTGATCAACTGACTAACCAAACAACCAATTAACCAACCAACCAACTAACCAATCGACTGACCAACCGACTAACCAAACAACCAATTAACTAACCAACCAACCAACTAACCATTAAACAAACCAATCAACCAACCAACCATCTAACCAACCAACCAACCAACCAACCAACTAACCATTAAACAAACCAACCAACCAACCAACCAACCAACTAACTAATCAACCAACCAACCGACCGACCAACCAACCAACCAACTAACTGACCGACTGACCAACCAACCAACTAACCATTAAACCAACCAACCAACCAACCAACTAATCGACCGACCGGCCAACCAACCAACCAACCAACCAACTAACCATTAAACCAACCAACCAATCAACTAACTGATCAACTAACCAAACAACCAATTAACTAACTAACCAACCAACTGACCAACCAACCAACCAGCCAGCCAACCAACTAAGCAAGCAAGCAAGCAACCAACCAACTAACCGACCGACCGACCAATCAACTAGCCAACCAACCAACCAGCCAACCAACCAACTAACGACGACCGACCAATCAACTAGCCAACCAACCAACCAGCCAACCAACTAACCAACCAACAACCAACCAACCAACCAACCAACCAACCAACCAACAACCAACCAACCAACCAACCGACCAACCAACTAACTAACCAATCAACCAACCAACTAACCAACCAACCAACCAGTTCTACCATTTATTTTTTTTTTCTTATATTTCTTTCTTTCCCTAGGCACTAGGCATATACAATAAGGTCTTTTTTTATTTATTTTTCTTGGACATTTCTCCATCTGTTGCAATGGGATCAGCAAAGATCTCCGAGATAGGCATCACAGATTGCAATGACACATGTATCTTATATATGAGGGTCGGATGAAAAGTTAATAGGCTGACCGAGATACTCTCATGGAATGTGACCAAATGAAATTTATTTTTCAACATAGTCCACCTTGTGATTCACACACTTCTTCCATTGGCGCTGCAATGCTTGGATCTCATTGGTAAAAAGAAAATCATCAACAGCAGATTTAAAAGATATACAGTAACTAACCCCTACAGTAGATATAAAAGATATACAGTAAATGGCTCCTACCATCAATAACCCCTTGACACCAAAATACAAACAAAATTTAGATGTAAACAATTTAAAAAATTGTAAAAAATAAAATGGCAAAAAAGCAATTTAAAAATTGTAAAAAAAAACAAAAAAAATTGTAAAAAAAAAAAAATAGCAAAAGAAAAATTTAAAAATTGTAAAAAAACAATTAAAAAATTGTAAAAAATAAAATAGCAAAAAAGCAATTTAAAAATTGTAAAATAAAATAATTAAAATATTGTAAAAAAAAAATTGCAAAAAAGCCATTTAAAAATTGTAAAAAAAAACAATTAAAAAATTGTAAAAAAAAAAAAAATAGCAAAAAAGCAATTTAAAAATTGTAAAAAAAAAAAATTAAAAGATTGTAAAAAAAAAAAGAACAATTAAAAAAATGTAAAATGTTGCAGAGCTTGGATCTCATTGGTAAAAAAAATCACCAACAGCAGATATAAACGATATACAGTAAATAGCCCTTACCACCACCAACGCCTTGACACAAAATACAAACAAAATTAAGATGTAAACAATAATAAACCTTGGAAAATCAAAGTCCACAGCAGAAGATATGTTATTTTTTGTTCATTCTTAATAATGAATTTGTTTGTTTGGAGATGCTAGACTTCTTTGAGAGAGAAGTTTGGTTGAAATAGATATTTATAAGAACTAGCAAGAATATGCTCAGCCACCATGATCCTGTCCCCAGGCATTGTTGGCTGCCAACCACAGCCAACAGGTGGCCCCATTGGAAGGGTCTTACTCCTCTGCAGAGGTACAGTCAGTGTATTTCTCAACCCCAGCTGACAGGGTAATTGCTCATAATAAAAAATAAGTTAGACATAAAATTCTACACAAAAGAGAAGGAAAGAAAGAATAAGAAAAAGAATAACACAAAAGAATTATGAAAAAAAGAAAGAAAGAATAATAAAGAATAAAAAAGAATGATGAAGGAAAAATGATAAAAAAGATTGATTAAAAAAAATAGTCAGAATATGCACCCTCAGGGCATAAGTATTTAAGTTTTAATGTAATGAAATATATTATACTAGAAAGACTAATGAAATTAAGTAAGACCGCATATAAAAAGATTACAGTTATTTTAATTGGTTTCTATATAAAATCATTCATAGAATTTATTTTAATATGTTCCCTTATAGACCTCGTAAAAAAAATATTTTCCCTAATATATTTTAAGAAAAACATATATCAAGCATATTTTCATTAAAAGTAAGTGATTATGAAAATTTATAATTTAACTTGTTTTTGGCTACATAAAATTTCAATTTATTTACCGATGTGAAAATGTAAACAGTGTTTCCATTCATAATTTTCATTATTTCTGTAAGCTGAAGAAATTTAAAAAAAATCAGCAGGAGTTTTTCTAATGTTTCTTCTTTTGAATGGAGAAAACATTTTCAAGATAATATTAACCTTTATGCAAGTTTCATTGTGTTTTATATAGGGTGGGTAAATTTCACAGGGCAAATTGGTGGTACCTAAAATACTCCATTAAATTTTGGTTTGCATATCATATTTCTCTTCTATTCTCTCAGACATTTTGTCCATATATTTATCTATCTATTATACATATATAAAGGGCAGTTGTGTGTATATGTACGCCTGGAGGAAACTTCGAATATAAAACAATTAACGACAAAGTAAATATATATACACATTAAATATGAACAGGGCTTGGTTTTTCAGCAAAAATTATTGAAGGTTTGATTTATATTCGTGAAGATAATTAACAAATAAAATTTAGATAGTAACAGCATGGATTTTTTTTTCATTTAATATTTTAGATGGTAGACATTAACATTTCTTTTCAGAGTAGCTGGATCAATGCAAGGTCTATTTTTTTATATAGGGATTTAAATGGGGCATCCCGCGAGGATTCAACTCACAATTCAGTAATAATGGATCTGTGGGACTAACTTAAAAAAATTCCCCTCTACCCAGGCAATGCCGGGTAGGGGGAATTTTTTTCTAGTCTATATATAAAGAGCAGTTGGTATGTATGTATGTATGTCCAGAGGAAACTATGAAAATAAAACAATTAACCACAAAGTAAATATATATATAAACATTCACTATCATCATATCTTGGTTATTGAGCAAAAATAACGAAGATTTGATTTATATTCGTGAAGATAATTAAAAAATAAAATTTAAATGATAACAGCATGGATTTTTTTTTGTATTTAATGTTGTAAATAGTAGATATTCATTTTTCTTTTCAGAGTGGCTGGATCAGCACAAGGTCTTTTTACGTAGGGATTTTAATGGGACATCCTGTGGGAAAACAACTCACGATTCAATAATAATGGATCTATGAGACTAAATTTAAAAATAACATCACCCCTCTACCCAGGCGATGCTGGGTAGCCGCTTCTATTTCATACATAAAATTTTATTATTTGATCAGTATATCAAAAACTAGTATCTGAATGAATAATATCTAAATAAATAAGTCATGGTGGTACCTAAAATACTCCATTAAATTTTGGTTTTCACATCATATTTCTCTTCTATTCCCTCAGACATTTTGTCCATATATTTATTCATACATAAAATTGTATTATTTGATCTGTATATCAAAAACTAGTATCTGAATGAATAATATCTAAATGAATAAGTCATGGTGGTACCTAAAATACTCCATTAAATTTTGGTTTTCACGCCATATTTCTCTTCTATTCTCTCAGACATGTTGTCCATATATTTATTCATACATAAAATTGTATTATTTGATCTGTATATCAAAAACTAGTATCTGAATGAATAATATCTAAATGAATAAGTCATGGTGGTACCTAAAATACTCCATTAAATTTTGGTTTTCACGCCATATTTCTCTTCTATTCTCTCAGACATGTTGTCCATATATTTATTCATATAAAGTATTATTTGATCTGTATATCAAAAACTAGTTTCTGAATGAATAATATCTAACTGAATAAGTCATGGTGGTACCTAAAATACTCCATTAAATTTTGGTTTTCACATCATATTTCTCTTCTATTCTCTCAGACATTGTGTCCATATATTTATTCATACATAAAATTGTATTATTTGATCGGTATATAAAAAACTAGTATCTGAATGAATAAGTCATGGATATATCAATCCGACTCCTACCCATGTTATTTGGCCTGATAAAGGATCTTTGTTCGAATTCAGTGTGACTTGAATTTTACATAATGAACCTCTGACATATGCGTATGAAACAACAAAGTTATAAGTGGGAACGTCCAGCCACCTCTGATATTTAGGTACTTAAATATCATACCCATACATAAGTGATAGACTCACTAATTTGAGCAACAGCCCTGAAACATTCACAGCCAATTACGCTATGTGGGGTACGATGTCACTCTTTGATTTTTTTTTCTTTCCTCTCACTTCATATTTAGGGGAAAAAAATCTATTATATAATAATAATAATAACTCGTAAATAATTAGATCTGTGAAAGTCAATTCATAATTAAGTACTAAGATGTCTGCAAGAGGGACATAAAGACATGCCACATCTACACCAACACATGGGAGGCTTGTGCAGAAGAACATGCGACCTGGTGCCTCCTCGTCACAAACAAGGAACGAAGAGGAGTGAAAGAAAGAAAAAAAAGGAAGAAAAGAAGCTGCTGCAGAAAAGAGAGCCAAAAGGAGAGACAACAGCAACTCCAGCAAGCATCACTGTTTGTTTGCAGTCACTGCGCCAGAGATTGCCATTCAAAAATTGGTCAGTTCAGCCATTCATGCAGTTGCAGAAAAGAAAAAGTGGACACTACGCCATCGTCTTTAATAGATGGAATTTCCAAATTATCTATATATTAATACGTGTGTTCCTTAATTGTACAACAGTTATCATCTTGCAATACCTTCTGGTTAAAAATGAGACTGTTCAAATCATCCAAGATGAAATGCAAAAATGAAAATCCTGATTATCTGATTTTGAAAGTTTTTCTAACTATTAATACCCGTGTTCCTTAATCCAGTTTTAAAATGAATGATGAATGTGTTCGTGTAAAAAGTAATCTTCATCATTCAAATTCTCGATGTAATTGAGATGACTGTGAAATTCCAATTATAATCCCTTCTAAATAGAAAAAAAACTATCCCATCATAGACTGCCATTATAGTGGCAACGCAATGGGTTCATTGGTCGTCTAGACTAAAAAGAATCTATATATCAATACTCGTATTCCTTAAAAGTACGACTCTTATCATCTTGCAAGACCCTCTGCCATCAGCATATAACAATATATCAGGTTATTCAGAAATTCTTTCTAGTTTTAGAATGAACTGTTTAAATTCTGTTCTGAAATATTATTTTAATAGCCAGTATCAGCCAAACAGTGAGGGAGTATATCCCCTTTTTGCCAGCGCTAGATCAGGGAGATTGTTGTACTGAGGTGGAGTGCCACACCTGCCATCAGCATATAACAATATATCAGGTTGTTTAGAAATTCTGTCAAGTTTTAGAATAAATTGGAATAAATTATTTTCTAAAATATTATCTTAATAGTCAGTATCAATCAAACAGTGAGTGAGTATATCCCCTTTTTGCTAGTTTTTGTGAAAACAAATCAGGAGCTGAAGTCCCTAAGATGGTATGATGCTAAAATCCAGTGCTACCCAGTAACTCCTGCAACACTATGACTGCCAAACTGAATTGGTTCCTTACATTTCCTTTGTATCACAGCAGCAGTGTGGAGAGGGGGGATTAGTTGCTTGGGCAACATCTCATCCTTCATATGAACCTGCCCAGGCAACAGTTAAAACAAAATTGGACACTACTCCTGTTGTATACTCTCTTTACTTCTATTATTCTTCTGCTCATCTTTGGTATCTTATGTTCTTCTTCTAGCGTCTTGACTTCGTCTTGGGGACTTCGTGTCTGGTCTTCCATTGGGGATTTCTCTTTATCAGAAGCCCTGTGTCATTGGTAGTTTTTAGATAATAACACAAGACTTCGATTTGCTTTAGATCATATTTTATTCTGAAATCCCCACCAGACTACCCATGCAGATTGAGTTGGCCGTGCGCTGAACACGACTTACCACCTTCGTGGTTTGGCCGATATTGAACTAAACTCTCTTTCTAATCTAAACCGGAAGAGGGTCTTCTCCACCGATTCTCACAGTATCCCCCAGAAGGAGGTTCAGACTGAGGTCAAGCCGAGTCACTCAATCCTTCAAGGCCGCCGGCTGCAAATTATAACAGCCATTTTGGTTTCTGCACTAATAGTACATAGGTGTTAGGAATCTAATAATTATGTAACACTCCATCGTCTCTTGTAGATGGAAGGATACCAAGAAAAACAACAGCTAGTGCTAGATCTGAAAGATTGTTTTGCTGTGGTCGAGTGCCACACCTACCATCAGCTCCCAGATGCTTTATGCACATATCAGATTACCAAGGCTGTGCTACCTATGCACAGAGTTGGCGGGGAATGGTATCAAATCCAGAACCTTGCGATTCCTTGGTGGATACTGTACCAACTGAACTAAAACAGCCCCAATGATGGAAGAAATACATTCTCTAAGTGTTCTCAGGATTATTGAAAGAGAACATCAAATAAACAACAACAACAACAATAATGAGATTAACATCAGTTGCACTGCCTGACTGGATTAACGGATTGGATAATTTCTGGATTTAAGTCAGGGTTGGATTACCTAATTATCATGAATGTTCTTTTATGGTACATTGATTCTTCTATAGTGGTCATCACGCTGTCTTAACTCAATATACCTATAATCAACCGTTTATCATGAAAAAATACACACGTGAAATCGACTGCAATTAACCAATATCTTGATTAATCTAGTGGATTTAACCCTGAAGATCCTATTGGTGAAACTGAGTAGGTTATTACTGTGTAATTATGATAATAAATTTGCTCTACTGACGTATTGAGCACTTTATATTTGTTATTTCCCTGTTTTATTATTGTGAAACTTGAATCAACTAACCACTGTGACCATTTTCACTGGTAAAATCACCTTTTCCACAAATACAATACATATATATATATATATATATTATATATATATATATATATATATATGAAGTAAATGGAAGTTAATCCGACAGCATGAATTTAACATTTTTAGAAAAAACAAACAAATGATGTTATTAGTTTGCTGACAGAATCTGTTTCGACCTTTTTAATAGAGCGGTATTCATCAAACTCTTTTGAGTTTTTATTATGGATTATAATGCTTCTGATTTTTAAAAATATAATTTATTTTATTTTTAACATAGAATACGCATTTTTAAAAAATTCCAGCATCGAACACCAGTGTTCGTTTGTACACCTCCTTCTAACGGTTATTTATTCTGTCTTTCCTTTATATGTTGCTCTTGATGAAGACCGCTCTATTAAAAAGGTCGAAACAGATTCTGTCAGCAAACTAATAACATCATTTGTTTGTTTTTTCTAAAAATGTTAAATTCATATATATATATATATATATATATATAAAAAATAAAGTAAGCCTAATGAGTCAGAGAATATCTACCTAGGATCAGCATGAGTCAGAATAGTCCTGATGATCTGTTAAGAGAAATCTTGGTAGATATTCTCTGACTCATTAGGCTTAATTCATTATTATTTATTAGCTCTACTTTTTGTATTGAGTACTTTAGTATATTTAACTTAGGCAACTCTTACAGTATTTTTTCTTTTGCCCATTTTTATAGTACCCTCTGATTATTTTCAGAGGTTCAGATGATTTGGTCTTTTCCTTTTTTTATATATTCTTTTCTCCAGGCAAAAGTTTGTATTGTGTAATTACAAACTATAAAGCCGGGAATTTTTTTTAATACTGTTGGGGTTTATATGCAATGAAATGAGGTTATTCCTCATTAAGAATCTTGAGAAAGACTCACAGTACCACAGTTGCTGTATATTCTGTTCTAATATCTATCTCTATATCTAAAATCAGGGTTGGGTTACCTAATTATAATAAATGTTCTTTTATGGTACACTGATTCTTCTATAGTGGTCATAGCACTTCATCATGATGTAATGGTCAATAAGCTAGTCTTGCAGATGAACTATACTAAGTAGTGAATTATTAGTTTTAGTTACTTCAATCCTTTTTTTAAAAAAAAGGGAAACTGATGACAATCAAATGCATCCTCATATATATATATATATATATATATATATATATATATATATATGTTACATAATTATTAGATTCCTAATACTTGTGTACAGTAGTGTAGAAACCAAAATGGCTGTTATAAGTTCAGCCAGTGGCCTTGAAGGATTGAATGACAAGGCTAGACCTCATTCTGATCCTTCCGGTGGATACCGTGAGAATTGGTGGAGAAGACCCTTTTCCGGTTTAGATTAGAGAGAGTTTTAGTCAGATCGACCAAAACCATGATGGTGGTAAGTCGTGTTATGCACGGTGCCGACTCAATCTGCACAGGTAGTCTGGTGGGGTTTCAGAACAAAATATGATCTAAGTTAAATCAAAGTCTTGTGTATTTATCTAAAAACTACCAATGACACAGGGCTTCTGATAAAGAGAAATCCCCAATGGAAGACCAACATGAAGTCCCCAAGATGAAGTCCAGACGCCAGAAGAGACGCTGGAAGAAGAATAATAGAAGTAAGAAAGTAAGGAAAGAGAGTATACAACATATATACTGCAAAAATTCACTAAGTAAATAGAATAAAACCTGAATCACCTCAATTTTTTCACTAAAATCGAGTAAAAAGTGCTCAATATAAAGAGTGCTAAATAGAAGATTAGAATTAAATGGTTTAAAGTATGAGAAGTTTAAAATGTACTGACTTAAGTTTCTTGCATAGCGAAAATCTTTGAGGTATTTCCTCGAAGATTCACACTATTAAAGAAACTTAAGTAGGTACATTTTAAATGATTTGTATTTTAAACCATTCAATTTTAACTGTCCATAAATATATATATATATATATATATTATATATATATATATATATATATATATATATATATATATTATTAATTAATTTTTTGTTAATATTGGAGAAATGATTATAAAGTGCTCAATTATTTCTTTAAGAGCAGTATTATTTATTTATTTATTTAAGTTACCAATACAAAGTTCGTCTTTGTATTGGTGACTTAAATAAATAAATAAATAAATATATATGTGTATGAAAGTAAACAGTCTGTTTGAGATGGTGATAGCCGACAATTTTTGGGAGAATATGTGCTTAATTGAAATCATACCTAATTTGAAAATCAATTAATTCATAATTAATGAATTAGGTGAGTATATCTGTTCCAATGTAAGGCGTAAACAAATCGAGAAAAAGTCAATCTCTGTATGCCGAAATGTACATACAGAGATTGACTTTTTTTCGATTTGTTTACACCTTACATTTGAAGAGATATGCTTGCCTAATTATCAACTAATTAATTTTCAAATTAGGTATGACTTCAATTAAGCACATATTCTCCCCCCCAAAAAAAAATATATATATGATATATATATATATTATTCATATCTATCTCTAATAACTATTTCTAGATTTAAAATCAGGGTTTTTTTTTTAATGTTTTTTTACAATGAAGAGATAAGTTCAAGTGGTCTAACAACTGCAAATATTAAAAATATTTGCAAATATTAAAAACCTGTTATAATCATTGGGGAAAAAAAACTAAGGTCTGATAAAATCTCAAATTTACACAACAAACAGGATCCTAACACTCCTCGAATTTGTTTGTGGAAACTGATATTAAAAAGACTAGCAAATATATGCACCCTCCGGGTGCAAGTATTAATGTCATAAAATATTATATTAAATTAGAAAGTCTAAAGAAACTAAATAAGAATGCAAATAAAAGGATTTGAAACAGAGAGGGGTATAATCGAAAAAATAACAGCTGTAGCTTCCTCTTCCATCACCCCTGTCTTTCCTTGCTAAACTTTTCTAATTTAACTATTTAGTTAAATTAGGAAGTAAAGAATAAAATTATAGTTATTTCTTTTTGTTAATTGATTTCTTTTAGGATTTATCTCCAAGATTTTTGCTTATATTCATTAAGATAAAATCAAATAATTAGAAATCAACAATACCAAGCACATAATTATTAAAATCAAATTTTAAATATCAATATGCAAATTAGGCTTGCCGTTCACACTGTAAACCGCTATTTGTTGTACATATAAATACAATTGCATGTTATTAGTACGTATATATGGCCAGCAGTATTAATAATGAAAAACAATTTTATCAATAATTGAGGCTTGAATGAAAATGATTCATGGAGAATGTGATATATAATAACTAAATGGATAGTGACTTGAGTAGTGATATAGTTTCGGTTACAGACAAACAAACACATAATCTCCATTATAATAAGATATTGTGTTTTAAATAAACAATTGTCCCCTTGAATATGCTTTCAGTTTGTGGTTTTAATATGGTTCAATATTGTATTATAATCATTGGGGGAAAAAAAAAATAAGGTCTGATAAAATCTTAAATTTACACAACAAACAGGATCCTAACACTCCTCGAATTTATTTGTGGAAACTGATATTAAAAGATATTGTGTTTTAAATAAACAATTGTCCCTTTGAAACATAATATGCTTTCAGTTTGTGGTTTTAATATGGTTCAATATTGTATATATTTTCCCAACCCCTCTGTCACAAGCAGGATGTGACACAAGGTCAATTTCTTGAGTGGAGTTTGAGAGGTTTGAATTCAGAGTTTTCATTCTCCTAGTCTGGTTACCTAGCTAAGGTGATGTATATGTGACACTTTCTCTCTATCATGCAACACATATTTATATATTAATATAGATAAAAATATATTTAATATATATGTAAAATGATAAAATTAAAATCAAACAAACAAAAAACAAAAAAAACAATCCATTCTTTTATATTTCTATAAAGATATTTATACATATGACACTTTCTCTCACATGAAACATACGCATTTATTAATAGAAATAGAAATTGTTTTGTCTGCCCTAATATTTACCCATAGCCGGAGAGAGAGAGTAGTTGGATGCATACCTATCCTAAGTGAATTAGAGCTATGTGAAATGCAACCTGCCTTGTTCAGGAATTGAACTCTGATCGACGAGTCCATTTCCTACTACTCAAACTATTAAATCATGCGCCTAATACATGTATATAAGTATGTAAAATAAGAAAAGAAACTGTAGCATCTATTTCATTTTCTCACAATTTAATTTCATAATGTTTATACACAAAAAATAATAGGAAAGATATATTTAAGAACAAATGAATGAATTATAAAAACAAATAATTTACAAATGGATTTTACGTACCTTCCTCTTTTCAAAATAAATCTATTTTATCCACAAGGTCACACTCTATGGATAATATTACTAAAATTGTATGTTACTGGATAGGACAGTGTGAATTTTTTGGTGAGAGATAGGAAGTTGCAAAATTATCAATTTTTATTTAAAATTTTGAATGACTTCATCAAAATCAATTCTATCTACAAGGTCATGCTCTATGGGTAATATTACTAAAATTGTATGTTACTGGATAGGACAGTGTGAATTTTTTGGTGAGAGATAAGAAATTGTATGAACAGATAAATGAATTACAAATATAAATGATTTACAAATGGATTTCCCAACCCATCTGTCACAACCAGGATGTAACCATCTCTTCTTTCAACCCCACAGCTAAGCGTAAATAGTAGGGCAGAATGGGTTCTTTAGCCTTTATTAGGAAACCAGTCTAGGTGAAAGAACACTCTGAATTCAAACCAACTTTAAGAATTGACCATGTGTCAGATTCTGCTGATGGTGGTGGGATCGTGTAAATATTCACATTTCTATAAATTTTGTCGGAAATTCCATGTGAATTATCTTCCCCTGCCACTAGGGGGACAAATCACCAATGGGATATTGGCACCAGAATCAAAACCCAGTACTTGTCTGTGGGCCCTCGTCCGGGACGGACGTACTTATCAGGGAACTGTTACTAGAGAGAGACGTCAAAGAAACGTTCTCTCACTTAGCCCCAAAACAGGGCTACTTATCACAGAGCACCCACTAAGGGTAGTCGCGGTATCACCGTTCCCTAAAAAACTTCAACATCTTTCTAAGGCTTTATTTCAGCATACTGTAACTGGCTGTTATAATAGCATACTGAGAACTGAATAATTTACTTGAACAGGGCCCACATAACCAGCTCACTTCTAAGGCATTATACCAGCAAACGTTATCTCAGGCTGGTATAATAGCATACTGACTGAAGAATGAGAAACGACCCGAGTAGCTTCTTAGAGCCATTTTCCATTCAACGACAGAACACCTTTATCACCACAACACCAAGAACTCTTCTTAGAACAGATAAGTCTGGTCGCGAATTCCATTTAATTTGCAAACCCTTTTGTTGTTAAACCCTTGTTGTTAAACCCTTTTTGTAAATCCTTGTACTTTTTGTAAACCTTGTAAATTTTGTAATACAAGTGTCTGCATTTTACTTTTGTATTTGTTCTTCTTTGTCCGACAATTTGCCAACAACTACGGGGAAATAAAAGCCCCTTCGAATACCGTAAATACTTTTAATATATAATTTACATAATATCTGGTGGTTTTTCTATTTAACTCTTAACATATATCACCTCATTCCTACTGGCCGGAAGTCACATTTATTTTCCTAATCTACCCCAAATGATAGCCTTTGTTGAAATGTAATATCAAACATTTTTAGAAGTCTTTGATTTAACGGAAATAACAGGTAACTTTAGATGCAAAGGCCATTTTAAGCCATTTTTTGATATATCCTTATGTTGTATATCCCTTTTACTTCTATGCTTCTTCTGATCTTCTATTCTTCTTCTGGCATCTTGACATATTAAGTTCTTCTCGCGTCTCTTCTAACATCTTGACTTCGTCTTGGTCGTCGGTCGCACTTAACTCATTTCTTCTTCTATATCAGTCTTGTTACCAAGACATTCATTAATCACAAAACTGTGTTATTTTCTTAAGCTTTTATTTCTTTAACTATACATTTCATGTAACGAAATATCTGACTAACATAGCGCGCGTATGCAGAGTGAGTTACAGTTAAGGCAGCACATGTTCACTGCCTGACGTCCAACTGAAAACTGAGGCCTCAACCAGGTCCCACGTGACTTCACATATTTCGCGGACTTTCTGTACTATTCCATGGAAAGTCCCGGCCGTGATATGAAAAGGGCTGTAAGGATTAAAGTTCCAAATGCAAAACAAAGCCTTCACAAAACGTTTCCATCACGTCGGGGTCACCAGTTGTAAGATTCAAAGTGATAATACTTGAAGATAAAACTCCGACAAAGGTTGATAGACAAAACATTTTATATACAGCACAGAATAAACAGGGTACATAATACATAGAGGTGTACATGAACATACATACATAAGTAATACAAAGTTACACGTAAAAGGATAAACATAAAAGCAACAGACATGAGACTAGGAATAGTCCATGAGGTATGAATCACTTACAGTAATGTAAGGGGGGGGGCCAAGGCCCCAACAAGAGGGGGGTAGACCAGAGTCTAACCCATAGCGTCTCGTAGGTCGAGCAGCGGCAAAAAAAGAGAGAAGTTCAAATCAGCCGCTTAAATACACCCGAGGCCCCTTGCAGAAACCAGCGAAACTAAACGGGCAGACAACTCCCCAGGCAAATGCGAAAATAACGCCTACAGGGCCATCCCTCTAGAAATACAGGGGATTGACAATAATCTTATGCAACCGCATAGATTATGTAACATTGTGCAAGAAAGTTAAGTTTCTGTTGATAACCTTTCATGACCAGTTGTTTTTCTCAGCTTATTGCTGAGAAGATCAACTCGCTTATAGGTATTATTAATTCAAATGAGATATTTCGCTCCTATATTCCGTATAGTTGAGCACTTTAGTTTGAAAATAATTTTCTGAAAGGGTTAATCCTTCCTCAGTGATGTCTAACGAGTGGTTCGTTTATATTTAAAAAAAAATTATTATCAGGTTATTATTATCCATAAGTGAAGTTAAGCACCTTTTAAACCTTGTCTGAACAGGTTTATTTGATCCCCGATACTCACCATAGCAACAATCAACACCTTACCATCTTAGGAGTGATAATTCTTCATCAATGATGTCAGAGGAGTGGCTCATTGATATATATATATATATATAATATATATATATATATATATATATATATCGATTAAATTCATTTTATCCATCTACATTTCTTTTCTTTACTCATTTTTCCTCATATTGTCGGATTCAATTCCTTTTCCATTTTCACACACGCACACACACACACACACACACACACACACACACACATATATATATATATATATATATATATTCAGGAAGAATTAAAAAGATATCAGTCTAGCCATATAAAGTAACCGGAAAAAAATTACACTCAACCCCCCTGATGAAGGTGTTGGAATAACACCGAAACCGCGGCCGGGAAACAACTTCTTTTACAACTATTAATGCTCTATATTCACAATATATTGAGCCCTATTGGATTAACTACTTATGCTATGTTCACATAGTAGTACCCATAAATAAATATATATATATATGGTATTTGTGGAAAAGGTGACTTACCGGTGAAAATAACAGGTAACTTTAGAAGCAAAGGCCATTTTTAGCCATTTTTTGATATATCCTTATAGGAATGCTCTGGACTTTAAAAAAATTCTCAATATGATGTTCAGAATTAATTCACAATAGGTTCATTTTGGCCAATAGTTTTTTTTAATTTTTTTTAATTTTTTTTTTATATAGATATGCCCAAACTGTATTCCATGAAGTCCCACGGGAACTGCACCTCAAATTACAAACCAGTTACATTCAAATCCACAGTGAGGACTGCATATTTGCAGCTCAGTTATTCTTAGCGGAAACATTCTTTTACCAATTCAGCCACAATTGACAGATTTAGGCCAGTAATTAGTGATGCGTAACTCTAAGAAGGATTTTCTCATCCTCCAAGATAACATCATGTCCATTTATTCGATTCTGTATGCTTTATTGGCCAGAAAAATAAGCAGAAAATTCCTTTAGACACAGCTAATTGGACACTTTGGACACTGCTCAATTGTCTGTCTGAAAGGATTTGTTGCTTGGTCATCAGTGCAGCTAGCTCGTCCCATCCAATCTTGTGTACAAATGCATTCGTTAGGATTCAGGGGTAGCGCAAGAGAAATAAGATGTAAACATCGATTTGGTAGAGTGGTTTTATATTTATTATGACGTTTCACCCTGTATGAGCTTCATCAGATAAAGAAAAAAATTTAAATATGAGGAAAAATATTGGAGAACTTTAGAATTATCTGTAAGGTCGTTGCTATATAATTCATGGGTAGCCTATGAATTGTGTAAGTAGTGTAGCTAGAATGAGCTTCATCAAACAAGGAAAAAAATATGAGGAGTATTATTAGAGAATATTAGAATTGTCTGTAAGGTTGTTGTGATATAATTCATGGGTAGCCTATGAATTGTGTAAGTAGTGTAGCTAGAATGAGCTTCATCAAATAAGGAAAAAGATTTAAATATTTGGAAAAATATTGGAGAACATTAGAATTGTCTGTAAGGTTGTTAAATAATTCATGGGTACCCTATGAATTGTGTAAGTAGTGTAGCTAAAATGAGCTTCATCAAACAAGGAAAAAATATGAGGAGTATTATTAGAGAATATTAGAATTGTCTGTAAGGTTGTTGTGATATAATTCATAGGTTGCCTATGAATTGTGTAAGTAGTGTAGCTAGAATGAGCTTCATCAATAAGGAAAAAGATTTAAATATTTGGAAAAATATTGGAGAACATTAGAATTGTCTGTAAGGTTGTTAAATAATTCATGGGTAGCCTATGAATTGTGTAAGTAGTGTAGCTAATTGGCAGATGTATTTGCCATAACTTATCCAAAAATTGAAATGTAAAAACAATACAACATGGATGTTCTAATACTAGTATTATGAATGTATTATTATTGATATGGTTTTGTACATATTATAAGACAGACAAGACATGTAGGACACTGCTGGAGAAGCATGCTTGGAAGCCAGCACATGGGACAGGTACATTGACTACTGCATGAATACTGGAGCCAATGAGTGATTATGGAGACTGATGATGGTAATATCATGGTTGAATCATGAGAATGGTTGAGACAGACTTCTATTACAACATTGATGAATGAGGTGTTCAGATGATGAATATGATATTGACTCATCTGATGATTGATGAGTTATGATGATGTATATATATCATGTATTCTCTATTCATTATATATTATATATATATATATATATATATATATATATATATATATATATATATATATATATATATAAACTCACTAAGGGTGCAAGTGCGGAGTCAATGAAGATTACTTGCATGGAAAATTCCGAATTACCTGGCTTAGAAAACTTCAAATGGCTTAACCCATAAATAGGACTCTAACAGGTACAACCACCCCAATCAAATTGGAAAAAACCTAAAAAAACTTGGTGTATACACAGAAAGTATATTTTTATTACAAATGGTTTGGTTTGATTTGTTTTACGGTATATCAATCTCAAATTCATTCTTAATGGATACTCAATTTTTTTATAAACATGTTTTTCTATTTAACCCATAACAGGTACTACCACTCCAGGTCAAAGTGGACCTAGGAGCAATGGCAATGGAGGGGTACTCCAAATTCTCCAAATCTCCATAATTGGAACCTCACTATCAGATAAAGTTTAATGTCATTCCCAGGACATGAAGACCCTAAGCCACTGCCTTCTAGCACCCATATGACAAAAAGGGTTGGAGCTTGCCATAAGGGCAATAGGGTTGAGGTAATCATATAGGTGGTAGGGCTTGATATGACCAGCCAATTGATCTGAAGGGGCCTTCTAACCACTCATCTAGCCTAAGTAAGGGTCTAAGTGGAGTGTTGTATATCATGGACTGCTGATCCACCATCCACGGCCACATATGGCCCCATTTGGGGGGGGTGGTCTACTCCTCTGCAGAGGTACAGTCTGGGTATTCTAAAGCCCCAGATGACAGGGCTGTTATTACAAATGTATCGATTAACAATCGTCAAATTGTATAATAATATTTTTCTATAAAGCAAAGACTTACAAAATTTTAAAAATAATTTCTTTTTTAAAAATTTAGTTTGATTCCCCTGCTTCCAATTTGTGCCATGTGATGTAAATAACTAAGGGAATTGTGACTTGAGTAGTAATATAGATTTGGTTATAGACAGATAAACACACAATCTAATAAGATGTTGATCCCTCCCTGCTTCCAAATTTGCATGGGAAAACTTGTCTAACAGGAAAATCCTGGTTGTTGAGTGGCCAGCAATTTACACAATGGAAGGTCAAAATTTGACTCTCACAGTGCCCCCCCCTCCGCACCCCTTAAAAAAATGATAACAGATCAGTCATGTCAAGAGCAGTCACATGGTGGCGCTGCTTTAGTGTTCTCTTAAAAAAAAACAGACAGAAAGGCACCTGTAAAGTTCAAATGAAATATAATACCCTATTGATTCAAAGGAGCACATGGAGATTATCTATTCAACTCAGGCACAAGCCTTCTCCTATCTCTAAAAATTATTCACTGGGAGTTCCGGCCTTTTGTCAAACTTAGTTTAGTCCAACAACCACACACACACACACACACACACACACACACACACACACACACACACACACACATTTATGTATATTCACACACACACACATTATATACAGGGGGTTTCAGAAAAAAATTTATATCATTTGAAATGTATAGCATGTTTCAGAAAAATTGATATCATTTGAGATATATAGAATATTTAAGAAAAATTGATATCATTTGTGATTACAGCATATTTAAAAAAAATGATATCATTTGTGATATATAGCTATTTCAGAAAAATTGATATCATTTGTGATATATAATATTTAAAAAAATTGATATCATTTGTGATATATAGCATATTTCAGAAAAATTGATATCATTTGAGATGTATAGCCCATTTTTTAAAAATTGATATCACTTGTGATGTATAGCATATTTTAAAAAATTTGATATCATTTGAGATATATAGCATATTTAAAAAAATAGATATCATTTGAGATATATAGAATATTTTAAAAAATTGATATCATTTGAGATGTATAGCATATTTAAAAAAAATTGATATCATTGGAGATATATAGCATATTTCCAAAAAATGATATCATTTGAGATATATGAATCTTTTTAAATTCATTCACCAGAGCATCCTTCATGAAAATATGCACCAAGTGACCTATTATTTCACCGCAATGATGACAGCAGTGTTATTAATAAAAGGTTGTCTGTGTAGCGCATTAGTGCAACTGAATTGATCGGAGAGGGGGGATCCTTCTTTTGTGAAGCAGACAGCTGTGCTAAAAAGGTCACCAGCCATGAAATGCATTACCCACTGCCTGACTGTGCTCACACCTACTAAAAAAAAAACAAACAAATAAAAAAAACACTCAGTCAGTAGAGCACTTGCCTAAGAATCGCAAGGTTCCTGGTTCGAAACTGGCGCTTGTCAAACTCAGCGTATGAGAAGCACAGAGATCTATGTGGTAAAGTAAGGAGCTGATGGTATGTGTGGCGTTCCACCTCAGATGCAAAAACAATCTCTCGTTGGTCTAACGCAAGTGGAAAGGGGATAGACTCCTTGGTAATTTATGAGGAAGTGCGTCCCGGTCTCTTGCCTCAGAAATTGCTACCCGGTGACTATTGAAATAACGTCCCCAGCTATGTCGTCTCGGTGGTGTTACTTGAAAGAAAACAACCAACTTAGGGCGTTAAATGTATTTTAGAGGGGAGGGGGCTTCTCTTTTTTGTTGTAATTCTTATTTATTTATCGTAATTTGTCGTAATTCTTATTCATTTATCATAATTTGTCGTAATTCTTGTTTATTTAAAGAAATTTGTCGTAATTTTTGTTTATTTATAGAAATTTGTCGTAATTCTTGTTTAGATATGAAGATGGATATCTATCTATCTATCTATCTATCTATTACCTCAATTTGTTCATTTTTTACTTTGTTTATATATATCTATCCACCCATCTCCATTTGTTCATATCTATCTATATTATTTTGTTTGTTTATCTATCTATCTATCTCAGTCTATTCCAAACTATATATCCATCTTCATATCTAAACAAGAATTACAACAAATTATGATAAATAAACAAGAATTAAGACAAATTTCTGTAAATGAACAAGAATTACAACAAATTATGATAAATAAATAAGAATTACAATAAAAAAGAGAAGCCCCCCCCTCTAAAGTACATTTAACGCTGCCATGACGACATAGCTGGGGACGTTATTTTAATAGTCACCGGGTAGCAATTTCTGAGGCAGGAGACCGGGACGCACTTCCTCATAAATTACCGCTCCTTCACTGTCTTGCTGTTACCGACTTTAGGCAACTCTGACGGCTTTACTTTTTTACTTAGATCAATTTTATTTTATGTGCTTTTCTTCTTTATTTCTGTTTTCTAGTCAAGGCAATATATTACAATAGGAGACTGTTATGGTAATTTACCATGCACACATGAAATCTTCCAAGTATAAATAGCAGCAGTTTCTGCATTTAAGCGAGAGTTAATATTTCAGCGGACAGTTGATAAGACCACCTCGCGAGTAACTTTCTCATTTGTATATGTTTGTACCGTTGTTATTTGTTAATATATTTTTTAAAACTCATTTCCTCTCTTGTGTCTTTATTCTGGCCCCTAACCACGGCCACAACAGGTATCAATAGTTTGTTTTTGTTTTTATGACATATCAACCCTTTTTTGGGTCATTTAATGCAAATCAAGTCATTTTGATAAATAAAGGACACAGGTTGGTTGGTTGTTTTGTTTTTGGCATACAACCCTTTTTGGGTCATTTAATGGCAAATCAAGTCAATTTGATAAATAAAGGGACACAGGTGGTTGGTTGTTTTATTTTATGATATCAACCCTTTTAGTGTCATTTAATGGCCAAATCAAGCTCATTTTGATAAACAAAGCACTCAGGTTGGTTTAGTTGTTTTGTTTATGGCATTCAACCTTTTTGGGGCATTTAATACAAATCAAGTCATTTTGTTAAACAAAGCACTCAGGTGGGTTGGTTGTTTTTTGTTTATGGCATATTCACCTTTTTGGGTCATTTAATGCTGAATCAAGTCATTTTGATAAACAAAGGACACAGGCTGGTTGGTTGTTTTGTTTTATGGCATATCAACCCTTTTTGGGTCATTTAATGCCGAATTAAGTCATTTTTTATAAATGAAAAACCCGCTCAACTGCAGGTATTGTAATCAAACTTTGTGATCACCCAATTAAGTACTGAACGGGCTCATCACTGCTTAACTGTGCTACTAATATGCTGAGTTGACAAGGGCTGGTATCGAACCAGGAACCTTGTGGTTCCTAGGCGGATGCTCTACCAACTGAGCTAAACTGGCAAATAAAAGAAATTTAAGAAAAGTAAAGAAAATAAAAATATCAAAAATTTTCAGCAATAAAAAAAAAGATTAAAAAACAAAAAAAGCTCATATTACAATTTGGAATTACTATTTACTTAAAATAAAAATAAAAAAGGTTGTTAGGGTGGCCTAAAGTTGGTATCAGCCAGACAGTGAAGGAGTCTATCCCCTTTTCACAAATGCTAGACCAAGGAGATTATTTTAACATCTGAGGTGGAGAGCTTAACCTACCCTCAGCTCCTTAATTTATCACACAGATCCCTGTGCTACTCATATGCTGAGTTGACGAGGGCCTGTACCAAACTAGGAACCTAATGGTTACTAGGTGGACGCTCTACCAACTGAGCTGAACAGGCAAATAAAAGAAATTTAAGAAAAATAAAGTAAAGAAAGAATCGAAAGTTTTCAGCAATAAAAAAAAAAAAAAGCAAAAAAAAGCTTATATTCCAATTTTGAATCTGCTTAAGAAACAAAAATTGATCGGAAGATGAAATAGATAAAAAAGGTAAAAGAAGAAAGTACAGCTCACCTTTGAATAAGTAAGACACGAATACTGATCATAGAGTTGCACTTTTGTAATATGGTGGACAAGAAGAGTAATAAAAAAAAAAGGAAAAGAAAAAAAAAAAAGAAAAAAAAAAAAGATCTGATTGAGATAAAAGAAATAGCCCTGCTTCAAAGGAAGGTAAGGTTATCCTTATGACAAAGATCGCAAGCCCCCCAAGAAACTTAGGCTGGGTTCTTACCAAAGAGCGTAGAACGAGGAGAAGAAGAAGGAAATAGAGAAATCTGGATTTCCGATTGTGAGTCGATAGATCTCGTTCTGTGACACATTGAAGAGGAGAACAGTTGTGGAGTGCTCTCCTTTGAAGAATCGACCAATAGGAAAGGCACAATTGTCACAGCCTCTCTTTCATCCAAGCGGATTGTAGGCGAAACACGCAACAGTCATTTGCACCTGTTTAGGTGATCCAAAAAAACAAAACAAAAAAAAAGTTTTTTTTATTTTCTTATTTGATTGTTTTTTTTTTTGTATATTTCTTTCTTTTTATTTAAACCTACTTTTGGCCTCTGTAATATTAATCTACCTGTCGAGAATTATAACAATGTTTAAATAATTTTGCAGTTGCATACTTGCCAACACAGCACATGAGTAGCACAGCTTGAGTAATTTGATATTTGCAGTAAAATATCTAGGAGCTGACGATAGGTGTGGCACACTTGCATATGCAAAAACGGTTGATTTAGCTCAGTCGGTAGAGTATCTGCTTAGGAATCGCAAGGTTTGATTCTGATATTCGCCAACACAGCACATGAGTAGCACAGCTTTAGTAATTTGATATTTGCAGTAAAATATGGGAGCTGACGATAGGTGTGGCACACTTACATATGCAAAAACGGTTGATTTAGCTCAGTCGGTAGAGTATCTGCTTAGGAATCGCAAGGTTCCAGGTTTGATACTGATATTCGCCAACACAGCACATGAGTAGCACAGCTTGAGTAATTTGATATTTGCAGTAAAGTATCTGGGAGCTGACGATAGGTGTGGCACACTTGCATATGTAAAAACAGTTGATTTAGTTCACTTAGTAGAGTATCTGTTTGGAAATTGCAAGGTTCCAGGTTTGATTCTGATATTCGCCAACACAGCACATGAGTAGAACAGCTTGGGTAATTTGATCTGTGAGCTGATGGTAGGTGTGGCACACTTGCATATGCAAAAAGGGTTGAGTTAGCTCAGTCGGTAGAGTATCTGCTAAAGAATCGCAAGGTTCCAGGTTTGATACAGCACAGCTTGGGTAATAGGATATGAGCAGTAAAGCATCTGGGAGCTGACGGTAGGTGTGCCAGTTCATCACAGTAAAAACAATCGCCCTGGTCTAGCATTAGCAAAAAGGGGATAGACTCCCTCACTGTTCAGCTGATACTGACAATAGTCCCTACCGACTTTCCTTTTTTTAAACTTTCATTGGCAAAAAAAAATGATCTTGCTCTATACTTGGTCTACTTAAGAGGTTACTATAGCCTATCATGAGAGCTGATTCTTTGAGGTGTCATCTCTTCCAATGTTCTTCCCTATCTATTATCTTAACTTCATCCCAAAAGGGCAGATGGTTTCTCTTTTCATTCCATATATGGTCAGCCATACCTAACTTTTCTATTTCTCCTCATACCATGAGGACAATAGTCCTTATAATCCAAATAATACTAATTATCAAGTCTCATCTAAAAAATTCAGAGAAATACTAAATAAACTCATTTTGATAAGTAAAGGACTCAGGCTGGTTGATTGTTTTGTTTTACAGCATATCAAACCTTTTGGGGTTATTTAATGCTGAATCAAGTCATTTTTGATAAACAAAGGACTCGTTGCTTATATGGTTCCCTAATTAAGTATTGAACAGGCTCATCACTGCTTGACTACAATCCTGCAACACCCACTGGTCAAAAATAAGACTGCCCAAATTGTTCAAGATGCAATGCAAAAATGTGATTATCTGGTGTCACTTAATTGCAGATTTCTTATTTGTCCCATTTTATTGCGTTTTTTTTTCGCTTTTTTTTCTTTTCTTAAATCTAATCTAGCCTTTTCAGTTATAGGTTCCCATATTGTATTAATCTCTAAACTTGGTCTACTTGAGAGGTTACTATAGCCTATCATGAGAGCTGATTCTTTTAGGCATATTCTCTTCCAATGTTCTTCCCTATCTATTATCTTAACTTCATCCCAAAAGGGAAGATGGTTTCACCTTTTCATTCCATTTATAGTCAGTCATACCCGACTTTTCTATTTCTACTCGAACCACTGCTTTACAGTGTTCTTCTAGTCTTACTTTCAGTGGACAGCATGTTTTGCCTTTGTATGCTTTGCCACAGCTGCATGGGATGGAATACACACAGTTCTTCTTCATATTGTATTCTGTTGGGGACTTGACTTGGAGGAGATGTTTACGGAGTGTCGAGTCACCCCTGAATGTTGTCCTGATGTCATATGGATTACATATCATTTGAATCTTTTCAGCTAAGCCTTAATTAGATGTAGTTTAGTACCATACCCAGGATACCCTTTTTTTGTGGAGGGAGGGGATCTTACTCCTCTGCAGGGGACACAGTCCGCATATTCTAATCCTCACAAACAGGGAGAGGGGAGGGTTTGGCTCGATACACAGGTCACCCCTCACAATCAATCGATTTTATAGTCCACTAGTGGGTGATAGAATGTCTTGCTTTCTTGTTCATTCGATGCCAATCATATACCAAAACTAGATATGCATTGGCCTCATTTTTGTCATCAGCATTTACAGTCACACATTACCGCACACGTCCCATTATAAGAACTTAAAATGATTCCCTGTGACCAGTCACAATTCAGGCAGGGATTTTCCTTACATTAACTCAACATCCTCTGACCTTTTACATATATACACACACACACACACACACATATATATATATATATATATGTATAAATGTGTGTATATATATATATATATATATATATATATGTATGTGTGTGTATTATATATAATATATATATATGTGTGTGTGTGTATGTATATATATATATATGTATGTATATATATATATATGTGTGTGTGTGTGTATATATTATATATGTGTATATATATATATATATATATATATATATATATATATATAGAGTTTTCCTGTTTGTGTCCATTTGTATGTGGGCATTTGATTTTACTAGTTTCCCATCAAATTGAACAGATGGTATATTATTTGATTTATTGAAGACCACATGCAAGTCCTATACATAATTATTTGGATTATTCAGACTATTGTCCTCATCTTCATTGTTATCTGTACAACGTTTTGGCCAATGTGCCCTCCGCCCTTCTTCAGGTATTTTCGGGAGCCTTCTTGAACTCTGGAACCTTCTTCCAATCATGGGCCATCTTCAGGGGTAGTGCATAGACAATACAACAATGGGTTGTTCCATAATGCTATTCTATTTATATAGGGGTTGTGTTTATTTTATTTATTCTAATTGTTGTTATTATTATAATGACTGTGTTGTTCAACAAAATATGCCTTAAAGAAGAAATGCTGCCTTTTGCATTATAGTCTATTTCAGGAAGTTTAGACAAAGTGTCTAACTCTCCCAAATCATCAAATTGCGAATGATGATTTGGGAGAGTTAGACACTTTGTCTAAGCTTCCTGAAAAAGACTATAATGCAAAAAAAAGTCTTTTGTTATATTTTTACTTATAAATTTGCTCTGTGACTCTAACATTGAGCTCTGCAAACTGTGACAGGTTTTTAAAAAAAAATCTCCTATGTCGTAAGGAAGATTTCTTCCCCGGATTATTTGAATATATATATATGTATATATATATATATATATATATATATATATAATCAATAGTTATGGTATTATGGATGATTTAAGCCCATAACTTTAAGTTTCATACTTATGCAATCTTCATGTGAGTCAAAAATCTCATTTTTGACTCATCTGAAGATTGCATAAGGATGAAACTTAAAGTTATGAGTTTAAATCATCCATAATACCATTACTATTGATTATAAATCTGCTCTGCTTTATTAGCATTGAGCACCTTTTTTCATGCCAATACTTTTCTTATTTATTCTTTATTCATTCTATATTGTATATATATACATATATATATATATATTTTTTTTTTGAGGATATGTGCTTAATTGAAGTCATACCTAATTTTGAAAATTAATTAGTTAATAATTAATGAATTTAGGCAGGCATATATGTTCAAATCTAAGGCTAAACAAATCAAGAAAATGTCAATCCCTGAATGTACATTTCGACCACTCATGGATTGACATTTTCTCGATTTGTTTAGCCTTACATTTGAACATATATGCCCGCCTAAATTCATTAATTATTAACTAATTAATTTTCAAAATTAGGTATGACTTCAATTAAGCACAGATCCTCCAAAAATTGTCGGTTAAAAGCCATATCAAATAAACACATTGTTTGTTACTTACTCTCATATATATATATATATATATATATATATATATATATATATATATATATATAAGAGGCTGTGTTTTCCTGTTTGTATTCATTTGTATGTGGGCATCTGATTTAACCAGTTTCCTATTAAATGAACCGACCATACATTTATCAAGAGAACATAGCCGTCCGATTCAATAGAACGTTTGAAGTCATAATACAATAAATTCACCCTGGCATTTTCCTGTTAAGGCTAAGACTAAAATATATTTTCTGTATATACGAAAAAGAAAAAGAAAAAAAATCGATATCTTTTACAAAAGTTCCAACATTTATTTTTCCTCACACCATTTCTTTTCTGTTTTTTTTCTTCTTCTGGCCAGTTCATCATCTGCTAAAACAAAGATGGCTGAATACTCACTGAAATTAAGAGTATCATTCAAGCATTCTATTTATGCATTCATCTTCTCAAAAATAGAATCTTACAACAGAGAAGAGTATTAATGTTACATAATTATTAGATACCTAATATTTATGCGCAAAGTGTAGAAATCAAAATGGCCGTTATAAGCTGCAGCCCATGGCCTTGAAGGATTTGAATGACAAGGCTTGACCTGTCCAATCCATCCTTCCGGTGGATACTGTGAGAACCGGTAGAGAGGACCTCTCTTAGATAGTAAGTAAGTTTCAGTCAGTTAGAGACTAGCAGCTGAGCTCGACGGAAGGGCAAGTCGTGTTATACGCGCTCCCGTGTTAATCTGCGCAGATGTCTGGTTGGGGATTTAAAAATAAAGTAAGATCAAAGCAAATCGGAGTCTTGTGTTATTACCTCTAAAAACTAACAATGACACAGGGCTTCTGATAAAGAGAAATCCCCATAGAAGACCAGACCCGAAGTCCCCAAGAAATCCAGACCTTAGAAGATTCCAGACCAAGACAAGATGTTATAAGATTCCAAAGATGGCCAGAAGAATAGAGTAAGAAAGAAGTAAGTAAAGAAGAAAGAGTACGCAACATTAAGAATGATGGCTACCATTGGCAATCATAGTATATTAGAAAGGTTAGTGTTATACAAAAAGAAAAATACTCTCTCTCTCTCTCTTTGGAGGGGATTTCGCTGATGACTGCCAACTAAAGTGTAAACGCAACGCTCTCTTATAAAAAAGGGATGGAGCACTCTATGGCAGCCTTTACATACATACAGATGTGTGTATCAAAACAGTTAAAATCCCCTTCCCATTCTGTAGGTAATGATAGCTAAGTGGTAAGCTGTCCGACTGATACTGAATCGATCGGAGTTCTATCCCGGCTGTAGGTAGCTTATAAATATCTAGCTACACTGAAGAGATGTGATACACCAAAACACTGTGTCTGTGGATGACTATATATATATATATATATATATATATATAATGTAATAAAATAAATATATAAAGGTTTTACATATCTATTTATTAGGTGACAAAGGAACATTCACGACCATATTCACGACCATATTGGTTATATATATATATATATTGGAAAGATTAGTGTTATAGCAAAAGAAAAATACTTCTCTCTCTCTCTCTCTCTCTCTCTCTCTATCTCTATATATATATATTATATATATATACATATATTATATATAAAGTAAAGTAAAGTCATCGTCAGGGTGGCCTAAAGTTGGTATCGGCCATACATCGAGGGAGTCTATCCCTTTTTCACTAGTGCTAGAGCAAGGAGATTTTTTTTGCATCTGAGGTGGAGCACCACACTTACCATCAGCTCCTCACTTTACCACACAGATCCCTGAGCTACTCATACGCTGAGTTGGCGATGGCTGGTATCGAACTCGAAATCTTGTGGTTCCTAGACTACCGACTGATCTAAACTGGCCACACACACACATATAGGGGGACATTGATTTGATATATGAAGGAATTGAGCTACGAGCGGAAAAAATTAAATTTGTAAGGCAATACTCTCTCTCTCTCTCTCTCTCTCTCTCTCTCTCTCTCATATATATATATATATATATATATATATATATATATATATAAATTTAGTTGGCAAAGAGTTAATGGATATTTAAAAAAAATCTTCTTTTAGATTTAAATCTTACTGCACTCTATTTCTCTTGCACTTTTTTCATAAAATTATCTTTTATAATCGAATTTCTACATTTATGCTGAAATTTATTTGTGCAAATTTATTTTTAATGGATTATGAATTAGCATGTCAGATCAAATAATTTCCTGGAAATTGTCCCAAAAGGATTGGAAAAAGGGTTTGGAAAGTTTGGAAATCAGAGGAAGGATTGAAACCATTCAGAACACTGCACTGCTGCAATCTGCCAGAATACTCAGAAGAGTCCTGGAGACCTGAGGAGACTTGCTGTCACTCAGACTCCAGTGAAAGACCATCAGCTAATGCTGATGCGAAAACTCAAAAGGAGTAAATAATAATAATAATAATAATAATAATAATAATAATAATAATGTCTTTTCAGCTTGTATATTAGGTCTGAGAACTGTCAGCTCTTCCTTATAAACATTCATTTTAATTCCACAGAATATTTATACGCTTTCCACAGATTATCCAACATTGCCTTAAAGGAGTTTAGAGATTGGGCATTCACTATTGATGATGGTAGTTTATTCCATGTATTCACCACTCTGTTACTAAAATAATTTTGTCTTGCATTTGCTTTACAAAATCTTTTTAAGAGTTTTGATTTATGACCCCTGGTATTAATATTTTGAGCAATGTTTAGTAGATCAAAGTTCATTGAATAAAATCCATATGTATATTTGTAGACTTCAATCATATGCCCTCTTGTTCATCGATAAACCAAACTTGGTAAGTCGATCTTCCTAAGTCTTTCTTCATGCAAAAGGTTTTTTTAAAATCATTCATTACTTTAGTAGCTCTTCTTTGAACTTCCCCAATGAGTTTTATGTCTTTGATTAGTCTTGGACTCCAGACCACATTAGCAAATTTCAAATGAGGTCTCCCCAATGCAAGGAATAAATTTTTCAGCATTTCTTTATCCATGTATTCATATGACCTTCGTATTAATCCTAATATCTTGTTTGCTTTATTTACTTGTATTTCTATGTGTTTGGAAAATTTTAATTAAAGGTCGACATTCACACCAAAGTCTTTTATCGGAAAGCTGATAGAGAATTATCTTCCCCTGCCGCTTGAGGGCGAATCACCAAGAGAAGGTTGGCGCCAAATCCCAACCATTTCACTTATCACAGAGCAGTTACCCAGGAGAGACGCGAAAATAAGTGCTTCCAGCCACCTCACCCATCACAGCAAACTTTCTAAGGCATTGTGTCAGCATACTACAGAAGGCTGTCACAATAGCATACTACAGAAGGCTGAGGAACGAGAAATTCTAAGAGAGACGTCTAACAGCATACTAACAGAAGGCTGAGGAACGAGAACTGACCTGATGAAGCGTCTTAAGATTCCAACCAGTGACCAGAATACCCCTGTTATCACCACTTCTCCAACAAACAGTATTTAACCTCACAGATAAGTCTTGTAGCAAATGCCAATAAAATTTGCAACAAGTTCTTGTATTATTTGTCAATAATGTATTAAATTTCCATTGTGTGTTTGTCTTCTTTTGTCCGAGCAATTTGCCTACAACTGGGAGATTTAAGAGGCTCCCCTTTAAACCCATAATTCCTCTTACTTTTTCTAACTCTGTATCTTTTAGTATTTTTCTTTCATTAGAGAAATTTTTTCTCATAGAGTATACATGTTTTGAAAAATCTTCTTTTGAATTTAAATCTTTCTGCACTCTATTTCTCTTGCACTTTTTTCATAAAATTATCTTTTATAATCGAATTTCTACATTTATGCTGAAATTTATTTGTGGCAATCTATTTTTAATGGATTATGAATTAGCATGTCAGATCAAATAATTTTCTCAGAAAAATAGATTTTTTTTTATTTCATCTTATGGTCTGTTAGATTAATCTATGTGACTGCTGCGGATATAAATATAATTTTAAAAAATGGATTGATTCATGCATCTTCCTCCATTCCAACTGCACACAATGTTACATAATTTTTAATATTTGGGTGGAATTCGTAGATAAGTCCACCAAGTTCAGGTCCCGAGTACTTTCGGTACTTCAAAGTGCCATCATCAGGGGTGATGTGTTCCAGTTTTTTAAAAATTATATTAATGTGGAGACTGGAAGGAGAAGAATTGAAGAGAAAGGTATTATAGGCATTTTAAAATGTGTGTACTGTATTGGAAATTAATTTTGTTTAAGGATGGTTTGTATTGTTTTATGTATAGAGCTTCTAGTATTTGGAGTTTTTGTTTATTTTTTTTTTGTGCAGAATGTGTGTATTTTCCATTAGAATATTTTGGTAATTAGAGTGGGCATGAATGTAATTTTAGGTGTTGTGAAATGGAGCCATTACCTGTTAAATGGAGAGTTAGACGACGTGACAATGTGGTTGAGGTGAATCAAATGTATGTATTTTCATTTTCTGGGAGACTGTAATCTCCTAGGGGACATTTAAATATTATTGTAGAGTAATAAAAAATTAAAATAACGGTTTCCTGGAAAAGTACAGATTTAACTGATTGACAGATTCTAACCTGTATTTGACCTTGGTTCTCATTGGGCAAAACCAATATGAGAAACTTGGTTTTGGCTGGGTGACGAGATGAGACAGATGCCATGGTGGTCAAGTCCACTTTCCACTTCTCCATAGAGTTGACTATATCTGTTTGTTCGAGGCCAAATTCTCCATGCATGCTTGTCTGACTTGGGTTTATGAAATAAATAAAGTCATCTAAAAAAAGATAAAGTCTTGTGTTCGTTTGTTGCATACCCTTCTCATTACTTACTTCTTACTTCTTACTTCTATTCTTCTTCTGTTCTTCTGACATCTTAAGTTCTTCTAGGTCTCTTATAGCGTCTGGACTTATCTTGGGCACTTCGTGTCTGGTCTTCCATTAGGGATTTCTCTTTATCAGAAGCCCTGTGTCATTGTTAGTTTTTAGATAATAACACAAGACTTCGATTTACTTTGGTCATATTTTATTCTCGAAATCCCCCACCAGATCAAGTCGGAGTGTGTATAACACGACTCACCACCGTCGTGGTTTCTCGCTGACTGACTAAAATCTATTTCTAATCTAAACCGGAAGAGGGTCTTCTCCACCGATTCTCACGGTATCCACTGGAAGGAAGGATCAGGACAGGTCAAGCCTTGTCATTCAAATCCTTCAAGGCCATGGGCTGCAGCTTATAATGGCCATTTTGATTTCTACACTATTGCACATAAATATTAGGTATCTAATAATTATGTAACACATTAATCAAAAACTAAACAATGACACAGGATGAAAAACCCAAAGAATTTCAACAAGAAATCCTTAGAAAAGATCAAGATAAGAAAAACCCAACAAGAAGCCAACTACTCAGTGTTACATAATTTATAAACAGTCATAATTTATGAATGTACCTGTAGTTAGAAATTTGAATTGGGGCTGTTAACTTAAAATCATGGGGTCCTCTGGAAAATTACCGACACTTGGTGGTTAATAACCATGACCCCTTAAAAGGCGCGTGACTGGATGCATGGGAATAGTTTCTAGTTTAGAGCAGATGCGTCCGGGATTTCAAGGAGCATAGATGTATTGTCACCTCCAAGGGTCCATCTCACCACTGGGCTGGGGAAATAAAACTTAATCAAGTAACAAACAAGTTTTTGTGTTTGTTAATTAAATTATTAAACAAACAATGTCCAGCCCAGCACAACGAAAAAAAAAGAAAGAAAATCAACCCCCAGCAGATAGAAGTCAGAAAATGGCCAGATAAGTTAAATGAAGAAATAGAAGCAGTAAGCAACAAGTCAGTAAACCAGAAGTGGAAAAAGTAAGAACTACCATCACTATCATCTCTAATCTATCTCTCTGTCACTCTCTCTATTATATACGCAAGAATGCTCTCTACCAATTATATACACCTGAGTAAAGGGGTATATAACACCTGTAGCTGCCACTAAAAACTGACCAATTTAATATGTTTTATTTTCATATGAATATTTTTGTTTGTATAAATTAACTACCACCAAGAGTATTAAATTTAGGGTAGCTTAATGAGTTAATATCATTTGGTGCAGAACACTAGTTTCTGTGGTCTAGGAACCCTAACCAAAAAGTGGAAAGGGGGCCTTTAGTTAGATTAGCGCTGCCAAGCTGGTCGGATTGAGGCAACAAGCTGTGAGTTTCTATCTCTTGATATGTCTATTTGTTGAAGTTTCTGTATTTTGAGATTCTTTTAAATTGTTCTTCTTTGTTGTATTCGCTGTTATTAAATGCTATTTGTTTTCTTACAGTTTCACGGTGTTAATTGAATAAAATTAATTACATCAGTAAGAATTGTCATGCCTTCACTCTATCCAGACCGGGGCAGCCGTTAAAACACCCAGCACAAGTCCAAGAATCAACAGATACAGCCTAGAAGAAGAAGAATATCATAACAGAAGCAAAGTATACAAGATAATTATATTCTACAACATAGTTTTAAATATATCTATATAAAAGTTAGTATGTAACAACAGTTGTATGGTTTCAAGTATCATAGGGTTTCAATTAACTAGTAAACAATTACAGTTTCAATTAAGTATTGATAATGCAAATAATTTGCATCTCACCCCAAGAAACATCAGATAATCAGGATTTACATTTCATCATGGACAATTTGGATGGTCTCATTTTTAACCAGAGGGTGTTGCAAACTGATAACCGTTATACCTTTTAAGGAACACGGGTACTAATAGATTTAATAGGACTCACCATCTTTGATCTTTCATTCTTAAATAAACTTTTTTCACATTATAAATAATAATAGAGATTATGTAACTCTCTGTTTGTAACCAAAACTATGTTATGACTGACATCATGATTTCTTTGGTTAATAATTTGCAAACAGTTGTATAGTTTCATGTATTCCTATCCAACATTGATAAATATTCACTAAGATCAATTTAACCCTTAATGGGCCACTAATAGGTACTACCACTCCGAGTCAGAGTGGAAATGGGAGTAATATAACGAAGGGATACACAACACTCCCCATGTTTTCATTAAAGAATTGGTACAAGTGTATTTGATATGGAAGATACTGTTATATTTGATAATGTCGATTTTGATTGTATAATGTTCCACTAGAAATAATAAAGTGCTGGTGCCTTTGGTTTTGATAAAAATCAACTTATCATTAAAATGACAAAGAAAAAGCAGAAATGATCAGTAACTGGTTCAAGAAGCTGTTTAGTGATACAGACAAGGGGTTTAATTGTTAATGGGAGATAATGTAATAACATTTTTTTAACTCTTCAAAGTAACAACTGAGGTGACAACACTCTCCCGTATTTGCACTGATATCCATGACGATCTCTCGCCAACCTTCTATCATTATCGATCGCCTCTAAGAAATACATGTTGGTATGTAGGTTGGACACTAGCAACAAAGTACGTCACTTACGATCCCTTGAGCAGTGGATGTTTAGCCCGACTCATATGTTTGTGAGATGGGGAGGTGGTGTTGCTTTTTTGTGTCTGCTTCCACGTTTATTCAACTGCTCACAGACATTCTCGTGCAAAAAAATCTAGCTTATTTAAAGTAATGTAGGGTCCAGGTGACAAATGAGACCGACACATAGATGAAGATTGTTTTTAGCCTGGGGGAGATCGGATTTAATAGTGACTGATAATTTGTTGATGGCCAACCATGCCTTTCCTATTCGAGTTTAACATTTTCTGTCAAAGTAACAACTGAGGTGACGGCACTCATAAGAAATAAGAATTTGGCAGATAAGAAACATCAGATAATCAGGATTTATATTTCATCTTTCACAATTTGGATAGTCTCATTTTTAACCAAAGGGTGTTGCAAGCTGATAACGGTCATTCTTTGAAGGAACATGAGTATTAGTATATAGATTTAATATACCTCACCATCTTTGATCTTTCATTCTTAAATAAACTTTTTTCACATTATAAATAATAATAGAGATTATGTAACTCTCTGTCTGTAACCAAAACTATGTTATGACTGACATCATGATTTCTTTGGTTATTTAAATTATATTCTCAATGATTATGTAATAGTCATTATTTAATCTTATTTAGCATCTTATTTATTAATGATGTCTTTATCAAATTCTAGCTGAGTTAGATTTACCGCAAAACTGCCCATATTATTAATGCATTTAAAATCCTGAAATATCTGTTATATACATCTAAGAAATAAAGATTTACATAGTAAAGTATGGGAATAATTTGCATAATGATTTTAACAATACTGGGTTTAATAAATAATCATTTGCTGTTACCAATTTCTAATACTACCATGTTATTCTCAAATGTATTTAATCATCTAATCAATTTGATTGTATCCACTAGAAATAATAAAATCCTGGTATCTTTGGTTTAGAAGAAAATTAACTTTTTATAAAACATTTTTATGGGGGTATATATTTATGGATGATACTGTAATACTTAATAATATCCATTTTGATTGTATAATGTTTTACTAAGAAATAGAAGAAAACTAGCATTTCATTAAAAAAAAAATATTGTAAAGGTTGAATTTATTTTGTTGGTTGTTTTTTTATAGCATATCAACATTTTTTGGTTCAATTTTAATGCTGAATCATGTCCTTTTTTATAAACAAAGGACTCAGGTTGCTGACAGTTTTTGTTTAAGTGGTCACCCAATTAATTATTGAACCGGTCATCACTGCTTCACTTCAGTGATCAAGCTGGAACTGGTGCTTTCAGCATGACTTGACCATAACAATTTACTTTGTGGGCAATTCTTTATTTATGGGCAATTTTATACATACAAACATGAGAATTTTGGTAATACATTCATGGGTGAATTTTATTAACAAAAAAAGATAAATCTCACATACGTATATAAATAAAATAAATTTTTTTTACATTAAAGTTCAGTGAAATGACCATAAATTTTTGAGAGTAAAACATGATAAGTCTAAAAATAAGAATCAAACAAAAATGGATAAAAAAATAAAAGATTATCCCTTGTGAAAATGAAAATAAAATAAATCAATAATTTTTTTCTTTTTAATAAAATACTATCTGTCCTATAACAGTTGTTGTATTTTTGCATATGAATTTTATACACTGAATGTAACAGCCATGATGGGACAAAAGATAAAAATAAAAAATATATTTTGAGTGAAATAAATTGAAAATGCCACGTTTGATAGATGACTGCATGAGTGAATTGATCTGCTGTTTCAATCTTTCTGATGAGAGCATTATAAAAAGAAGGGAGAAAAAAAAGATATTTGAGCCCTGATTTTCATCTAACCATAATCTCACCCCCACCCACTGTTTTTTAAAGAAAGATAACAACAAAAATTTAAAAAATAAATTTAAAAAATAAAACACTGTCCGTGACATTTTATTTTGCTTGTCAATCTAAAAATCCACAGTTTAATAATTTAATTTTATCAATTTTATGGCAGCCATATTGGTTCATAAAAATGTTTTGCATTTAAAAAAAAAAAAGAAAAGAAAATGGCAGAAGCGATTCAAATTTAATTTTTAATATGTTCAAAAGGAATTTATATAATTTTATTTGTTTTTATATAAAGCATTGTCGATCATTATTAATTCTGACTTGTATTTTCTTTCATCTTAATTTTTAATGTTTTTTTTTTCATTTTGTTAACTAAACTCATTTGAGCCATTATTTCAATTTTATTTTTCAAATAAAAAGAAAGTTGTCTCCCTTGAACATCTCTTGTGTTCTTGTGGCCATGAAATAATGTCTGATATAAAAGTGGATACAAAGTAGAATGGCATTACCGAATTCTGCAATTTTTAGAATTCAACAACTATATCTCCTGCAGATGATTAAGACCTCCCCTCCCAAAAAATGGGGTGCCCTGTTTATGATACTAAACTGCATCCAATGGTGAGGCTCCAGTTCTGGATATCTGGGGTGTGTGAAGTAACCTTTCATTGCCATTACTCTTAAGTACACTCTGAATCCTTTTATTACTGAATTGTTTCAATCAAACTGAAATCAAATTAAAATATGAAACGCCTAATTCTAAGTTTCAAATTTTAATTTTTCAGATTCTAAAAACAAATATTTATGTAATAACTACTTTAGTTTATTATTGTTATCTAATATTTTTGTAGAAAACTGTATTGAAAGTTGAGCTCCCCCTTTTAAACAAAACAAATATCGATGTATAATTTTTCTTGTAATATTCATTCATTGATAAATCACCAGTGAAAATTTCATTAATATCGGATAATTCCCTGATTTTTTGTAAATCTTTTCAATCGGGGCCCTGTATTTTGTAAAATTCGGATTTTACGCCATCTTTGGCTGTGCCTATTAGTAGTATTACCTGCTGGGGTAAGAAGCATAAAACTTTCTTTTTTTTTTAGATGCCTTTTATTTTAATACTAAACCCAAGACAAATGCATGTGAGAAATGGCTATATGGACAAGACACAGTAGCGTTAGTTTGTATTTGCTTGGTGGAGTTGTCTGCCCCTTTTAGTTTGCTGGTGCCCGCTAGGTGCTATAGTATTTAAGCGCCGGGTTCAAACCCTTTCGGCATCTCTTTTCCTGTTTCAGTATCTACGAGCCACATGGGGTAGATTTTATCTAACCCCTCTCGTTGGGGCTCCGCCCCCCTTACATTACTGTAAGTTCTTTACAGCATGGACTATTCCTAGTCTCATGTCTGTACTCTTTTATGTTATAATGTACCATTCATGAATGTGTCTTTATCTTTATGTGTGTACCCCCTTTATAAATGTAACTCTTTTACTATGTACGTTGTATCTACTGTTATCCATGTGCTGTATATATTAAATGTTTTGTCTATTAACCTTCGTCGGAGTTATTTGTATGCAAAGTATGTATAATGTTGAACCCTTACGTTACAACACCATCATGCAATCTGTCTTGTCTCATCACCCAGCCAAAACAAATCTCTCTCTAAATTAAGTTTTTCATGTTCGCTCTGGTTTCCTCCAGGTGCAAGTATCTAAGTTTTACTGTAATAAAATATTGTATTAAATTAGGCTAATGAAACTAAATAAGAATGCAGATAAAACTATTTCAAACAGAGGGGGGTAAAAAAAAAAAATAGAACAATTTGAACTTACTCTTCCTTCTCTCCTGTCTTTCATTGCTAAATTTTCCTAATTTAACTATTTAGTTAAAATAGGAAGTAAAGAATAAAATTACAGTTATTTCTTCTTGTTAATGGATTTCTTTTAAGATTTAATCCTGAGATTTTTGTTCATAAGCATTAAGATAAAACCAAATAATTAGAAGTCAATAATACTAAGCACATAATTATTAAAATCAAATCTTTAATATCAATATACAAATTAGCCTTCCTGTTCACACTGTAAACTGCTATTTTGTTGTATATATAAATATAATTGCGTATTATTAGTATGTAGTATTTCTTGCTTGGCTTGTCATTGCTTTTAATATTTTAATTAACAAACACCACATCTTCTTTCAAGGTGAGAAAAGGGTTAAATCTTGTCATTCAACTAACTCTGCACTTTTCCATAAAACCCTAAGTTTGATTTTAACTACACTACCTTTTATATTGGTTTGGTTTGTTTTGTTTTACGGCATATCAACCTCAGTGGGTCATTTAATGCTGATAAAGTTTTGAAATAAATCAATTCTTAATGGATAATACAATTTTTTTATAAATACATTTTTCTATTTAACCCATAGATGGGACCCTAACAGATACTACCACTCCGGGTCAGAGTGGACCAGGGAGCAATGGTGATGAAGGGGTGCTCCACATTCCCCAAACCTCCAAAACTGGAACCTCACCATCAGATAGAGTTTAACGTCATTCTCAGGACATGTAGACCCGCAGCCACCGCCTTCTAGCACCCATATGATAAAAAGGGGTTGGGGCTTGCCATAAGGGCAATAGGGTTGGGAAAATCATATAGGTGCTAGGGCTTGACGTGACCAGCCGATTGATCGGAGGGGGCCTCTCCGACCGCCCGTCTAGCCCAAGATAGGGCCAAAGTGGAATATTGCAGGTCATGAACTGCTCATCCACCTGGGCTCTATCCTTAAGCATCATGGGTCGCCACCCACGGCCAACAGGTGGCCCAATTAGGGGAGTCTTACCCCTCTGCAGAGGTGCAGTTGGTGCATTCTAACGCCCCAGCTGATAGGGCAGGGGTTAAATCTTGTCATTCAACTAACTCTGCTTTTAACTACACTACCTTTCATAATTGATCGGTAACCTGTCAGTTATGAAACATTGGGATGCCCCAGGCGGTGTACAAAATTAAAAAAAATTAATGATATGCACGAATTTTGCAAGTTTTAAATAAACTAAGAAATTTTTTTAAAAAGTTCGATAATAAATCAAAAAATCTTTTTTGGAGGGAGGAATTTTGTCTTGGGGGAGGACATAACGTCTTGGGGGGGGGAACTTAATGTTCTCCGTTTAAGACTTCAACTCCCCAAGTCCATTACCTATGATGATAACCATTATGCAATTTGCTTCCCCCACCCCCACAGTGATGAAAGGGTTAACCATTATCTCCGCCCTCTTATTATGTGCTTCTCAAATTACCCAGAATTCAACACAATGCAGAAACACAATGTCTACTGAAATACATCATTTGGTAAAGAGCAGACAGATCATTTGTTCAGCCCTTTATTATCTTAAGTGAAAAGATTGGATATAATATCTTTCTATTTGTGTCTTTTCCGCATCCGTCTCTATAAGGGAATACATGATGAATGTCTTTTCTCAGATACCATGGTCAATTTCAAGAAAAAATTCTAAAGCTCAAATTCAACAATCAATATATATATATATATAAAGTAAAGTCGACAGGCGGCCTAAAGTCGGTATCAGCCAGTCAGCGAGGGAGTCTATCCCCTTTTCAATAGTGCTAGACCAAGGAGATTGTTTTTTAGCATCTGAGGTGGAGTGCCACACCTACCATCAGCTTCTTACTTTACCGCACAGATCCCTGTGCTACTCATACGCTGAGTTGGCGAGGACCGGTATCGAACTAGGAACCTTGTGGTTTCTAGCCGAACGGTCTACTGACTGAGCTAACCCGGCCCATATATATACATATATTTATTTTACATATATATATATATATATATATATATATATATATATATATATATATATATATATATATATATATATATATATATATAAAGGTTAATTTCTTAAGATGAGTTTAACAGGTTTGAATTCAAAGTTTTCATTCTCCAAGACTGGTTATCTAGCCAAGGTTAAAGAGCCCAGTCTGCCCTACAATTTAACCATAGATGGAGGGATAGTATTTGGAAGAATATCTTTCTATTTGCGTCTTTTCCGCATCCATCTCTATAAGTAAAGACGTTTATATGATGAATGTCTTTTCTCAGATACCATGGTCAATTTCAAGAAAAAATTCTAAAGCACAAATTCAACAATATATAATATATATATATATATATATATATATGTGTTGCTTTGAGTCCAAAGGGGGAAAAATTTAATATTTTATAAAAAAGAAGGTCTGCAAAATGGATTATGTTTTTATTTTTATTTTTCTTATTATTATTTTACATTTGTGATACATGTTTCAGATCTTCTGAGATCGTCTTCAGGCATTAATTAACCATATTCTGTCCTATATATATATATATATATATATATATATATATATATATATATATTTACCAAACCCACAAGCACGATGTGACACAAGTCATTTTCTTAAGCTGATTTTAACAGGTTTAATTCAGAATTTTCCTTTTCTTAAATTGGTTACCTAGCCAAAGTTAAAGAGCCAGTCCTCCCTACTATTTAACCATAGCTGGGGAGAGAGAGAGAGACAGAGTAGTTGGATGCATACATTTGCCAAGGGTATTAGTGCTATGTGAAATACAAACAGCCTCGTCCAAGATTTGAACTGAGGTCACCGAGTCCATTTCCTACAATTCTAACCATTATATCACATGCCTCCAACAATGTTCAGCATGTCTTCTTTGTCTTACTTAGATGATTTGTGTGATTGGACACAAATGGCTTTCTATCAAATATAAATAATTTGTACACAATTATAAGGTTTCAAGTATTCCTATCTAATACAAATAATTTGTACACAGTTATAAGGTTTCAAGTATTCCGATCTAATATAAATAATTTGTACACAATTATAAGGTTTCAAGTATTCCTATCTAATATAAATAATTTGTACACAATTATAAGGTTTCAAATATTCCTATCTAATACAAATAATGTGTACACAGTTATAAGGTTTCAAGTATTCCAATCTAATATAAATAATTTGTACACAATCATAAGGTTTCAAGTATTCCTATCTAATACAAATAATTTGTACACAATTATAAGATTTCTAATATTCCTATTTAATAAATAATGTGTACACAATATAAGGTTTCAAGTATTCCTATCTAATACAAATAATGTGTACACAATTATAAGGTTTCAAGTATTCCTATCTAATACAAATAATGTGTACACAATTATAAGATTTCAAATATTCCTATCTAATACAAATAATGTGTACACAATTATAAGGTTTCAAATATTCCTATCTAATACAAATAATGTGTACACAGTTATAAGGTTTCAAGTATTCTAATCTAATATAAATAATTTGTACACAATCATAAGGTTTCAAGTATTCCAATCTAATACAAATAATGTGTACACAATTATAAGGTTTCAAATATTCCTATCTAATACAAATAATATGTACACAGTTATAAGGTTTCAAGTATTCCAATCTAATATAAATAATTTGTACACAATCATAAGGTTTCAAGTATTCCTATCTAATACAAATAATTTGTACACAATTATAAGGTTTCAAATATTCCTATCTAATACAAATAATGTGTACACAATTATAAGGTTTCAAGTATTCCTATCTAATATAAATAATTTGTACACAATCATAAGGTTTCAAGTATTCCTATCTAATTTGTCAATTATAGGTTTCAAATATTCCTATCTACAAATAATGTGTACACAATTATAAGGTTTCAAGTATTCCTATCTAATACAAATAATGTGTACACAATTATAAGGTTTCAAATATTCCTATCTAATACAAATAATGTGTACACAATTATAAGGTTTCAAATATTCCTATCTAATACAAATAATGTGTACACAATTATAAGGTTTCAAATATTCCTATCTAATACAAATAATGTGTACACAATTATAAGGTTTCAAATATTCCTATCTAATAAAATAATGTGTACACAGTCATAAGGTTTCAAGTATTCCAATCTAATATAAATAATTTGTACACAATCATAAGGTTTCAAGTATTCCTATCTAATACAAATAATGTGTACACAATTATAAGGTTTCAAATATTCCTATCTAATATAAATAATTTGTACACAATCATAAGGTTTCAAGTATTCCTATCAAATACAAATAATGTGTACACAATTATAAGGTTTCAAGTATTCCTATCTAATAAAATAATTTGTACACAATTATAAGGTTTCAAATATTCCAATCTAATATAAATAATTTGTACACAATCATAAGGTTTCAAGTATTCCTATCTAATATAAATAATTTGTACACAATCATAAGGTTTCAAGTATTCCTATCTAATACAAATAATTTGAACACAATTATAAGGTTTCAAGTATTCCTATCTAATATAGATAATTTGTACACAATTATAATACTAATAATTTTTAACTAATTAAGTGTGGTTCCTAATTATTTTAATAGCCAATGTATATAGTTCAAAATGATTTTAAAGATCAAACAAGTTAACCCTAAACTGACCAATCAGAATGTAACAAATCAGCATTTGTAATTTTTCATTGAATCCACAGTTACTGAACTTTTGCTATAAGCTCAGCCTGTGTTTCAGTGTGTGATGATTGACATTTCCTCCATTAATCTAAAAACGAGCGGATGTTGCTATCAATATGAAGATTTGATAATTTCACAGTTAAAACAAAAAATATTTACCTTATTTTAAAACTTACCTAGTCAGACTTTTATATCAGCATATCTATAAAATTTATGTATGTGTCTATTTAGCTCAGTCAATGATATATATATATATATATATATATATATATATATATATATATATATAAATTGCTTTTAATGGAGGCACGTGGTCTAATGATTAGAGTCATAGGAAATGAACTCGCGCGACGACCGAGTTTCAATTCTTGGACAAAGCTGTTTGCATTTCACATAGCGCTAATACCCTCAGGAAAGGTATGAATCCAATTCTCCCTCCAGCTATGGGTAAATAGCAGGGTAGACTGGGATCTTTAACCATTGCTAGATAACCAGTCTAGTAGAAGGAAAACTCTAAATTCAAACCTGTTAAACTCCACTTAAGAAATTAACTTTGTGTCACATCCTGTTCATGTGGAGGGGTTGGTCAATATATATATACAATTGTTTTTTTACCAAACTATTGCTATGAATCTATTTCAAAACTTTGTCAGCATTAAATAACCCACTGAGGTTGATATGCCGTAAGACAAAACAAAAAAACAAACAAGCTCAGTCAGTAGAGCATACATCTTAAAACTGCAAGGTTCTGGGTTCCAAATGGGGCATTGCCAACTCAGCACATAAGTAGCATAGTTTGTATCTGTGTGGTAGAGTGGGGAGCTGATGGTAGGTGTGACACTCCACCTCAAACACAAAAACAAACTCCCTGATCTAGCTCTTATGAAAAAAAGGATAGACTCCTTCACTTTCTGGCTGATACCGATAATAGGACACTTTACCTAATTTAGATCTTACATGTCAAACAAGCAGTCATGTGAAATAACAATAAGAGATTTTTTTACTGTCAAATTTTTAACCGGAGTACAGCTGGTTTGAATTAAGAATTTTGCTTTACAGACTGGTTGTCTAACCAAAGCTAGAGAACCCAGTCTGCCCTACTATTTACCCATAGCTGGATGGAGAAGAGATGGATCCATGCATTACACAAGGGCATTAACATAGTGAAAGTGTTGGCGTTTTATAGATATAAGGCATGTGGTAGATGGCTACTTCTAAATATAGACTCGCTGACTACCATGTGACCAGGGAAGGCAACCTCTTATCCAATCACTGGCAGTGCTGCTGCTGCTGCTGTTGTTGCATTTATACTGGCCTGATTCTAATCTTAGCTCATTGCCACTTGGATCTTCTTGGACGTTGGACCTAAAGGACACTATACCACAGGACTTATTGACTTACTTACTTATTTACTTTAAGTTCTTTTACAACTGGCCGAGGATGGCGGCTAGATACTTAACAACAAACAGTTTCGTCCAGGATTTGAACTTAGGTTGCCAATTCTACTCCCTATATATCATCATTACCATCATCATCATCGTGGGGCACTGACAGCACAGATAGTCATGACTCTCTCTCCAATTTTCCCAATCAGCTATGGTCCCTGGGAGGTCCTCTGCACATCATCCAGAATCCTCACAGAGCTGATTGATGCACATTTCTCTGGTTGGCCTACACTGTTGGCATCACTCATGAGTTTGTCCTTGCATCTTCAGCAGCATCCAGCATGTCTTGTTTATCTTACTAGAATGTTTTGTGTGATATTGTAGTGTTTGTCCATTGTCTATCTATTTATCCCAATCCATTATCTACCTTATCTATCTCAGTCCATTAATTATCTCAATATATCTATCTATCTATCTATCTATCTATGTGAAGAAAATGTTTTCAAAAATATAACAGACACAGAATGTTACGACCAAAGGAAAAATGTTATATGCCTATACTTAAGTATTTCGGTTTATGATAAACCTTCATCAGGACAGTGCAAAATAAATTTTATAAGGTTGAAAAATGAAAAATGTTAAGTGTATGGTGAATGTGTGAATATAATGTTATTTACTGCTATTTTTTATATGTGCGTTTATATACGAAAGCTGATGATGTGATCATTGCATGTGAAAAAAACGGAAAATGAAGATCATAAGATGACGCATGTAGAGCGTGAATAGGCCACGAGGAAATGTTAACATTGATATGATGTATTTCATATGGATATTAATGTTTAGAAAAAAAGAAAATTGTTAACGGATAAAACGTTTAATATATATACAGACAAAACAATACATAAGCACATATATATACATATATACACAGATCAATATATAACCATACACAGACACACACACACACACACACACACACACATATATATATATATATATATGTGTATGTATATGTATATACAAAATATATATACACATGCATAGACATATCACGTTGCATTGTTATGTCCGGGTTTGCAATCTTATAGCCACCGATTACTGATTTGCCTATGTGTTTGGATATCTATCTATTTGACACATACATAGATAGATAATGGACTGAGATAGATAGAGAGATAGATAATACATAGACAGATATATAAATAGATGGATTTACATAGATAAGGGACTAAGATAGCTAGCTAAGGGACTGTTACGTTTTTAAGGGCCATTCCTTGGCCTTATAGCAGAAGCGCTTATCTGGTGGAATTGGATCCTTGATAAAGAGTCCGTCGATAATGTGAATCCTTTGGTTACTAAAGTGTTCTCAGTTACTGGTATAAAGTCCTTCGATAATGAATCCTTTTGGTTACTAAAGTGTTCTCAGTTACTGGTATAAAGTCCTTCGATATTGAATCCTTTTGGTTACTAAAGTGTTCTCAGTTACTGGTATAAGTCCTTCGATATTGAATCTTTTGGTTACTAAAGTTTCTCAGTTACTGGTATAAAGTCCTTCGATAATGAATCCTTTTGGTTACTAAGTGTTCTCAGTTACTGGTATAAAGTCTTCGATAATGAATCTTTTGGTTACTAAAGTGTTCTCAGTTACTGGTATAAAGTTTCTTCGATAATGAATCCTTTTGTTACAAGTGTTCTCAGTTACTGGTATAAAGTCCTTCGATAATGAATCCTTTTGGTTACTAAAGTGTTCTCAGTTACTGGTATAAGTTCTTCGATAATGAATCCTTTTGGTTACTAAAGTGTTCTCAGTTACTGGTATAAAGTTCTTCGATAATGAATCCTTTTGGTTACTAAAGTGTTCTCAGTTACTGGTATAAAGTCCTTCGATAATGAATCCTTTTGGTTACTAAAGTGTTCTCAGTTACTGGTATAAAGTCCTTCGATAATGAAATCCTTTTGGTTACTAAAGTGTTCTCAGTTACTGGTATAAAGTTCTTCGATAATGAATCCTTTTGGTTACTAAAGTGTTCTCAGTTACTGGTATAAAGTCCTTCGATAATGAATCCTTTTGGTTACTAAAGTGTTCTCAGTTACTGTATAAAGTCCTTCGATAATGAATCCTTTTGGTTCTAAAGTGTCTCAGTTACTGGTATAAAGTCCTTCGATATTGAATCCTTTTGGTTACTAAAGTGTTCTCAGTTACTGGTATAAAGTCCTTCGATAATGAATCTATTTGGTTACTAAAGTGTTCTCAGTTACTGGTATAAGTCCTTCGATAATGAATCCTTTTGGTTACTAAAGTGTTCTTCAGTTACTGGTATAAAGTCCTTCGATATTGAATCCTTTTTGGTTACTAAAGTGTTCTCAGTTACTGTATAAAAGTCCTTCGATAATGAATCCTTTTGGTTACTAAAGTGTTCTCAGTTACTGGTATAAAGTTATTCGATAATGAAGCCTTTTGGTTACTAAAGTGTCTCAGTTACTGGTATAAAGTCCTTCGATAATGAATCCTTTTGGTTACTAAAGTGTTCTCAGTTACTGTATAAAGTCCTTCGATAATGAATCCTTTTGGTTACTAAAGTGTTCTCAGTTACTGGTATAAAGTCCTTCGATATTGAATCCTTTGGTTACTAAAGTGTTCTGCAGTTACTGGTATAAAGTCCTTCGATAATGAATCCTTTTGGTTACTAAAGTGTTCTCAGTTACTGGTTATAAAGTCCTTCGATAATGAATCCTTTTGGTTACTAAAGTGTTCTCAGTTACTGGTATAAAAGTCCTTCGATATTGAATCCTTTTGGTTACTAAGTGTTCTCAGTTACTGGTATAAAGTCCTTCGATAATGAATCCTTTTGGTTACTAAAGTGTTCTCAGTTACTGTATAAAGTCCTTCGATAATTGAATCCTTTTGGTTACTAAAAGTGTTCTCAGTTACTGGTATAAAGTCCTTCGATAATGAATCCTTTTGGTTATTAAAGTGTTCCAGTTACTGGTATAAAGTCTTCGATATTGAAATCCTTTTGTTACTAAGTGTTCTCAGTTACTGGTATAAAGTCCTTCGTAATGAATCCTTTTGGTTACTAAAGTGTTCTCAGTTACTGGTATAAAGTCCTTTCGATAATTGAATCCTTTTGGTTACTAAAGTGTTCTAAGTTACTGGTATAAAGTCCCTTCGATAATGAATCCTTTTGGTTACTAAAGTGTTCTCAGTTACTGGTATAAAGTCCTTCGATAATGAATCCTTTTGGTTACTAAGTGTTCTCAGTTACTGGTATAAAGTAACTTCGATAAATGAATCTTTTGGTTACTAAAGTGTTCTCAGTTACTGGTATAAAGTCTTCGATAATGAATCCTTTTGGTTACTTAAAGTGTTCTCAGTTACTGGTAAAAGTCCTTCGATATTGAATCCTTTTGGTTACTAAAGTGTTTCTAAGTTACTGGTATAAAGTCCTTCGTAAATGAATCCTTTTTGGTTACTAAAGTGTTCTCGTTACTGGTATAAAGTCCTTCGATTGGAATTTTTTGGTTACTAAAAGTGTTTAAGTTACTGGTATAGAAGTCCTTCGATAATGATCCTTTTGGTTACTAAAGTTGTTCTCGTTACTGGTTACAAGTCCTTCGATAACTGATTCCTTTTGGGTTACTAAGTGTTCTCAAGTTTACCTCGGTATAAAGTCGCTTCGATATTGAATCCTTTTGGTTACTAAGTGTTCTCAGTTACTGTATAAAGTCCTTCGACGCGAGTAGTATTGGTAAAGATCCGGCAATCCTAGTGTCCTCAAAGAGGCAATTTGAATTATGACCAATTTTAATTGTGGGAGGGGGTTAAGTATTCTATAGGCCAGTGATTGGTTGGAAGAGTCATTCACATGACCTTGGCTAGTCTATAAATCTAGATGGGTATTTAGAGTACATCTTATATCCAGAATAACATGTAGGAAGCGCATGGTGTAATGGTTAAAGTCATGGAAATGGACTCGTTGCCCCGAGTTCAAATCTAAACGTGGTAATTGCATTCACTTAGCCTAATACCCTTGGGAAAGGTAATGATCCTACTCTCTCTCCAGCTATGGGTAAATAGCAGGGGCCGGCTGGGTTCTTTAACCATGGCTAGTAACCAGTCTAGGAAGAAGAAAACTCTGAATTCAAACCCGTTGAACTCCGCTTAAAAATTGACTTTGTGTCACATCCTGCTCGTGCGGAGGGGTTGGTAAATATGTATATCCAAATACTGAGGCTGACTTAGATTAATAGATAGATAGATAGATAAGGAACTGACAGATGTAGATAATGGACTGAGATAATTGATAAAATAATGGACTGACAGACAAACTGATTGATAGATAGATAATTGATTGATTTACATAGATAGATTAGACTGAGATGATAGATTAGATAAGACAGGTAGATAGATAACGGACTGACATAGATAATAGATAGATTCAATCGATAAATAGATAGATATGAATAACTATAGATAAGTGGACTGAGATAGATAGATAAGTAGATTAGATAATGCACAGACAGACAGACAGACAGACATATAGATAGATAAATAGATAGATAGATAATGGACTGACGTTACAAGATAGATAATGGACTGTGGTATAGAGATAAGGAACAGACAGATAGAATAGGGATGACTTAGTAACGGACTGTATTAGATAGATGATCGATAAATAGATAGATAATGGATGACAAAGATAGATAATGGACTGAGATAGATAGATAAATAGATAGATAGATAATGGACTGACTTAGATCGTGGACTGACTTACATAGATATTAGTTCTGGGTAGATATGATGGGAACTGATATAGATAAATGAGGGACAGATAGATAGATGATAATGGCTGACTTAGATAATGGACTGTCTTAGATAGATAGATAGATAGATAGATAGATAATAAAACTGTCTTAGATAGATAGATAGATAGATAGATAAATTGATAATGGACTGTCTTAGATAGATAGATAGATAGATAGATAATGGACTGGCTTAGATAGATAGATAGATAGATTGATAGATAGATAATGGACCGACTTAGATAATGGACTGTCTAGATAGATAAATAGATAATAGACTGTCTTAGGATAGATAGATAAGATAGATAGATAGATAGATATAGACTAGTCTTAGATAGATAGATAGTAATAGTATAGATAATAGACTGTCTTAGATAGATAGATAGATAGATAGATAGATAATGGACTGTCTTAGATAGATAGATAAATAGATAGATAGATAGATAATGGACTGGCTTAGATAGATAGATAGATAGATAGATAGATTATAGACTGTCTTAGATAGATAGATAGATAGATAGATAGATATATAGATAAATGGACTGTCTTAGATAGATAGATAGATAGATAGATAGATAGATAGATAATGGACTGGCTTAGATAGATAGATAGATAGATTATAGACTGTCTTTAGATAGATAGATAGATAGTAGATATATAGATAATGGACTGTCTTAGATAGATAGATAGATGAGATAGATAGATAATGGACTGGCTTAGCATAGATAGGTAGATAGATAGATAAATATATATATAGATGGACTGACTTAGATAATAGACTGTCTTAGATAGATAGATAGATAGGAAATAGTAATGGACTGTCTTAGATAGATAGATAGATAGATAGATAGATAGATAATGGACAACTTAGATAATGGACTGTCTTTAATAGATAGATATAATAGATAATAGACTCTTAGATTAGATAGATAGATAAATAGATAATGGAATAGCTTAGATAGATAGATAAGATAGATAGATAGATAGATAGATAGATAGATTATAGACTGACTTTGAATAGATAGATAATGAACTAAGATTAGACAGATGGTGGACTGACTCAGGATAATAGACAGATAGAAAGATAGATATGTTGAAGATTTATTTTCCATTGTCTGCACAATTGTCCACTTTTACAAGTAAATATTCTTATTTGAATCTAAGATTTTTAGCATGCATCTAAATAGATCTTTCATTCATATTCACAAACATCTGAACTCATACAAACTTATTTATATGTATATATATATGTGCAATAGATAGATTTCTTTTCTTCATTGATGTGTATGAACACGTGACAAGATCATCTGGCCTGGCAAAAACTATCCCACAGGCATAGTGCCTGGAGGAAGACGAAGAGGCAGACGGAAGAAAGCACGTGGGAAGATAGCATCCTGTAACGGACAGGCTATCTTCACTGAGTCACAGAGTGCAGCTCACGGCCGAGATAGATGGTGGGTGATTGTCAGAGAGTCATCAGTGGTGTCTCTACACATCCCCGCACTTGAGGTTATGTGACTGATAATGGTAAACTTTCCAGCTATAAAGTTTATTTCAATGATGTAAGATTTGAATTTTACTGACTGAATGGACATATCAGATACACTGAAGAAGAAATGGAATTTTCATGAAAGTCATTTTCAATGTCATTATATTATGCCATTTATAGTTTTTAATAAACAACAACAACGTTCTTGTTTTGTTTTTTTCTCATGACTATTTTCTTTTATCAGTCAAAATGCCTTGGAGGACGGATACGCATTTTGCATCTTTTCACCCCAACTGCTTAGTTCCAAACTGATCTTTCATCCCCCCATCTTTCCTCTCTCTCCTTTTCTCTCCCCCTCTCTCTCTCACCGCTTTTTTTAAGCATTGAGAATTCGACAAGTGGCCCTGAGCTTCGTAATCAAAATCTTCTATGTCAACTACACGTAATCTAGTTATTTGAAATGATGTAAGATTTGAATTAACTGCGATGACACATCAATACCACTGATGGAGAAATGGAATTTCCATGAAAGTCATTTTCAATGTCAGTGTATATGGATATCTAGTTCTCAGCTCAATTTTGAGTATAATAATTGAGTTATTTGAATGAATAAGATTAAAATTGTCTGACTCATGACATATCAATACACTGAAGGAGAAATGGGAATTCCATGAAAGTCATTTTCACTATCAGAGTCTATATAGATATCTAGTTCTCAGCCATATTTTGATATAATCATTAAGTTATTTCAATGATTTAAATTTGATTTAACTGATTCGATGACACGTCAATACACGTGAAGGAGAGTGGAATTTCCATGAAAGTCATTTTCAATGTCAGTGTATATGGATATCTAGTTCTCAGCCAGATTTTGATTATAATCATGAGATATTTCAATGATATAAGATTTTGAATTATCTGACTCGATGACATATCAATACACTGAAGGAGAAATAGAATTTCCATAAAAGTCATTTTCAATGTCAGTGTATATGGATATCTTAGTGCTCAGCCAGATTTCAATTGTAGTCATTGAGTAGAGTGGCGAATGCTGTAAAAATGTTTTTACTATAGATTTTTTTTTTACTTGGCAAATAGTTTCTGTTATATTTTTTTGTCTCTGTTAAAGCTACAAGCAAACTTTTGTTTAAAAGAAAAAAAAAAGAGAAAAAAAAAAAAGAAAATTCTTAGTAAAATAAAATTAGCCTGGAATGAAAAGGGATTAATCAATGGAATATTGACAGATTTTTTGTTTTTGTTGCAGAAAAAAAAAACAAAAAATCAGAAAGTTTTTACCAAAGAGGAGGCGAATAAAGTGATAAAAAGAACTTTGTTTAAATTCTGACTCATGGCGTGTGAAGAAACTTTGGAAAGAACCAATTCTATCAGCACCATTCCCTCAATGATATATCATCATTCATCATCATCATCATCATCATTCATGTCACCGCTATTAGCACGGATATCCATAACAATCTCTCTCAAGCCGTCCTATCACTCGGGAGGTCCTATGTGTTCTCGGGAGGTCTCAATGCAGCATCCATATTCACGCAGAAACTAGTCAATGTACGTCTTTACTGCCAGCTCACACTGGTGTGCCCATGTGCTGGCTTCCACAGGAAGGACATCATTAACTTGATTTCATTCCTTGCTTCTCCAGCAGTGTCTGCATGTCTTGTCTGTCTTACTATATACTAGCAAATTATGCAACCCTCCGGGTGCAAGTATTAAGTTTTAATATAATAATATATCATATTTAAATTAGAAAGGCAATGAAACTGAATGAAAATGCAGATAACATTTCGCGGGTCGTTACGACAAAAATATGGCGCGCGAATGCCAATTGGAGAATAATGTAACAACTTTCGTTCTTTTTTGCAAAATTAAGGTTTTTTTGTTTTTGAACTGATTTGACATTTATCTCCGATCACAAACACCAACGGAGTAAATGAGCTCTAATGATGATTTTTGTAAAATCGAAATATTGATCAATATCAGCTATGATTATATTATAAATTGTTTTCTCTTAACAGCATTGTGTCATGTTTTCATTCCACCGTTTTCAATATATATATATATAATATATATAAATATATATATATATATATATATTTGAGTATCATGTATCCGTTTTTTGAAGTACATATACCAGGTTTGGGCATTGGTGTGAAGCATTAAAGTGCTATATTGATGATAATGTTGTTACCATAATATGTTAATCTGGGAATAAAATATCAGAAAACTCGTAGTTTTTTTTTAGTTTCTTTTATTTAGACGTAGTGGTAAATTTTCAGGATCGTGACATCCGCTCTTCAAGACCCGGAATAGTAGTGATCTTCTGGTTGCTTGGATGATATGGGAGTGCTTGATGCTGATTGGTTAGTTTGGTGATATGCTTGCATATTTAATGCTTCACCACCATGCCCAACCTGGTATATGTACTTCCAAAAACGGATACAGATACTAAAATAATATCTCAAATATATATACTCACTAGAAGCATACGGAGACTCAAAATAAACAACATACTATATATATATATATAATATATATATTATATATATAGTATATACTATAGAATGGGATGACAACATATATATATATATATATATATATATATATTTGATGTGGATGACCCTATATATATATTATATAATATATAATATATATAGTATGAAATTTAACATTTTGTTAAAAATAAATGATGTTATGTAATTGCTGACAGAAATCTGTTTCGACCAAATAGATAAACTGGTCTTCATTACGAGCAACATAGACGGAAAAACGTATATTCAAATGCATGAAATTTTTTTAAAAAATGCGTTTAACGCGATATTTTCTTTTCCCGTTATGATGCTCGTGATGTGAAACCAGTTTATCGATTTGGTCGAAACAGATTTCAGTCAGCAATTAGATAACATCATTTGTTTTTTCAAAATGTTAAATTTCATACTGTCGGATTAGATTTCTATATATTATTCATATATATATATATATTATATATATATATATATATATATAGTGTGTGTGTGTGTGTGTGTGTGTGACTCAAACACCACTAAAAACTTCAAGTTTTAGCAAACCCTTTGCACTGCACATAATAATAAACCCTTCTAGACATATTTATAGGGGCGGGTTAGCTCAGCCAGTAGAGCATTCGGAGAAATCACAAGACTTCCTAATTCGATACCCGCTCGCCAACTCAGCATATTGAGTAGCACAGGGATTTTTGCGGTAAAGTAAGGATCTGATGGTAGTGTGGCGCTCCACCTCAGAGCAAAAAGAATCTCCTTGGACTAGCGCTAGTGAAAAGGGATAGATTCCTTGCTGATTGCTGATACCAACATTAGGCACCCCGACAACATAAAAAAAATATATAGTTTGTCTTGTCTTTATTCCTTTCTCATTACAGTACTTTATTTCTGTTAGACCAATAATTATATAGATATTTTAGTGCTAGTTAAAACAGGCTAACGAAATCGGCTGGTCATATCAAGCTTAGCACTATATGATATCCCAACCATATTGCCTTATTGTTAAGCTCCAACCCTTTTTATCATATGTGCTAAAAGGCAGTAGTTGAGGATTTTAGTTCCTGGGTATGAAGTTAAAACCTATTTGATTGGAAGTTCCAATTCTGGAGCTCTGGGGAATATGGAGTTACCGTCTTCAGCGTTTACTCTCAGGTCCAACTCTGACCTGGAGTGGTAGTACTGTTAGGGTCCATCTATGGGTTAAATAGAAAAAAATGTGTATAAAAAAAATTGAGTTAAAAAAGAGACCCCATGAAAAATGAATTTTTAAAAAATGTCTGACATTTTTAGGTTACAACAAAATCCCACCAACCAACCAACCAACCAACCAACCAACTATCCTTGTAATGAAAGAGCCTTCTGTAAAAAAAAAATTCCATTTCAGAAGAAGCTATCCACATTGCAAGCAGAAATCGCTCAATTTAATTTTCTGTATTGTCTTCCTTTTCTCCTCGTAGCATCTAATCTTATCCAAACCTTACCCTCTCGTTCCTGCTTACATATTATAGACTTTTGAGCAAGTCTTTCCGGCCTTTGATTAAATTCTATTAACGTAGATATATATTTATATAATATCTCTGTAAGGCAGAGAACGAACTTTGTTGGCGCTGAAAAAATACTGCATAATATTTACATTGGAGCAATACTAAATATAAAAATAAATAATGACGATCAGTAAATGCAAAAGTCCCAGAAGTGTGTAATACGACAATTAAAATAAATTCAAGAATCTTATTAACTCTTTGAAGTAAAAGACGATCAAAAAACTCGAATAGGCAAAGTGATAAAATCGGTAAATAGTTTTTTGGAAAAAGGTCATGCTATATCAAATTAAATAATCTTAATCTTCTCGATTCCCAAAATTGTCTTTATCATGGTAAAGAGATTAAAAAAAAGAAAGAGCTGCACGATATCCTGCAAGAAACTATTACAGATGGCGGATATGTACGATGAGCTACACTTCTTGCAGATACCACCTAACGCAAGTAGAATCATCTGCTGCATAGCCAAAATAAGGGCAACAAAGATGGCAATTTGCTCTATGTGAACTCAGATAACTTATTCATCATCATCATCATCATCCATGATCATATGTCGCGCATGCAGCACGGATTTCCAATGACGATCTCTCGCCAACCTTCCTCTACGCACTCATTATCCCTGGGCAGGTCTTTCCTACGCAGCAACCGGCATCCTCCACTAGTTTGGTCAATGTAGAGTCACTACCTCCCCGTGCCCGGGAGTGTCCGTAATTTGCGCGCCTACTGCCTTCCTGTGATGTCCCGTAAGCCGTTCACATGCCCCTCTCCGGAATCGAACATCTCTCTNATGCTCGACCGACTGAGTGAAAAAAATAACTATAAACTATAAGTAGAACTATAAGCTAAAACTGATAAAATTATTAAATATAAATCTATAAGATCAAAACTTCTTATATAAGTATAAAACTTTTATAATATTAAGTATACACATTTTATATATAAGCTATAAAACTGTATATATAAGTATAACACTTTTATATAAAGTATAACACTTATATATAAGTATAAAACTTGTATATAAAGATACAACTTTTATATATAAGCCTATAAAACTTTTATATATTAAGCATAAAACTTTATGTATAAGTATAAGACTTCTCAGGGATTATCCTGGTGACCCAAAATGGCATCTGCATAATATCAGAGTGGGATCGGCCCGCCAAAAGTCTACATCAATTAGCTCTGCATAGACACTGGATGCTGGAGAGGACATTGTCCAGTAGTGAGCGGCCAATAGGGACGACGCGTGAGTTGTGGAGATCCATGCTGTTGGCACGACTTGACTTTTAATGTAAGGGAACCACGGCACAAAACCGAGGTTCATGCAGAGGGCAGTGCAAAAGAAACCATGACCCCTTACCGGATTTCCGATTTTGGAGTGCCCTTAGGCACTGGTTAATAAAACCGGCCATTGTCCCCTTTTAGTAGAGCAGATAAATTGTATTATATATATAAATATATATATACGGACGCGTATTCCTCATCTTATTGTTATATACACAATGGTTCGGCCGATGTGGCCTTCGGCTCTTCAAGTGTATATTTGTTTGCAACTCAGGAAGCTTCTCAATCTTGGGAAACCCACTCGTTGAACTCGCGGAACCTTTTTGTCGGAACTCTGCGCAACCTTCCTTGTCGTATATCAGGAGCTTTCATTGGAAAATTTGAACTACACTTAATCAATTATTTAAGATAGATGAATAGAGATAGAATGATGCATTATTTATCTATGCCTTGGTAAATTGCTATCCTCTATGGGCACAACTTGGATGATGATTGATGAATGACGGATGATGATTGCTCCATCCTGTCTTTTTTAAATATGGCATTATAGGCCTCAGTCCTTTTTTGAACGAACCTGAACTTAATGATGATATTCAACTATAACATATAGAAATGTGTGGTGGTTCGCCTTGCATATTTGTGTGCGGAACGCTTCAAAACCAGATATATAATAATGGGTGTGAAATAAAATTTTTGTTTTGCATGTGAAAGCAAAGATGAAACATAATTAAATGAAATTCATTCAATAAAGCAGTGTGAGAGTGTAAGCAAGTACTGCTCCTGTTAGAGAGACTCACCGTTTGTGATCCCTTGGCGCCTAGTGTGACTAATAAAGGCTCGCAGTTTAATTTTGGTGATCTGAGCTTTTTGTGATTTCTTTAAATAATAAAGAAAGAAGACTAAAAAACCACCGGTCCTGATCAGGTCCGAGTATCCTGTCTCACCGGATACAAAGTAAAAACAATGGAACATAACAGAAAGCTCACAAGTAAGAGCAGTATGAAAAAACGGTATCACCCTGCCTATAAACATATGAATATCTCGCACCGCCTGATAACTTAGCATACCCTATGATAGTCTATATAATGCAATGTCACATAGTAATAACGATACTTAATATCCATATCTGGAATAATCTAGTCACCCTCAATGCCTCATCGCGACCCTACGACCTTCTCGTATGAGTGAGTACTATCTATCCTACACTTATATGTGTGTATATACCCGATTATAATTAAATGCTAGAATGATCGTCGATAAGACGTACAAAGGAGATAGAAGGAGAATACCAAGGACATCGAGAAGCTGCAAAAAGTGCCTCTGCTCTCTCTACACTTCTCTCTAACTCCTTTCCTCTACATCTAACTCTCATTTGCGATGGCGTGCGTGCGAGATTAATATATATATTATATATTATGTATGTTATTATAGTGAAATTGATGAAGCGAAAAAACTTTGAATCAACGATGCAATAAAAGACAACTTAAAGTTTTCTTCATTTATTTACTATATTGCTCTTGTTTGTTCACTTACTGCATGGCCTAAGGCTCACCCTTAACGATCCTTTCTACTAAAAGTTAACCAGGTATCACTAGAGTTGAACTCCATATGGGAATGATCCTCATTACAACTATATATATATATATATATTATATAAATATATATATACCAACTCTTGTTGGTAAATTCAACTCGCGGTTAAAAAAAAAAACCAGCAATAGTTTGATTAGCTATAACACATTCTATACTAGCAAACATTACCCGGCAAGGAATATAAAAAACTTTTGGAACGAGAGTATCTCCAAGACTGAAACATCAGTCTATATTTAAGCCCTGAGTCAGCAGAGTAAGCTTTAGTAGGTTTGTCCCTCAACGAAAAATCTCTACCTGACTCGAGTGCTCTTAACCTGAAGTGTTCCTGCAGCCTCGTGAGTAATGTTCGAGTATATTCTCTAGTATATATATGTTCTACAATATCATAATATATGTGGTGTGTGTGATGTGTGTGGTGTTGTGTGTGTTGTATGCGTGTGTGGTGTTATTTGTGTTATATCCGCAATGGTGGTGTGTCTGCCCCTGTTTTGTTTGTTGTGTGTTTGTGTTTGTGTTGTCGTTGTTTGTTGTTTCTCTCTCTCCCCCTCTCTCTAAACTCTCTCTCTCTTTCTCTTGTGTGTGTGTGTGTGTGTGGAGATATAAAAAGGAAAACAACAAGGCGTTTAGAAGGATTTTTTTGTTTCTTCATTTTCATTTACTTAAATTACTGTCAGATTAATTATCCATTTCTTGATATATCTATCTATCTATCCTATCTATTTAATTCTATATATATGTATGTGCATTATATTATATATATATATATATATAATATATATATAACATAAGAATTTGAAAAAACGAAGATGAATTTATTTATCCGACGCCTTAAACGTTTCGGTTTATTTAAACCTTCATCAGGATAGATTATGGGGTGAAGAAATTGATGGATGTTTTGTTAGATGACAGTAGTAAGAAAAATATTTATAAAAAGTTTGTAACTGTATTGTTGTGTACGTACAAACTCTATTTCATTCTATTATTCCTTTATTCTTTAATTCCTAATTTATTTTTACCTCTATTCCTTTATTTTTAAATTCCTTATCTATTATTTCATTTCCACTATTTCCTTATCTTAACCACTTATATATATTTTTTTCTCTATTCCTTAATCTTTAATTCCTTATCTATTTTTTTATTCCACATTTATTGTTTTAATTCCCTTATCTATATGCTATTCTATTAATGCGTTATTCTTTAATCCTCATCTATATTTCATTCCCCTATTCCTTTACTCTTAATTCTTTAATTCTAATTCTTTATATTCCACTATTCCCCATCCAATCGTATCAACTAACAATGTTATCTTATACCCCCTCTCTATTTTTCCATGCAGTAACTCTCACACCCTCCCTTTACTGATATAATAATCTTATTTTCCCTTCTTCTATTCATTGAGTAACATTTTCATATTTCCCCTTTATTGTTATTCAAGTAACTCTCATACCCCTCTCTCTTATTCATGTTAAAAACTCTCTTTGTTCCTTCTCCCCCTCTCTACCATGTATATAATAACTTCTTCTTAGTTATCTGGATGCTCTCTTTTCTCCATAAACTCTCACTTTTCCCCCTTCTCTCTGTTAGTTACATAACTCTCTTATCGCCCCCCCCCCCAGTTTTAAAGCCTGTTTTAATCTAGATGAAGGATTCGTTATCCTTCCATTTAATCTCTCTTCTTTTATCTTGACATAATTTTTTCTTTATTTAATATCACGACTTCCTTCTTTGCTTCTGAAATTCATTTAGTAAATTACTGGAGAATACGTGGGCTTGCTAGATTTTGAGATAATGACGAGAGGAAATCAGAGAGAGTGGGAAGAAACAACCAGGAGAGAGAGAGAGAGAGAGAGAGAGAGAAAGAGAGAGAGAGAGAGAGAGAGAGAAAGAAGAGAGAGAGAGAGGGGGGTACAACCAGAAACAGGGGGAAAGAAAGAGATAAAGAGAGAGAAAGATACAATCAGTCACACCACACACACACACACACACACACACACAGAGAGAGAGAGAGAGGAGAGAGAGAGAGAGAGAGGAGAGAGAGAGAGAGAGAGAGAGGAGAGAGAGAGAAGAGAATATACAAACAGATAGGGGAAAGAGAGAATGAGACAACCAGAGAGATAGATAGATAGATAGATAGATAGAGAGAGAGAGAGAGAGAGAGAGAAGAGAGAGGGAGAGAGAGAGAGAGAGAGAGAGAGAGAGAGAGAACCAGAAACAGGGAAAGAAAAGAGAGAAAGAGAGAGATACAATCAGCCACACCACACACACACGAGAGAGAGAGACGGAGAGAGAGGAGAGAGAGAGAGAGAGAGAGAGAGACGAGAGAGAGAGAGGGAGGAGAGAGGGAGGGGTAACTCAAACAGAGAACAACCAAAGAAAGAAAAACAAGCAACGAGAGAGATAGAGGTAACCAGAAAAGAGAGAAGAACAAGTATGTGTGTGTGAGAGATTGAGACAGAGAAGAGAGAGAGAGAAGAGAGAGAGAGAGAGAGAGAGAGAGAGAGAGAGAGAGAGAGAGAGAGAGAGAGAGAGAGAGAGAGAGAGAGAGAGAGAGAACCAGACACGGGATAAGATAGAGAGAGGCAACAAGTCAGACCGAGACGATGAGAGAGAGAGAGAGAGAGAGAGAGAGAGAGAGAGAGAGAGAGAGAGAGAGAGAGAGAGAGAGAGAGTCAGCCGGTTGGACAGAGAAACAAAGAAAAATATATTTAATTAACCCTACCTGTGTTTATATATATATATATATATATATATATATATATATATATATATATATATATGCACATGACATTGCATATATATGCTTATGGCATATATATATTTATGGCATGGCAAAAATGCAGAAAAATTCTGTGACCACATCACCTTTCACATTTGGCCACCAAACTCCCCGGATTGAGCGTATAACAAAACCTTATTCATCATAACCAAACTCCCATTATTTAAAAAAAAAGACACCCATCACTGTTACCACAACAACATTTTCAATTTTAATGTCCTGATGAAGATTTAATAAAAACCGAAACATAGAATTCGGTCCAGAAAATCTATTCGCCGAAAAATGGTATATGCATTATTTGTCATAGAAAATGAGGTAATCCTTAACTTTTTCCACATAAATTCCTACCATAAAATAAACTAAACCCTCATTTTATGTCCGTGTTTTTGCAATAAATGTTTTATTTTTGTTGCACCCGTTAAATTTACAATACTAAATATATTTTCTTTATTTGTTAAAGAATAAAGAATAAAGAAAATATATTTAATATTGTAAAATAACGGGAGCAAGAAAAATAAAACATTTATTGCAAAAACACGGACATAAAATGATGGTTCAGTTTAATGGTAAGAATTTACGAGGAAAAAGTTAAGGATTACCGAAAAAGAAACACTCTGGGACTTTGAGATACAAACGGATCACCAGAAGAAGAAGAAACCTACTTTTGGTTAACAAGGAGAAAAGAACTTGTCATCTAGCGGATTTTACAATTTCACCAGGTCACAGATTGAAAATAAAGAAAGCAAAAAAAAAAAAAAAAAGAAAATAAAGAAAATAAAAGAAAAGAAAAGAAAAAAAAAAAAAAAAAAGAAAAAGAAAAAAACAAAACAAAAACAAAATATATATCAAACAATGAACGTGACAATGTGGATCAAGGTTGTCCCCCCCTCCAAAAAAATAATCAAAAAACAAAAAACAAACCTCAAACTGTCCAAATTAAAAAAAAAAAAATCTTAGGACAGTTTTGATCTACATTTGTGACACCTAATTCACCGGGAAGAGAAACATAAGAATGAAACGTACTAAAAAAAATCTGGTGACACACACACACACACACACACACACACACACACACACACACACACACACACACACATATATATATTATATATATATTATATTTGATGGTAAGTAGCTCAGTCGGTAGAGCGACTGCCTAGGAATCACAAGGTTCCTGGTTCGATACTGGCCCACGCCAATTTTGCGTATGAGTAGCACAGGGATCTGTGCAGTAAAGTGAGGAACTGATGGTAGGTGACACACACACACACACACATATATATATAGGTATATATATATGGTAGGTGTGGCTTTTACACACACACACACCTACATATACATATGTATACATATATATGAATATAAGATGAACAAAAAGGATGAGACCAACAGAAATATTTTTTTTTTGATTGTTCTCAACTTGGTCATTGTCAGGAGCAAAAATTTTTTGTAAAATGAAATTGTTTTAAGAAAGTTTTCAAAGTTTTCAAAGTGTCTGGTAAGCCATAAGAATATGGCGAAAATGTAGCTGTAGAAGTGGCAAGTCCATCTGTTGAGTGAAACCATTTTTTGGTAAATTCGCTTGGGTTGTTTTTTTTATATACATGATGAAATAAAGAAGTTTTATAGCTATATTATATATAATATATATATATATATATATATATATATATATATATATATATATATATATATATATTGGGGGGGGGAGAATATGTGCTTAATTGAAGTCGTACCTAATTTTGAAAATTAATTCATTGATGATTAATGAATTTAGGCGGGCATACCTATTCAAATGTAAGGCTAAACAAATCGAGAAAAATCCTTACATTTGAATAGGTATGCCCACCCAAATCCATTAATTATCAATTAATTAATTTTCAAAATTAGGTACGACTTCAATTAAGCACATATTCTCCCAAAAATTGTCGGCCATTAAAATCAATAAACCAAACCAACCAAACCTTACTTGTACATTTTGCCGGACATAAATGCCTTTTTGTAGCAAATATATTGTCGTCGTAACTTGTCTTTCAACCTCACCAATTATCTTCTCTCTGTTTCATAGTAATTTGTATTTTATTCCCATACACTCCATAGGGGTATAAATTTATTAATTCTTTAGAAAATTTAATACTTATGTCTGGAGGGCGATTATTCTTGTTAGTATATTTATATATATATGAAGAAAGAAAGTGAATCCGACGGTATGTAGTATATTGAGCAAAAATGAAAAAAAACAGGTTTAAATGGGTTAAGTGGTGAGTTTATTGGCCGACGCTGCAGTGTTTCGATCTATTAATTAGATCATCTTCAGGGCAGTTGTTGGTATATGGAAGGTAATAAGAAATTTTTTATCACAGAATAACGAGAAAAGCAAGTGGTAGTCTTTGTTATTCAGTCTGTTTAAAAATCTTTTGAGGTTTGAAAAAAGGAGACGGTTTGAAATATGACGTCAAATATTCTCTTTTACGGTGTATGGGACTGTGTAAGTGTGTGTATCGTATATATATATATATATATATATATATGGCGTAGTTAATTTTCATGCTGATTTTAACAAAACCCTGTTCAATACAGGATTACTTGGACCATATTACCTTTAGGCACCCCTTTTTAATCTCGATTAAGAAAGGACATGTTTTTTATTTACACTGCCAATATCCGGTTGTTTGTTAGGGGTTAGGGTTAGGGTTAGGGTTTGGGTTTGGGGTTAGTTTTATAATTAAAAACAATCTAAACATCGTCTGTTAAAACAACCGGATATTGACGGTGTAAATGAAAAACATGTCCTTTCTTAATCGAGATCAAAAGGGGGTGCCTAAAGGTCATATGGTCCGATTACTTGGTGTTATTGACCTCTAATATTATTGCTTTATTTTCCAACGTATTAGAAACAAACTTATGAATGAATTTATATAAAAAAATCGATTATAATATAATTAGAATAAGTGTAATCTTTATATATATATATATGTATCCTCGAGTACTTTTATCCTCGGTGCTAATGAAATAGATAAATATTCTTCAATATTAAAACAACAAGAATGTGAAAGAGTCACAGGAAACTGAAAGTGTCTTCAGAAAGATAATTAAATGTCAAGAATTCTCTATTGTGCCATTATGGAACCATTTCAAACGATAACAACGCCACCATCGCATTGATTAGCAATACACAAGTGGGTAACACATGTGCCAAGCGAGCAAACTGCTTTCAAGCTGATTGGTCAGCCGCCACCGTCACCGCCGCCATCACTATCTTTGCCGCTGCTGCTGCTGCCGCCGCTGCTGCTGCTGCTGCGACTTTCGCCTCGAAAGCCAAGCTAATTAATTCTCAAACTAAAGAAACGGTTAAACGATGCATCGAATGGGCGCTGTTTGCAAAACCGAGTCGTTCGTTCGTTCGTCCAAAGATCAAATGGAAATGTTATTTCCTCGTCCAGTGCCTGTGTCAGAAGCAGAAACGTTGGCCAGACACACCAGACACGCATCTCCCCAGGGGTGGTTCAGGCGAATATTTCAGGGGTTGGCGGGTCGTTTGCGGATAGGATGCTTGCTCATTGAATGATTCCAGTCTCGGATGGATTTATTTTGTTGCCTCCCAACGGCCATTTGGTTGAGAAGACACAGAAACAAAAAAAAAAAAAAAGCCAGAACCCCCAAGACCCCCCCCAAGACCCCCCCCCAAGACCCCCCCCCCCCAAAAAAAAACAGACAGCAGGGACACACCCACTTGTACAGACACAAAAATACAAATTGACTTACGAGATTAATTCGTTCCCCGTTATTTGAAAGGCAAGACTATATTGTTTGTGAATGGCATATCATGTGGTGTAATGGTTAGCAAAACTAGATTAGCAGACAATTGTTAGTGAGTTTGTATCTCACTGGGTGCCCCATATTCTGGCCTTGTGCCACATCTAAACTATGCTTAGTAAATAACAATAGTTTTGGGCACCTCATGTGGTCTAATGGTTAGTAAGCTAGATTAGCAGACCATTGTTAGTGAGTTTGATTCTCACTGGGTGCCCCACACTTCTGGCTTTGTGCCGCATCTAAACTATGCTGAGTAAATAACAATAGTTTTGGGCACCTCATGTGGTGTAATAACTAGCAAGCTAGATTAGCAGCCCGTTGTTAGTGAGTTCGTTTCTCACTGGGTGCCTCATACTTCTGGCCTTGTGTCGCATCTAAACTATGCTTAGTAAATAACAATAGTTTTGGGCAACCTCATGTGGTGTAATGGTAGCATACTAGATTAGCAGACCATTGTTAGTGAGTTTGATTCTCAATGGGTGCCCCACACTTCTGGCCTTGTGCCGCATCTAAGCTACACTTAGTAAATAATATTTTTGGGCACCTCATGTGGTGTAATGGTTAGCATACTAGATTAGCAGACCATTGTTAGTGAGTTCGTTTCTCACTGGGTGCCCCATATTCTGGCCTTGTGTCGCATCTAAACTATGCTTAGTAAATAACAATAGTTTTGGGCACCTAATATGGTCTAATGGTTAGCAAGCTAGATTAGCAGACCATTGTTAGTGAGTTTGATTCTCAATGGTGCCCCACACTTCTGGCCTTGTGCCACATCTGAGCTAAGCTTAGTAAATAACTATTGTTGTTGAATTTTTTGATGTATTGGAAAAAAAATCAACATACAGTGATACATTGACTTACGAGTTTAATTCGTTCCACTCGTAACTCAATTTCCTCGTATATCAAATCAATTTTCCCCATTGAAATAAACTGAAGATCTATTAATCTGTTCCAGGCCCCACCCAAAAAAAAAAAAAAATCTTTGATCAATGGAATACTTGTTGGACTATCTAGTGGTATAGATATTTACAAAGCTTAGCTTAGATGTGGCACAAGGCCAGAAATATGTGGCGCCCAATGAAAATCGAATTCACTAACAATGGTCTGCAAATCTAACTTGCTAACCATTAAACCATGTGAGGTGTCCACCTATCTGGTGGTATAGTTAGTTATTTACTAAGTTAAGCTTAGATGTGGCACAAGGTCAGAAATATGGGGTGCCCAATGAGAAACGAACTCGCTAACAATGGTGTGCAAATCTAGCTTGCTAACCATTAAACCTGGTGGTATAAGATGTACACAAAATCGTCACTTCTATTCTTTCATTTGGATTAACACCAGAGGAAACCTATAGACTAGGATTATCAACTGGATTCTATGAAAAACAGAACAACTGAACCCCCTACAATTGTTACATAATTATTAGATTCCTAATATTCATGTGCAATAGTGTAGAAATCAAAATGGCCGTATAAGCTGCAGCCCATGACCTTGAAGGATTTGAATGACAAGGCTTGACCTGTCCTGATCCTTCCTTCTGGGGATAGCCGTGAGAACCAGTAGAGAGGGACCCTAAGTTTCAGTGAGTTAGAGACTAGCAGCCGAGCTCGACGGAAGGGTAAGTCGCATTACACACGCTCCTGTCTTAATCTGCGCAGATGTCTGGTTGGGATTTAAAAATAAAGTAAGATCAAAGCAAATCAGTCTTGTGTTATTACCTCTAAAAACTAACAATGACACAGGGCTTCTGATAAAGAGAAATCCCCAATAGAAGACCAGACCCGAAGTCCCCAAGAGAAGTCCAGACGTTAGAAGAGACCTAGAAGAATTTAAGATGGGAAAGACGTCAGAAGAAGAACAGAGAATAGAAGAATAAAGGAAGTAAAGAAGGTATGCAACACAAATGGCAACAAGGATTTGGTTGTTGTGTTTTTATTTTATTTCTTGAGACCTAAAATCTTATTTGTGCGGCGAAGAATTCAGAGCATGCCATTTTCACATCAACTCACTAACTTTTCCACTGATTTCAGTCACATCTATCTATATCTGTTCATATCTATTTATTTCAGTCGGTTCCCTATCTCCATCTGTTCATATCTACCTATCTATATATCTATCTATCTATTTCAATCTGTTCATATCTATCTCTATCCGTTCATATCTACCTAGCTATATGTCTATATATCTATTTCAATCTGTTCATATCTATCTATATCTGTTAACATCTACCTATTTATCTATCTCTGTTTACATCTACCTATCTATCTCTATCTGTTCTTATCTACCTATCTATATATCTATTTCAATCTGTTCATATCTATCTCTATCTGTTCACATCTACCTATCTGTTTCAATCTGTTCATATCTAACTATCTATTTCAATCTGTTCATGTCTACCTATTTCTATCTATTCATATCTATATATCTCTATCTGTTCATATCTATCTATCTCCATCTGTTCATATCTATCTATTTCAATCTGTTCATAATTATCTATCTCCATCTGTTCATATCTATCTATCTATCTATCTATCTCCATCTGTTTGTTTCTTTCATTTAACATCATATCAACATCAGTGGGTCATTTAATGCCAACAAAGTTTTGAAATAAATTTTCGTTTCATTTAAAGAGGTATTCCAATTTAAATTTTTAGTTCCGGAGATGTTGCAATTTTCTTTTTATTTAAAGAGGTGTTGCAATTTAAGTTTGAGCTACAGAGTTATTGCAAGTTATTTTTTACCATTATACTTTAGGTTACTTTAGGTGTTTCAATTTTTTTTTTTTGGTTAGAAAGGTATTGCAATTTAATTTTTAGGTACAGAGGTATTGCAATTCTATCTTTATTTACAGAGGTGTTGCAATTTTAGTTTTGGTTACAGAGGTGTTGTGATTTTATTTCTAGTTACAGAGGTGTTGTGATCTTATTTTTGATTACAGAGGTATTGCATTTATACTTTTGGTGACAGAGATATTGCAATCTTACTTTTATTTGCAGAGATTTTGCCATTAAATTTAGGGTTACAGAGGTGTTGCTATTTTATTTTTGGATACAGAGTTATTGCAATTTAATTTTTAGCTACAGAGGTGTTAACATTATTTATTGGGTTACTGAGGTTTTGCAATTTTTTGGGTGGGGTGGGGTGGGTTTAGAGAGGTATTGCAATTTTAGTTTTGTTACAGTGGTGTTGCGATTTTATTTCTAGTTACACAGGTGTTGCAATTTTAGTTTTTATTGCGGAGGTATTGCATTTATATTTTTGGTTATAGAGACATTGCTATCTTATTTTTATTTACAGAGGTTTTTTCATTGTATTTAGGGTTACAGAGATATTGCAATTTAATTTTTAGTTAAAGAGGTGTTATAATTTAATTTGTAGTTACAGAGGTATTACAATTATATTTTTGGTCATTTTGCAATTTTATTTTTTTGGTGGCTGGTTTTGAAAGCCATCACAATGCAAGTGAAAAGAACCTCCAAAAACCAACCACCAAACCAATATAAAAACAATGCTTCAAGTAAATTATAAAACTCTTAATTTTATTTTTATTTTTATTCACAGAAGTGTTGCAATTTTATTTTTGGTTACAGAGGTTTTACTATTGCTGATGTGTTGCTATTTTATTTTGGGATACAGAGGTATTGCAATTTAATTTTAGTTAAAAAGGTGTTGCAATTTATTTTTGGTTACAGGGTTTTGCCATCGTTGAGTGTTAATATTTTATTAGGGGATGCAGAGGTATTGCAATTTAATTTTTAGTTAAAAAGGTGTTGCAATATTATTTTTAGTACAGAAGTGTTGCAATTTTCTTTTGGTTACAGAAGTGTTGCAATTTTCTTTTTGGTTACAGAGGTTTTGCCATCGTTGAGGTGTTAATATTTTATTAGGGGATGCAGAGGTATTGCAATTTAATTTTTAGTTACAGAGGTGTTGCAATTTTATTTTGGTTACAGATGTGGTTCAATTCTATTTTAGATATTCTGCTTCCAAATAAAAAAATAATCTCTGGGATCACTTTCATACGAGTAGACAAATTCTAACCGACATAGATAAAACATGAAGACTTTTATTTGCAAACATGTGCTGACACATTTTCCTCTACCTCTTTCTTTTCTCCCGACACAACATATTTTACATTTTAAACTGCGTGCAAGAGACAGGGGCAGAGCAAGGGGGTTGGGTCCTCATCTAAAATCTAAGATGACAAGTACAAAAATCTTTTTGCTGCAAAAGATGTCGATGTCATAAGGTATTATATCTGATCTTTTGAAACCACAGGTGTATCGGAGCCCGACACAAAAATCAGAAATAGAAAAAACACCTTAATTATATGTTGAATGCCCTACTTCTTTAACTTCTGGGGTGGGGGGTCCCCTCCGCATCTTAAAGACATTTATGCTTTTCTTTTTTTTCTCTTTTTAGAGTGGAGATGGGATTGTCATTTTTCAACTTGGTTGCCTTTTTGACTTTTATCTCTTTGCAACATATTCTCCTTCCCTTCATTTCATGTACATATATTCACTCTTGTTGTATCGTGAGGTTGAAAGATAACACATTTATTAAGCACCAGCATCCGGTGCTAAACGGATACATACAAACACAGAACAAATAAGTACAAACAATTAACAAGACAAACTCACACTAAAAGAGGAGGGTCAGTTTGGTATAACCAATGTAGAAAAGTCAGTCTGCATATTATTCAGCTAGTAGTTAATCTACTTTAACTCTTAACTTCCCAGAAGCAATTCTAGGCCCAAACCCCTCGGTTCCCATAAGGATTTGGTAAAAACAGCTAAAAATGGGTCTGTACATTCAAAAGCTCAGAGTATCGTTATTTGTGAACAGATTGTTGTAAAAATAGGCAGACTTGCAGAAAACAATTTCTTCCTCAATGTTGTAGGCTATTTTATGGCTATGAGCCAGTCCATCTGGTAGAGTACATACTCTACAAAAAGTTTCTATATGTATTTACCCAAAACCTTCCACCATAAGCAGGGTGTAACACAAGGTCAATTTTTAAACAGAGTTATCTGTACATTTCGGCTGATGTGCCCTCCGGCCTTCTTCAGGTATTTCTTCTCGGACTCAGGAACCTTCTTGTCGTAATCAGGAGCCATCATGGAACTTTGAACCTAACCCTTTATTCAATCCGCGGGGCTGTCTTGTTCTCATTCCGTTAACCCTAGCTGGGCATAGAGGTGTAAAGCTGTATTAATTATTATTCTATGTTACTGTTTGCCCCTGACTAAAGGTGGTGCAGGAAGATATTTTCATTCTGTTGCATCACAAGTTGGAAATATACACAGAAGAATTGTGCGCTTAACACATTTATTAAGCACCAGCATCCAGTGCTAAACGGATACATACAAACACAGAACAAATAAGTACAAACAATTTACAAGACAAACTCACACTAAAAGAGGAGGGTTAGTTTGGTATAGCCAATGCAGCAAAGTCAGTCTGAATATTATTTAGCTAGTTAATCTACTTTAACTCTCAACATCCTATACCACCTCATTCCACTCGGATGGAAGTCACATTTGTTTTCCTAATCCACCCTAAATGATAGCCTTTGTTTAAATGTAATATTAAACATATTTAGAAGTCTTTGATTTATGGGAAATAACAGGCAACTTTAAATAAAAAGGCCATTTTTAGCCATTCATTGATAAATCCTTATAGGAATGGGACTCTGGACTTGAAAAAATTCTCAACAGGATGTTAAGAGTTAATCGTAGGCTATTTTATGGCTATGGTGTTGCAGTTTTTTTTATATATAAGGCATGAGGCAAATGGTCACCTCTATTTATAGACTCGCCTATAAGCACGTGACCTGAGAAAGATTCCTATTGTCCAATCACTGGCAGTGCTGCTGCTGATGTTGCTGTATTTATAAGAGGCCCCATTCTAAACTTATGTCATTGACACTTGGATTCTCTTTGGACGTCGGACTTTACAAAGAATACTATAACACCGGATTCTTATTGGCTTGCTTACTTATTCACTACATCTGGAACTAAGGATGGCTGCCAGATACTTAACAGTTCATTCTGGTAGACTGCTGAAGGGTGTTTACCTACTCTACATTAACTTTTCTTGCACTTTATGCTATCTGTATTTCTTCATGCAATCTTCATATATAAAAGGATGCTCAAAAATAATGCCTCCTATTTTATCATATTGTTTCACAATATCAGGTATGAGCAGCATCTGTGGATAATCACAGTAAACAATTAATTATTACATATTTGATATTATAAATTAATGATTTGAAGGCAATTACAAATGCATATAAAAAATAAAAACAAAAGATGTTTATTTTTCTCTTATTAATTTCAAAGTAAACTTTATCATCAGAGATGGTTTCAGAAATGGACGTGTTTCTTTTTTTTGTGATGTTATATATTTTTTTTTCTTTCTTTCTTTCTCCTCTTCTTCTCTTTTTTTTTCTTTTCTTTTCTTTTTTCTTTATGTTATGAATGAAATGGGCGGATAACTGTAGTTTCCTACTTTTGAAATATCTGTTGAGAATGGGTTTGAATTTTGTATCTAATATTGTCTGCTTAATTTCCGGTGAAAATTGCTACATTGTAGCTATTTTGAATTCAAAATAAAAACGGTCACATAGAAGAATTCATTTACTTAGCTTTTATTTTATTTATTTTTTTTTTTTCAGTTGTAAAATAAAATAAAATGTATTAATTTAATTTAATATTTAATTTAATGTATTAATTTAATTTAATATATTAATTTAATGTATTAATTTAATTTAATATTTAATTTAATCTAATTATTAATTTAATTTAATTATTAATTTAATTTAATATTTGATATGTTTAATTAAGAGCTATTGCAAATACTTCAATATCTAAAAAGTTTAATAATCTTGATTTAACCCTCTCTTTATTTTTTTCTTTCTTTCTTTTCATATTTTCACTATGTTTGATTAAAACAGATTAGCATTATCACTTCCACACACTCACCCCCTCTCTATCTTTCCTCTACTTTCTTTCTTTCTTTATTATGTTCTATCTGTATAGAATGTCCTTTATCTTCCCTTTATCTCTTTATAATAAAAACGGAATGGTCCATTATTTAGTCAAGGTGATGACAATCATTTGGATGGATTCATTTTTAACCAGAAGGTGATGCAAGATGATAACAGTTGTATTCAAAATATAGGAATTTTTTATTTCTTGATTTGATATCCTAATTTGTGATATCCTTTGCAAATGACTTTTCAATACAAGTAAGGGTGTTACATAATTATTAGATACCTAATATTTATGGCAATAGTGTAGAAATCAAAATGGCCGTTATAAGCATACAGCCCACGGCCTTGAAGGTGAGTGACAGTGCTTGACCTCACTCTCACCTTGCCTTCTGGGGATAAATCGTGAGAACCGGAAGGCATAGAAGACCCTGTCTTCCGGTTTTAGATAGTAAGTAAGTTTCAGTCAGTAGCAAGTAGAGGAGCCGAGCTCGTAAGATGTAAGTCTCACTGTGCAGATGTCTGGGTGGGGATTTGAGAATAAGAAGTAACATCAAAGTAAATCGAAAGTCTTGTGTTTATTACCTAAAAACTAACAATGACACAGGGCTTCTGATAAGGAGAAATCCCAACAGAAACCAGACCCGAAGTCCCCAAGAAAGTCCAGACCTTAGAAGAGACCAGACCATGATAGAAGAACCAAAGCCGGACAGAAGAAAAAATGACTAGAAGTAAGAAGTAAGAAGTAAGAAAGGGTATACAACAAGGGAAATTTTGTAGATTATGAGTTATCTCCCTTGGAGTATTTCAGTATCGGGAACTCTTTGGCAAAAGTGGAAGAAACAAATTTGACTACAATAAGCAAGGAAAATATATATTTATAAAAATAAACATGCTTAGTTCTTAATGTATGCAGTGTCCAGATAAAATTTGGTTTTATAGATAAATGGAGGGTGAAAAATAAGGGATTAATTAGGGTCGGGTGGTAAATGACATAATAAAAATTTATTTGAATGTCTACATTTGGAAATGAGTTCACTTCTTTTTAAATATAAGTTTTGCGTTATAACATTCCATTGCATGAGCACATTTCCCGTTATATAAACGCTGAACAAGCCACTGTTTTTTTTTTTAAATTTTAACATTTTTGACCGCCTGAAGATTTCAGTTATGCATAAAACTGCAGTTACGGAATATCAACTCCATAATATCTAATCAACTTTTTTTCTAATCTAAAAAACAATATTTTCCTCCGAATTGATGTAAAAAAAGTATTTTCTCTGATTCAATTGGCCTATTTTATTCACTTAAAAATTCAATAGTGAATTTTTAACTTCAAATCAAGCTTTATCATTCTAAAAATCTAAGTTTGAAAATGTGCAATTTTGCAAGATCTTTATATATTTAAAAAATATTACTAACAATTACTGTTGGCTGGGGCTTTGGTTGGTTGGTTGTTTTATGTCATATCACCCTCAGTGGGTCATTTAATACCGATAAAGTTTTGAAATAAAGTCATTCTTAATGGATAATCACTTTTGTTTACAAACATGTTTTACAATTTAACCCATAGATGGGACTCTAACAGGTACTACCACTCCGGGTCAGAGTGGACCAGGGGGTAATGGTGATGAAGGGGTGCTCCACATTCCCCAAACCTCCAAAACTGGAACCTCACCATCAGATAGAGTTTAACGTTATTAAATCTTCTTTGCTAACTTAACATTGAGCACCTTCATATGCTAATACTTTTCGCATTCATTCTCCATTATATTATATTACATATATATATATATATATATATATATATATATATATATTATTATTTATATTTTTGCTTGAAGGCAATTTACAATGCGTTATATTGCATAAAATTCGATAATTATAGAAAATAATCATGACAAGTGAATCTCGGTAAAAGGATCGCCCGGTGTGTAGAACATCGTACAGACTGTTTCGACTTTATTAAGTCTCATCAGCGATGTATACTAACGATTTCCCTCCAACAGAAATCGAAACCGGGACTTCAGCAGGCATAGTCAGAGACCATACTGCGTTGGCCACGATACACAACGGACAATCCCTGCGAAATTAATATATATATGTATATGTATATATGCTTCCAAAACCCGGTAGACCTCTCTAGAAGCGATTTTAATAGACTTTCACTGCCAGCCTAAAGCAATGATTGTCTGTTGTTGATTTGATCTCTCTGGTTATTTTAAAATATATACACAGATGTATGTTTAAAAACTGTTAAAACACTGCTCATTAATGGCATCTGTTGATAGCCAAGAGGTTAACGGATCGGGCTAATAAAAAGTCAGAGGTAGTTGCTGTGTCTAGCCACACTGATGAGACATGAAACATCGAAACATGGTGTCTGTGGATGACATATATATATATAGTGGAGGCGAATGGTCTAATGGTTAGAGTGATAGGAAATGGACTCGGCAACACAAGTTAAATTCCTGGACGAAGCTGTTGGCATTTCACATGGCGTTAACACCCTTGGGAAAGGTATGAATCCAATTCTGCCCCCAGCTATGGGTAAATAGCAGGGTAGATTGGGCTCTTTAACCATGGTTAGGTAACCAGTCTAGGAGAAGGAAAACTTTGAATTCAAACCTGTTAAACTCTGCTTAAGAAATTGACATTGTGTCAGATCCTGCTTGTGTGGTGGGGTTGGTAAATATATATATATATATATATATATATATATATTATATATATATTTTTTTTTGAGAATATGTGCTTAATTGAAGTCATACCTAATTTGAAAATTAGTTAGTTGATAATTAATGAATTAGGCGAATAAATCTGTTCAAATATAAGGCGTAAACAAATCGAGAAAAAGTCAATCTCTGTAAGTACATTTCGGCCTATTATGCTTCATCAGCTGAGTTATAGACTGGAAGCTTTGTGTGTAATTTGAACCCTAACTGCCAGGCTGACAGGCGGGGATTCTAACCATTACACTAGCTGTTTTTTTCAGATTTCTCATTTGTTTTTAAACTGATATATCCTACATTTTTTTGAGACTTGCTGCACGACAGTACGAGAGTACTTTTTCGCGACTTGTTTACGCCTTACATTTGAACAGATATATTCGCCTAATTCATTAATTATCAACTAATTAATTTTCAAATTAGGTATGACTTTAATTAAGCACATATTCTCCCAAAAATTGTCGGCTATCACCATATCAAATCAAACTGTTTGCGTACTTTCATATATATATATATATATATATATATATATATATTATTTAGGCAGGTATTGTTAAATACTATGGAATCTCATTTCTTAATGTCTTCAGTTGTAGACATTCAAGTCTTCTAGTTGTTTTTCATAGGTCAGGATCTAGATATTAAGAAAATTCCCAATTTGCACTAGCACTTTCAATGTCATCCTCAGTTGACTTTAAATGTAGTATTTGTTTGGTGGAAATTTTATTCATCTCATTTTTTTTTGTTTATTTGATTAGGAAAGACTAGTTTAGGAGAGTTGCCAAGGTTAGTACATCAATTATTAAAGATGTTTAGTATTTTGTTGCCGGTGTTAAATGCTATTTTATTTATATTAGGTTTTTTATATTTCATGCAAATAGCCTCAAAGATTTGTAAGTGGTTTTTATTGTTAATTTTATAGTGGATTTTAGTGTTGTCAGTGAGAATCTTATATATATATATATCAGCGTATGAGTAGCACAGAGATCTGTGCAGTAAAGTGAGGAGTTGATGGTAGGTGTGGCACTCTGCCTCAGACGCAAAAACAATCTCCTTGGTCTAGCGCTATTGAAAAGGGGATAGACACCCTCACTGATTGGCTGGTACTGACATTAGGCCGCCCCAACGTCTTTACTTACTTTTATATATATATATATATATATATAATATATATATATATTTATTAATAGATAGATAGATATATATAAAGGAAAAAATGGAAAGTGAATCCAACAGTGTATAAGTATATAAAAGGAGAAAACAAGTTGCATCCAAAGATGATATTTATTTTAAAGCTGACGTTACAGAGTTTCTGTTTTTCCCAAACCATCATCAGGGCATCATTTGTGTAAAAAGAAACAATTGATAAACTTTTTTTTAGTATGTGGCAGTTCTGTTGGTACTCAAACATATATATATAATATATATATATATATATATAATTATATATATAATATATATATCTATATATATATGATTATATATAATATATAATATATATATATATATATATATATATATATATATATATATAATATATATATTCTTTCTTTTCTTTCATGTACAGTATTTCATTTTTTCTCCAGCTAGTCGCTATTCCATATACCTTGAAAAATTATGAAGGTTCACCCGAAATATCGGAACTAATTGAACCAGGGACAGAACAAACAGTTGAATATTAAAATTCTGTTTTTTTTTTTGTTGTTTTATTATTTTTGTTGTTTTTTAACAATGCTTCAACCCCCCCCCCAAAAAAAAACAAGTTCACAAAAACAAAGTTTACACATAACATACATATTTATATAATATATATATATATATATATATATATATATATATTATGATAATAATGATTAAAAAATCTAAAATACTTACGTTCAATCTTTTTAAATCTTCTTCCGTAAGGATTTCCTATTAACCGATGGTGTTCCAAGTCTTGTTCTCGGACGAATATAAAGATTTTTCTCTTCAATAAGCTGAGCCTTAGCTGTAGACTGTCCACACGATTAAGATTCTTACGGCTGCTGCTGCTACAGCCCTCACCAAGTGGTGGGTGTTGGCTCACGAGTACTAATACCTGCAAGAAGGACAAAATTTCACACCTGTATGAAAACATTCTCCTTACCTGGGCAAATAAACAGTGTCACTCGTCACCATAACTTCTATTTTGGATTAAAACTCTTTCATATTCTAAATTCTTTTGCAAAGTTGATATGTAAAAAAAAAAAGAAAAAAAAAAGATGACTTTTATTAAAGCTGAACCAGTGTGTTACATAATTATTGGATCCCTAATACATTTTTAAGGTATTGTAGAAATCATTATTGGCGATCAGTACAGCTGATGGCCTTGAGAGTGAGTGACAGCGTTTGACCTCACTCTGACCTTGCTTTCTGGGGATAGACCGTGAGAACGGAACCCCCATAGAAAGCCCCCTTCCGGTTTAAGGAGTAAGCAACTCAGTTAGTCAGTTAGAACTTAGAAGCTGAGCTAGCAACATGTAAGCCTCATCTGTGCAGATTGTCTGGGTGGGGATCTGGAATAAAGTAACATCAACGTAAATCGAAGTCTTGTGTTTATTACTAAAAACTAACAATGACACAGGGCTTCTGATAAGGAATGATCCCCAACAGAAACCAGACCCGGAATCCTCAATAGAAGACCAGACGAGACCTTAGAAGATATACCAGACCAAGATAAATGATAGACGATCAGAAGCAAAGCCGGCCAGAAGAATAGACGACAGAATAAGAAGTAAGAAAGGTATATAACGTTATATGATTTGGCTTAGTGAAAAGACCAGTATATAACATATACCTATTTAGTGCCAGTAAAGAAGGCGCTATGCAACAAGTGGATGGTTGATTGTTTGGTTGATTTTATGGCATGTCAACCCTTGTTGGGTTATTTTATGTTGAAGACATTTTGTTTTATTCATTCTTAAGGGGTATTCAAATTTTTTTTTTAAAGTCAATCTTTTTTTTCTCTAAATACATTTTTTCTATTTAACCCATAGATGGGACCCTAACATGTACTACTACTCCAGGTCAGAGTGGGGCTGGGAATGATGGTGATTTAGGGGTACACCACTCTCTCTAGAGTTCCAAAATTGGAACTTCATTAAATGCAGTTTAATGTCATAACCAGAACACTAAGACACTCAGCCACTGCCTTCTAGCGCATATATGATAAATAAAGTTAAGGGGTTGCCATAAGGGCAAAGAAGTTGGGACAATAGTATAGGTGCTAGGGCTTGACATGACCAGCCAATTCATTGGAGGGAGCCTCCCTGACTGCCTTTTTAGCCTAAGTAAGGGCCAAAGTGCAGTGTTGTGTGTCATGGACTGCTCAGCCACTGAGTGTTCTTAAACCTCACGGATTGCCATCCACGGGCAACAAGTGAGGCTCAAGAAGGGATTTTACGCCGCTGCAGAGGTGCAGTCGGTGTATTCTTCTGCTCCAGTCAACAAGGCAGTTGGTTGGTTGGATTTTATGGCATGTCCACCTTGGGTTATTTTATGCTAAAGACATTTTTATTTTATTCATTCTTGTTGGGTATTCAATTCATTTTTGAACTCATTCATTTTTTTTAAACACATTTTTTAAAAACTAATTTTTGATCTGATTAATCCATAGATGGGACCCTAACAGGTACTACCGTTCAGAGTGGACCTGGGAGTAATAGCAATGAAGGAACGCTCCAAACTCCCCACAGATTCAGAATTGGAACCTCACCATGAGATGCAATTTAACGTCATACCCAGGATACTAAGAATAATATGTAGTATATTAAGAAAGAATGAAAAAACACAGGTTTAAATGAGTTAAGTGGTGAGTTTATTGGCCGACGCTGCAGTGTTTCGATCTATTAATTAGATCATCATCAGGGCATTTGTTGGTATATGGAAGGTAATAAGAAATTTTTATCACAGAATAACGAGAAAAGCGAGTGGTAGTCCTAGTTATTCAGTCTGTTTAAAATTTGAGGTTTGAAAAAAGTAGACGGTTTGAAATATGACGTCAAATATTCTCTTTTACAGTGTGAGTATGGGACTGTGTAAGTGTGTGTATCGAAAAGAAAGCATTGTGCATTTTTTAGGTGTGTGGTTGCGCATGTGTGTATAAATCTTTTGCGATAAACGACAATGAAACAAACCTCAAGGTTGTGTGTGTGTGTATAACATAAAGAATAATATGTATAACAATTTGGTTGGTTAATAGGATTTTATGGCATGTCAACCTTTAGTGAAGATGTTTTTCATTTATTTATTCTTGTTGGGTATACATTTTTTTTATCTATTTGATGTAATCATTCTGACGACAATTTTTAATTCAAACATTATTTTCAAAAATTCATAAAAATAATAATGGACATATATTATGTCATTATTTTTAGCGAGATATTTTTTATATAATATTTTCTTTGATTAAATAAATACGATTTTGCTTGACATTAAACGAAAGTATTTATTTTACATTTTATAAATTTTTAAAAATCTCTGAAAAATAAAATAAAAATGTAGACAATAGGAATTTTTAATTTAAAATTCTTTTGAAAATAATCTAACAATTAAAAAAAAAAAGAAAAGATACATATTTTTTCTTATTTACGAGATTTAAGTTTCAATGTTTAAGATGCCCTATTTCCAAAACTGATTTATTAGCGAATTATCTTTTTTTATATATGTTCTGTCATTACATTGTTCTTCCAAAAATGTAAAATTATTTATATACAAAAAAAAAAAAAAAAAGAAAAGATCTTTGTTCAGGGATCAATGCGTGAAACAAAAACTAACAGGGTACTACCACTCTGGATCAGAGTGGACTGGGGAGTAAAGAAAATGAAGTGGCACTCTACACTCGACAGAGCACCAGAATTGGAACTCCACCACTAGATGCAGTCTAACATATGTGTTTAGCCACTGAAACTGTGTTGGTGGCTGATATCAACAAGGTATCGCACATGATATTTATACACGTATATAAAAATTCTTACAAGGATACTAAGACTCTCAACCACTGCCCTCTAGCACATATATGAAAAAAGGGGTTGGGGTTTGCCATAAGAGCAATACAGTCAGGACAATCATTTTAGGTATTAGGACCTGACATGACCAGCCAATTGATCGGAGAGGGCCTCTCTAGCCCAATTAAAGCGCCAAGTAGAGTGTTTGCATCTCATGGGCTGCTCAGCCACCAGGAATTCATCCACTGAGGACACTAAACCCTTAATCACCACTTTCTAGCACATATATATAAAAAGGGTTGGGGTTTGCCATTAGGGCAATAAGTTCTGGACAATCATCTATGTGCTAGCGCTTGACATGACCAGCTAATTGATCGAGAGGGGCCTCACTGATTGTCCATCTAGCCTAAGTAAGGGCCAAAGTGGAGTATTGCATGTCATGGACTGCTCAGCCACCAGGATTCCATCCACTGAGGACACTAAGACCCTTAACCACAACCTTTCTAGCAAAATCGCATTAAATAACCCACTGAGGTTGATTATGCCGTTAAAACGAGAAACCAAACAATCTATATCTCCNATATTTGTATGCAAAGTATGAATAATGTTGAACCCTTCGTTACAAACACCATCATGCAATCTGTCTTGTCTCATCACCCAGCCAAACAAATCTCTCTCTAAATTAAGTTTTTCAATGTTCGCTCTGGTTTCCTCCAGGTGCAAGTATCTAAGTTTTACTGTAATAAAATATTGTATTAAATTAGGCTAAGGTTGAAACTAAATAAGAATGCAGATAAAACTATTTCAACAGGGGGGGTAAAATAAAAAAAATAGAACAATTTGAACTTACTCTTCCTTCTCTCCTGTCTTTCATTGCTAAATTTTCTAATTTAACTATTTAGTTAAAATAGGAAGTAAAGAATAAAATTACAGTTATTTCTTCTTGTTAATGGATTTTTTTAAGATTTAATCCTGAGATTTTTGTTCATAAGCATTAAGATAAAACCAAATAATTAGAAGTCAATAATACTAAGCACATAATTATTAAAATCAAAATCTTTTAATATCAATATAACAAATTAGCCTTCCTGTTCACATCTGTAAACTGCTATTTTGTGTATATATAAATATAATTGCGTATTATTAGTATGTAGTATTTCTTGCTTGCTTGTCATTGCTTTTAAGATTTTAATTAACAAACACCATCTTCTTTCAAAGGTGAAGAAAAAGGGTTAAATCTTGTCATTCAACTAACGCTGCACTTTTCCATAAACCCTAAGTTTGATTTTAACTACACTACCTTTTTATATTGGTTTGGTTGTTTTGTTTTACGGCATATCAACCTCAGTGGGTCATTTAATGCTGATAAAGTTTTGAAATAAATCAATTCTTAATGGATAATACAATTTTTTTATAAATACATTTTTCTATTTAACCCATAGATGGGACCCTAACAGATACTACCACTCCGGGTCAGAGTGACCAGGTAGCAATGGTGATGAAGGGTGCTCCACATTCCCCAACCTCCAAAACTGGAACCTCACCATCAGATAGAGTTTAACGTCATTCTCAGGACATGTAGACCCGCAGCACCGCCTTCTAGCACCCATATGATAAAAAGGGTTGGGGCTTGCCATAAGGGCAATAGGGTTGGGAAAATCATATAGGTGCTAGGGCTTGACGTGACCAGCGATGTTCGGAGGGGGCCTCTCCGACCGCACCGTTCTAGCCAAGATAGGGCCAAAGTGGAATATTGCAGGTCATGAACTGCTCATCCACCTGGGCTCTATCCTTAAGCATCATGGGTCGCCACCCACGGCCAACAGGTGGCCCAATTAGGGGAGTCTTACCCCTCTTGCAGAGGTGCAGTTGGTGCATTCTAACGCCCCAGCCGATAGGGCAGGGGTTTAAATCTTGTCATTCAACTAACTCTTGCTTTTTAACTAGCACTACCTTTCATAATTGATCGGTAACCTGTCAGTTATGAAACATTGGGATGACCAGGCGGTGTACAAAATTAAAAAAAATTAATGATATGCACGAATTTTGCAAGTTTTAAATAAACTAAGAAATTTTTTTAAAAAAGTTCGATAATAAATCAAAAAATCTTTTTTGAGGGAGGAATTTTGTCTTGGGGGAGGACATAACGTCTTGGGGGGGGGGAACTTAATGTTCTCCGTTAAGACTTCAACTCCCCAAGTTCCATTACCTATGTGATAACCATTATGCAATTTGCTTCCCCACCCCCCACAGTGATGAAAGGGTTAACCATTATCTCCGCCCTCTTATTATGTGCTTCTCAAATTACCCAGAATTCAACACAATGCAGAAACACAATGTCTACTGAAATACATCATTTGGTAAAGAGCAGACAGATCATTTGTTTCAGCCCTTTATTATCTTAAGTGAAAAGATTGGATATAATATCTTTCTATTTGTGTCTTTTCCGCATCCGTCTCTATAAGGGAATACATGATGAATGTCTTTTCTCAGATACCATGGTCAATTTCAAGAAAAATTCTAAAGCTCAAATTCAACAATCAATATATATATATATATAAAGTAAACGTCACAGGCGGCCTAAAGTCGGTATCAGCCAGTCAGCGAGGGAGTCTATCCCCTTTTCAATAGTGCTAGACCAAGGCAGATTGTTTTTTAGCATCTGAGGTGGAGTGCCACACCTACCATCAGCTTCTTACTTTACCGCACAGATCCCTGTGCTACTCATACGCTCTGAGTTGTGCGAGGACCAGCGTATCGAACTAGGAAACCTTGTGGTTTCTAGTAAGGCCGAACGGTCTATGACTGTAGCTAAGCTAACCGGCCCATATATATACATATATTTTATTTTACATATATATATATATATATATATATATATATATATATATAATATATATATATATAATATATATATAATAATATATATATAAGGTAATTTCTTAAGATGAGTTTTAACAGGTTTGAATTCAAAGTTTTCATTCTCCAAGACTGGTTATCTAGCCAAGGTTAAAGAGCCCAGTCTGCCCTACAATTTAACCATAGATGGAGGGATAGTATTTGGAAGAATATCTTTCTATTTGCGTCTTTTCCGCATCCATCTCTATAAAGTAAAGACGTTTATATGATGAATGTCTTTTCTCAGAACCATGGTCAATTTCAAGAAAAAATCCTTAAAGCACAAATTCAACAAATATATATATATATATATATATATATATATGTGTTGCTTTGAGTCCAAAGGGGGAAAAATTTAATATTTTATAAAAAAGAAGGTCTGCAAAAGGATTATGTTTTTATTTTATTTTTCTCTATTATTATTTTACATTTGTGATACATGTTTCAGATCTTCTGAGATCGTCTTCAAGGCATTAATTAACCATATTCTGTCCTTATATATATATATATATATAAATTATATATATATATATATATATATATATTTACCAACCCACAAGCACGATGTGACACAAAGTCATTTTCTTAAGCTGATTTAACAGGTTTAAATCAGAATTTTTCCTTTTCTTAAATTGGTTACCTAGCCAAAGTTAAAGAGCCCAGATCCTCCCTACTATTTACCATAAGCTGGGGAGAAGAGAGAGAGACAGAGTAGTTGGATGCATACATTTGCCAAGGGTATTAGTGCTATGTGAAATACAACAGCCTCGTCCAAGAATTTGAACTGAGGTCACCGAGTCCATTCCTACAAGTTCTAACCATTATATCACATGCCTCCAACAATGTTCAGCATGTCTTCTTTGTCTTACTTAGATGATTTGTGTGATTGGACACAAATGGCTTTCTATCAATATAAATAATTTGTACACAATTATAAGGTTTCAAGTATTCCTATCTAATACAAATAATTTGTACACAGTATAAGGTTTCAAGTATTCCGATCTAATATAAATAATTTGTACACAATTAAAGGTTTCAAGTATTCCTATCTAAATAAATATTTGTACACAATTATAAAGGTTTCAAATATTCCTATCTAATACAAATAATGTGGTACACAGTTATAAGGTTTCAAGTATTCCAATCTAATATAAATAATTTGTACACAATCATAAGGTTTCAAGTATTCCTATCTAATACAAATAATTTGTACACAATTATAAGATTTCTAATATTCCTATTTAATACAAATAATGTGTACACAATTATTAGGTTTCAAGTATTCCTATCTAATACAAATAATGTGTACACAATTATAAGGTTTCAAATATTCCTATCTAATACAAATGTGTACACAATTATAAGATTTCAAAATATCCTATCTAATACAAATAATGTGTACACAATTATAAGGTTTCAAAATTCCTATCTAATACAAATAATGTGTACACAGTTATAAGGTTTCAAGTATTCTAATCTAATATAAATAATTTGTACACATCAATAAGGTTTCAAGTATTCCAATCTAATACAATAATGTGTACACAATTATAAGGTTTCAATATTCCTATCTAATACAAATAATATGTAACACAGTTATAGGTTTTCAAGTATTCCAATCTAATATAAATAATTTGTACACAATCATAAGGTTTCAAGTATCCTATCTAATACAAATAATTGTACACAATTATAAGGTTCAAATATTCCTATCTAATACAAATAATGTGTACACAATTATAAGGTTTCAAGTATTCCTATCTAATATAAATAATTTGTACACAATCATAAGGTTTCAAGTATTCCATCTAATACAAATAATTTGTACACAATTATAAGGTTTCAAATATTCCTATCTAATACAAATAATGTGTACACAATATAAGGTTTCAAGTATTCCTATCTAATACAAATAATTGTACACAATTATAAGGTTTCAAATATTCCTATCTATACAAATAATGTGTACACAATTATAAGGTTTCAAATATTCCTTCTAATACAAATAATGTGTACACAATTATAAGGTTTCAAATATTCCTATCTAATACAAATAATGTGTACACAATTATAAGGTTTCAAATATCCTATCTAATACAAAATAATGTGTACACAGTCATAAGGTTTCAAGTATTCCAATCTAATATAAATAATTTGTACACAATCATAAGGTTTCAAGTATTCCTATCTAATACAAAATAATGTGTACACAATTATAAGGTTTTCAAATATTCCTATCTAATATAAATAATTTGTACACAATCATAAGGTGTCAAAGTATTTCTATCAAATACAAATAATGTGTACACAATTATAAGGTTTCAAGTATTCCTATCTAATAAAATAATTTGTACACAATTATAAGGTTTCAAATATTCCAATCTAATATAACATAATTTGTACACAATCATAAGGTTTCAAGTATTCCTATCTAATATAAATAATTTGTACACAATCATAAGTTTCAAGTATTCCTATCTAAATACAAATAATTTGAACACAATTATAAGGTTTCAAGTATTCCTATCTAATATAGATAATTTGTTACACATTATAATACTAAATAATTTTTAACTAATTAAGTGTGGTCCTAATTATTTTAATAGCCAATGTATATAGTTCAAAATGATTTTAAAAGATCAAAACAAGTTAACCCTAAACTGACCATCAGAATGTAACAAATCAGCATTTGTAATTTTTCATTGAATCCACAGTTACTGAACTTTTTGCTATAAGCTCAGCCTGTGTTTCAGTGTGTGATGATTGACATTTCCTCCATTAATCTAAAAACGAGCGGATGTTGCTATCATATGAGATTTGATAATTTCACAGTTAAAACAAAAAAATATTTACCTTATTTTAAAACTTACCTAGTCAGACTTTATATCAGCATATCTATAAAATTATGTATGTGTCTATTTTAGCTCAAGTCAATTGATATATATATATATATATATATATAATATATATATATATATATTATAAAATTGCTTTTAATGGAGGCACGTGGTCTAAATGATTAGAGTCATAGGAAATGAACTCGCCGACCGAGTTCAATTCTTGGACAAAGTGTTTGCATTTCACATAGCGCTAATACCCTCAGGAAAGGTATGAATCCAATTCTCCCTCCAGCTATGGGTAAATAGCAGGGTAGACTGGGATCTTTAACCATTGCTAGATAACCAGTCTAGTAGAAGGAAACTCTAAATTCAACCTGTTAAACTCCACTTAAGAAATTAACTTTGTGTCACATCCTGTTCATGTGGAGGGTTGGTCAATATATATATATCAAATTGTTTTTTTACCAAACTATTGCTATGAATCTATTTCAAACTTTGTCAGCATTAAATAACCCACTGAGGTTGATAGCCGTAAGACAAAACAAAAAAAACAAACAAGCTCAGTCAGTAGAGCATACATCTTAAAACTGCAAGGTTCTGGGTTCCAAATGGGGCATTGCCAACTCAGCACATAAGTAGCATAGTTTGTATCTGCTGTGGTAGAGTGGGGAGCTGATGGTAGGTGTGACACTCCACCTCAAACACAAAAACAAACTCCCTGATCTAGCTCTTATGAAAAAAAAGGAATAGACTCTTCACTTTCTGGCTGATACCGATAATAGGACACTTTACCTAATTTAGATCTTACATGTCAAACAAGCAGTCATGTGAATAACAATAAGAGATTTTTTTACTGTCAAATTTTTAACCGAGTACAGCTGTGTTGAATTAAGAATTTTGCTTTACAGACTGTTGTCTAACCAAAGCTAGAGAACCCAGTCTGCCTACTATTTACCCATAGCTGGATGGAGAAGAGATGGATCCATGCATTACACAGGCATTTAACATAGTGAAAGTGTTGGCGTTTTATAGATATAGGCATGTGGTAGATGGCTACTCTTAAATATAGACTCGCTGACTACCATGTGACCCAGGGAAGGCAACCTCTTATCAATCACTGGCAGTGCTGCTGCTGCTGCTGTTGTTGCATTTATACTGGCCCTGATTCTAATCTTAGCTCATTGCCACTTGGATCTTCTTGGACGTTGGACCAAAGGACACTATACCACAGGACTTATTGACTTACTTACTTATTTACTTTAAGTTCTTTTACAACTGGCCGAGGATGTTGCGCTAGATACTTAACAACAAACAGTTTTCGTCCAGGATTTGAACTTAGGTTGCCAATTCTACTCCCATAATATCATCATTACCATCATCATCATCGTGGGGCACTGACAGCACAGATAGTCATGACTCTCTCCAATTTTCCCAATCAGCTATGGTCCCTGGGAGGTCCTCTGCACATCATCCAGAATCCTCACAGAGCTGATTGATGCAACATTTCTCTGTTGGCCTACACTGTTGGCATCACTCATGAGTTTGTCCTTGCATCTTCAGCAGCAGTCCAGCATGTCTTGTTTATCTTACTAGAATGTTTTTGTGTGATATTGTAGTGTTTGTCCATTGTCTATTCTATTTATCCCAATCCATTATTCTACCTTATCTATCTCAGTCCATTAATTATCTCAATATATCTATCTACTATCTATCTATCTATGTGAAGAAATTTTTCAAAATAATAACAGACACAGAATGTTACGACCAAAGGAAAAATGTTATATGCTATACTTAAGTATTTCGGTTTATGATAAACCTTCATCAGGAACAGTGCAAAATAAATTTTATAAGTTGAAAAATGAAAATGTAGTGTATGGTGAATGTTGTGATATAATGTTATTTACTGCTATTTTTTATATGTGCGTTATATACGAAAAGCTGATGATGTGATATTGCAATTGTGAAAAAAACGGAAATGAAGATCATAAGATGACGCATGTAGAGCGTGAATAGGCCACGAGGAAATGTTAACATTGATATGATGTATTTCATAGGATATTAATGTTTAGAAAAAAAGAAAATTGTTAACGGATAAAACGTTTAATTATATATACGGACAAACAATAATAAGCACATATATATACATATATACACAGATCATATATACCAATACACAGACACACACCACACACACACACACACACACATATATATATAATATATATGTGTATGTTATGTATATACAAAATATATATACACATGCATAGACATATCACGTTGCATTGTTATGTCCGGGTTTGCAATCTTATAGCCACCGATTACTGATTTGCCTATGTGTTTGGATATCTATCATATTTGACACATACATAGATAGAGATAATGGACTGAGATAGATAGAGAGATAGATAATACATAGACAGATATATAAATAGATGGATTTACATAGATAAGGGACTAAGATAGCTAGCTAAGGGACTGTTACGTTTTTAAGGGCCATTCCTTGGCCTTATAGCAGAAGCGCTTATCTGGTGGAATTGGATCCTTATAAAAGAGTCCGTCGATAATGTGAATCCTTTGGTTACTAAAGTGTTCTCAGTTACTGGTATAAAGTCCTTCGATAATGAATCCTTTTGGTTACTAAAGTGTTCTCAGTTACTGGTATAAAGTCCTTCGATATTGAATCCTTTTGGTTACTAAAGGTTCTCAGTTACTGGTATAAGTCCTTCGATATTGAATCCTTTTGGTTATTAAAGTGTTCTCAGTTACTGGTATAAAGTCCTTCGATAATGAATCCTTTTGGTTTACTAAAGTGTTTCTCAGTTACTGGTATAAAGTCCTTCGATAATGAATCCTTTTGGTTACTAAAGTGTTCTCAGTTACTGGTATAAAGTTCTTTCGATAATGAATCCTTTTGGTTACTAAAGTGTTCTCAGTTACTGGTATAAAGTCCTTCGATAATGAATCCTTTTGGTTATAAAGTGTTCTCAGTTACTGGTATAAAGTTCTTCGATAATGAATCCTTTTGGTTACTAAAGTGTTCTCAGTTACTGGTATAAGTTCTTCGATAATGAATCCTTTTGGTTACTAAAGTGTCTCAGTTACTGGTATAAAGTCCTTCGATAATGAATCCTTTTGGTTACTAAAGTGTTCTCAGTTACTGGTATAAAGTCCTTCGATAATGAAGTCCTTTTGGTTACTAAAGTGTTCTCAGTTACTGGTATAAAGTTCTTCGATAATGAATCCTTTTGGTTACTAAAGTGTTCTCAGTTACTGGTATAAAGTCCTTCGATAATGAATCCTTTTGGTTACTAAAGTGTTCTCAGTTACTGGTATAAAGTCCTTCGATAATGAATCCTTTTGGTTACTAAAGTGTTCTCAGTTACTGGTATAAGTCCTTCGATATTGAATCCTTTGGTTACTAAAGTGTTCTCAGTTACTGGTATACAAGTCCTTCGATAATGAATCCTTTTGGTTACTAAAGTGTTCTCAGTTACTGGTATAAAGTCCTTCGATAATGAATCCTTTTGGTTACTAAAGTGTTCTCAGTTACTGGTATAAAGTCCTTCGATATTGAATCCTTTTGGTTACAAAGTGTTCTCAGTTACTGGTATGAAGTCCTTCGATAATGAATCCTTTTGGTTACTAAAGTGTTCTCAGTTACTGGTATAAAGTTATTCGATAATGAAGCCTTTTTGGTTACTAAAGTGTTCTCAGTTACTGGTATAAAATCCTTCGATAATGAATCCTTTTGGTTACTAAAGTGTTCTCAGTTACTGGTATAAAGTCCTTCGATAATGAATCCTTTTGGTTACTAAAGTGTTCTCAGTTACTGGTATAAAAGTCCTTCGATATGAATCCTTTTGGTTACTAAAGTGTTCTCAGTTACTGGTATAAAGTCCTTCGATAATGAACCTTTTGGTTATAAGTGTTCTCAGTTACGGTATAAAGTCCTTCGATAATGAATCCTTTTGGTTACTAAAGTGTTCTCAGTTACTGGTTATAAAGTCCTTCGATATTGAATCCTTTTGGTTACTAAGTGTTCTCAGTTACTGGTATAAAGTCCTTCGATAATGAATCCTTGGTTTACTAAAGTGTTCTCAGTTACTGCTATAAAGTCCTTCGATAATTAATCCTTTTTGGTTACTAAAGTGTTCTCAGTTAACTGGTATAAAGTCTTCGATAATGAATCTTTTGTTATAAAGTGTCTTCAGTTACTGTAAAGTCCTCGATATTGAATCCTTTTGGTTACTAAAGTGTTCTCAGTTACTGGTATAAAGTCCTTCGATAATGAATCCTTTTGGTTACTAAAGTGTTCTCGGTTACTGGTATAAAGTCCTTCGATATTGAATCTTTTGGTTACTAAAGTGTTCTAAGTTACTGGTATAAAGTCCTTCGATAATGAATCCTTTTGGTTACTAAAGTGTTCTCAGTTACTGGTATAAAGTCCTTCGATAATGAATCCTTTTGGTTACTAAAGTGTTTCTCAGTTACGTGTATAAAGTCCTTCGATAATGAATCCTTTGGTTACTAAAGTGTTCTCAGTTTACTGGTATAAAGTCCTTCGATAATGAATCCTTTTGGTTACTAAAGGTTCTCAGTTACTGGTATAAAGTCTCTCGATATTGAATCCTTTGGTTACTAAAAGTGTTCTAAGTTACTGGTATAAAGTCCTTCGATAATGAATCCTTTTTGGTTACTAAAGTGTTCTCGGTTACTGGATAAAGTCCTTTCGATATTGAATCCTTTTGGTTACTAAAGTGTTCTAAGTTACTGGTATAAAGTCCTTCGATAATGAATCTTTTGGTTACTAAAGTGTTCTCAGTTACTGGTATAAAGTCCTTCGATAATGATTCCTTTTGGTTACTAAAGTGTTCTCAGTTACTGGTATAAAGTCCTTCGATATTGAATCCTTTGGTTACTAAAGTGTTCTCAGTTACTGGTATAAAGTCCTTTCGATAATGAATCCTTTTGGTTACTAAAGTGTTCTCAGTTACTGGTATAAAGTCTTCGATAATGAATCCTTTTGGTTACTAAAGTTGTTCTCAGTTACTGGTATAAAGTCCTTCTATATTGAATCCTTTTGGTTACTAAAGTGTTCTCAGTTACTGGTAATCGTATAAGTCCTTCGAGAGTATTGGTAAAGATCCGGCAATCCTATGTGTCCTCAAAGAGTGCAATTTGAATTATGACCAATTTTAATTGTGGGAGGGGGTTAAGTATTCTATCAGGCCAGTGATTGGTTGGAAGAGTCATTCACATGACCTTGGCTAGTCTATAAATCTAGATGGGTATTTAGAGTACATCTTATATCCAGAATAACATGTAGGAAGCGCTGGTGTAATGGTTAAAGTCATGGGAAATGGACTCGTTGCCCCGAGTTCAAATCCTAAACGTGGTAATTGCATTCACTTAGCGCTAATACCCTTGGGAAAGGTATGAATCCTACTCTCTCTCCAGCTATGGGGTAAATAGCGGGCGGCTGGGTTCTTTAACCATGGCTAGGTAACCAGTCTAGGAGAAGGAAAACTCTGAATTCAAACCCGTTGAACTCCGCTTAAAAAATTGACTTTGTGTACATCCTGCTCGTGCGGAGGGGTTGGTAAATATGTATATCCAAAATACTGAGGCTGACTTAGATAATAGATAGATAGATAGATAAGGAACTGACAGATTAATAATGGACTGAGATAATTGATAAAATAATGGACTGACAGACAAACTGATTGATAGATAGATAATTGATTGATTTACATAGATAGATAGACTGAGATGAATAGATAAGACAGGTAGATAGATAACGGACTGACATAGATAATTAGATAGATCAATCGATAAATAGATAGATAATTGAATAACTATAGATAATGGACTGAGATAGATAGATAAGTAGATAGATAATGCACAGACAGACAGACAGACAGACATATAGATAGATAAAATAGATAGATAGATAATGGACTGACGTACAAGATAGATAATGGACTGTGGTATATAGATAAGGAACAGACAGATAGAATAGGGATGACTTAGATAACGGACTGTATTAGATAGATTGATCGATAAATAGATAGATAATGGACTGACAAAGATAGATAATGGACTGAGATAGATAGATAAGATAGATAGATAATGGACTGACTTAGATCGTGGACTGACTTACATAGATATTAGTCTGGGGTAGATAGATGGACTGATATAGATAAATGAGGGACAGATAGATAGATAGATAATGGCTGACTTAGATAATGGACTGTCTTAGATAGATAGATAGATAGATAGATAGATAATAAACTGTCTTAGATAGATAGATAGATAGATAGATAAATTGATAATGGACTGTCTTAGATAGATAGATAGATAGATAGATAATGGACTGGCTTAGATAGATAGATAGATAGATAGATAGATAGATAATGGACCGACTTAGATAATGGACTGTCTTAGATAGATAATAGATATATGTCTTAGATAGAGATAGATAGATAGATAGATAGATAGATAATAGACTGTCTTAGATAGATAGATAGATAGATAGATAGATAGATAATAGACTGTCTTAGATAGATAGATAGATAGATAGATAGATAATGGACTGTCTTAGATAGATAGATAAATAGATAGATAGATAGATAATGGACTGGCTTAGATAGATAGATAGATAGATAGATAGATTATAGACTGTCTTAGATAGATAGATAGATAGATAGATAGATATATAGATAATGGACTGTCTTAGATAGATAGATAGATAGATAGATAGATAGATAGATAATGGACTGGCTTAGATAGATAGATAGATAGATTATAGACTGTCTTAGATAGATAGATAGATAGATATATAGATAATGGACTGTCTTAGATAGATAGATAGATAGATAGATAGATAATGGACTGGCTTAGATAGATAGGTAGATAGATAGATAAATATATATATAATGGACTGACTTAGATAATAGACTGTCTTAGATAGATAGATAGATAGGTAAATAGATAATGGACTGTCTTAGATAGATAGATAGATAGATAGATAGATAGATAATGGACAGACTTAGATAATGGACTGTCTTAAATAGATAGATAAATAGATAATAGACTGTCTTAGATAGATAGATAGATAATAGATAATGGAATAGCTTAGATAGATAGATAGATAGATAGATAGATAGATAGATAGATAGATTATAGACTGACTTTGATAGATAGATAATGAACTAAGATAGACAGATGGTGGACTGACTCAGATAATAGACAGATAGAAAGATAGATATGTTGAAGATTTATTTTCCATTGTCTGCACAATGTCCACTTTTACAAGTAAATATTCTTATTTGAATCTAAGATTTTAAGCATGCATCTAAATAGATCTTTTCATTCATATTCACAAACATCTGAACTCATACAAACTTATTTATATGTATATATATATGTGCAATAGATAGATTTTCTTTTCTTCATTGATGTGGTATGAACACGTGACAAGATCATCTGGCCTGGCAAAAACTATCCCACAGGGCATAGTGCCTGGAGGAAGACGAAGAGGCAGACGGAAGAAAGACGTGGGAAGATAGCATCCTGTAACGGACAGGCTTATCTTTCACTGAGTCACAGAGTGCAGCTCACGGCCGAGATAGATGGTGGGTGATTGTCAGAGAGTCATCAGTGGTGTCTCTACAACATCCCCGCACTTGAGGTTATGTGACTGATAATGGTAAACTTTCCAGCTATAAATTGTTATTTCAATGATGTAAGATTTGAATTTACTGACTTGATGACATATCAGTACACTGAAGAAGAAATGGAATTTCCATGAAAGTCATTTTCAATGTCATTATATTATGCCATTTATAGTTTTTAATAACACACAACGTTCTTGTTTTGTTTTTTTCTCATGAGCTATTTTCTTTTATCAGTCAAAATGCCTTGGAGGACGGATACGCATTTTGCATCTTTTCACCCCAACTGCTTAGTTCCAACTGATCTTTCATCCCCCCATCTTTCCCTCTCTCTCCTTTTTCTCTCCCCCTCTCTCTCTTCACCGCTTTTTTTAAGCATTGAGAATTCGACAAGTGGCCCTGAGCTTCGTAATCAAAATCTTTCTATGTCAACTACACGTAATCTAGTTATTTGAATGATGTAAGATTTGAATTAACTCGATGACACATCAATACACTGATGGAGAAATGGAATTTCCATGAAAGTCATTTTCAATGTCAGTGTATATGGATATCTAGTTCTCAGCTCAATTTTGATTATAATAATTGAGTTATTTGAATGATATAAGATTTAAATTGTCTGACTCGATGACATATCAATACACTGAAGGAGAAATGGGAATTTCCATGAAAGTCATTTTCACTATCAGTCTATATAGATATCTAGTTCTCAGCCATATTTTGATTATAATCATTAAGTTATTTCAATGATTTAAGATTTGATTTAACTGATTCGATGACACGTCAATACACTGAAGGAGAGTGGAATTTCCATGAAAGTCATTTTCAATGTCAGTGTATATGGATATCTAGTTCTCAGCCAGATTTTGATTATAATCATTGAGATATTTCAATGATATAAGATTTGAATTATCTGACTCGATGACATATCAATACACTGAAGGAGAAATAGAATTTCCATAAAAGTCATTTTCAATGTCAGTGTATATGGATATCTAGTGCTCAGCCAGATTTCAATTGTAGTCATTGAGTAGAGTGGCGAATGCTGTAAAAATGTTTTTTACTATAGATTTTTTTTTTTACTTGGCAAATAGTTTCTGTTATATTTTTTTGTCTCTGTTTAAAGCTACAAGCAAACTTTTGTTTAAAAAAAAAAGAAAAAAAAAAAAGAAATTCTTAGTAAATAAAATTAGCCTGGAATGAAAGGATTAATCAATGAATATTGACAGATTTTTTTGTGTTGCAGAAAAAAAAAACAAAAATCAAAAGTTTTTACCAAAGAGGAGGCGAATAAAGTGATAAAAGAACTTTGTTTAAATTCTGACTCATGGCGTGTGAAGAAACTTTGGGAAACGAACCAATTCTATCAGCACCATTCCCTCAATTGATATATCATCATCATCATCATCATCATCATCATGTCACGCTATTAGCACGGATATCCATAACAATCTCTCTCCAGCCGTCCCTATCACTCATTGTTCTCGGGAGGTCCTCAATGCAGCATCCAGTATTCACGCAGAACTAGTCAATGTACGTCTTTACTGGCCAGCTCACACTGGTGTGCCCATGTGCTGGCTTCCACAGGAGGACATCACTTATGATTTCATCCTTGCTTCTCCAGCAGTGTCCTGCATGTCTTGTCTGTCTTATATATACTAGCAAATATATGCACCCTCCGGGTGCAAGTATTTAAGTTTTAATATAATAATATATCATATTAAATTAGAAAGGCCAATGAAACTGAATGAAAATGCAGATAACATTCGCGGTCGTTACCGACAAAAATATGGCGCGAATGCCCACATTGGAGAATAATGTAACAACTTTCGTTCTTTTTTGCAAAATTAAGGTTTTTTTGTTTTTGAACTGATTTGACATTTATCTCCGATCACAAACACCACGGAGTAAATGAGCTCTAATGATGATTTTTGTAAAATCGAAATATTGATCAATATCAGCTATGATTATATTATAAATTGTTTTCTCTTTAACAGCATTGTGTCATGTTTTCATTCCACCTTTTCATATATATATATATATATATATATATATATATATATATATATATATATATATTTGAGTATCTGTATCCGTTTTTTGGAAGTACATATACCAGGTTTGGGCATTGGTGTGAAGCATTAAAGTGCTATATTATGATAATGTTGTTACCATAATATGTTAATCTGGGAATAAATATCAGAAAACTCGGTAGTTTTTTTTTAGTTTCTTTTATTTAGACGTAGTGGTAAATTTTCAGGATCGTGACATCCCTTCTTCAAGACCCGGAATAGTAGTGATCTTCTGGTTGCTTGGATGATATGGGAGTGCTTGATGCTGATTGGTTAGTTTGGTGATATGCTTCATATTTAATGCTTCACACCAATGCCCAAACCTGGTATATGTACTTCCAAAAAACGGATACAGATACTAAAATATATCTCAAATATATATACTCACTAGAAGCATACGGAGACTCAAAATCAACAACATATATATATATATATATAATATATATATATATATATATGTGGATGACAAATATATATTATATATATATATATATTGATGTGGATGACCCTATATATATATATATATATATATATATATATATATATATATATAAATTTAACATTTTGTAAAAATAAATGATGTTATGTAATTGCTGACAGAAATCTGTTTCGACCAAATCGATAAACTGGTCTTCATTACGAGCAACATAGACGGGAAAAACGCTATATTCAAATGCTGAAATTTTTTAAAAAAATGCGTTTAACGGATATTTTTCTTTTCCCGTTATGTTGCTCGTGATGAAGACCAGTTTATCGATTTGGTCGAAACAGATTTCAGTCAGCAATTAGATAACATCATTTGTTTTTTCAAAATGTTAAATTTCATACTGTCGGATTAATTTCTATATATTATTCATTATATATATATATATATATATATATATATATATATGTGTGTGTGTGTGTGTGTGTGTGTGACTCAAACACCACTAAAAACTTCAAGTTTTAGCAAACCCTTTGCACTGCACATAATAATAAACCCTTCTAGACATATTATAGGGGCCGGGTTAGCTCAGTCAGTAGAGCATTCGGCTAGAAATCACAAGACTTCCTAATTCGATACCCGCCCTCGCCAACTCAGCATATGAGTAGCACAGGGATTTTTGCGGTAAAGTAAGGATCTGATGGTAGGTGTGGCGCCCACCTCAGATGCAAAAAGAATCTCCTTGGACTAGCGCTAGTGAAAAGGGGATAGATTCCCTTGCTGATTGGCTGATACCAACATTAGGCCACCCCGACAACATAAAAAAATATTATATTTGTCTTGTCTTTATTCCTTTCTCATTACAGTATCTTTATTTCTGTTAGACCAATAATTATTATAGATTATTTTAGTGCTAGTTAAAACGGCTAACGAAATCGGCTGGTCATATCAAGCCTTAGCACCTATATGATTATCCCAACCATATTGCCCTTATTGTAAGCTCCAACCCTTTTTATCATATGTGCTAAAAGGCAGTAGTTGAGGATCTTAGTGTCCTGGGTATGAAGTTAAAACCTATTTGATTGGGAAGTTCCAATTCTGGAGCTCTGGGGAATATGGAGTACCTCTTCATCAGCGTTACTCTCAGGTCCACTCTAACCTGGAGTGGTAGTACCTGTTAGGGTCCCATCTATGGGTTAAATAGAAAAAAATGTGTATAAAAAAATTGAGTTAAAAAAGAGACCCCATGAAAAATGAATTTTTAAAAAATGTCTGACATTTTTAGGTTACAACAAAATCCCAACCAACCAACCAACCAACCAACCCAACCAAATATCCCTTGTAATGTAAAGAGCCTTCCTGTAAAAAAAAAATTCCATTTCAGAAGAAGCTATCCACATTGCAAAAGGCGTCAATTTAATTTTCTGTATTGTCTTCCTTTTCTCCTCGTAGCATCTAATCTTATTCCAAACCTTACCCTCTCGTTCCTGCTTACATATATAGACCTTTGAGCAAGTCTTTCCGGCCTTTGATTAAATTCTATTAACGTAGATATATATTTATATAATATCTTGTAAGGCAGGAACAACTTTTGCGGCTGAAAAAATTACTGCATAATAATTACATTGGACAATACTAAAAAAAATAAATAATCGACTCAGTAAATGACAAAAGTCCCAGGAAGTGTTAATACTGACAATTAAATAAATCAAGAATCTTATTAACTCTTTGAAGTAAAAGACGATCAAAAACTCGAAAGGCAAAGTGGATAAATCGGTAAATAGTTTTTGGAAAAGGTCATGCTATTCCAAATTAAATATCTTATCTCTCGATTCCCAAAATTGTCTTTATTATGGTAAAAGTAAAAAAAAAGCTGACGATATCCTGCAGAGACTATTACAGATGGGGATTATGTAGATGAGCTAGCACTTCTTGCAGATACACCTACGCAAGTAGAATCTCTGCTGCATAGCCAAAAAAGGGCAACAAGAGGCATTTGCCTCTATGTGAACTCAGATACAACTTATTCATCATCATCATCATCATCATGATCATCATGTCGCGCATGCAGCACGGATTCCATGACGATCTCTCGCCAACCTTCCCTATCACTCATTATCCCTGGGAGGTCTTCTACGCAGCAACCGGCATCCTCACATAGTTGGTCAATGTAGGTCACTACCTCCCCGTGCCGGGAGTGGGTAATTTGCGCGCCTACTGCCTTCCTTGGATGTGGTAGCCGTTTCACATGCTCCCTCTCCGGAATCGAACCCTGATTCCCCGTTAGCCGTAGTAACCACGGTAGGTACTTAACCGACTGTCGACAGTTGATAGGGCGGACCCTCAAGAGAGCCGGTGCGATCGACCAGTGAGTTATCCAGAGTCACCAAAGCGGAGCGCGCCGCCCATAGTAAATGTAGGTCTTTGGTGATCGTCCCACACTAGCATGTCCATGTGTTGGCTTCCACAGAGAACGTCGCTTATGAGCTCATTATTGCTTATCCTGCATGCCTAGTCTGTCAAGTGGTAATATTGTACTTAGACAGCAGTATTTAGCAATTCTAATGATTATATCATGTGTTAGCTTCATTTGAGCATCCATTCATATATATATATATATATATATATATATATATATATATATATATATATATATATATATATTGGAACTCTGTCAGTGATGTTAATTGATTACTTATAAATATAGCATATTATCTATAATATACATAATATATATGGGCAATTCCCTGTCAAATCATCCAGAAAAAAGTAAAATTGCCACCCACCCCATTGAATTTGTCTCAAATTTTGTACAGGTGTCGACCATGTTAAAGTTAGAAACTTCCCAAAAATATTCAATTAAAAAAATTGGCAGAGTTATGTCGATTTTTTGGTGGGGTTCACAAAAAATGGCGACTTTTTGGAATCTATTTTTGTCTGTAAAATGAGTTCTAGAGCTTCCCTACTCTTGAAAATTGGTTTATAAAAGGATCATTATATGAGGAAAGTCAACCAATTTTAAGTTATTGATGATTTCTGATTTTTTTCACTGCAAGATCAATATCCTGATGGGGCAATGAATCTAAGATAAAAAATTTTTCTATTATCATTTCACATATATTGAATATTTTCTTTTTTTCTGTACGTGTTAAATGCCAGAAAAAATATTTGGGTGATTCAGAAGTTTTGCAATATTTTGGAACATGTGTTACTTTTTCACATACAAAGAAATGATAGACACTGAATTAACAGATTGACTTGTAAAATCATATGATTAACATCTTTGCAAGAAGGTTACAAGCTTGCGTTCAATTGGCAGACAAAGGAAAGTGAGCTGTAACTCAATACAAACCCCACACTCAAGCACACAAAGTAGTCGCATGATGGATATATATTGATCAAAGTATCCACTCCAAAACAGCCAATCATAACCCAGAGAATAAACTGACCCAAACTACATAATGGAACAGCTGAGTACTGATCTGTGTGTTCAGCTAAAACCTATGGGACTCGTAGGCTGAGGATTAACAATAGATTTATTTAATGCAGGGCAGAGCTAGTGTGTGTGTGTGTGTGTGTGATCTGTTTAGTGAAGGTTTATATTTGTCTATGAAATCTTTTTCTTTGATTAGAAATAATGAATAATCATCTGCTTGATAAATAGGCATTACTATAAAATCTCCATTGCTGTGTTTGTACAGATGTTTTGACGTGTAGAACTTTCTGTTATTTGATAGTATGATGTTGGTTTTGTGCAGTGCAATTCTTCTAAGTAAAGACTTTGTGCAGCTGATATAGATTTGTTTGCAGTTTGTGAATTTTACTACATAAACTATATTTTTATAAACTATTATTGTGTTACATACACAAAGAACTTTAATACAAGCACATGGAGAAGCATTTAAGACAAGAAATATGCGTATACAAGATACATGAGAAAAGTTACATAGTAGATATACGCGTACATAGAAAATGGATAACATACAATAAAAACGTATACAATAGTTATCTAAATGTACATACAAATAATAGGGATGGTTTTGGAGAGTCCATAGGTTAAAGTCACTTAATAGTGGCTGTGTGTTGGGGGTGAAGCCCCCACACAAGGAGGGTGTATACATAGACATCTATCACATTGTTGTCAAGTCCCGGGGAAGAAAGACGAAAGAGAATTCAAAACTGGCGCTTGCCTGCTTAAATAGCAAAACCCCTGGTGGTGAGAAACGAGAGGGAAGATAACTCTTCCAATCAAAGGAAAGACAATCCAACATCCTCATTTATCAATTTATTAATTAATGAATTTTATAATGCATCAGTTATTTTATTTCAAAACTTTAATTAGGTATTTCTGCTTTGATGAATTAATATATAAAATTCATTTAAAATACGAGCAGCATGATTTTAAGTTTAAAATGTCATATTATTAGATTCTAAAAAAATATTTTTTAATAAGCAGTGCCTCATTTTATAATATCCCAAATTCTGTGGGTCATAACAGGTGAAAGGACCATGATCCCTCTAGAGACATTAAGAGTATTTACGGGGGTTCGAAGGAGCTCTTATTCTCCGTAGAATGGCTATTTCGGGCAAAGAAGGAACAAACACGAAAGTAAAATGCAGACACTTGTATTAACAAAAATTACATAAATGGTTTTTGCAAATTTTATTGGTATTTGCTACAAGACTTATCTGAGTTTAAGTAGTGTTCTTGGAGTAGTGGTGATAACAGGGTATTCTGGTCGTTGGTAGGAAATGTTGATAAGACGCCTCCTCTCAGTAGTTTCTCGTCCTTCAGTCAGTATGCTATTGTACCCGCCTTATAACGTTTGCTGATACAATGCCTTAGAAGTGAGTTGGTTGTAGAGTTCTGTGATAAGTGGGCCCTGTTTTGGACTAGGTGATGAGAGCGTTTATTTTTACGGCCCTCCTTCAGTAACTGCTATGTGATAAGTGAAGTTTTTGGTTTTGGCACCAACATACGATGTAGGCGATTCGCCCCCTAGCGGCAGGGGGAGATAATTTACTATCGAATTTCCAATAATATGACAAAAGTTAGAGTCAAGGGAAGATTTTAATGCTACGGATGAAAATAGAAAATCTTTGTAATGCAAGATAACAATTGGGAAGGGTAGGGTACCCCTCCTTGAAATATTGTTACATAATCTATGCGGTTGCATAAGATTATTGTCAATCCCCTGTAATTCTGAGAGGATGACCCTTTTCATATCATGGCTGGTCCTTCCATGGAAAATTACAGAAGCCCGCCAAATATGTGAAGTCACGTGGGACCTTTTTCAGAGTCCCCAGTTTGCAGTTGGACGTCAGGCAGAGCGGTCGGCCATTTTATGCTCTGTCTAAACTGGAACTCACGCACGCTATGTTTGTTAGCAGATGTCTGGGTTGGGGATTGAAAATAAAGTAACATCAAAATAAATCGAAGTCTTGTATTTATTATCTAAAAACTAACAATGACACAGGGCTTCTGATAGAGAGAGAAATCCCTAACAAAAAACCAGACCGAAGTCCCAAGTCAACTCCAGACGCAAGATCTTAGAAGATGCCAGACCAAGTCAAGATAGATGATAGAAATACCAAAGACGATCAGAAGCAAAGCCGAGCCAGAAAAAAATACGACCAGATATAGAAGAAAGAAAGAGATATATAACATTATAATTATTTAGTGCCAGTGAAGAAGGCACTATACAACAATATGACAAAAACATACCCCTCCCCCATGAAACAACGACATAGTTATGGCTGTGTGTCTACAAATGTAGATTCGTATGATGCATGTGAATGTTGTTTGGCAGACTTTGCAAATTTGTGTTTAATTTTGAAGGATAAATTGTTTTGTATTTTTAAGTTGTTTATTTAAATTTTGTTTTGTTTTTGGTAATTTTTCAAGGTTAAAAGAGAGAAAGAATATAAAAGAGAATAAAAAAGAACAAAAAGAAAGAATATAAAAGACAAAGAAAGAAAGAAAAGAAAAAGAAAGAAAGAAAGAAAAAAGAATATAAAAGAGAAAAAAAGAAAAAAGAATATAAAAGACAAAGAAAGAAAGAAAGAATATAAAAGAAAGAAAGAAAGAATGTAAAAGAGAAAGAAAAAGAAAGAATATAAAAGAGAATAAAAAAGAAAAAAAGAATATAAAAAAAGAAAGAAAAGAAAGAAATAAAAGAAGAAAGAAAGAAAGAATGTAAAAGAGAAAGAAAGAAAGAATGTAAAAGAGAAGAAAGAAAGAAGAAAGAGAAAGAGAAAGAAAAAAGAAAGAAGAAAGAAAGAAAGAAAAAAGAAAAAAAGAATGTAAAAGACAAAGAAAGAAGAATAAATATACAAGAGAGAGAAAGAAAGAATATAAAAGAGAAAGAAAGAAAGAATGTAAAAGACAATGAAAGAAAGAAATAATATGAAAGAGAAAGAAAGAAAGAAAGAATGTAAAAGATAAAGAAAGGAAGAATAAATATAAAAGAGAAAGAAACAAAGAAAGAATATAAAAAGAAAAAGAAGAAAGAAAGAATTTAAAAGAGAAAGAAAGGAAGAATATATAAGAGAAAGAAAGAAAGAATATAAAAGAGAATAAAAAAGGAAAAAAAGAAAGAATATAAAAGACAAAGAAAGAAAGAAAGAATATAAAAGAGGAAGAAAGAAGGAAGGGATATAAAAGAGAAAGAAGGAAAGTATGAATATACAAGAGAAAGAAAGAAAGAATGAATATACAACAGAAAGAAAAAAGAATATACAAGAGAAAGAAAGAAAAAGAAAGAAAGGAAGAATGTAAAATAGAAAGAAAGAATATATAAGAGAAAGAACGAATATAAAAGGAAATAAAAAAGAAAAAAAAGAAAGAATATAAAAGACAAAGAACGAAAGAAAGAATATAAAAGAGGAAGAAAGAAGGAAAGAATATAAAAGAGAAAGAAAGAGAAGAAGAATATAAAGAGAAAGAAAAAGAAAAAGAAAGAAGAAAGAAGAAAGGAAGAAAAAAGAGAAAGAAAGAAAGAAAGAAAGAAAGAAAGAAAAAAGAAAAAGAAAGAAAAGAAAGAAGAAGAAAGAAAGAAGGAAGAAGAAACAAAGCATGTAAATGACAAAGAAGAAAGAAAGTATATAAAAGAGAGAGAAAGAAAGAAAGTATATAAAAGAGTAAGTAAGAAAGAAAGAATATAAAAGAGAAAGAAAGAATTTAAATGACAAAAAAAGAAAGAAAGAAAGTATATAAAAGAGAGAGAAAGAAGGAAAGAATATAAAAGACAAAGAAAGAAAAGAAGAATATTAAAGAGTAAGAAAGAATATAAAAGACAAAGAAAGAAAAAAGAAAGAAAGAAAGAATAAAAAAAAGTAAAAACTTACTTTTCAAGGATAAACAGTTACAATTTGGTTTCTTCATGAAAAAAAAAAAAAAATCTGATGAAGGTTGTGTAAGATTTGGCTTAGAAAGAACAAAATTTTGGCCTCAATTTGTTCATTGTTTTATCCAGAGGTTATGAGTCATGAAAATTGTTTCCTTTGAAACAGGGGTGGGGTGAGGGACCGTTTCATAATTAGTCCAGGGGTGGAGAAACTTTTCATGTTCAAAGGCCACACATTAAACCGGGAAAGGCATGAATCCATCAGTCCCCTCCCCATCAACAATGAGTAAATAGTAGGGCAGACTGGGTTCTTTATATTTTATATTTTTTGGACAAACCTCTTATAATACTAATTTGGTGCCATAATGAATGTTACATTGACTATACAAAATGTATAGAGACATGTACTAGTTGTTATGGGACAAAACAGTTTCATTCTTTCTTCACAGGAAATGGAATCGATGATCCGAGTTCAAATCCTGGACAAAGAGCATAGCTTTTTTTATTGACGAACTTAGAGGAAAAGGGCACTTTGTGTATCGGTTATCATTGTAGGAAATGGAACTGGTGACCCGAGGTTAAATTCAAGAAGAGGCTGTTTGTATTTCAGTTAGCGCTAATGTTCCCAGAGAGAATGTCTTACTGAGGTGGAGCACCAAACCTACCGTCAGCTCGCCACTTTACCACACAGATCAGATTACCCAATCTATGCTACTCATACACTGAATTGGCAGGGACTGGTATTGAACTCAGAACCTTAAAACTTCTGTATTAAACTATAAGTAAAAACTATAAGAAAAAGTATAAATCTATAATAATGGAGATTCGCTTCCGGTTTTTGTCTGTAACAAAAATTACGTCAATGCTTATGTCACAGTACCCAAAATCGTCATGACATAGAATAAATACACTCAAAATTTGAACATGCACATTAGACAGTCCTCATTATTTTTTAAAACAAGTTTTAATAAATACATGTCTGGTATTATATATCTATACATAGTTTGTTTTATTTTAATATATATTTAAAGTTTACATTTCAAATTGTTTATTTTTTTAATCCTTAATGGATTTGATGATTTTACTTACTTAGGGTACAAACTCGCTGACATTGAATTTTTAACTCCCACCCTCAGGCAATATGTTTCAAAAATCTATTTTTACATCGCCCGGAGGTGTTTTTTATTTTGTACTAGTAAGTATAAAGTAAAGTTGGTGGAGTGGCCTATTGTTGGTGTCAGCCAAACAGTGAGGGAGTCTATCCCCTTTTCGCTAGCATAGACAGGGATATTGTTTTTTCTTTGCTGAGGTGGAGCACCACACCTACCATCAGATTAGATTACCCAATCTGTGCAACTCATCTGCTGAATTGTCAGGGACTGGTATCAAACCAGGGACCTTGCAATTTCTAGCCCGATGCTCTACCGACTGAGCTAAAAAAAATAAGTATAAAAAAATGTAGAACTATAAGTAAAAACTGATTAAAATTACAAATATAAATCTTAAGTATAAAACTTTTATATATAAGTATAAAACTTCTATATATAAGTATAAAACTTCTACATGTAA
>CM042163.1:44184691-44227191 GCA_023376005.1 Doryteuthis pealeii
TACTGGACCAGTATGGACAAGGACGTCCGACCTAAACTGTTTGAACTCAACAACACTAACCTCCACGTTTGAAACTGTTATATGTTGTATAGAAAGGAACAAGTCATTGTCTTCTGATTACGCTTTGGTCACACAAGACTAACGCACTCCTATATACTCAAACAAGAACAACAACCACAATGTGAAACATATCAAACACCTTTGACTATTAAACACTTATTCATGGAATGCAGGCTTTTTGCTCACACCAGAAACCGTTATTTTAATGCAAACAATATGAAAGCTCTTTTTGAAAATGTCAACATGGAGGACATTCTGTCCTTTTTGAGGGAAATAAAATTATACCATAGAATACAGACATGAACTTAATCAATACCATACAACATGATCCCCAATGGTGCTAATACATTGTTAAAACCAATTACTAAAAAGTATAAATACAAATACACAACATATATTGCTTCCTAACCGTTAGGCATGGCATAACCCCAGACGGGTTGATATGCCATTAAAATCAATAAACCAAACCAACCAAATCTTACATGTACATTTTGCCGGACATAAATGCCTTTTTGTAGCAAATATATTGTGTCGTCACTTGTCTTTCAACCTCACCAATTATCTTCTCTCTGTTTCATAATAACTTGTATTTTATTCCCATACACTCCATAGGGGTATAAATTTATTTTAATTAATTTTTTAGAAAACTTGAATACTTATGTTTGGAGGACGATTATTCTTGTTAGTATATATATATATATATATGGCGTGGTTAATTTTCATGCTGATTTTAACAAAACCGGGTTTAATACAGGATTACTTGGACCATATTACCTTTACGTACCCCCCCTTTTGATCTCGATTAAGAAAGGACATGTTTTTCATTTACACTGCCAATATCCGGTTGTTTGTTAGGGTTAGGGTTAGGGGTTAGTTTTATAATTTAAAAAATCTAAACATCGTCTGTTAAAACAACCAGATATTGACGGTGTAAATGAAAAACATGTCCTTTCTTAATCGAGATCAAAAGGGGGTGCCTAAAAGTCATATGGTCCGATTACTTGGTGTTATTGATCTCTAATATTGCTTTATTTTTCAACGTATTAGAAACAAACTTATGAATGAATTTATATTAAAAAAATCGATTATAATATAATTAGAATAAGTGTAATCTTTATATATATATATATGTATCCTCGAGTACTTTTATCCTCGGTGCTAATGAAATAGATAAATATTCTTCAATATTAAAACAACAAGAATGTGAAAGAGTCACAGGAAACTGAAAGTGTCTTCAGAAAGATAATTAAATGTCAAGAATTCTCTATTGTGCCATTATGGAACCATTTCAAACGATAACAACGCCACCATCGCATTGATTAGCAATACACAAGTGGGTAACACATGTGCCAAGCGAGCAAACTGCTTTCAAGCTGATTGGTCAGCCGCCACCGTCACCGCCGCCATCACTATCTTTGCCGCTGCTGCTGCTGCTGCCGCTGCTGCTGCTGCTGCGACTTTCGCCTCGAAAGCCAAGCTAATTAATTCTCAAACTAAAGAAACGGTTAAACGATGCATCGAATGGGCGCTGTTTGCAAAACCGAGTCGTTCGTTCGTTCGTCCAAAGATCAAATGGAAATGTTTATTTCCTCGTCCAGTGCCTGTGTCAGAAGCAGAAACGTTGGCCAGACACACCAGACACGCATCTCCCCAGGGGTGGTTCAGGCGAATATTTCAGGGGTTGGCGGGTCGTTTGCGGATAGGATGCTTGCTCATTGAATGATTCCAGTCTCGGGATGGATTTATTTTGTTGCCTCCCAACGGCCATTTGGTTGAGAAGACACAGAAACAAAAAAAAAAAAAGCCAGAACCCCAAGACCCCCCAAGACCCCCCCAAGACCCCCCCCCAAAAAAAAAAACAGACAGCAGGACACACCCACTTGTACAGACACAAAAATACAAATTTGACTTACGAGATTAATTCGTTCCCCGTTATTTGAAAGGCAAGACTATATTGTTGTTGAATGGGCATATCATGTGGTGTAATGGTTAGCAAACTAGATTAGCAGACAATTGTTAGTGAGTTTGTATCTCACTGGGTGCCCCATATTCTGGCCTTGTGCCACATCTAAACTATGCTTAGTAAATAACAATAGTTTTGGGCACCTCATGTGGTCTAATGGTTAGTAAGCTAGATTAGCAGACCATTGTTAGTGAGTTTGATTCTCACTGGGTGCCCCACACTTCTGGCTTTGTGCCGCATCTAAACTATGCTGAGTAAATAACAATAGTTTTGGGCACCTCATGTGGTGTAATAACTAGCAAGCTAGATTAGCAGCCCGTTGTTAGTGAGTTCGTTTCTCACTGGGTGCCTCATACTTCTGGCCTTGTGTCGCATCTAAACTATGCTTAGTAAATAACAATAGTTTTGGGCACCTCATGTGGTGTAATGGTTAGCATACTAGATTAGCAGACCATTGTTAGTGAGTTTGATTCTCAATGGGTGCCCCCACACTTCTGGCCTTGTGCCGCATCTAAGCTACACTTAGTAAATAATATTTTTGGGCACCTCATGTGGTGTAATGGTTAGCATACTAGATTAGCAGACCATTGTTAGTGAGTTCGTTTCTCACTGGGTGCCCCATATTCTGGCCTTGTGTCGCATCTAAACTATGCTTAGTAAATAACAATAGTTTTGGGCACCTAATATGGTCTAATGGTTAGCAAGCTAGATTAGCAGACCATTGTTAGTGAGTTTGATTCTCAATGGGTGCCCCACACTTCTGGCCTTGTGCCACATCTGAGCTAAGCTTAGTAAATAACTATTGTTGTTGAATTTTGATTGTATTGGAAAAAAAAATCAACATACAGTGATACATTGACTTACGAGTTTAATTCGTTCCACTCGTAACTCAATTTCCTCGTATATCAAATCAATTTTCCCCATTGAAATAAACTGAAGATCTATTAATCTGTTCCAGGGCCCCACCAAAAAAAAAAAAAAATCTTTGATCAATGGAATACTTGTTGGACTATCTAGTGGTATAGATATTTACAAAGCTTAGCTTAGATGTGGCACAAGGCCAGAAATATGTGGCGCCCAATGAAAATCGAATTCACTAACAATGGTCTGCAAATCTAACTTGCTAACCATTAAACCATGTGAGGTGTCCACCTATCTGGTGGTATAGTTAGTTATTTACTAAGTTAAGCTTAGATGTGGCACAAGGTCAGAAATATGGGGTGCCCAATGAGAAACGAACTCGCTAACAATGGTGTGCAAATCTAGCTTGCTAACCATTAAACCTGGTGGTATAAGATGTACACAAAATCGTCACTTCTATTCTTTCATTTGGATTAACACCAGAGGAAACCTATAGACTAGGATTATCAACTGGATTCTATGAAAAACAGAACAACTGAACCCCCTACAATTGTTACATAATTATTAGATTCCTAATATTCATGTGCAATAGTGTAGAAATCAAAATGGCCGTTATAAGCTGCAGCCCATGACCTTGAAGGATTTGAATGACAAGGCTTGACCTGTCCTGATCCTTCCTTCTGGGGATAGCCGTGAGAACCAGTAGAGAGGACCCTAAGTTTCAGTGAGTTAGAGACTAGCAGCCGAGCTCGACGGAAGGGTAAGTCGCATTACACACGCTCCTGTCTTAATCTGCGCAGATGTCTGGTTGGGGATTTAAAAATAAAGTAAGATCAAAGCAAATCAGTCTTGTGTTATTACCTCTAAAAACTAACAATGACACAGGGCTTCTGATAAAGAGAAATCCCCAATAGAAGACCAGACCCGAAGTCCCCAAGAGAAGTCCAGACGTTAGAAGAGACCTAGAAGAATTTAAGATGGGAAAGACGTCAGAAGAAGAACAGAGAATAGAAGAATAAAGGAAGTAAAGAAGGGTATGCAACACAATGGCAACAAGGATTTGGTTGTTGTGTTTTTATGTTTTATTTCTTGAGACCTAAAATCTTATTTGTGCGGCGAAGAATTCAGAGCATGCCATTTTCACATCAACTCACTAACTTTTCCACTGATTTCAGTCACATCTATCTATATCTGTTCATATCTATTTATTTCAGTCGGTTCCCTATCTCCATCTGTTCATATCTACCTATCTATATATCTATCTATCTATTTCAATCTGTTCATATCTATCTCTATCCGTTCATATCTACCTAGCTATATGTCTATATATCTATTTCAATCTGTTCATATCTATCTATATCTGTTAACATCTACCTATTTATCTATCTCTGTTTACATCTACCTATCTATCTCTATCTGTTCTTATCTACCTATCTATATATCTATTTCAATCTGTTCATATCTATCTCTATCTGTTCACATCTACTATCTGTTTCAATCTGTTCATATCTAACTATCTATTTCAATCTGTTCATGTCTACCTATTTCTATCTATTCATATCTATATATCTCTATCTGTTCATATCTATCTCTCTCCATCTGTTCATATCTATCTATTTCAATCTGTTCATAATTATCTATCTCCATCTGTTCATATCTATCTATCTATCTATCTATCTCCATCTGTTTGTTTCTTTCATTTAACATCATATCAACATCAGTGGGTCATTTAATGCCAACAAAGTTTTGAAATAAATTTTCGTTTCATTTAAAGAGGTATTCCAATTTAAATTTTTAGTTCCGGAGATGTTGCAATTTTCTTTTTATTTAAAGAGGTGTTGCAATTTAAGTTTGAGCTACAGAGTTATTGCAAGTTATTTTTTACCATTATACTTTAGGTTACTTTAGGTGTTTCAATTTTTTTTTTTTGGTTAGAAAGGTATTGCAATTTAATTTTTAGGTACAGAGGTATTGCAATTCTATCTTTATTTACAGAGGTGTTGCAATTTTAGTTTTGGTTACAGAGGTGTTGTGATTTTATTTCTAGTTACAGAGGTGTTGTGATCTTATTTTTGATTACAGAGGTATTGCATTTATACTTTTGGTGACAGAGATATTGCAATCTTACTTTTATTTGCAGAGATTTTGCCATTAAATTTAGGGTTACAGAGGTGTTGCTATTTTATTTTTGGATACAGAGTTATTGCAATTTAATTTTTAGCTACAGAGGTGTTAACATTATTTATTGGGTTACTGAGGTTTTGCAATTTTTTGGGTGGGGTGGGGTGGGTTTAGAGAGGTATTGCAATTTTAGTTTTGTTACAGTGGTGTTGCGATTTTATTTCTAGTTACACAGGTGTTGCAATTTTAGTTTTTATTGCGGAGGTATTGCATTTATATTTTTGGTTATAGAGACATTGCTATCTTATTTTTATTTACAGAGGTTTTTTCATTGTATTTAGGGTTACAGAGATATTGCAATTTAATTTTTAGTTAAAGAGGTGTTATAATTTAATTTGTAGTTACAGAGGTATTACAATTATATTTTTGGTCATTTTGCAATTTTATTTTTTTGGTGGCTGGTTTTGAAAGCCATCACAATGCAAGTGAAAAGAACCTCCAAAAACCAACCACCAAACCAATATAAAAACAATGCTTCAAGTAAATTATAAAACTCTTAATTTTATTTTTATTTTTATTCACAGAAGTGTTGCAATTTTATTTTTGGTTACAGAGGTTTTACTATTGCTGATGTGTTGCTATTTTATTTTGGGATACAGAGGTATTGCAATTTAATTTTTAGTTAAAAAGGTGTTGCAATTTTATTTTTGGTTACAGGGGTTTTGCCATCGTTGAGGTGTTAATATTTTATTAGGGGATGCAGAGGTATTGCAATTTAATTTTTAGTTAAAAAGGTGTTGCAATATTATTTTTAGTTACAGAAGTGTTGCAATTTTCTTTTTGGTTACAGAAGTGTTGCAATTTTCTTTTTGGTTACAGAGGTTTTGCCATCGTTGAGGTGTTAATATTTTATTAGGGGATGCAGAGGTATTGCAATTTAATTTTTAGTTACAGAGGTGTTGCAATTTTATTTTTGGTTACAGATGTGGTTCAATTCTATTTTAGATATTCTGCTTCCAAACAAAAAAATAATCTCTAGGATCACTTTCATACGAGTAGACAAATTCTAACCGACATAGATAAACATGAAGACTTTTATTTGCAAACATGTGCTGACACATTTTCCTCTACCTCTTTCTTTTCTCCCGACACCGACATATTTTACATTTTAAACTGCGTGCAAGAGACAGGGGCAGAGCAAGGGGGTTGGGGTCCTCATCTAAAATCTAAGATGACAAGTACAAAAATCTTTTTGCTGCAAAAGATGTCGATGTCATAAGGTATTATATCTGATCTTTTTGAAACCACAGGTGTATCGGAGCCCGACACAAAAATCAGAAATAGAAAAAACACCTTAATTATATGTTGAATGCCCTACTTCTTTAACTTCTGGGGTGGGGGATCCCCTCTGCATCTTAAAGACATTTATGCTTTTCTTTTTTTTCTCTTTTTAGAGTGGAGATGGGATTGTCATTTTTCAACTTGGTTGCCTTTTCGACTTTTATCTCTTTGCAACATATTCTCCTTCCCTTCATTTCATATACATATTTTCACTCTTGTTGTATCCTGAGGTTGAAAGATAACACATTTATTAAGCATCTGTTGCTAAATGGATACATACAAACACAGAACAAATAAGTACAAACAATTAACAAGACAAACTCACACTAAAAGAGGAGGGATCAGTTTGGTATAGCCAATGCAGCAAAGTCAGTCTCTTTATTATTCAGCTAGTTAATCTACTTTAATTGTAGGCTAATTCATGGCTATGAACCAGTCTATCTGGTAGAGTACATACTCTACTAAAAGTTTCTATATGTATTTACCCAAAACCTTCCACCATAAGCAGGGTGTAACACAAGGTCAATTTTTAAACAGAGTTATCTGTACAACATTTCGGCTGATGTGCCCTCCGGCCTTCTTCAGGTATTTCTTCTCGGACTCAGGAACCTTCTTGTCATAATTGGGAGCCATCACAGAACTTTGAACCTAACCCTTTATTCAATCCACGGGGGTGTCTTGTTCTCATTCCGTTAACCCTAGCTGGGCGTAGAGGCGTTAAGCTGTATTAATTATTATTCTATGTTACTGTTTGGCCCCTGACTAAAGGTGGCACAGGAAGATATTTTCATTCTGTTGTATCACAAGGTGGAAAGATACACAGAAGAATGGTGCGCTTAACGCATTTATTAAGCACCAGCATCCGGTGCTAAATGGATACATACAAACACAGAACAAATAAGTACAAACAATTAACAAGACAAACTTACACTAAAAGAGGAGGGGTCAGTTTGGTATAGCCAATGCAGCAAAGTCAGTCTGAATATTATTCAGCTAGTTAATCTACTTTAACTCTCAACATCCTATACCGCCTTATTCCACCCGGCTGGAAGTCACATTTGTTTTCCTAATCCACCCTAAATGATAGCCTTTGTTTAAATGTAATATTAAACATATTTAGAAGTCTTTGATTTATGGGAAATAACAGGTAACTTTAAATAAAAAGGCCATTTTTAGCCATTCATTGATAAATCCTTATAGGAATGGGACTCTGGACTTGAAAAAATTCTCAACAGGATGTTAAGAGTTAATCGTAGGCTATTTTATGGCTATGGTGTTGCAGTTTTTTTTTATATATAAGGCATGAGGCAAATGGTCACCTCTATTTATAGACTCGCCTATAAGCACGTGACCTGAGAAAGATTCCTATTGTCCAATCACTGGCAGTGCTGCTGCTGATGTTGCTGTATTTATAAGAGGCCCCATTCTAAACTTATGTCATTGACACTTGGATTCTCTTTGACATCGGACTTACAAAGAATACTATAACACCGGATTCTTATTGGCTTGCTTACTTATTCACTACATCTGGAACTAAGGATGGCTGCCAGATACTTAACAGTTCATCTGGTAGACTGCTGAAGGGGTGTTACCTACTCTGCATTAACTTTTCTTGCACTTTATGCTATCTGTATTTCTTCATGCAATCTTCATATATAAAGGATGCTCCAAAAATAATGCCTCCTATTTTATCATATTGTTTCACAATATCAGATGTGAACAGCACCTGTGGATATATCACAGTATAACAATTTAATTATTACAATATTTGATATTATATATTAATGATTTGAAGTCAATTACAATGCATATAAAAAATAAAAATAAAAAGATGTTAGTTTTGTCTTATCGATTTCAAAGTAAACTTTATCATCAGAGACAGTTTTCAGAAATGGACGTGTTTCTTTTTTTTTTGTGATGTTATATTTTTTTAAATTTATTTTTTTCTCCTCTTCTTCTCTTTTCTTTTCTTTTTTCTTTATGTTATGAATGAAATGGGCAGATAACTGTAGTTTCCTACTTTTGAGAATGGGTTTGAATTTTGTATCTAATATTGTCTGCTTAATTTCTGGTGAAAATTGCTACATTGTAGCTATTTTGAATTCAAAATAAAAACGGTCACATAGAAGAATTCATTTACTTAGCTTTTATTTTCTTTCTTTTTTTTTCAGTTGTAAAATAAAATAAAATGTATTAATTTAATTTAATATTTAATTTAATGTATTAATTTAATTTAATATATTAATTTAATTTAATATATTAATTTAATGTATTAATTTAATTTAATATTTAATTTAATTTAATTATTAATTTAATTTAATATTTGATATGTTTAATTAAAAGCTATTGCAATTATTTCAATATTTAAAAAGTATAATAATCTTGATTTAACTCTCTCTTTCTTTCTTTTCATATTTTCACTATGTTTGATTAAAACAGATTAGCATTATCATTTCCACACGCTCACCCCCTCTCTATCTTTCCTCTACTTTCTTTCTTTCTTTCTTTATTATGTTTTATCTGTATAGAATGTCCCTTTTCTTCCTTTTATCTCTTTATAATAAAAACGGAATGGTCCATTATTTAGTCAAGGTGATGACAATCATTTGGATGGATTCATTTTTAACCAGAAGGTGATGCAAGATGATAACAGTTGTATTCAAAATATAGGAATTTTTTATTTCTTGATTTGATATCCTAATTTGTGATATCCTTTGCAAATGACTTTTCAATACAAGTAAGGGTGTTACATAATTATTAGATACCTAATATTTATGGCAATAGTGTAGAAATCAAAATGGCCGTTATAAGCTACAGCCCACGGCCTTGAAGGATGAGTGACAGTGCTTAACCTCACTCTCACCTTGCCTTCTGGGGATAAATCGTGAGAACCGGAAGGCATAGAAGACCCTGTCTTCCGGTTTAGATAGTAAGTAAGTTTCAGTCAGTTAGCAAGTAGGAGCCGAGCTCGTAAGATGTAAGTCTCACTGTGCAGATGTCTGGGTTGGGGATTGAAAATAAAGTAACATCAAAGTCTTGTGTTTATTACCTAAAAACTAACAATGACACAGGGCTTCTGATAAGGAGAAATCCCTAACAGAAACCAGACCTGAAGTCCCCAAGAAAGTCCAGACCTTAAAAGAGACCAGACCATGATAGAAGAACCAAAGCCGGACAGAAGAAAAGATGACTAGAAGTAAGAAGTAAGAAAGAGTATACAACAAGGGAAATTTTGTAGATTATGAGTTATCTCCCTTGGAGTATTTCAGTATAAGTAACTCTTTGGCAAAAGAGGAAGAAACAAATTTGACTACAATAAGCAAGGAAAATATATATTTAAAGAAATAAACATGCTTAGGTTTTAATGTACGCAGTGTCCAGATAAAATTTGGTTTTATAGATAAATAAAGGGTGAAAAGTAAGGGATTAATTAGGGTCGGGTGGTAAATGACATAATAAAAATTTATTTGAATGTCTACATTTGGAAACGAGTTCGCTTCTTTTTAAATATAAGTTTTGCATTGTAACATTTCATTGCATGAGCACATTTCCCATTATATAAACGCTGAACAAGCCACTGTTTTTTTTTTAAATTTTAACATTTTTGACCGCCTGAAGATTTCAGTTATGCATGAAACTGCAGTTACAGAATATCAACTCCATAATATCTAATCAACAGATATTAAATCTGCTTTGCTAACTTAGTATTGAGCACCTTCATATGCTAATACTTTTCGCATTCATTCTCCATTATATTATATTACATATACTAGCAAATATATGCACCCTCCGGGTGCAAGTATTTAAGTTTTGATATAATAAAATATCATATTATAAAATTAGAAGGCTAATGAAACTGACTAAGAATGCAGATAAAAAGATCTGCAACAGAGGGGGTATAATCGAAAAATAGAACAACTTTGAAACTAACTATTCCATCATTTTTCCATTACTCCCTCTTTCATTGGTAAATTTTCCTAATTTAACTATTTAGTTAAAATAGGAAGTAAAGGATAATAATATTACAGTTATTTCTTCTTGTAAATAAATTTCTTTTAAGATTATCCACGAGATTTTTGTTTATATTTCTTAAGATAAAACCAAACAATTAGAAATCAATAATACCAAGCACATATTTATTAAAATAAAATGTTAAATATCAATATGCAAATTAGCCTTCTCGTTCACTGTAAACTGCTATTTTGTTGTATATATAAATACAATTGCATGTTATCAGTACGTAGATATGGTCACAGTATTAATAATGTAAAACAATTTATTAATAACTGAAGGTTTAAAAGAATGAAATCATGGAGAATTTGACGTAAATAATTAAGGAATTGTGACTTGAGTAGTAATATAGTTTCGGTTACAGACAGAAAAACACACAACTCCATTATAATAAGATATATATATTTTATTATTTATATTTTTGCTTGAAGGCAATTACAATGCTTATATCGCATAAAATTCGATAATTATAGAAAATAATCATGACAAGTGAATCTCAGCAAAGGATCGCCCGGTGTGTAGAACATCATACCGACTGTTTCGACTTTATTAAGTCTCATCAGCGATGTATACTAACGATTTCCCTCCGACAGAAATTGAAACCGGGACTTCAGCAGGCATAGTCAGAGACCCTACTGCTTCGGCCACGATACACAACGGACAATCCCTGCGAAATTAATATATATATGTATATATATATATGCTTCCAAAACCCGGTAGACCTCTCTAGAAGTGATTTTAATAGACTTTCACTGCCAGCCTAAAGCAATGATTGTCTGTTGTTGATTTGATCTCTCTGGTTATTTTAAAGTATATACACAGATGTATGTATTTAAAAACTGTTAAAACACTGCTCATTAATGGCATCTGTTGATAGCCAAGAGGTTAACGGATCGGGCTAATGAAAAGTCAGAGGTAGTTGCTGTGTTTAGCCACACTGATGAGACATGAAACATTGAAACATGGTATCTGTGGATGACTTATATATATATATAATGGAGGCAATTGTTAGAATGATAGGAAATGGACTCGTCAACACGAGTTAAATTCCTGGACGAAGCTGTTGGTATTTCACATGGCGCTAATACCCTTGGGAAAGGTATGCATCCAATTCTCCCTCCAGCTATGGGTAGATTGGGCTCTTTAACCATGGTTAGGTAACCAGTCTAGGAGAAGGAAAACTCTAAATTCAAACCTGTTAAACTGTGCTTAAGAAATTGACCTTGAGTCAGATCCTGCTTGTACGGTGGGGTTGGTATATATATATATATATATATATATATATATATATTTTTTTTTTTTGAGAATATGTGCTTAATTGAAGTCATACCTAATTTGAAAATTAATTAGTTAATAATTAATGAATTAGGTGAATAAATCTGTTCAAATGTAAGGCGTAAACAAATTGAGAAAAAGTCAATCTCTGTAAGTACATTTTGGCCTATTATGCCTCATCAGTAGAGTTATAGACTGGAAACCGCTTTGTGTGTGATTCGAACCCTAACTGCCAGGCTGACAGGTGGGGATTCTAACCATTACACTAGCTGGTTTTTTCCCAGATTTCTCATTTGTTTTTAAACTGATATATCCTACATTTTTGTTAGACTTGCTGCACGACAGTATGAGAGTACTTTTTCTCGATTTGTTTACACCTTACATTTGAACAGATACATTCGCCTAATTCATTAATTATCAACTAATTAATTTTCTAATTAGGTGTGACTTCAATTAAGCACATATTCTCCCAAAAATTGTTGGCTATCACCATATCAAACAAACTGTTTGCGTACTTTCATATATATATATATATTATTTAGGCAGGTATTGTTAAATACTATGGAATCTCATTTCTTTATAATTATCAGTTGTAGACATTTAAGTCTTCTACTAGTTTTTCATAGATCAGGATCTAGATATTAAGAAAATTCCCTATTTGCCCTATCACTTTCAATTTCATCCTCAGTTGATTTTAGACTGTAGTGTTTGCTTGGTGGAAATTTCATTCATCTCGTTTTTTCTTTTTGATATAATGAATATGTAAATACCTTGGCAACCCCCTCACTATAATCTGATTGGACAGTGCCATGTATAAATAGTCAACACTGTGTTGGTCCTATACTATTTAGCCTACAAGCTATTTGATTAGGAAAGTCTATTTTAGGAGGGTTGCCAAGGTTAGTACATCAATTATTAAAGATGTTTAGTATTTTGTTGCTGGTGTTAAATGCTATTTTATTTATATTAGGCTTTTTTATATTTCATGCAAATAGCCTCAAGGATTTGTAAGTGGTTTTTATTGTTAATTTTATAGTGGATTTTAGTGTTGTCAGTGAGAATCTTATATATATATATTGTATAGAAGCGCGTGGTGTAATGGTTAAAGTCATGGGAAATGGACTCGTCGCCCCGAGTTCAAATCCTGGACGTGGTAATTGCATTTAATTTAGCACTAATATCCTTGGGAAAGGTATGAATCCTACTCTCCCTCCAGCTATGGGTAAATAGTAGGCCAGACTGGGCTCTTTAACCTTGGTTAGGCAACCGGTCTAGGAGAAGGAAAACTCTGAATTCAAACCTGCTTAACTCTGCTTAAGAAATTGACCTTGTGTTGCATCCTGCTCATGTGGAGGGATTGGCAAATATATATATATGTATATTGTTTTTTGTTTTTTTTAATTTGCAATAGCCGTCGATTCACATAGATGATGCAGATTCTTGCAGAGTGCAGTTAATCAAAGTATCATTTACTCGAAGATGTTGATTAATTGCAGTTGATTGCACGTGTGTATTTTTTTTGCGATAATAGTCGATGGTCTAAAGTCGGTACCAGCCAGACCGCGAGGCAGTCTATCCCCTTTTCACTAGTGCTAGACCAAGGAGATTGTTTTTACATCTGAGGTGGAGTGCCACACCTACCATCAACTCCTCACTTTACTGCACAGATCCTTGTGCTACTCATACGCTGAGTTGGCAAGGGCCGGTATCAAAGCAGGAGCCTTATGGCTCCTAGTTGGACGCTCTACTGAGTTAAGCATCCCTATATATATATACATATATATATATATATATATATATATATATATATATATATGGCGGTTAAGGTATCTGACTGACACTAAAATGATTGGATTTCAATCCTGGCTGTAGGTAGCTTACAAATGTCTAGCCACACTGAAGAGACCTGATAAGTCGAAACACGTGTCTGTGGATCACTATATATATATATATATATATATATATATATATATGTATATATATATATATATATATATATATCTGCTACACCAGATGAGTTTCTATTTAGAAAGTAACAGATTAAGAAAAATCCGACAAAATGGGACAAATATACAGGAAAGGTGAATAACAAACACAGACAATCAATTCAATTAATATTGATATTTAGTGATTGTTTGCTTGTATGACACAAGCAAACAAACAATCTCTCTCTCACGCACACACACATATCTATCTCATCTCTCGGTTATTTCCTATAAGTTTAACATAAACAAAGGGGAACCACTCTTGACTGATAAATTATTTATTTATTTATTGATCTACTAGGAAAAAGAAGACAGGGTTAGGGTTAGGGTTGGGGTTTAGGGTTAGGGTTAGGGTTAGGATTAAGGTTTAGGGTTAGTTTAATGAGAAAATAAATAATTTATCAGTCAAGAGTGATTCCCCTTTGTTTATGTTAGACTATAGAAAATAACTCGATCTATCTATCTATCTATCTATCTATATATATATATATACATATATATATATATAACCCCGGGATGGGTTAGCTCAGTCGGTAGAGCGTTCGGCTAGAAACCGCAAGGTTCTTAGTTCGATACCAGCCCTCGTCAACTCAGCGTATGAGTAGCACAGGGATCTCTGCGGTAAAGTAAGGAGCTGATCGTAGGTGTGGCATTCCGCCTCAGATGCAAAAACAATCTCCTTGGTCTAGTGAAAAAGGGATAGACTCCCTTGCTGGTTGGCTGGTACTGACATTAGGCCTTACTTACTTTTATATATATATATATATATATATAGATAGATAGATAGATATAAAGGAAAAAATGGAAGTGAATCCAACAGTGTATAAGTATATAAAGGAGAAAACAAGTTGCATCCAAAGATGATATTTATTTAGCTGACGTTACAGTGTTTCTATTTGTTCCCCAAACCATCATCAGGGCTATCATTTGTGTAAAAAGAAACAATTGATAAACTTTTTTTAGTATGTGGCAGCTTATGTTGGTACTCAAAATATATATATTATATATATATATATATATATATATATATATATATATATATATATATATATATATATATATATATATATATATATATATATATATATATATATATATATATTTATTCATTTCTTTTTCTTTCATATCCAGTATTTCATTTTTCTCCAGCTAGTCACTATTCCATATACCTTGAAAAATTATGAAGGTTCACCCGAAATATCGGAACTAATTGAACCAGGGACAGAACAACAGTTGAATATTAAAATTCTGTTTTTTTTGTTGTTTTTAAAAAAAATTTTTTTTTTTTTACAATGCTTCAACCCCCCCCCAAAAAAAAAACAATTTCACAAAAACAAAGTTTATACATAACATACATTTATATATATATATATATATATATATATATATGATAATAATGATTAAAAATCTAGAATACTTACGTTCAAATCTTTTTAAATCTTCTTCCGTAAAGGATTTCCTATTAACCGATGGTGTTCCAAGTCTTGTTCTCGGACGAATATAAAGATTTTTCTCTTCAATAAGCTGAGCCTTTAGCTGTAGACTGTCAACACGATTAAGATTCTTACGGCTGCTGCTGCTACAGCCCTCACCAAGTGGCGGTGTTGGCTCACGAGTACTAATACCTGCAAGAAGGACAAAATTTCACACCTGTATGAAAACATTCTCCTTACCTGGGCAAATAAACAGTGTCACTCGGTCACCATAACTTCTATTTTGGATAAAACTCTTTCATATTCTAAATTCTTTTGCAAAGTTGATATGTAAAAAAAAAAAGAAGAAAAAAAAAGATGACTTTTATTTAAAGCTTGAACCAGTGTGTTACATAATTATTGGATCCCTAATACATTTTTAAGGTATTGTAGAAATCATTATGACGATCAGTACAGCTGATGGCCTTGAGAGTGAGTGACAGCGTTTGACCTCACTCTGACCTTGCTTTCTGGGGATAGACTGTGAGAACGGAACCCCCATAGAAAGCCCTCTTCCGGTTTAAGGAGTAAGCAACTCAGTTAGTCAGTTAGAACTTAGAAGCCGAGCTAGCAACATGTAAGCCTCATCTGCGCAGATTGTCTGGGTGGGGATCTGGAATAAAGTAACATCAACATAAATCGAAGTCTTAGAAGGCGCTATGCAACAAGTGGATGGTTGATTGTTTGGTTGATTTTATGGCATGTCAACCCTTGTTGGGTTATTTTATGTTGAAGACATTTTGTTTTATTCATTCTTAATGGGTATTCAAATTTTTTTTTAAAGTCAATCTTTTTTTTTTCTAAATACATTTTTTCTATTTAACCCATAGATGGGACCCTAACATGTACTACTACTCCAGGTCAGAGTGGGACTGGGAATAATGGTGATTTAGGGGTACACCACTCTCTCTAGAGTTCCAAAATTGGAACTTCATTAAATGCAGTTTAATGTCATATCCAGAACACTAAGACACTCAGCCACTGCCTTCAAGCGCATATATGATAAATAAAGTTAAGGGGTTGCCATAAGGGCAGAGAAGTTGGGACAATAGTATAGGTGCTAGGGCTTGACATGACCAGCCAATTCATTGGAGGGAGCCTCCCTGACTGCCTTTTTTGCCTAAGTAAGGGCCAAAGTGCAGTGTTGCGTGTCATGGAATGCTCAGCCACTGAGTGTTCTTAAGCTTCATGGGTTGCCATCCACGGGCAACAAGTGAGGCTCAAGAAGGGATTTTACGCCGCTGCAGAGGTGCAGTCGGTGTATTCTTCTGCTCCAGTCAACAAGGCAGTTGGTTGGTTGGATTTTATGGCATGTCCACCGAGGGTTATTTTATGCTAAAGACATTTTTATTTTATTCATTCTTGTTGGGTATTCAATTCATTTTTGAACTCATTCATTTTTTTTAACACATTTTTTAAAAACTAATTTTTGATCTGATTAATCCATAGATGGGACCCTAACAGGTACTACCATTCAGAGTGGACCTGGGAGTAATAGCAATGAAGGAGCGCACCAAACTCCCCACAGATTCAGAATTGGAACCTCACCATGAGATGCAATTTAACGTCATACCCAGGATACTAAGAATAATATGTAGTATATTAAGAAAGAATGAAAAAACACAGGTTTAAATGAGTTAAGTGGTGAGTTTATTGGCCGATGCTGCAGTGTTTCGATCTATTAATTAGATCATCATCAGGGCATTTGTTGGTATATGGAAGGTAATAAGAAATTTTTATCACAGAATAACGAGAAAAGCGAGTGGTAGTCCTAGTTATTCAGTCTGTTTAAAATTTGAGGTTTGAAAAAAGTAGACGGTTTGAAATATGACGTCAAATATTCTCTTTTACAGTGTGAGTATGGGACTGTGTAAGTGTGTGTATCGAAAAGAAAGCATTGTGCATTTTTTAGGTGTGTAGTTGCGCATGTGTGTATAAATCTTTTGCGATAAACGACAATGGAACAAACCTCAAGGTTGTGTGTGTGTGTGTATGTGTGTGTGTGTATAACACAAAGAATAATATGTATAACAATTTGGTTGGTTAATAGGATTTTATGGCATGTCAACCTTTAGTGAAGATGTTTTTCATTTATCTATTCTTGTTGGGTATACATTTTTTTATCTATTTGATGTAATCATTCTGATGACAATTTTTAATTCAAACATTATTTTCAAAAATTCATAAAAATAAGAATGGACATATATTATGTCATTATTTTTAGTGAGATATTTTTTATATAATATTTTCTTTGATTAAATAAATACAATTTTGCTTGACATTGAACAAAAGTATTATTTTTACATTTTATAAATTTTTTAAAATCTCTGAAAATTAAAATAAAAATGTAGACAATACGAACTTTTAATATAAATTCTTTTGAAAATAATCTAACAATTAAAAAAAAAAAGAAAAGATACATATTTTTTCTTATTTACGAGATTTAAGTTTCAATGTTTAAGATACCCTATTTCCAAAACTGATTTATTAGCGAATTATCTTTTTTTATATATGTTCTGTCATTACATTGTCTTTCCAAAAATGTAAAATTTATTTATATACAAAAAAAAAAAAAAGAAAAGATCTTTGTTCGGGGATCAATGCACGAAACAAAAACTAACAGGTACTACCACTCTGGATCAGAGTGGACTGGGGAGTAAGGAAAATGAAGTGGCACTCTACACTCGACAGAGCACCAGAATTGGAACTCCACCACTAGATGCAGTCTAACATATGTGTTTAGCCACTGAAATTGTGTTGGTGGCTGATATGAACAAGGTATCGCACATGATATTTATTACACGTATATCAAAATTCTTACCAAGGATACTAAGACTCTCAGCCACTGCCCTCTAGCACATATATGATAAAAAGGGGTTGGGGTTTGCCATAAGAGCAATACAGTCAGGACAATCATTTTAGGTAATAGGGCCTTACATGACCAGCCAATTGATTGGAGAGGGCCTCTCTAGCCCAATTAAAGGCCAAAGTAGAGTGTTGCATCTCATGGGCTGCTCAGCCACCAGGAATTCATCCACTGAGGACACTAAAACCCTTAACCCCCACTTTCTAGCACATATATAATAAAAAGGGTTGGGGGTTTGCCATTAGGGCAATAAGTTCTGGACAATCATCTATGTGCTAGTGCTTGACATGACCAGCTAATTGATCAGAGGGGGCCTCACTGATTGTCCATCTAGCCTAAGTAAGGGCCAAAGTATAGTATTGCATGTCATGGACTGCTCAGCCACCAGGATTCCATCCACTGAGGACACTAAGACCCTTAACCACAACCTTCTAGCAATATCGGCATTAAATGACCCACTGAGGTTGATATGCCGTAAAATGAAACAAACCAAACCAAACCAAAACCAAACTATCTATCTATCTATCTATCTATCTCACTCTGTTTCTTTCTATCTTTCTCTTTCTATCTATCTCACTCTGTTTCTCTCTGTATCTGTCTCTTTCTATCTATCTCACTCTGTTTCTATCTATCTATCTATCTATCTATCTCACTCTGTTTCTCTGTTTCTATTTATCTATTCATCTATCTTACACTGTTTCTATCTATCTTTCTTCTATCTATCTCACTCTGTTTCTCTCTGTATCTGTCTCTTTCTATCTATCTCACTCTGTTTCTCTCTGTATCTATCTATCTCACTCTGTTTATCTATCTATCTCTATCTCACTCTGTTTCTCTGTTTCTATTTATCTATTCATCTATCTTACACTGTTTCTATCTATCTATATTAGGGGTTTACTATAAGGGCTATAAGTTCTGGACAATGATATATATATTCTAGCGCTTGACATGACCAGCTAATTGATTGGAGAAGGCCTCTCTTATCGCCCATCTAGCCTAAGTAAGAGCCAAATGTATTGCATATCATAGACTACTCAGCCACCAGGATTCCTTCCTTAAGCATCATGAGTTGCCTCCAAAGGCCAACAGATGGACCCACTGGGTGGATTTCACCCCTCTGCAGAGGAGCAGTTGGCGTGTCCTATAGCCCCTGTGGATAAGGCTGGCTCCAAAACTGGAACCTCATCACAAGATGCAGTTTAGTGCCATACTCAGGATACCCTTTTTTGGTTGGGTGGGGTAAAGGGATTCTTACCCCCTTGCAGACAAATCTACTAATGGAGGCGTAGCGCTAGATTAAAAATACCTATAGTCAGTCGAGATAAAATAATAATAGGTGCAACAGATGGACTAATCCACGAATTCCATCCAAATATAAAAAAGTTTTCCAGAAAGCTTGAAAAGATCACCAATAAAATCGTTAAACAGGAGACCTGCCTTTTGTTTAATTCCACATGTATAAATGAAAAAATGCTGTCCAAATACACACACACACACACACACATATATATATATATATATATATATATATATATAATATATATATAAAGAGCAAGTGTTGCACAATTTTGTGTCAGCATTTACTATGAAATAAACTAAAATAAAATGCATTGACATTTATTCTATGCAAACTGTGGAAAAAGGAAATATTTTGTTTTCTTTTATCATAGTTCTTCTTACGGTAAGGTAACAATATTTTTTAGTCATTTTGAAAAACTGCCTTATAACTAAAGCTGAAATAGTCATAAGTAATGTCTCATTGGGTTGTTCCCTTAATACGTTATTTTTTCCAGAAAAAAAAAATTAGCATGAAAAATTTTTTAAATCTTTTTTTAATTCTTATTCATTATTATCTAAAATTTTCTTATTTTCATTTTTTTATCTTAAATTTTTTTAGTCATTTTTTATTTTTTATTTAAAAAAAAATTTTCCAATGGGATTGTAGTCATGCCCCTCCTGACGCTTACCCCCATGTGTCTCATATGATTTAGAAAGTGGAGTGGGAGGAGGTAGACATTTTTTATTATTAGTCTCTTCTGCTACAAGTTGATGATAACTAACAGCTTGCAGCAATATATATATGGGGAGGTTGTGTTGGGTGGTGGGACAGGCAGGGGCTGGGAAAGACGAGAGAGAAATCAGGAAAGCTATTAATGATATTAGAATCTGCTGATAATAAATGAGATGAAATCTGGCACACACATACACACATACACACACATACACACACCATACACACACATACACAAACATACACACAGACACACACATACACACAGACACACATACACAAACATACACACAGACACACACATACACACACATACACACATACACACACCACACACACATACACACACCATACACACAGACACACACATACACACATACACACACATACATTCACATACACACCATACACACAGACACACACATACACACATACACATACCATACCCACACATACACACATACACACACATACACACATACTCACACATACACATACATTACATATCACACACATCACGCAACACACATATGCGACACATACATACAGACATATATACACATCATACACATACATACACACATACACCACACACCATACACACAGACACACACATACACATACATCACATATCCCACACATCACGCAACACACACATTCGACACATACATACAGACATATATACACATACATACACATACATACACACATACACACACCATACACACAGACACACACATACACATACATCACATATCACACACATCACGCAACACACACATACGACACATACACACAGACATATATACACATCATACACATACATACACACATACACACACCATACACACAGACACACACATACACACACCATACACACAGACACACACATACACATACATCACATATCACACACATCACGCAACACACACATGCGACACATACATACAGACATATATACACATCATACACATACATACACACATACGCATCACATAACACACAAATCAGTAGTTCTCAACTGGGGGTCCACATGGCTCCTAGAGGGTCTATGTAACATTATTGGAGGTGCACACATTCACACACAAAAAAGAAATACTTAATTGAGGATCCACAGTGATTTTTAGTGGTCCATAGAGCAATTCTATTTCAGAACAATTGTTATTACCAAAAATTAAATTTCTACAGTAATCTACACCATTTTATAGGAATTGGGGGTCCACTGTGATATTTTAGTGGTCCATAGAGCAATTCTACTTCAGAACAATTGTTATTACTGAGAATTATATTTCTACAGCAATCTACACCATATTATATGAATTGTGGTCCACTGTGATATTTTAGTGGTCCATAGAGCAATTCTACTTCAGAACAATTGTTATTACTGAGAATTATATTTCTACAGCAATCTACACCATATTATATGAATTGGGGGTCCACTGTGATATTTTAGTGGTCCATAGAGCAATTCTACTTCAGAACAATTGTTATTTCCAACAATTAAATTTCTACAGTAATCTACACCATATTAAAATACTAAAGCTAGTAGAACAATTCATGTACCTTGGTAGTAATATCTCATCCATAGAAAGCGATGTTGATGCACACATACACATACATCACATATCACACACATCACATCACGCAACACACACATGCAACACGTACACACAGACATATATACACATCATACATACATACATACACATCACATAACACACATACACATCACACAGCACACACATACACATATCACATATATACACATCTCACACATACATACACACATACGCATCACATATATACACATAGCACTCATACATACACACATACATAGCACACACACACTTCACTTCATATCACACACACACATCACATCACACAGCACACACATACATATCACACATCCCACAACACACACAGACATATATACACATCATACACATACATACACACATACACATCACATAACACACACACACATCTCCCATACACAAATACACGCATATACATCATATATCCCACACATATCACCTCATAACAACACACCCACACACACATCACACACACATCACACACATAAAATCGCATACACATCACATCACACAACATACACATCACATATCACATACACACTTATCAAACATACACATATACATACACATACATACACACATCACACATTATACGACACACACATCACACACATACACATATACATTACACATACATTCATATACATTACTTATCACATACACATATCACATCACACACACACACACACACACACACACACACATAACTCATACATTTTTATACATTACTCATCACACACACACACACCACACACACCACAACCACACACACAACACATACATTCTTATACATTACTTATCACACACACACCACAACACACACACACACAACACATACATTCTTATACATTACTTAACACACACACCACAACACACACCACAACACACACACACACACACCACAACACACACACACAACACATACATCACAACACATACATTCTTATACATTACTTATAACACACACATACAAACCACAACACACACACACACACACACACACACAACACACACACAACACATACATTCTTAGACATTACTTATCACACACACACCACAAACACACACACCACAACACACACACACACGCACACACACACACACACACACACACACACACTCAACACATATATTTTTATACATTACTTATCACACACACACCACAACACACAGACTCACACCACAACACACACACACACACACACCACAACACACACACACACACAATGCATACATTCTTATACATTATTTATCACACACATACCACAACACAGACACACAAACACACACACAACACATACATTCTTATACATTACTTATCTCACACACACACACCACAACACACACACACACTCACAAACACACACTCACAAACACACACAACACATACATTCTTATACATTACTTATCACACACACCACAACACACACACACACACACACACACTCACAAACACACACTCACTCACAAACACACACACAACACATACATTTTTATACATTACTTATCACACACACACACCACAGCACACACACACACACACACACACACACACACACACATACATACATAACACATACCACATGTGCTTCCAATGAAGCATTAACAAAAAAAAAAAAAAGATACCCGTAGTATTTGATGCATTCTGCCAGGGAAGAAAAGATGAAGTACTTATATCAACTTCAATTTTTTAATCATCTGCTGAGGTAAAATAACTAACCAGCCATCTGCACTCAAAAGAGTTTCAAATATGAGGGGCACTTAAAAAATAAAGCCTTCTATTTATTTCTACAGATCCTACTACAGATACATGGAGCATAACGTGGAACAAATTACTTTAACTTGCAGAAAGGTCTATTTGAACTATAGATGAGACCCTAACAGGTACTACCACTTGCACTTTCTACATTTTTGGTTGGTTGGTTGGATTTTATGGCAAGACAATGATAGCAATAACTATGTCACTGTCAGGAAAATGCTACAATGTAGTCCATATTTCACTGGTCTGATTCACATAGACAATCAAATCAATGCACTCTTCATGCGAGACAAGGCTTCACAGAGAATGATTTGGTTAGTTGGATAGATTTTATAGCATATCAACCCTTGTTGGGTTATTTTATGCCAAAGATATTTTTGTTTTATTCATTCTTGTTGGGTATTCAAATTTTATTGTGAACATAGATTTTTAAAATACATTTTTGGATTATTTAACCGATAAATGGGACTAACAGGTACTTGATGGAATATTTTGTGATATAAGGCGTGTGACAGATGCCTACTCCTAAATATAGACTCGTTGACTACCACGTGACCACCGAAGGCAATCCATTGCCCAATCACTGGTAGTGCTGCTGCTGATGTTGGTGTATTTATAGAGGTCTGATTCTTAACCTTGGCTCATTGCTATTCGGACCATCTTGGACGTCGGACTTACAAAGAATACTATAACACCGGATTCTTATTGGCTTGCTTACTTACTTACTACATCTGGAACTAAGGATGCCGACCAGATACTTAACAGTACTAACACTCCAGATCAAACTGGACCAAGGAGTAATGGCAATGATGGGGTACTACACACTCCCCAGAGCTCGAGAAGTGGAACCTCACCACTGACTCAGTTTAGTGTCATACCCAGGACACTTGACCGTACACAACGCCAGACACCTTCCAAAGCTCTGCAGTCTGACTTAAAGCTCTCTAGTCTGTTGTCCGATGCTAGTCTTTAATATGATGTAAAGCTCACTAGTCCAATCCAAGGTCCCTAGTCTCTAATATGATGCAGTCAGCTTATTCAAAGCTCTACAGACAGTGAATAACACCATTGGATATATATATATATATATATATATATATATATATATATATATATATATATATATATCATGATGCACAGTTTGCACAGATATCCATGTCAACCTCTCGCCAACCTTCCCTATCATTCATCAACTCTGGGAGCTCCTCCACGCAGCAGCCAGCATCCTTACATAGTTGGTCAATGTAGGTTCTGGCTGGGCGGCCCACATTAGCGGGCCCATGTGCTGGCTTCCACAGTAGTACGTCGCTTATGAGCTCATCCCTGCTTCTCCAGCAGTGTCCTGCATGCCTAGTCCGTCTTACTTGTATGGTTTGTGAGATGGGAGGCAGGTGGCCATACAGTTGCTTCTTTGTGGGGTACTGCTTCCACAACTTATTCAGGACCGCTCGCAGCATTCTTGTGCAGCTCCCATCTAGCTTATTCTCAAGGCGCTTCGTTAGGGTAAAATTATATATATATATATATATATATATAGAGAGAGAGAGAGAGAGAGAGCAGAACAATTGGATATACCACAGTATTTAATTACAACATCTGATATGTTTAATTAAGAGCTATTGCAAATAGTTAAGTATGTAAAAATATAATATTCTTAATTTAATTCTCTCTCACTTTTTTTAAAGGGTGGGGGGTTGTAAAATATTTACATTGATTTGCCGACAAAAAAGTGATAAAAACACAACTTGGAAAATATCTAAGTTGAGACGAAAAATTCACCTGGTGCTGGCTTGTTAAAACATTTAATTTTTAAATTAAGGCAGGAGGCCAGGACGATCAAAATTACCAAAATATTTTCCATAATTTACAATTTTTACAATATTACAAATAAACAAACATGTAACTTCTTTTTTTTTTTTCAATTTGTTTTAATTTTCAACGCAAGACCATTTGGAATATTTCATTTTAGAAATTGGGTGAAATAAAATGGGACAAATAAGAAATCTGCAATCAAGCGACACAAGATAATCAGGATTTACCTTTTTGCATTGCATCTTGGAAGAATTGGACAGTCTCATTTTTAACCAGGTGTTGCAGGATGGCAACGGACAGAAGATTTAGGAACACCAGTATTAATATATATATATATATTAATATATATTAATATTAATGATCATCGGTTGTTTACAGATTGGATCTCGCTGTTGATTGTAAAATATATAAACAAATGTATGTACTCAATAGTTAAAACACTTCTCCTTAACAGCAGCTGTTGATGGCCTAGAGGGTAAAAAATCAGGCTGATGAAAAGTCAGTCGGGTTTCGCTCCTGGTCGGTTGGAGGTAGTTGCTGTGTCTAGCCACACTGATGAGACATGAAACATCAAAACACAGTGTCTGTGTATGTCATCCACAGACACGTGTTTCAAAGTTTACTTCTCATCAGTGCGGCTCGACTTTTTAACAGCTACCTCTAGCCGGGATCAAAACCCGACAGAATTTTCGTCTGCCAAGTTCCTTACCCTTACAGCTATCAGTGGGCTGTCTAGGGTGAACAATTAATTGCTACATACTTTACGGCGGTATGTTTTTACAATCACCAGAGAACTCTAATCTGTAAACAGATGGGTCACTGCTAATGCCAAATGGGAAGTTACAATTAATGTCCCCCCAGTGCTCAAGGGAGTGGGAAGCGTATATCTATATCTATATCTATATATATATATATATATATATATATATATATATATATATATATATGCATATATATCTATATATATGCATATATATCCATATGCATATATATCTATATATATATATGCATATATATCTATATGCATATATATCTATATTATATATATCTGGTGAATCTAGTTCTCAGTGTGAATATATTATATAGGTTTATATATATCATATATGTTTACATATATGTATATATGTTTATATATATATATATATATATATATATATATATATATATATATATATATATATATACATGTCTATAGTATACATTTTTGGGCATTTTGTGTGAAGCATGGGATGTGAAATAATTAAGAAACTCCATTGGATGTTAAGTGTTAAGTTTCATTTTATTTCATCCAATATTTCAGAAGCATGACCTTCCTTTATCAAGATGATCTTTATGTATTATATATATAGGATGTGACACGTAAATTATTGGCTATATAAATGAATGTTGATAATTGATATGGGAACAAAATTACCAGCAGTGTCTTTTAGTGCAAGTGGCTGGTTGTATACTCATTACCAAGTGTCTGGTTTTAATACGGAAGCTTTTTTATTTTATCAGTTTTTATCTGAAGAAAATTTCCAGCCAATTTGTGAGGTATTTATCTCACTTAAGAATTCCTGAACCACAATATACCATGTCAGAGTTTTTTTCTAATCTATCTAAATCAGTAGTTCTCAACTGGGGTCCACATGGCTCCTGGAGGGTCTATGTAACATTATTGGAGGTGCACACATTCACACACACAAAGAAAATACTGAATTGAGGATCCACAGTGATTTTTTTGCGATCCATAGAACAATTCTACTTCAGAATAATTGTTATTACTGAGAATTAAATTTCTACAGTAATCTACACCATATTAAATGAATTGGGGGTCCACTGTGATATTTTAGTGGTCCATAGAGCAATTCTACTTCAGAAAAATTGTTATTACTAAGAATTAGATTTCTACAGTAATCTACACCATATTATATGAATTGGGGGTCCACTGTGATATTTTAGTGGTCCATAGAGCAATTCTACTTCAGAACAATTGTTATTACTGACAATTAAATTTCTACAGTAATCTACACCATATTAAAATACTAAAGCTAGTAGAACAATTCATGTACCTAGGTAGTAATATCTCATCCATAGAAAGTAATGTTGATGCATGCATAGTAAAGGCATGGTCCGCTATAAACAGACTGTCAATTATATGGAAGTCAGACCTCCTCGACAAGTTGAAGCAACAATTCTTCCAGGCCGTAGTGGTATTGGTGCTGCTGTATGGCTGCACCACTTGGACCTTGATGAGGTGCCTGGAAGATAGACTGGATGATAGCTCTGACTGAAGAGATCAGGATCTTCACTTGTTCGGTCAGTTTCCATATTGCCAAGCATTTGTTGGTGTAGGTGTTATTATGTGAATCAATATTCCATTTTTAATAACTTTTCTGTATGTTGTAAAAATATTAATCTTGAAACTGAAAACATTTTTAAAAAAAGAAGCATCATTGAATCGAGTGAAACTAAAAGAAATATCCAATTAATTTATTTGGAGGTGAACAGAAAAGAGTTTAAGAAGTCCTGTTGAGTGAGGGGAAACATCTGATTTTTAAAAGTTACAATAACATATTAAAAATATTACTCCCGCCAAAAAAACAAAAAAAACAACAAAAAACAAAAAAACAAAAAAACAACAAACAAACCCCAAAACAGAACAAAAAACTTACCTTTCAAATTAACGTATGTATTTTGCACAGCACCCTCAGGATTTTTCAGGGCTAAAAAAAAGAAGAAAAAAAAAGAAAGAAAAAGATAAACATTATATCTTGTTATTTAGGTTTGTGGGTTAGTTAGTTGGATTTTATGGCATGTCATCCCTTGTTGGGTTATTTTATGCCGAAGACGTTTTTATTTTATTTATTTTGTTGGGTATTTAATTTTTTTAAACTCATTTTTTAAACACATTTATTTAAAACTCATTTTTAAAAATCTATTTATCCTTTAAATGGGAACCTAACAGGTCTATCATTCCAAATCAGAGTAGACCAGGGAGTAATGGCAATGAAAGGGTACTTCCCAAAGTTCCAGAACGGGAACCTCACCATTAGATGCAGTTTAATGTCATAAACAGGACACTAAGGCCCTCAGCCACGGCTTTCTAGCACATACGATAAAATAAGTTGGTCGTTTGCCATAAGTGTAATACGGTTGGGACAATCATATATGCTAGGGCTTGGCCTGACCAGCTTATTGAAAGCCTCTACGACCCACCATCTAGCCTAAGTAACTTTTAGGATTCTCAAAGACACGTGGTTCAAATTAACTGAGCTGAAAAAATGTAAAAGTTTATAAATAAAATAACTAGTGCATTATATATTTTATTCATTAATATATCAGCACTGAAAATTTCATTAAATTCGGTTAATTCCCTGATTTTTTCTTTTTTTTCTTCTTTTCGTTGTATCTATATCCATTAAGCGGGGGGCTTTGCACCCCAACCAGCCAGCAGTAAATGACATTCTTTCACGAACTCTTTATCACTTCTTTAGGACTTAGTCCTACCTGTTCTGTATCGTGTTGTATCTTGTCATGTATATATGTTCTCCTTGTGCCCAGACAAATAAATAGATATCTCTTGATTCACTAATTCAGCAATTCAGTTCGCACACACACCGCAATAAAAAGATACACACACTCGCTAACAAAACAAAACATAAGTTGCTGACGCCAAAACGGAAGTGAACTCTACGGTAGCCTAAAAAGAAGTGACCAAATTAACACGTTTTTACGCATAGGCACCAAATTGAACTTCCGTTTGGAAAACAAGAATTCCTAAGCAATAAATAAAATAAATTTGTAAATAGAATTCGCGTTTTGATCCAATGAAAACGATTCCCGGGTAAAATGAAAATGACTCCAGTTGATCCGATTTTGGGTCGTGACATTCTGTTTATAGTCAGCTTTGAAAAGCGACAAGTCAGAGAGATCCAGGCGTCAGCGTCGAACACTTCAACGAGGGCCGACTTCGCAAACGAAACCTACATCAAAGGCGGCCGATTTACATCTTCACCTACCTCTAACCAAATCTGACCTCACAGGCAGTCAACAAACGAACAATTCCACATCGTTCATACCAAAATTACGCCAACTATCATACACGATACAGCCAGCTATCGACTTCAGAATACCAAACACAAAATTCTGCCTACAACAACAAGACTACACTGACTGATACACGATTCCAACCGCTAACGACTACTAAAAACACAAGACTCTGCCCACCTAATCAACACCTAACCACTACCACTGGTTCATCTGCCCATTTCTCCACCTACACTACAACTGGTTCGGCCACCAGACATTCACTGACTTTATTATTCACTTTACAACTATCACCAAAATCAGACTTTCTCTCATAAATTCCCTTTCAGCTTTTCGTCGCTTTTCATGTTCCTTTTTCCAATACAATTTTGAAACTTAAAGTCTGTGTTTGTTCTTTTCCTTGCCACTATACGCTTCATACTAACCCTATTTATTACATTATCATATATAACTTCTTGTACCCACGTTGGAAGGTTACTTTGAGCCTTCTAATATACATAAGAACGTTAATATCTTATATAAGCATACACTAGAGGACTTGTTATTTTCTTGTTAAGAATTTCCATGAAACGAAACATAAAAATTCTACTATTGTCTTTGCAATAAATAATGCAAAAATAAAAGTGACAAAAATACAAAAAGTTTGGCTGGAAATTTGTCTGACGCTGGCTCACTAAAACATAGCGTAAATTAAGGCAGGGGCCTGAACAGCATAAGATCAAAATTACCAAAATATCTTCCGTAATTCACAATTTAAATAATACAAATAAAACAAACATGTAACATTTTATTTTCAATTCAATTAATTTTATTTAAGCGACGCAAGACCATTTGGAATGTTTCATTTTAAAAAATTGGGTGGATCAAAATGGGACAAATAAGAAATCTGTGATTAAGCGACACCAGATAATCCGTATTCACATTTTTTGCATTGCATCTTGGACGATTTGGACGGTCTTGTTTTTAAACAGATCTGCAGACAACTTCTAACTTTTGATCAGAAGTTTGTCTGCATCAGACAAGAAAGAACCATAATTTATCCTTCGCGATAACTGAAGACTTTCAAATTATAACTTTTACCTCTTTGGGGAGGAATTGCTTTCTTGGGCAAACTCCCCCTCCCCCTTCCCAACGACAGGCCCCGAACGCAATTTCCTTTTACTGACACATTCCCAAAGTGTTTAGAAAGCCTAATAAATTACTTTTACATCTGGCAGAGCAATGGACAGGAAAGATGGACTGAAAGGTGGATCCAAGGCCACCAGACACCAATACCGTTCTTCACTCTTGAAAGAAGCGGGGGGGGGGGTCTTCGGCTATCCAACTGTCGGAACTGGCAGCGGAAAGAGCAGCCAAACAGAAAGCGAACTCAAGAGAAAATCTAACAATTCAAGAAAGAAATAAATAAAATGAAATGAAATAAATGGCTTGTGAAGTGACAATCAGCAGTGAGCAATTTTCTTTCAAGAAAACAGATTCCATTCGTTGAAAAAGGAGTCGGTTTTAATTATTCTCCAATTCTCAGACCAGAAGAGTTGTCTCCCTTAAAAAAACGTTTGTCACAATACCCTTTTATTCCCTTGACTACAATTGGAATATCCCAAGATTATAAATGTATGTTAATGTGTGTGAATATGTATCTGTGTGTGTGTGTGTGTGTGTGTGTGTGTATGATAATATGTGAGTATATGTGATTGAGAATATATGTGCGTCAGTGTGTATGAATATGTTGAATATTTATGTGTAAGTTGGTGTGAATATATCTGAGTGTGTGTGTGTGTGTGTGTGTGTGTGCAAGAGTGAGAGTGTGTAAATATATATTTGTTTGTGTGAGTGTATGAATATATGTGTTTATGTGCGAGTATGTGAGACTAAATGTGTATGTGCAAAGAGTTGTCGCCCTTCAAAACAATTGTCTCAATGTCACCATGACCTTTTATCACCTCGTCCACGATTGGAATATCACAAGATAATATATATGTGTGTTAATCTGTGTAAATATGTGAGTGTGCTTTTATGTGAGAATATATGTGTGTCAGTGCGCGTGAAAATATGTGTGTGTGTGTGTGAGCGAGACAGAGAGACAGAGAGCGCGTGTGTATGAATATATATGTGTTTATGTCCGTATGTGAATATATATATATATATATATATATATATATATATATATATATATATATTAATTAATTTTTTGTTATTAATATTGGAGAAATGATTATTAAGTGCTCAATTATTTCTTTAAGAGCCGTATTTATTTATTTATTTAAGTCAGCAATACAAAGTTCGTCTTACCAATGGTTTCAGATGTTTATCCGTCATCAGAGACGTTCACTTTTTTCTGATGACAGATAAACATCTGAAACCATTGGTAAGACGAACTTTGTATTGCTGACTTAAATAAATAAATAAATAATATATATATATATATATATATATAATATATAGAGAGAGAGAGAGAGAGAGAGAGAGAGAGAGAGAGAGACAGACAGACAGACAGACAGAGCGTGTGTATGAATATATATGTGTCAGTATGTGAATATATATATATATATATATATATATATATATATATATATATATATATATATATATATAGCAACCCCTCCGCACGGGTAGGATGTGACTCCAGGTCAATTTTTAAGTAGAGTTTCACAGGTTTGAATTCAGAGTTTTCCTTCTAGACTGATTGCCTGACCAAGGTTAAAGAGCCCAGTCTGCCCTACTATTTACCCATAGCTACACACACACACACACACACACACACACACACACACACACAGAGAGAGAGAGAGAGAGAGAGAGAGAGAGAGAGAGAGAGAGAGAGAGAGAGAGAGAGAGAGAGTAGTTGGATGCATACCTTTCCAAAGATACTAGCGCTATGTGAAATGCAAACAGCCTCGTCCAGGATTTGAACTCGGGTCGACGAGTCCATTTCCTACGACTCTAACCATTATACCACGCACATGCACACACACACACACACACACACACACACACACACGCACGCACACATATATATTTATACATATATATATATATATGTGTGTGTGTGTTTATTAGAGAACCATTTTTCATCTGTTAAAATATGACTCATGTGATTACCTTAGCAAAATTTGGCTCAAGTGCAATTAAATAGGGTTACATTCCATCAGGTATTTGTTTTATCTATTAGTATATCCGCTCATATCCTTATGGTAACTCAGCCAAAGAAAAGTAAAGATTAATAACCAGCTAACTAAAGTGCTTGTTAAGACTTGCATTGCAGACACGGAAATACCTGCATCGCAGACATGGCAACACCTGTATATCGGAAACAGCAAGACTAACAGACAAATACCTCCTACTTTTAATTTCACAATCTTTCTTTTTAATTAAAAACTTACACCAAACCACCGAAAGCAAGACTGTTACTAAAAAGGTTAAATCCCCCATAAGAGGAATTACGGGTTTCGTAGGGAGCTCTTAATTCTCCCGGTGGTCGGCAATTATTTTGGATGAAACAACACAAATGGAAATTATACACATGTATTAAACAAAGATACAAAAATTGCTGCAAATTTGTTGGCATTTGCTACGGACTTATCTTGAAAGGTGAAATTAACAGTTTGGTGGTGAAGTAGCGCTAGAAAGAATTTCTACACACCGTCGTTTTGGAGTGCTGTTGAGACGTCTCTCCAGGTGAAAGTTCTTAGGATAAGTAAAAGTGTTGGGGACTGCTTTTGAGACGTGTCCGTCCTGGTTGGTTCTCGTCCGATAAATAAAAGTGGGCGGTGGATGGAGCCCTTGTTAAAGTGACTCCTCAGGTCGACAGCCTTCAGATAAATGATAGGGTTTGATTTTGCCGCCAACATAGTATGTTGGCGATTCGCCCCCTAGCGACAGGGGAAGATAATTCTACTATCGGTTTTCCGATACCCAATACAATAATAGATATTTACCAACTAGATGTTTATAGTATTATTTTAGATGTTTATAGTATTATTTGGATTATCCGAACTATTGTCCTCATTGTCATAGTAATTTACCACGCACACATGAAATCTTCAAACTAAAATAGCAGCAGGTTCTGCACTTAAGCGAGAGTCAATATTTCAGTGGACAGTTGATAAGACCGTCTCGCGAGTGACCTTCTCATTTGTATATGTTTGTACTTCTGTTCTTTGTTAATATATTTGTTTAACTCATTTCCTCTCTTGTGTCTTTATTCTGGCTCCAAAAGAGGCCACAACACTCATCTTTATTGTTAACTGTACTACGTTTCGGACGATGTGCTCTCCGGCCTTCTATGGGTATTTCTTGTCTGACTCTGGAAACTTCTCGAACTCGTGGACCTTCTTTTCGAACTCTGGAACGTTCTTAATATAATCCTGAACCTTCTTGTTGTAATCGGGAGCCATCGCGGAACTTTGAACCCAAACCTTTTTTCAATCCACGGGGGTATCCTGTTTTCATTCCGCTAACCATAGCAGGGGTACCGGTGTTAAGCTGTGTTAATTATTATTCTATCTTATTGATGCCCCTGGCCAGGATTGAACCTGCAGCCTAGAGATAACTGTCACTTAGAACTGTCTTAACCCAACGCCTTTACCCACTAAGCTATGTGTCCAATAGATTTTTATATTATGAAGTTGAGATGGTGTTTGTCCAAAAGAAATCACAATTGAAAATTTCCATTATTTCTGCAGTGAAGGTACAAAAAGATAATATAAAAACGAAAGACTTCGATCTACCACCCAAAGATTAAGTTTCAGCCCTTCATGTTCCTTAAAAGTACGACTGTTATCATCTTGCAACACCCTCTGGTTAAAGATGAGACCATCCAAATCATCCAAGATGAAATGAAAAAAAATGTAAATCCTCATTATCTGGTGTTGCTTGTCTGTCGAATTGTTTCTCTTATGAGTGTTGTCACCTGCTAATTAATGGACAATTCCGTTTTTATTATAAAGAAAGAAAGGGAAGAAAAGGGACATGCTACACAGAAAAAACATGATAAGAAAGAAAGAAACCTGGAAAGAAAGAAAAAAGAAAGAAAGAAAGAAAGAGAGGACCTATATGATTGTCCCAACCCTAATGCCATTATGGCAAGTCCCAACCCTTTTTACCATATATGTGCTAGAAGGCGGTGGCGGAGTGTCTTAATGTTCTAGGTATGACGGTAAACTCTATCGGATGGTGAAGTTCAAATTTTGGAGCTCTGAGGTATATGGAGTACCCCTTCATCACCATTACTCCCAGGACAACTCTGATCCGGAAGGTTAGTACCTGTTACGGGTTAGATAGAAAAAATGAATTTAAAATGTGTCTTTAAAAAGTTGAGTTAAAAAAAATTGAATACCCATCAAGAATGAAAACAAAAACGTCTTTGGCATAAAATAACCCAACAAGGGTTGACATGCCGTAAAACCCAACCAACCCAACGCAACTAGCAATAAACAATAAAGGTTTCTGTGATTTCTAAATATTTTGGATACCTATGGGATTACCTTCGTATTTTCTATAGGACAGACAGATAAACTCTTACCGATTATTGATATAGATTGCTTTTTAAAAAGAACAAAACATTTGTAGACTATCTCGAATTTTGTCAGAATATCATAAAGTAAAGTAAGTAAAGTCGTCGGGGTGGCCTAAAATCGGTATCAGCCAGACAGCGAGGGAGTCTATCCTCTTTTCACTAGCGCTAGACCAAGGAGATTGTTTTTAGCGTCTGAGACAGAGCGCCACACCTATTATCAGCTCCTTAATTTACCGCACAGATCATTGTGCTACTCATACACTGAGTTGGCGAGGGCCGGTATCAAACTAAGAACCTTGAGTTTTTGTTTCCACCGGACACTCTACCGACAGCTCAAAATATCATGATGAACAGTAAATATTGTCGACAGTTCATTGAAGGTTGATATCAAAGAAACAACATGTCATTTACTAAATGACAAATGCGTTTATGCGATATGGGTTTTCCTTGGCAACAAAATCAGAAATATCCCAACGGAATTACCATTTCCAACGGAATTACCATTTCCTCTTTTCTGGTGATTAAGGTTTCCCTACTTCCACCCCAAGACAAAAGAGAACTCTTTGAATATCCCTGACTGCCTTCAGTTCCCTTCATTTCTCTCCAGCACCCCTGTACGCTCTCCCTTCTCCACCAAATTCCTTAAATCCATCGTTGACATTCAGACCAAGATGAATAACAACAGTGATATTCCATCAAAGACACCCCACACCCCACACACGCAAAATTGCCCCCAAGAAAGGAATTCCACAGACCATGGCTAGTCTCAACTGATAAAGATCTTTTTTCATTTTCTGTTTATTTTTTTATTTTTTTTATTCAACACATTCCAGGGATGGTTATGGCCCCTCGTTCCACCCCCAATCGCAAAATCAAATAGAATCAATCGAATGCTTTTTCACAGAACATAATGATATAACATTGTTATTCTTAAACTTTGCGGTCAGGGTCTAATATCATTATTCACTATTCTTCGTTGCAAGGATCAAAATGTTCTTACTCATCGCAGTTACAATTATTGCTCACTGCTTGTGGCAAGGATCTGAAGTTGTGGTTCATACTCCTGGCAGTCACAGTCTAATGTCATTATTCATTACTCATTCCGGCAAGGATCTAACATTATTATTCTTACTCATTACAGTCAGTTATTACTCTGTGTGGCAATAATCTAAAGTTGCAGTTCTTAATACTTGCAGTCACAGTCTAATGTTGTCATTCATTACTCATTACGGCAAGGATCTAACATTATTATTTTTACTCATTGCAGTCAGTTATTACTCTGTGTGGCAATAATCTAAAGTTGCAGTTCTTAATACTTGCAGTCACAGTCTAATGTTGTCATTCCTTACTCTTTGTGACAAGGATCTAACATTATTATTCTTACTCATTATAGTCAGTTATTACTCTCTGTGTGGCAATAATCTAAAGTTGCAGTTCTTAATACTTGCAGTCACAGTCTAATGTTGTCATTCCTTACTCTTTGTGACAAGGATCTAACATTATTATTCTTACTCATTATAGTCAGTTATTACTCTGTGTGGCAATAATCTAAAGTTGCAGTTCTTAATACTTGCAGTCACAGTCTAATGTTGTCATTCCTTACTCTTTGTGGCAAGGATCTAACATTATTATTCTTACTCATTGCAGTCAGTTATTACTCTGTGTGGCAATAATCTAAAGTTGCAGTTCTTAATACTTGCAGTCACAGTCTAATGTTGTCATTCATTACTCATTACGGCAAGGATCTAACATTATTATTCTTACACATTGCAGTCAGTTATTACTCTGTGTGGCAATAATCTAAAGTTGCAGTTCTTAATACATGCAGTCACAGTCTAATGTTGTCATTCATTACTCATTGCGGCAAGGATCTAACATTATTATTCTTACTCATTACAGTCAGTTATTACTCTGTGGGGCAATAGTCTAAAGTTGCAGTTCTTAATACTTGCAGTCACAGTCCAATGTTGTCATTCATTACTTATTGCAGCAAGGATCTAAAATTATTATTCTTACTCATTGCAGTTACAATTATTACTCTGTGTGACAATAATCTAAAGTTACGGTTCTTACTATTTATAGTCGCAGTCTTACCCTTAATATTAATATCTTTACTCATTTCAGTTACAATTATTGCTCACTCCTTATGGCAAGGATCTAAATTTGCTGTTCTTACTCTTTGTAATCACAGTCTAATGTTGTTATTCATTACTCTTCATTGTAAGGACCTAACATTAATGTTCTTACTAATTTCAGTCACGATTGTTGCTTAATCGTTGTAGCAACGATGAACCGTTGCAATTCCTTGTCATTGGTGTTGTTACATAATCTATGCATAGATTATTGTCAACCCCCTGTATTTCTGAAGGGATGGCCCCTTTTCATATCACGGGCGGGACTTTCCATGGAATATTACAGAAAGCCCGCGAAATACGTGAAGTCACGTGGGACCTAGTTGGCTCTCAGTTTTCAGCTTGGACGTCAGGCAGATAAGATGTACTGCTTTAGCTGGGACTCACTGCACACGCGCGCTGTGATTAGTTAGAGAAATATGTTTAGTTAAGTAAATAAAGGTTTACATGAATAATACGGTTTTATGGTTGATGAATGTCTTGGCAACAAGACTGACCTAGAAGAAGAAATGAATCAAGGACGACCAACCAGCAAGACGAAGTCCAGACGCTAGAAGAAGAACGTAAGATACCAAAGATGAGCAGAAGAATAATAGAAGTAAAGAAAGGGTATACAACAGTGTTACAGTCTAATATCATTATTAATTATTCTAAGATTTGTTTATTTTGCACGGACACATTCAAAATGGCTACCGTCTTGTTTCAAAGTGAAAGTCAGTTGGCTAAATTCCTAGCATAAAATTATCTGAAATGAACTTAATTGTTATTAAGAACACATTTTATGATATTTTTTGTGTTAAAGCATGCAGTTGTATTGTTTTCGAAAAAGTTTCTAAGATTTGTTTATTTCTCACAGAGACTTTCAAAATTGCTACCGGCTTAGTTCAAAGTGAAAGTTAAGGGAGGTTACTCTAATTGCCTTATTTGCTTGGAATTTTAACAACTAAAGGTGAAAATTACCTAAAATACTAAGAAGAATGCTTGAGTATCAAGCAGGCTTGTTGCCACTTGATCTATATTAAAAGTGGCCAGAATGATAATAAGATCAATTGTAATGTTAAATAGTTGATAATTTCCACATAGCGGGAAAATATACACATCGGACTGTCAAGAAAAAACATTGAGAACTGAGACTTCCAGTTTTTTTTCTCGATTCCCCCAAAACAATTTCTGCTATAAAATAACACTCATGGTAACAAGGATCTAATATTGATATACTTACACATTGTAGTCACAGTTATTATTCACTCTTTGTGGCAAGGATCTAAAGTTACAGTTCTTACTATTTGCAGTCACAGTCTAATGTAATCATTCATTATTATTTGTGACAAGGATCTAACGTCATTATTCTTACTAGCAAATATATGCACCCTCTGGGTGCAAGTATTTAAGTTTTAATGTAATAAAATATTGTATTAAATTAGAAAGGCTAATGAAACTAAATAAGAATAGAGATAAAAAGATTTGAAACAGAGGGAGTATAATAAAAGATTTGAAACAGAGGGAGTATTAAAAAAATGGAACAACTGAAACTTACTCTTCCATCACTCTCGTCTTTCATTGTTATTTTTTCTAATTTAAGTATTTACTTAAAAGAGGAAGTAAAGAATAAAATGACAGTTATTTTATCTTGTTAATGGATTTCATTTAAGATTCATTGAAGAGATTTTTGCTTATATTCATTAAAATAAAATCAAACAGTTAGAAATCAATAATACTAAGCACATATTTATTAAATTCGATTTTTTAATATTAATATGCAAATTAGCCTTCCCGTTCACATTGTAAAGCGCTATTTTGTTGTATATATAAATATAATTGAATGTTGTTTGTATGTAGACATAGTTAACAGTATTAATAATGTAAGACAATTTTATTAATAATTGAGATTTAGATAAAAATAAAATCATGGAGAATGTGATGTCAATAACTAAGAGAATTGTGACTTGAGTAGGAATATAGTTTCGGTTACAGACAGAAAAACACACAATCTCCATTATAATAAGATTAATTGCAGTTACGGTTATTGCTCACTCATTTATGGCAAACCGCTAAACACTTTTTTATTATATATGTGCGAGAATGTGGTGGCTTAGACCCTTAGTGTTTTAGGTATGACGTTAAACTGCATCTTTTTGGAGGTTTGGGGAATGTGGAGCACCCCTTCATCACCATTGCTCCCTGGTCCACTCTGACCCGGAGTGGTAGTACCTGTTAGGGTCCCATCTATGGGTTAAATAGAAAAATGTATTTATAAAAAAAATTGTATTATCCATTAAGAATTGATTTATTTCAAAACTTTATCGGTATTAAATGACCCACTGAGGTTGATATGCCGTAAAACAAAATAAACCAACAAATAAACTGCATCTAGTAGTGAAGTTCCAATTTTGGAGCTCTGGGGACTGCGGAGAAGGAAGGGGGTCCTATTCCTCTGTAGATGTTGTAGTTAGGCGTATTCTGAGCCCCACTGACAAGGCTGTACATTAGGGTAGGTCGATTTTTCACTTTTTAAAAATATCAAATTGTCCATCTATGCGAAAGTTGTGTGTGAGTATACTGAATACTGATACCAAAAATTAGATCTTTTACTTGCAGCATTGTTTGAGGAAATAGCATAAAAATCATCTACTAAAATGCACTAAAAATCCTAATTTTTGCAAAGGAAGGAAGAGAAAGAGAGAGACAAAGAAAAAAGAGAGAGAGAGAGAGAGAGAGAGAGAGAGAGAGAGAGAGAGAGGGGGGGAGAGAGAGATAGAGAGGGAAAGGGAGATAGAAATAGATAGATAGATAGAGAGAGAGGAAAGGAGATAGAAATAGATAGATAGATAGATAGATAGAGAGAGAGAGAGAGAGAGAGAGAGAGAGAGAGAGAGAGAGAGAGAGAGAGAGAGGTGTGAGTTAGTATACTGAATACTGATACAAAAAATTAGATCTTTTACTTGGACTATTCTTTGAGGAAATAGCATCAAAGATCATCTACTAAAATGCACTAAAAATTCTTGTTTTCTAAAGGCTACATTTTGTGAAAACCAGGATTTTTAGTGCATTTTAGTTGAAGATCTTTTAGGCTATTTCCTTAAACAATTTTACTTGCACCATTGTTTGAGGAAATAGCATCAAATCTTGTCTACTAAAATGCACTAAAAATCCTCGTTTTCGCAAAATTTAGCCTAGAAATTGTTTAGAAAATTTACCGTTTTCAGTATTTAAATCAGAAATGTTATCTTATTTTATTAGAATGAAACGAATTAAATATTATAAATAGAATACAAATTGAAAATGTGCCCCCCCCCATCACCACCGACACCTTTGATATGCTGTTTTTACCTCATTAATTAAGCTGTAACAAACGATCTTTGATGCTATTTCCTCAAACAATGTTACAAGTAAAAGATTTAATTTTTTGTATCAGTATTCAATGTACTAACACACAACTTTCGCACAGATAGACAATTTGATATTTAAAAAAAGTGAAAAATCGACCTACCCTATTGTACATGTAATTTCAACATACTTATTCCGATGCATAAAAATCTGTTACTAATTATTTGACAGCACAAAAACAAACAATATTGACGTCATGAAATGTACTTAACAGTTAATTATAATTTTTAACAGACAACAAAACATTGCACTGTTACTTCTTTTTTTCTGGATTTTCTTGATAAAACACATTATCTAACAATAATGAAATTAAATGTTAGAGTGTCGAGAAAGCAATAGAATAATTACATTAACTTTCACCATTTAGATAATTATAGTAACAGAAAAGATAGGAAAGCAAGAAAGGGTTGAGAATAATAATAATAATAATAATAATAATAATAATAATAATAATAATAATAATAATAATAATAATAATAATTAATAATAATAATAATAATAATAATAATAATAATAATAATAATAATAATAATAATAATAATAATAATAATAATAATAATAATAATAATAATAATAATAATAATAATAATAATAATAATAATAATAATAATAATAATAATAATAATAATAATAATAATAATAATAATAATAATAATAATAATAATAATAATAATAATAATAATGATGATTATGATTAATGGTTAATAATAATAATAATAATAATAATAATATAATAATAATAATAATAATAATAATGGTTGATTGATTCGTGTTTAATGTCATATCAACTCTTGTGGGTTATTTAATGCCCAATTTAAACATATATATATATATATATATATATATATATATATAAATTCTGGTAGTTGGCCCTCGGCCACCTCCTTCTAGCACCTATATGATAAAAAGGTTGGTTGGTTAAGGACGGGATCCTGGTTGATGAGCAGTTCATGACATGCATAATTTCCCTTTGGCCCTTACTTGAACTAGACGGATGATTGGAGAGTCCATCTCCGATCAATCGGCTGGTTACATCAAGCTCTAGTACCTATATAATTGTCCCAACACTATTGTTTTTATGGCAACCCCAACCCTTTTCTATCATATATATATACTAGAAGATGGTGGCTGAGGGGCTTCATGTCCTGGGTATAACGTTAAACTGCATCTAATGGTGAAGTTCCAATTCTGGAACTCAGGGTTATGTGTGTTGGGATGTATTGTATATAAGGTGTGTATCAGATGGCTACTACTAAATATAGACTCGACGACTACCATGTGACCAGGGAAGGCAACCTCTTATCCAATCACTGGCAGTGCTGCTGCTGCTGTTGTTGTATTTATACTGGCCTGATTCTAATCTTAGCTCAGGACTTATTGACTTACCAAAGGATACTATATCACAGGACTTATTGACTTACTTACTTATTTACTTTAAGTTCTTTTACAACTGGCCAAGGATGGCGGCCAGATACTTAAAACCAAACATACCCAATTTGACAATAAGACTAATATCATAATTTCGAAATCATAGACCCACCTATATGAGTTTTATGAACTCAAGTGTGTAGAGTGTTTTATTTCTGTCAGTTAATTTATAGTTGATATTATAGCTAGACAGAATTCAAATTATAATAAGGATAAAAACCCATCATCTTTGATTTATTTAGCAAAAAAATAATATTATGTATTAGACATGAGACTTTTATGAGTTGGCGTTTTATAGATATAAGGTGTGTGGTAGATGGTCACTTCTAAATATAGACGCACTGACTACCATGTGACCAGGGAAGGCAACCTCTTATCCAATCACTGGCAGTACTGCTGCTGTTGTATTTATACTGGCCTGATTCTAATCTTAGCTCATTGATACTTGGATCTTCTTGGACGTCGGACCTAAAGGAAACAATACCACAGAACTTATTGACTTACTTACTTATTTACTTTAGGTTCTTTTACAACTGGCCAAGGATGGCGGCCAGATACTTAACAATGTGAAGTACCCCTTCATCGTCATTACTCCCTGGTCCACTCTGACCCAGATTGGTAGTACCTTTTAGCGTCTAATCTATGGATTAAATAGAAAAAATGGTTAAATCCAACTTAACGGACCTAAATTCCACCATCGTATGTCACCCCGCCGAAAGAAATAAAAAAACAAACACCAGGGAATTAACCGAATTTAATAAAATGTTCAGTGTTGATATATTAATGAATAAAAAATATAATGCACCTGATATTTTATTTTAAAACTTTTACATTTTTTCAGCTCAGTTAACTTTGAGCCACGTATCTTTGA
>CM042163.1:44232191-44255843 GCA_023376005.1 Doryteuthis pealeii
TGTTTCAGCTTAATTAATGAAGTAAAAAGCAAGAAAAAGAAAGAAAAAGAATGAAAGAAAAGAAGAAAAGGATAAGAAAGATAAGAAAGAAAAAGAAAGAAAAAAAAAGAAAAAGAGAAAGAAAAAAAAAAAAGGCAAAGAAAAAAAAAAAAGAAGAAAAATAGGAAAGAAAAAGAAAGGAAAAGGAAAAGAAAGAAAAAGCAGAGGTGTCAGTGATGATGGAGGGGATATTTTCAATTTGAATTATAGTTCTAATATCTTATTCGTTTCATCTTAGTAAAATAAAATGACAAGCTTTTTTGTTTTAGATATGGAAATTGATAAATTTTCTAACCAATTTCGAGGCCAAATGTTGTGAAAACGAGGATTTTTAGTGCATTTTAACTGACGATCTTTGATACTATTTCCTCAAACAATGGTGCAAGTAAGAGATTTAGTTTTTGGTAGCAGTATTCATTATAGCAACATACAATTTCCCCTGTTTAAGAGAATTTGGTATTTAAAAAAGTGGAAAATCAACCGACCCTACTCCTCAACCCAGTGACAGCACAGATTCTATTGATTCTCTCTCTCTCTCTTTCTCTATCTATCTATCTATCAATCCCTCTCCCCATCTCTCTCTCCCTCTCTCCCCCTCTTCTCTCTCTCTATATATATATATATATATATATATAGATAAATCTAATGAGTCAGACGAACCTACTAAAAGTTTCGCTTAATGCTCTTCAGGGCTAAGATCTGACTCAGATCTTAGCCCTGAAGAGCATTAAGCGAAACTTTTAGTAGGTTCATCTGACTCATTAGATTTATCTTTATTATTTGCTCTACTTAGGTATTGAGCACTTTTTACTTATTAGCTTTAGTCTCCTGGTGATTGTGTATGAATATATATATCTTATATATATATGCATATAAATTGTTTTTTCTTTTGGCCAAAATATTGTACTAATAGATTATTTTTTGTTGATACGATTATCTTGGTCTTTTCTTTTTTCCAAAAATTTTTTTCTTCCCGGTTGATGTTTGGCAGTATATTTTTACTATCAAACTATTTGCTGTTTTTTTTTCTCACCGCGAGGATTTACCAACAAGTTTTGTATATTAAATATATATATATATATATATATACAGAGAGAGAGAGAGAGAGAGAGAGAGAGAGAGAGAGAGAGAGAGAGAGAGAGAGACGCAAATACTTGTTTATTAGTCATTGAACCTTCAAAAATTTTTTTTGCAGACAAGGACAGATAACCTAACAGAGATGAATGGCAGAAAAATCACATCCTTTGTTACCATAGCAACTCACATGTTAGGCAGATAGTTTTTCATCCTCAAACTCTCTGCCCACCCCCAACAAAAAAAATGGCATTTATCCATCGGGGACTGGAGAAACGACGTAACCGTCCGTGCTGGATGGATATCGACATGTTATCAGGCTGTGATGTCTTTGACAGACTGTCCGTGCCCCGTGAGGATCAACGCTGGAGCAGGCACGTGTGACAAGCACGTAGCCTTTCAACAGCCGATAATAATAATAATAATAATAATAATAATAATAATAATAATAATAAATTTGAAAAATGTGCCAAGCTAGTAATAAAACGGGGGAAAAATTAATGGACGGAATACAAAACTTCCAAATCAGGACACTATAAAATCTCTTGAAGAAAAAGAAACTTACAAATACTTAGGAATTTTCGAAGCAGACAATATCAAGCAAACAGAGATGAAAGGAAAAGTTAAAAAAGAATACCTCAAAAGAAAAAGAAAGCTCTCTTAGAAACCAAGATCAACTGCAGAAATATTATCAAAGGAACAAATACCTGAGCCGTCCGCGTTATAAGATACTCTGGGTCATTCTTAAAATGACAAAAGAAGAACTCAGACAGTTCGACCAAAGGACTAAGAAATTAATGACAATGCACAAGGTTCTACCCTAGATATGATAGAGATAGGCTATATGTTTCAAGAAAAGAAGGTGGAAGAGGTTTTGCCAACATAGAGGACTGTGTACAGGCCACAATATAAGGACTCGAAGAATTCACAAAAAAGAGTAAAGAAAGATTACTTATGGCAGCCAACAACAGCAGATGTAATATATAGACAAACAGAAAAACAACGAAATCTAGAAAACAAAGATGGGAAGTATAACAATTATATGGACACTTCAAATGAAAAATCGGAGTGGTTGCACATGAAAAGACTTGGACATGGTTAAGAAGAGGAAGCCTCAAGAGAGAAACTGAATCACTAATAATTGCTGCACAATATAATGCCACAAGGACAAATTATATCAAAGCAAAAATTGATAAGACACAACAAAACAGTAAATGTAGACTGTGCGGTGACAGAGATTAAACTGTAAACCATGTATTAAGCGAATGTAGCAAACTAGCACAACGGGAATACAAAGCTGGGCACGACTGGGTTGGGAAGGTGATCCACTGAGAATTGTGCAAGAAACTAAATTTTGACCACACAGCAAAATGATATATGCATAAACCAGAATCTGTTCTTGAGAATGAAACGCTTAAAAATTCTCTGGGACTTCGAGATAAAGACGGATCACCCCATCTCAGCCAGGAGACCAGACCTAGTGTTGATTACAAAAAAAAAAAAAAAAGAAAAAAAAGAGAACGTGCCAACTGGTGGACTTTGCGGTTCTAGCAGATCACAAGGTCAAGCTGAAAGAAAACGAAAAAATGGATAAATACCTGGATGTTGCCAGAGAATTGAAAAAGCTATGGAATATTAGGGTGAAAGTGATACCAATTGTAGTTGGTGCACTTGGAACGGTCCCACAAAAACTTGGAAAAAAGACTGGAGGATCTGGAAATCAGAGAAAGAATTGAGACCATCCAGACTACTACATTGCTGCAATTGGCTAGAATGCTCAGAAGAGTCCTGGAGACCTGAGGAGACTTGTTGTCACTCAGACTCCAGTGAAATACCATCAGCTAACGCTGATGTGACAAACTCAAAAGGAGTGGAAATAATAATAATAATAATAAAAATGTAAATCCTGATTATCTGGTGTTGCTTATCCACCGAATTCTTATTTCTTATGAGTGTTGTCACAGACTAGATAAATTGAAAATCAGAGGAAGAATTGAGACCATCCAGACAACAGCATTGTTAATATCAGCTAGAATAGTCAGAAGAGTCCTAGAGGTCTGAGGAGACTTGTTGTCACTCAAACTCCAGTTAAAAATCATCAGCTTACGCTGGCGTGAAAAACTTGCAGGAGTTAAACAATGATAATAATAAAGTATAAATGCATGGTAAGAATTCAGGGTCATAAATTTTTACCATCAGTTTTAATTTTTTTTTTTGTTGTTATTGTTACTTAGAAACAGAAATATCGTTAAATACTCGGCAAAAATACCAGCGAATAATAATTTTCAGTTTATATCAGTATAGCAGTTGATAAGTTTATAATCACTTTTCCTTAAAATAACAACGCTGAGGTAAAAAAAAGTGTATAACTGAAGCAATATGAAACAACTCTAAATCAATACAATATCAATTAGTACTGTCCTTTAATTAAAAAAAAACTTATAAATGAATTAACGTATTAAGTTATGTTTTCCTTAGAGTTTCAATTTTATCAAAAGTATTAATATCAGTTCAGAAATTAAAAATATGTACATTGGACTTTATTCATATTCCACTAATATCTATCCGGTAGGCTATGGTAAAAATTTACGCCCTTGAATTCTACCTTAAATGAATTAACCGGGAAATAAGTTTTCTACGTTGACCCAGATTGATAAACAAAAAAATTACCAAAAATCAGGGAATTATCTGATTCTCATAAAACGTTTTGTGTTGACTTATTAATTAATGAATTCTTTCTTTAAATTACTGAATCGTTCCAATCAAACTGATTCAAAGAAAATGAATCGAAATTCTTAAAAAATAAATATTACCGTTGCGCCATCCATGTGCGCATTGAGACCAACAATTTATATACCCTATATTCATATTAATGAATCCGTTGTTTCTGTTTGGAACGAATTACATTTTCTCATAAAACGAAAGAAAATATGAATACCTACTTGGTAATTTTCACCTTTAGTTGGTAAGATTCCTAGCAAATAAGACAATTAGAGTAACCTCCCTTGACTTTCACTTTGAACTAAGCCGGTAACTATTTTGAAAGTATCCGTGCGAAATAAATAAATCTTAGAAACTTTTTCGAAAACACTATAACTGCATGCTTTAACACAAAAATATCATAAAATGTGTTCTTAATAACAATTAAGTTCATTTCAGATAATTTTATGCTAGGAATTTAGCCAACTGACTTTCACTTTGAAACAAGACGGTAGCCATTTTGAAAGTGTCCGTGCGAAATATACAAATCTTAGAATCCTTTCGAAAACAATACAACTGCATGCTTTAACACAAAGTATCATAAAATGTGTTCTTAATAACAATTAAGTTCATTTCAGATAATCTTATGCAACTGATTTTCACTTTGAAACAAGATGGTAGCCATTTTGAATGTGTCCGTGCGAAATATACAAATATTAGAATCGTTTCGAAAACAATACAACTGCATGCTTTAACACAAAATCATAAAATATGTTCTTAATAACAATTAAGTTCATTTCAGATAATGCACACGCACAATTTTATGCTAGGAATTTTAACAACTAAAGGTGAAAATTACCACCTGCTTTATCAAATCTATAAATTAGGTTATTATCTTTTATTTGCATTCTTTAAATGATATATTTGGGGAAAAGGAAGTAAAAAAGAAAAAAAGGTTATTAGCTTTTAATTCTGTATAAAAACAAAATAGGTCAAGTCTCTTTTCTCTCGTATAACACTTTTTTCTGCACTTATTATTTACCTAAAGTAAAAAAAAAGTAAATAAAAGAAGAAGAAGAAATGTTTAGACTGGTCTCGTAGGTATGTTGCTTTGTGTGTTACTTTGATGATGGAAGCATAGAAGAACTTCCTGCCATAAAATTAGTCTCTATGGATTGATAAGGGCAGAAAAATGAGGGTAGGGTGGAAGAGAGAGAGAGAGAGAGAGAGAGAGAGAGAAGAGAGAGAGAGAGAGAGGCGAGGAGAGAGGGGGAAAGGGGAAGAAAAGGGCGAGAGTGAATGAGAGTGAGATGTTTGACAGAATTAAAGAGTGAGTAATATGAAAGAGAAAAAAGATAGATAGATAGATAGATAGACAGAGAGAGAGGGGAGTGAGAGAGTGAATGAGAGTGAGATGTTTGACAGAATTAGAGAGTGAGTAAATATGAAAGAGAGAGGAGAGAGAGTGTGTGTGTGAGTGAGTGAGAGAGAGAGAGAGGGAGAGATAGAGGAAAAAGGGAGAGAGTGAGAATGAGAGTGAGATGTTTAACAGAATTAGCGAGTGAGTAAATATGAAAGAGAGAGAGAGAGAGAGAGAGAGAGAGAGAAGAAGAGAGAGAGAAGAAGGGGGAGGGAGAAATAGGGGAGGGGGAAAGAAAAGGGAGAGAGTGAATGAGAGTGAGATGTTTGACAGAGTTAGCGAGTGAGTAAATATGAGAGAGAGAGAGAAGAAAAAGAGAGAGAGAGAGAGGGGGGGGGGAGAAAACTAGAAAGAAAGCAGAGAAGAGTAAAAGTAGCAAAAGAGAGTGAGAGCGAGAGAGAAGAAAAAGGGGAGAGAGAGAGAGAGAGAGAGAAGAAAGAGAGAAGAGAGAGAGGAGGGGGAATAAAGGAACGGGAGAGAGGAAGAAAATAAAATAGGAAGGAGACAAAAAAAGAGAAAAAATGAGAGAGAGAGACAAACAGAGACACTGAGAGAGAAAGAGAGCGAGTGTGTGTGTGGTGTGTGTGGTGTGTGTGTGTGTGTGTGTGTGTGAGAGAGAGAGAGAGAGAGAGAGAGAGAGAGAGAGAGAAAACAAAAATAGGGAGAGAGTCATAAGGATAGGGGAGAGAACGAGAGGAAAAGAAGAGAGAGAGGAGAGAGAGAGAGAGAGAAAGAAGAAAAAAGAGGGAGAGAGAGTATAAAAAACGTGAGAGAGAACAAAAAGATAAAGGGAGTGAGAAGGAAAAAAAAAAAGCAGGGAGAAAAAAGGAAGAGAGATAGAGATAGAGAGAGAGAGAGAGAGAGAGAGAGAGAGAGAGAGAGAGAGAGAGAGAGAGAGAGAGAGAGAGAGGTTAAGTTGAAAATTGTTTTATAAAAGAGAAAACATGAATTTCTTCTTAAATGGCGGCCTTCAATAATAATTCATAAAATCTGAACAAACCCGGCAATAATATATATATAATATATATATATATATATATATATATATATATATATATATATATATATATATATATATTTATATATATATATATATATTGGTTCACAAGAATCTACTACCGGAAAAATATTCCCTGGAAACAATGATCTGAGGAGGATAAATAACATTTCTCTCTTTTCTTTTCTTTTCTTAATTCATCTTCTTAGATTACACGACCGAGGAAAACAAGCAAAATCAAAACACATGTTACTTTGATTATTAATAGCCTCATCAAGTAAAACACCAGAAAGTAATATATATATATATATATATATATAATATATATATATATATATATATCTTATTATAATGGAGATTGTGGTTTGTCTGTCTGTAACCGAAACTATATTACTATTCAAGTCACAATTCCCTTTAGTTATTTACATCACATTCTCCACGATTTTATTTTTATTTAAACCTCAATTATTAATAAAATTTTACATCTTTAAGACTGTTGACCATATCTACATACTAATAACATGCAATTGTATTTATATATACAGCAACATAGCGGTTCATAGTGTGAATGGGAAGGCTAATTTGCATATTGATCTTAAAAATTTGATTTTAATAAATATATGCATAGTATTATTGATGAGCAAAAATCTCGGGATAAATCTTAAAAGAAATCCATTAACAAGAAGAACTGTAATATTATTCTTTACTTCCTATTTTAACTAAATAGTTAAATTAGGAAAATTTACCAATGAAAGACGGGAGTAACGGAAAATGATGGAAGAGTTAGTTTCAAAGTTGTTCTATTTTTCAATCATACCCCCTCTGTTCCAAATCTTTTTATCTGTATTCTCATTCAGTTTCATTAGCCTTTCTAATTTAATATGATATTTTATTATATTAAAACTTAAATACTTGCACCCGGAGGGTGCATATATTTGCTAATATATATATATATATATATATATATATATATATATATATATATATATATGAGAAGAAAAATATTAAAAAAAATATAACAATTTTTATATATATTTCTTCCATTTTTGCACATGCATTGATCACGTCATTGATTTTCGTAAACAAACGGGCATATAAAAATTAACGGTTAATAACATCATATTCACACATTCACTATACACTTAACATCTTTTATTTTGTCCCTCACATAAACATGACTTAACAGTGTCCTGAAGATGGTACAATATACCGAAATGCTTAAGTATTGACACAAAAAAAATTGTTTCCCTGATCATAACATCCTGTGTTTGTTATATTTTTAAAATATTTTTTTCTCATATTGTCGGATTAATTTCCTCATCGTTTTTTCCATATATATATATATATATATATATATATATATATATATATAATATATATATATATATATATCGTTTTAGTTATTTCCCACCTAATGGGCACCCGTTTCTTGTCTATCTACAATTAAATGGCGCGTTTTTTCATCCAGCTTACCTAAATACGACACACGACCACAAATAATTATGGTGCAGCTCATTAAAACACATTACGTAGGGGTCAGCAGGACCGGTGTTACCCTTGGTAGTGGTTCTCAACCTTTTTTTAACCTATGGACCCCTTTTCCTCTTATTTTTTTTGTGAACCCTTGTAGTCATTCTACAGGAAACTTTTAAAAGTATTTTTCACTACTAACGAGTAAAGGAGTTATATAAAAAATTAAAGGAATATTAGATGATTATGGTTTACTTCTAAGTCAAACTAATTAATTTTAAATAAACATATTTTCCCATTTCTGTTTTCTACGTTTTGTTGTTTTTGTAGTTTTTCTGTTTGTCCATATGCTCCAATCGCTATTACTGGCAGTTCCAATTAGTCTTTCTTTGCCCTTTTTAGTGTATTCTTCGAGTCCTCGAATTGTCGCATCTTCGCAATCTTCGTACTCCACGCTCCACAGAGCTCCATAATTGGAACCATTTGATGCAGTTTAACATCATACCCAGGTCACTAAGAACCTCAACCACCGCCTTCTAGTACGTAAATGATAAGAAAAGGTTGGGGGTTTGCCATAAGGGCAATAGGATTGGGACAATCGTATAGGTTCTAGGGCTTGACGTAATGGCCAAAGTGGAGTTGCAAGTCAAGGACTGATTAACCACCAGGATTCCTTCCTTAAGCATCACGGATTAACACCCATGACCAACAGGTAGACTCATGGGGAGGGATCTTAGCTCTCTACAAAGATTCAGTCGGTGTATTCTAAAACTGCAGAAGACGGGGTACTCAGAAGAGATACGACCATCAAAAGATACCATACGAAGAGCCTTACATAACCTTTAAAAACTCCTAAAAGGCACAAGGTCATCGAATGAGAGCCCTGTCGGATGGGGGCTTTATAATACATCGACTGTACCTCTGCAGAGGAGTAAGAACCCCTCTACAGTGGTGCCGCCTGTTGGCCGTGGTAGGCGACTCATGATGCTTAAGGACGGGTTACTGGTGGCTGAGTCCATGACATGCAACATTCCACGTTGGCCCTTATTTAGGCTAGATGGGCAGTCGGAGAGACCCCTTCCGCCCAATTAACTGGCCATGCAAGCCTTAGCACCTATATGATTGTCCCAACCCTATTTCCCTTTATATCATATGTGCAAGATTGGCTGAGTGTCTCCATGTCTCTAACTGATGGTGAAGTTCCAGTGTTTGAGGTCTGGGGAATGTGGAGCACCCCTTCATCATCATTGCTCCCAGATCCACTCTGACCCGGAGTGGTAGTACCTGTTAGGGTTGAATAGAAAATTTGTATACAATAAAGTCTGTATTTTGCAATGTACCCCTTTATTAGATTTTATTACATATATATGTTACATAATCTATGCAGTTGCATAAGATTATTGTCAATCCCCTGTATTTCTAAAGGGATGGCCCTTTTCATATCACGGGCGAGACTTTCCATGGAATAGTACAGAAAGCCCGCGAAATACGTGAAGTCACGTGGGACCTGGTTGGGTCTTCAGTTTCAGTTTGGACGTCGGGCAGAGATGTACTGCCTTAACTGGAACTCAATGCATACGCGCGCTATGTTAATCAGATGTTTAGTTACATGAAATGTTTAGTTAAGTAAATAAAAGCTTAAGAAAATAACACGGTTTTGTGGTTGGTGAATGTCCTGGTAACAAGACTGATGAAGAAGAAGAAAAGTGCAACCGACCACCAAGACGAAGTCCCCAAGAGAAGTCCAGACACTAGAAGAGATGTTAGAAGAAGAACCTAAGATAGAAAAGACGAACAGAAGAAGAATAGAAGAAAGTAAGGAAATAGGTATGCAACATATATTCACCTACGTTTGGATATTTCTCCGAAGATTCCTGACGTACAGTAAGAAGCGGTTTCAGCTTTTGAAACTAAAACTACATTCAATTCTTATAATACTAATAAGTTCTAAAAAAAATTCCAGATGAACTACGATAATGGAAAAATTTGGGCGATACTGTACTAATTAAGTGATGAAAGTTCAGCTACTTATATGTTTTGGAACCTTTAAACACTTCTAAAAAACCTAGGATCATTGAATGATCACATACGTATAACATTATATACGTCTTAAAAACATTCAGAAGAGCTAGGATCATTGAAAGATGGCATATTTAGAGCACACTATATGCTTTAAAAACTTCCAGATGAACTACGATAATGGAAAAATTTGGGCGATACTGTACTTGTATCTGTAATATATATACATGTGCTCAGACAATAAAGTCTGTATTTTGCAATGTACCCCCTTATTGGATTTTATTACATATATATTCGCCTACGTTTGGATATTTGTATTTTATATAGACTCCTGTCGTATCGTAAGAAGCGGTTTTAGCCTTTGAAGCTAAAACTACATTCAATTCTTATTAGTATTATAAGTTCTAAAAAACTTCCAGATGAACTACGATAATGGAAAAATTTGGGCGATACTGTACTAATTAAGTGATGAAAGTTCAGCTAGTAATATGTTTCTGAACCTTTAAAAACTTCTAAAAAACCTTGGATTATTGGATGATCACATACGTAGAACATTATATAAGTTTTAAAAACATTCAGAAGAGCTAGGATCATTGAAAAGATAGCATATTTAGAGCATACTATAAGTTCTAAAAAACTTCCAAATGAACTACGATAATGGAAAAAATTTGGGCGATACTGTACTAATTAAAGTGATGAAAATTTCAGCAAGTAATATGTTTTGAACCTTTAAAAACTTCTAAAAAACCTAGGATCATGGATGATCACATACGTAGAACATTATATATAGTTTTAAAAACATTCAGAAGAGCTAGGATCATTGAAAGATAGCATATTTAGAGCATACTATAAGTTCTAAAAAAACTTCCAGATGAACTACGATAATGGAAAAATTTGGGCGATACTGTACTTGTACCTGTATTATATATACATGTGCTCAAACAATAAAGTCTGTATTTTGCAATGTACCCCCTTATTCGATTTTATTACATATATATTCACCTACGTTTGGATATTTCTATTTTATATAGACTCCTGTCGTATCGTAAGAAGCGGTTTTAGCTTTTGAAGCTAAAGCTACATTCAATTCTTATAATACTAATAAGTTAAAAAAAAACTTCCAGATGAACTACGATAATGGGAAAATTTGGGCGATACTGTACTAATTAAGTGATGATAGTAATATGTTTTCGAACCTTTAAAAACTTCTTAAAAACCTATGATCATTGAATGATCACATACGTAGAACATTATATAAGTTTTAAAAACATTCAGAAGAGCTAGGATCATTGAAAGATAGCATATTTAGAGCATACTATAAGTTCTAAAAAACTTCCAGATGAACTACGGTAATAGAAAAAATTGGGCGATACTGTACTAATTAAGTGATGAAATTTCAGCAAGTATATTCAAGTGTATCTTAAATGTCTGTGTGTTATTTCTTACTAAAATTTGTTCAATATATTCTGAGCTCAGATTAATGTTCTGGAACGTTTTTTTTTACGAGCAAATGGTAATTTGTTTAATGAGTTCATCTTCCTTATCTCTAAGTAAGAAAGTAGAAGTTGTGGCTTTTTTTTATTTAAAAATTTTTTTAAATAGCTGTGTTATGATGATTCGCTCACTTTCTAATTGATAAAGTTTAAAGCTAACTATGACAACCTCATTTACCTATCTTGTTTACCAGGGGAAAAATCGATGCAAATAAGCAAGAAAAGAGATTCATTTTTCTCTCTCTCTCTGTCTCTGTCTCTGTCTCTGTCGCTCTCTCTCTCTTTCTCTCTCTGTCTCTGTCTTTCTGTACAAGGCAATGAAATTGCAAAATCTTGATGGAACATGCAAAAACTATTAATGCAAAATAATATTTAGTAGAACGGCGCATATCATCATCATCATCATCATCATCATCATCATCATCATCAACATCACATCATCACCATCATCATCAACTACAACAACGACAATATCCTCCTCATCATCATGTCGCGCTGGTGTTGCATACCCTTCTCATTACTTCTTACTTTCTTCTGTTCTTCTGACATCTTAAGTTCTTCTAGCGTCTCTTCTAACGTCTGGACTTCTCTTGGGGACTTCGTGTCTGGTCTTCCATTGGGGATTTCTCTTTATCAGAAGCCCTGTGTCATTGTTAGTTTTTAGATAATAACACAAGACTTCGATTTACTTTGATCATATTTTATTCTCGAAATCCCCCACCAGACTACCTGCGCAGATCGAGTCGGCCGCGTGTATAACACGACTCACCACCGTTGTGGTTTCTCGCCGACTGACTAAAATCTATTTCTAATCTAAACCGGAAGAGGGTCTCCTCCACCGATTCTCACGGTATCCACCGGAAGGTTAGGACTGAGGTCAAGCCTTGTCACTCATCCTTCAAGGCCGTGGGCTGTAACTTATGACAGCCATTTTGATTTCTACTCTATTGCACATAAATATTAGGTATTTAATAATTATGTAACACTGGCAGCATGGATATCCGTGACTCCTATCCACTCTCTCTCTCTCTCTCTCTTCTCCAACCGTTGCTATATCGGTCATCGGTCCTGGGAGGTCCCCCGAGCAGCATCCCGAATCTGCGCAGAGCTGATTGACGTAGACTTGTGTTGGTTGACCTACACTAGCGTGTTCATCATCATCATCATCATCATCATCATGTAGCGCTGGCAGCATGGATATCCATGACTCCCTCCAACCGACCTTATAGGTCATCATCCCTTGGAGGTCCTCCGCGCAGCATCCAGAATCCGCAAAGAGCTGATTGATCTCGGTTTTCGTTAATAAGCCTACACTAGTGTGTCCATATGTAGTGTGCCCATCCAAAGGAGAACGTCACTTATGAGTTCTCATTGCTTCTCAGGCAGTGTCTAGCATGTCTTGTTCGTCTTATTTGGTTTGTGTGATAAGGGGCAAGTGGCCGTACAGCTGCTTTCTTGCGAGGTGTAGACTCCAAGATTTGTTCAAGACAGCCCTCAGCATCCACGTGTAGCTCCCATCTAGCTTTTCCCTAAGCGCTCTTATTAAAGTCCAAGTGATGCGGCCGTCCAGTAGCACTGCCACGGTTGACGGTTTGGAAAAAAAATTCGCCTTATTTTATCAATAAGATCAGATTTAAGAAAGTATGAAAAATATGGGTTATCTTCCCCTGACAGAACCCGGAAAAGGGTAAAAATCCGGAAGTGAAAATGCCGGCAGGGGAGAAATGCTCAGAACAGTAAAAGCTACTCAGAGAGGGCAGATGTCCCTACTGGGGGAACTGAAGCAGACAGTAGCAGAGACCGCTGACTACTACAACGAACACAGACAGCACCCTAACGTTGGCTGAATATAGCAGCAGACCCAACAACGAATGGGCCTACGACCAGAATTCTTCACCCCAAAAAGAACTTTACAAAAGATAAATGTTCCTGACTTGTTACTGTTATGGCCGGGTTAGCTCAGTCGGTAGAGCGTTCAGCTAAAAACCACAAGGTTCCTAGTTCGATATCGAACCTCGCCAACTCAGCGTATGAGTAGCACAGGGATCTGTGCGGTAAAGTAAGGAGCTGATGGTAGGTGTGGCGCTCCACCCCAGACGTAAACACAATCTCCTTCGCCTAGCGCTAGTGAAAAGGGGATAGACTCCCTCGCTGTTTGGCTGATACCGTCTCTAGGCCACCTCGACGACTTTACTTACTCTCTCTCTCTATATATATATATATATATATATGTGTGTGTGTGTGTGTGTGTGTGTATGTGTGTGTGTGACTTAAAAAACGCTAAAAGCATTAAGTTTTAGCAAACCCCTTTGCACCACAATAAACCCCTTTAAAACACAATACTCGTCTTTTTTTTTAATTCCTTTCTTATGACAATTTATGTTAAAAGAGATGCTGAAAAGTTATTGGCCCAACCAAGAAGGAATAATTTTGTTTTATTGAAATTTACAGAGTAAAGGTTTTAGATGTGCCAAATGTTTTGAACTGTGAACTGAGTATGTTGAATAGCAGGTGCGTTTAATGACTCTTGATTATTCTTTTCGTGATTCGGCCTTTGATTTTGAAAAAACAAAACAAATTAACTCTCGTCTCAGAACTCAGATGGTTTTCCGCAAACAAACCTACCAGATGTGACGAACATCCGGTAGGAGTGATTGGCAGATAGTGGGTCAAAGTTCAAAATTCCCAACCGTGAAACTGAGCGATCTGTAGACAGTCACACGCGCGAATTAAGATAGATTTGAAAAAAAAAAAAAAAAAAAAAAAACCGGAGTTGAGTCCCCAATCTTCAAGGACCATTATTAGTACTAGCAAATATATGCACCCTCCGGGTGCAAGTATTTTAGTTAAATTTTAATAATAAATATGATATTAAATTAGAAAGGCTAATGAAACTGAATAAGAATGTAGATAAAAAGATTTTGAACAGAGGGGGTATGATTGAAAAATAGAACAACTTTGAAACTAACTCTTCCATCATTTTCCCGTTACCCCGTCTTCATTGGTAAATTTTCCTAATTAAACTGTTTAGTTAAAATAGGAAGAAAAAGAATAATATTACAGTTATTTCTTCTTGTTAAGGGATTTCTTTTAAGATTTATATCCGAGATTTTTGCTCATATTCAATAAGATAAAACCAAACAATTAGAAATCAATAATACTAAGCATATATTTATTAAAATCCATTTTTTAAGATCAATATGCAAATTAGCCTTCCCATTCATACTGTAAACCTCTATTTTGTTGTATATATAAATACAATTGCATGTTATTAGTATGTAGATATGGTCAATAGTGTAAGTAATGTAAAACAATTTTATTAATAATTGAGGTTTAAATAAAAATAAAATCATCGAGAATATGATGTAAATAACTAAAGGAATTGTGACTTTTATAGTAATATAGTTTCGGTTACAGACAGACAAACCCACAATCTCCATTATAATAAGATTACTATATCCGTGAAACTGAGACAGGCACTTGCGAATTGAAAAAGGGGTTGAGTCAACATTTTCCGAGGATCAATTTTAGTATAACTATATCCATGAAACTGAGAGACCTGTAAACACTCACGTGAGAATTAAGATTACTTTTTTAAAAGGTCCTCCGCACAGCATCCAGAATCCGCAAAAAGCTGATTGATCTAGGTTTTCGTTGATAGGCTTACACTAGTGTGTCCATATGTAGTGTACCCATCCGAAGGAGAACGTCACTTATGAATTATTCTTGCTTCTCTGGCAGTCTAGCATGTCTTGTTCGTCTTATTTGGTTTGTGTGATAAGGGGCAAGTGGCCGTACAGCTGCTTTCTTGCTAGGTGTAGACTCCAAGATTTGTTCAAGACAGCTCTCAGCATCCACGTGTAGCTTCCATCTAGCTTTTCTCTAAGCGCTTTTATTAGAGTCCAAGTGGTGCGGCCGTCCAGTAAACTGAGGTTGAGTCCAAACTCTCCGAGGTCACATAATAAAGGAATCGCAGAGACCAGCAAATATTAAAGTTAAAAAAAATCCCCAACTTATTTTTGTCCGAGAGGAGGTTAAAAATGTTACCCCTCATTTGAAAAAACAAAAACATTGTAAGGGTATAGATCAATGTTATATTAAAAAACTAATTTAAGAAAGTGATTAAAAAATAAAACAATTTAATAAAGGATAAAACATAATAGAAAACAAATAAAAGAAAAAATACAAACAGTAATAATAATGATGATAATAAAAATAAACACCTGAGAAACAAGAATATAAAAAGAACAAAAGAATATATATATATATTATATATATATATATATATATCTTCTTATTATAATGGAGATTGTGTGTTTGTCTGTCTGTAACCGAAACTATGTCACTACTCAAGTTACAATTCCCTTTGTTATTTACGTCACATTTTCCATGATTATTATTTTCATTTAAAATTCAATTATTAATAAAATTCTTTTACATTATTAATACTGTTGGTAATATCTACATGCTGATAACATGCAATTGTATTTATATATACAACAAAATAGCAGTTTACAATGTGAATGGGAAGGCTAATATTGATATAAAAAATTTGATTTTAATAAATATATGCTTAGTATTATTGATTTCTACTTGTTTGGTTTTATCTTAATGAATATGAGCAAAAATCTCGGGGATAAATCTTAAAAGAAATCTATTAATAAGAAGAAATAACTGTAATTTTATTCTTTACTTCCTATTTCAACTAAATAGTTAAATTAGGAAAATTTAGCAATAAAAAACAGGAGTGATGGTAGAGTAAGTTTCAGTTCTATTTTTCAATTATACCCCCCCCCTGTTTCAAATCTTTTTATCTTCATTCTTATTCAGTTTCATTAGCCTTTGTAATTTAATATAATACTTTATTACATTAAAATTGAAATACTTGCACCCGAAGAGTGCATATATGGGCTAGTATATATAAAGAAAAAATTGTATTAATCTATATATCAATATAAATAAATTTATTTTTATCTTTTCAAATCCCAGGCAACATCCGTAGCTGTGCTAGTTAATAAACTGCAAAGAAAATTCGGTTTTGGTTTTGTGTTTGCGTCGTTAAGTTTTTTTTTTATAAACTTTCATGCTACCTTAACTTATATATAAATGCTCTGGGCACATCACGCGGTGTTAGCAAGCTAGATTTGCAGACCATTGTTAGTGAGTTCAATTCTCACTGGGCAACCCATACTTCTGGCCTTGTGCCACATCTAAGCTGAGCTTAGTAAATAACTATATATAGATGCTCTGTCCATGATATTGAGCACTTTTTACTTATAAATAAAAAGTCGCCAGGGGGCCTAAATTCAGTATCAGCCAATCAGCGAGGGAGTCTATCCCCTTTTCACTAGCGCTAGACCAAGAAGATTGTTTTTGCGCACACACACAGACAGACACACACACACACGTAAACAAACACACACACACACACGCACTAACAAATAGGACAACACGACTACACACACTAATTATCCAAAATACCCCTATATATATAATTAACTACATTCCCATATACATTAAATCGACTTACTAGGATATATATACGTATACAGATATACATGTAAAAGTAAAGTCGTCGGGGTGGCCTAAAGTCAGTATTAGCCAATCAGCGAGGAGTATATCCCCTTTTCACTAGCACTAGACCAAGAAGATTATTTTTGCGTCTAAGGTGGAGTGCCACACCTACCATCAGCTCCTTACTTTACCGCACAGATCTCTGTGCTATTCATACGCTGATTTGGCGAGAGCCGATATTGAACTAGGAAGCTCGTGGTTTCTAGCCGAACGCTCTAACGACTGAGCTAACCCGGCCCTTTAAATATAGTATGTATATTATCTGTATAATATTAATCTATATATAAATATAGTTGAGAGATTTATTTTTAAACTTTTCAAATCCTAGGCAACGCCGGTAGCTCTACTATTAAATTGTAGCGAGCCGGAAGTTCTTACTTCAACGGACAGAAGTCGAATGACAAAAATAAATAGTTTGCGCAGGGGATTGCGCACCTTAGTAAAAATAAAATAAAAATTTGTACAATTTCAACCAATGGGAGACGTTTGCGCCTAAAAGGAAATTTATCAAATAGACCCCTTTTTGGAGCCTATCCTGGACTATAAAAAAGCCAACTTTTCGGATCCCAACCAGAAAGATCTCACTTGTCTAAGGGAATTCACGTCATCCTTTTTAAGAACATCTTACACATGCTGAAGGTATGAACTATCTCTCTCTCTCTCTAAATAACCTACTCTTTAGGAGATAAACCTTAGATTTATTCAACTTTTGCCTGACTGCTGTTTTGTTGACTTTAAACTTTCACCTTTTCTTTCTCACTTAGAGATTTATAACATCTCTGCTTATATTTTACGTTGAACTTTTCAAAAAGCACCTTTTTACAGAACTTTGCCAAGTATATCCTGTATTACCTTTTGTAAACTTCATGTTAATACAATGTTGTTTGTTTTAATTGTGAGTTCTTGTCTTTTATGCCATGTGCTTATATAAACTAGCAAATATATGCACCCTCCGGGTGCAAGTATTTAAGTTTTAATGTAATAAAATATTGTATTAAATTAGAAGGCTAATGAAACTAATAAGAATACAGATAAAAGATTTGAAACAGAGGGAGTATAATAAAGATTTGAAACAGAGGGAGTAATAAATAAAAAATGGAACTGAAACTTACTCTTCCATCACTCTCGTCTTTCATTGTTATTTTTTCTAATTTAAGTATTTAGTTAAAAGAGGAAGTAAAGAATAAAATGACAGTTATTTTATCTTGTTAATGGATTTCATTAAGATTCATTGAAGAGATTTTTGCTTATATTCATTAAAATAAAACCAAACAGTTAGAAATCAATAATACCAAGCACATATTTATTAAATTCGATTTTTTTAATATTAATATGTAAATAAGCCTTCCCGTTCACACTGTAAACCGGCTATTTTGTTGTATATATAAATATATTGCATGTTGTCAGTATGTAGACATAGTTAACAGTATTAATAATGTAAGACAATTTTTTATTAATAATTGAGGTTTAGATAAAAATAAAATCATGGAGAATGTGATGTCAATAACTAAGAGAATTGTGACTTGAGTAGGAATATAGTTTCGGTTACAGACAGAAAAACACACACTCTCCATTATAATATAGATATATTCTTATAGTGTGATGTGTACTTTGACTAAATAACCTACAAGGCTTTGAAAACCCTAACTACTATCATTTAGTTACCCTAAACGACCATCCGCTATAAAAATAAATAACCTACAAAGAAAATTCCGTGTATTATTTATCTTGTGGTGGGTTTGTTATGTGTCGTTTGAGTCGTGTAAGGTTTTTTTTTGTAAACCATCATACATAAATTAATCATCGTCAAATAGTAACCAAATCTTAAGAACTTGTAAAGAGTCAGATAAGCCCGATGTATGAAGTAATCGGGAAAGTACAAAAAAGCTATTTAAAAATAATCCATGGAAAAACAGAAATTTCGCGGTTCCCCTGAGAATATGAAAACGTTACTGTTGTATCTTTTGTACTGATAAAAATTCAACAACGAAGAGGCGTAGGGATTTCCTTACTGCATTAACGATGCACAGTGTCACCTACACGGGGTGTCTTACTGCAGTAGAGTGGAGCGGTCCGCTTGTGTAAAGAGTTCGATATTCAGTAGATGATTCAATATCGTAACTCTGTGTCAGATTATCTTTTTTTATTTAAAGTTCAAGAATGAAAAGGCGTAGGGATTTCTATTTTCATCGCCGCATTGCAATAACGGTTAATCGCACTACTTTTTATTTATCAATAGTATGGGAAGAAAAACAACTACATGGATACTTCAAACGACAAATTGGAGAGGTTGCACATAAAAAGACTTGGACATGGTTAAGAGGAAACCTCAAGAGAAAAACGAAGTCCAGAATGCAAATGGCGGTGCCCACCTGTCATTAATTAGAGACTTATCGACGGCCTGCCACTAATATTTGCATAACACCACGAATGGTCACTAAGTTACCTATCATTAAAGGGAGGTTACTCTAACCTACCCACACAATATCAAAGCAAAAATTGATAAGATAACAACAAAACAGTAATGCGAAACTGTGGTGGGTGAAACAATAGTGGAGCCGAAAATATAGTCCTATGTAATTTAGCGGATGTTAGCAAACTAGCACCAACGGGAATAACAGGCTAAGGTTCGACTGGGTTGTTGTTTAAGCAGCACGCCAGTCTCTCTTAGGTTACATTGCCCCGTGTTGCTAGTTTGCAAGAAAACCACCACCAACAATTTTTCGCTAAATACATAGAATTATGTCCACTATGCATCACCACCAAGTTTTGGCATTTACTGTTTTATATGTATCTTATCAATTTTGGCTTTGCATATTGTAGTGGTAGGTTAGAGTAACCTTCCCTTTTAATAGTAGCGTACTTTAGTGAACCAATTTCGGGGTGTTATGCATATTATGGCAGGCCGTCGATAAGTCTCTAATTAATTGACAGGTGGGCACCGCCATTTGCGAATCGTGACTTCCGTTTTTTCTCTTGAGGTTTCCCTCTTTTAACCATGTTTTCCAAAGCCTGTTATGTGCAACCTCTTCCAATTTGTCGTTTGAAGTATCCATGTGTTTGTTTTTCTTCCCAACTATTGATAAATAAAAAGTAGTTGCGATACCGTTAATTTGCAATGGCGGGCGAATGGAAATTTAGAATCCCCTACGCCTTCAATTCTGAAACTTTATAATAAAAAAGATAATCTGACACAGAGTTACGATATTGAATCATCTACTGAATATCAACTCTTTACACAAGCGGAACCGCTCCACTCGTGACTGCAGTAATAGACATCCCCGTGTAGGTGAACACTGTGATCGGTTCAATGCAGTAAAGGAATGCTACGCCTCTTCCGTTTGTTGAATTTTTTATCCATACAAAAGATACAACAGTAACGTTTTTTCAATTTCTCAGGGGAAAAACCGCGAATTTCTGGTTTTTTCCATGGATTATTTTTAATAGCTTTTTTGTACTTTCTCGCCGATTACTTCAATACATTCGGGCTTAATCTGACTCTTGACAAGTTCTTAGATTTGGTTACTATTGAACGATGAATTAATTTATGTATGATGGGTTTACAAAAAAAAGACCTTACACGACTCAGACGACAACTACCAAACCCACCACACAGATAAATAATACACGGAATTTTCTTTGTAGGTTATTATTTTATAAGCGATGGTCCGTTAGGGTAACTAATGTAGTAGTATGGGGGGGGTGGGTTTTTCAAAGCCTTGATAAGGTTATGTGTCATAAAGTAACAACATCACAACTATAAGAATATATATTATTATATGGAGAGTGTTGTTGTTTCTGTCTGTAACCGAATACTATATTCTACTCAAGCAAATCTCATAGTTATTGAAAACATCCAATTCTCCATGATTTTTTATTATTTATCTAAACCTCAGATTATTAATAATAATTGTCTTACATTCATTAACTTGTTGAAATATGTCTACATACTGAAACGATGAAATTATATTTATATATACACAAAATAGCGTTTTACGTGTGAACGGGAAGGCTTATTTTACATTATTAAATATTAAAAAAATCGAATTTAATAAATAGTGCTTGGTATTTAATTGATTTCTAATGTTTTGGGTTTTATTTTTAATTGATTAAGCAAGATCTCTTCAAATGAATCTCTTAAATGAAAATCCATTAATCAAGAATAAAATAACTTGTCATTTTATTCCTTTAATACTTTCCCTCTTTTAACTAATACTTAAATTAGAAAAAAATAACAATGAATAGACGAGAGTGATGGAAGAGTAAGTTTCCAGTTCCAATTTTGTTATTATACTCCCTCTGTATCAAATTCTTTTTTATTATATCTCCCTCTGTTTCAAATCTTTTTATCTGTATGTCTTATTAGTTTCCATTAGCCTTTCTAATTTAAATACAATTTTATTACATAAAACTTAACATACTATGCACCCGGATGGTGGCATATAATTTGGCTAGTTTAATTACACATGGCAAAAGACAAGAAACTCATATTAAACCAAACACATTGTATTAAACATGAAGTTTAACAAAAGGTAATACAGGAATACTTGGCAAGTTTCTGTAAAAAGGTGCTTTTTGAAAAGTTCAAACGTAAAATATAGCAGAGATGGTATAAATCGTCTAAGTGGGAGAAAGGAAAGGTGAAAGTTTAAAGTCAACAAAACAGCAGTCAGGCAAAAGTTTGAATAAATCTAAGGTTTATCTCTAAAGAGTAGGTTATTTTAAAGAGAGAGAGAGAGAATAGTTCAATACCTCAGCATGTGTAAAATGTTTTCTTAATAAGGAATGACGTGAATTCCCTTAAGACAAGTGAGAATCTTTCTGGTTGGGATCCGAAAAGTTGGCTTTTTTTTATAGTCCAGGATGGCCTCCAAAAAGGTGTCGTATTGGATAAATTTTCCTTTAGGCGAAGTCCCTATGGTTGAAATTGTACAAATTTTTAATTTTTTATTTTTTACTAAGGTGCGCAATCCCCTGCGCAAACTATTTATTTTGGTCATTCGCTCCTGTCCGTTTGAAGTAGAATGTTCCGGCTCCGTACAATTTAATAGTAGAGCTACTGGCGTTGCCTAGGATTTGAAGTTTAAAAATAAATCTCTCAACTATAGTTTATATTAGATTAATATTATACAGATAATTGACATCTATATTTAAAGGCGGGTTAGCTCAGTCGTTTAGAGCGTTCGGCTAGAAAACACGAGCTTTCCCTAGTTTCAATAATCGGCCTCTCGCCAAAATCAGCGTTATGATGAATAGCACAGAAGATCTGTGCGGGTAAAAGTAAGGAGCTGATGTAGGGTGTGGGCACTCCACCTTAGACGCAAAAAATAATCCTTTCTTGTCTAGTGCTAGTGAAAAGGGGAAATACTCCTTCCGCTGATTGGCTAATACTGACTTTAAGGCCACCCCGACGACTTTACTTTTTTTACATGTATATCTGTATAACGGTATATATATGCCTAGTAAGATCGATTTAAGTATTGGGAATGTAGTTATTTAAATATATAGGGGTAATTTTGGAATAATTAGTGTGTGAGTCGTGTTGTTCCTAATTTGTTAGTTGCGTGTGGTGTGTGTGGGTTTTGTTTACGTGTGTGGTGTGGCTGTCTGTGTGTGTCGCGCAAAAACAATTTTCTGGTCTAGCGCTAGTGAAAAGGGGATAGACTCCCCGCTGATTGGCTGAATAACGTGAATTGTAGGCCCCCTGGCGACTTTTTATTTATAAGATAAAAAGTTGCTCAAATATCCATGGAAACATGAGCATTTATAATATATTATTTAACTAGAGCTCAGCTTAGATGTGGCACAAGGCCAGAAGTATGGGTTGCCCAGTGAGAATTGAAAACCTCACTTAACAATGGTCTGCAAAATCTAGCTGCTAACACCGAGCGTGATGTGCCCCAGAGCATTAGATATAAGTTGTAAGGTAGCCCATGAAAGTTTATAAAAAAAAACTTTAAGCGACGCAAAACACAAAACCAAAAACCGACATTTTCTTTGCAGTTTTTTAACTAAGGACAAGCTAGAACGATGTGGCCTGGGATTGAAAAGATAAAATAAATTTATTTAATTTTGATAATATTAGATTAATAAATTTTTTTCTTTATATATACTAGCCCATATATGCAACTCTCGGGTGCAAGTATTTCAATTAATGTAAATAAAGTATTATATTAAATTACAAAAGGCTAAAATGAAACTGAATAAGAATGAAGATAAAAAGAATTTGAAGACAGGGGGGGGTATAATGAAAAATAGAACTGAAAACTTAACCTACCATCAACTCCCGTTTATATTGCTAAATGTTTCCTATTAACTATTAGTTGAAATAGAAGTAAAAATGAATAAATTTACAGTTATTTCTTCTTATTAATGAGATTTCCTTTTAAGATTTATCCCGGAGATATTTGCTCATATGCCATTAAGATAAAACCAAACAAGTAGAAATCAAATAAATACTAAGCATATATTTAAAACAAATTTTTTAATCAAATAATTAGCCTTCCCCATCACATTGTAACTGGCGTATTTGGTTGTATATAATAAATCAATTTGCCATGTTACAGCATGTAGATATTACCAACATAAATAAATGTAAAAGAATTTTATTAATAATTGAATTTTAAAATGAAAATAATAATCATGGAAAATGTGACCGTAAAAACAAAGGGATATTGTAATTGAGTAGTTGACGATAGTTTTCGGTTTATCAGACAGACAACCACACAATCTCCATTAATAATAAGAAGATATATATATATATTATAATTAATATATATATATATTCTTTTGTCTTTTTTATATTCCTTTTTCTCCAGGTGTTTATTTTTAATTACATCATTAATATTACTTTTGATTTTTTTTCC
>CM042163.1:44255943-44300943 GCA_023376005.1 Doryteuthis pealeii
TTGGATGGTCTCCCCCATTTTAATGGGGTGGTGCAAATATAATAAGGGATGAAGATTAAGGAACAAGCGTATAATATATTACATCATAGTAATAACACACAAAGAAATACATACAAAGAAACTATCATCTGATACTGACTAGAAAATATAGGGGGGGATGCATTAGTGATTTTTTTTTTTTTGTTTAATGTTTTCAATCACATTTTGGGTCCTGGTCCATTGCTAATATATACATTCTATAATATAAGTACCATAAAATCTGGTGATTTTTGCAGAGCTGCAAGCAGATTTGGGCGATGTAAATAAAACTAGGATTAGCTATCATGAAGTCAACAGTTAATGCCTTCAAGAAATAAAACAGGGCTTCGAGCAATATGAACAAATAGGAGAAGTAATTAGACATGATGGTATTATGAGGGAATTCGCTATCTCACTGTGCTTGTGTGCTAACTAAGTTGAGCTTAGTACAAAAGCCAGAAACTAAGTCCCAGTGAGAATCCAAACTCACTGATCTGTTAGTCTAACTTGTTTTAAAAGGTGCCCATAAGAGAGTAGTTATCAATTAGTCATTATAGAAAACATGGAAATAACCTGTAGGAGTAGCGAGTTATTCCCCTTAATTAAAGAATTTATTATTTTGAATTTCTTGTTCTCAGTCGGACTGACTGTTTCTTATTGTTTCACAATAAACTTATTTATATCATATTGCAGACTGATTGGAGAGGAGTTATTTTGCTTAGAAAATTCGTTCGATCGATTCAAATTCTATTAACCCTTAACCTGTACAATTAACCTAATACGAAGTGGTATTAGGTTAATTGCACTTTAAACCTAGTACTACAGAGAAACATGTGGAATTTTACTAAAATAAAAGGTTTGGTTTTGTTTGACGGCATATCAACCTCAGTGGGTCATTTCAATGCCGACAAAGTTGATAACCCATATTTTTTATACAACACTTTTATTCATTTAACCAATAGCTGAGACCCTAACAGGTACTACCACTCGAGTCACGTGGCACCTGAGAGCAATGGTATAAAGGCGGAGCTCCACATAATAAATGGATCAGATTTTTTAAAAAATATTCATATATTAATTGCTTGTACCTTCCAGTGTGTCACGCCCAGTCATAACCTCAGATAAATAAAGGACTATTCCATTGATTGTGAGGAAGAAAAGGGAGAAAAAGAAAGCAAACATAAGAAAAAAAAAGGGATGAAGGGAAGTTTTATCATCGCCTCAAATGGAATAGAAATAAGAAAAGGAAGCGGGGGGTTAAAAACTGAAAGAAAGAAGAACAGAAAGAAAAAGAAACACAGGCGCGATGAGAAATGACGTAAAAGAAAGAAATTAATATTGAAATCTTATTTTGTACAAATAACCAAGTAATAATAATCTATAAAGCAAGCAAACGTTATTATGAATTCCTCTTTTAATTTACCTATTTTTAATTAAAAAAAAAAATTAAAATTAAAATAAAAATAAAAAATTAATAATAAAAACCTAAATTAAAATTAAATTAAATTTAGAAATAAATTAAATTTAAATAAATAAAAAAACTAAAATTAAATTTTATAATTATTTTTTGTGATATTTTGGTATTACTATTTCTCTGAATGTTTGAGATTGAGGCTTGAGATTAGTTTATTAGTGTGATTCGGCACGATTGTCCCCATCTTCATTGTTATTTGTTACATTTTCGGACGATTATACCCTCCGCCTTCTTCAGGTATTTCTTGTCGGACTCGGACCTTCTTTTCGAATCGGGAACTTTCTTTTCGTATTCGGGAGCCATAAAAGGAACTTCTGAAACTTAACCATTATTTATTCCATGGGGGTATCCTGTTCTCATTCCGCTAACCATACTGGGTGGAAGTTGTGTTAATAATTATTTTTCTAACTGCTTTCACTCAGGATTGAATCGTGAACCAGCGATAACTGTCACTTAGAACGGTCTTTTAACCAACTGCTAATCCACTCGGCCAGTGTGAATTTTGGACTTATAAACCTTAATGTCTTGATTTGGCTAGAATATCTACTATTTTACTTATGTATGATTTTACCTAGACTCATTATTGTGATTTGTTTTTTTTTTTTTTCCTCAATCTTGCTCTGGCCTTCTTAATTATGGGTTCCCATATTGTATTCATTTTCTATGCTAGGTCTACTCAACAGCCAGTAAGCCCTATCATATGTGCTGATTTCTTGAGCGTCTTCCCGAGAAGTTCCCGAGTCCGACAAGAAATACCTGAAGAGGCCGGAGGGTATCATCGGCCGAAACGTTGTACAAATAAAACAATGAAGATGGGGACAATAGGTCCTGAATAGCGCTAATAAACTGTATTTTGTAAATATTTAAAGTTTTATAAAACATTTAAACGTGTTTATTGGAGTTTGTAATATAAATCACAAGGGGAAAAACATTTTTTTACTAATAACATTAGTTATCTAAACCTAATTCTTTTAATAAACTGTTTAATTGTTGAGTTCTCAATTATAAATTGTTGATATTCATTATCATAAATAAACAATATTTTGTAAAAGTATGTATTAAAAAAATTTTAATTTTTTCTGGGTATTGCACACCTTGTTCATCACCTCAATAAATAGACCAATTCCATTTTTGATTTTTGGGAAAGAAAGGGAAGAAAAGAAAATATCGGGTACACATCAGAAAGACAAAAGAAAGAAATCAAAAGAAAACAAACAAAAAAGAGACACTGAAAACTAGAGAGGTGAGAGGCGGGTAATGTTGGAAAGCCGATTAAACATAACAACATTGTCTTTTTAGTGAGAGTGAGAGAGAGTGAAAATATATAATATACAACATACATATATATATAATAATTATATATATATATAGATAGATAGATATAGATATGCGCAGTTTCGAGATATTTAACACCGCTACTTATAAAATTTTTCTGATATAATTATTCAGACTCTTATAAGAAAAAAAACGTTTTTTATCTGGGGTTTTTTCCAGATTTCCTAAAAAAAAATTCTTTTAAATAGGAGGGGGAAGCTCCTAAAATAATTTTACCCCAATTCATTTTAAGAAAAAAAAATATTTAAAAATACTTTTCATCAACAGATGAATGATTAACGAAAATGGTGAAAATTGACTATTAATTGATTTTCATAGAATTTTTTAAAAAGCCGTAGCATAACTGTTTTTTTCGCTATTGTAAATTTTAATTTAAATTCAACGTTGCAAAAGAGTAAATTCATTTTCGTTCATAATTATCATTATTTCTGTTAAGTTGAAATTTAAAAAACAAAAAAAAAAATCATCAGGAGTTTCTTCTTTTGAATGATCAAAAATTTTGAAGATATTTACCTTTATTCAAGTTTCAGTTGTGTTAAATATAAATCAGTTAGCAATTGAAATAATATATGTGTTTTTTTTTAATATCCCTTTTAGCGCTAATTATTTCACGATTTTTTTTTGTTGTTTACACACTCTGAGAATAAATCATTTTACCTTTTTCGTACGTAAGACAATTTTAAATTCAGTTTTAACATTGCTTGTTAGTTAGAATAACAATGTAACATTGTGATTTAATTTATTTATGAGCAACAAAAAATAACAAAGACATCTAAATTACCATTTCGCGTTTGAATCATCGTTATTCTTCTCAAAAACGTTTTGCAGTTTGACCGGTATATATTACATCATTATTTCATCTAAGAAATTATGAAAATAATAGTATGTGAGCTATCCAATTATTATATCCCTTTTTTTTTAAATTGGCTTGAAATTATTTATTTCCTAAAACTTTTTGTGCATAAGACAATTTTAATTCCAGTTTTTGTAATTGCTTAATCCGCATATTATTCAATTGATTCACTGATTAAAAATGGACTTTACTTTATTTCTAAGAAAAATTTAGTATTTGTAAATAATATTGATAAAAAGTTTTCATTTTTCATTTTGACATAAAAAAAAAAAAAAGCATTCAATAGTGCTTGACTTATAGTAAAACTACGAGCGGACATGTGGCAAAACCAGGAAAGAGGGTCAGGGGTTTTGGCCTCTGCATGTGGCGGGCATATCACAGAGCAACTATGTTGATAGTTTTTTAAATCATTTTGATTTTTGTTTGATTAATTAATTATGTCCTTAATCAGTACAAAATCAAAACCAAAAGTTTAGCATTTTCTTAGTATAGAAGAATATTATCTATATTGGCAAGATTTCAAATCTGAGTGACGCCTCAGATCTGAGTTATGATCGACACATACACTACCAAAATCTTTCCTTATATAATTATATATATATATATATATATATAGATAGATAGAGAGAGAGAGAGAGGGAGAGAGAGATAGATAGATAGATAGATAGATATAAGAGGGGTGATAGCAGAATGTGGAGTAAGAGACAGGTAAGTTTTTGTAATTATGACCTGATTAGAACTAAATAAAACAGAATATTTTTTCAACATAACTTAAGTCCCAAAACTAAAGAATATTTTGTGGAGGAAAAAAATCATTTAGCAAACAATCTTGATTTACTCAGCTTTAGTATAATAGATATTCAAAACATAATTAGGTTTTAAATATCAACCATGGTATATCCACAAGTCCCTTTTGGTATATATAATATAAGAATAAAAAAAATGGCCCTTGAGTCTTACCTGATTGCTGAAGAAGGTTTTGATAATGAATCTTAAGATTTAAAATCTTTCTCTAAAAAAATATTCATTCTTTTAACCTTTATTTTCCAGGTCATGGTCAGATTATGCTTTCCTAGATGTTAACACTTTTTCCTCAGGCTTTCGGATCTTATCCTTCTTATTTCTCGTTCTTTCTGTCGATTTTCATGCAGCTGCTTGCCCAGTCATAATTGATAAGATAATGGCTGCTTAACAGAACTAGTATGATCCCTTAATCCCACTAATTTAAGCTCTTTTAATCTGGACCAACTTGACTGGCTTTATCCTTCTTCATCAGAGAAATCAAATTGCCTGACTATCATAAGAGTTGTACATCAGGAATCTTCCTCTTTCTTTGCCGTTCTCTTTCGTTTTCGTCACCTGTTGGAAACGCTGGCTTTGGTTCTGTAAACTGTACTAACGGTGTCCTGTAGCCAGTAGACAGGCTTAAGATATAAGTAGCTTGACGACATGTCGGGTAGAAATTAGTCACCACTGGTAAGCGACTTGAGGAACGGTTGCCAGACTGTAAAAATAGAAAATTACTTATCAGAATCAAGAGAAAAGGAAAGTTATCATAATGAAATTTTTTTTAAAGTAAAGAAATTGTTGCTTTAGGTTTATTGGCATACTCCCTCGGTGGATCATTTGATGCCACGCGCAAAGTTTTGAAAGATTTGTAGCTTAGTTTGGAAAAATGTTTTTAAAACTCAACAAATTTTCTATTAACCCACAGATGAGACCCTAATATGTCACTACCACTCCAGGTCAGAGTGAACCTGGGGAGCAATGGTGATAAAGAGGTGGCTCACGCATTCCGCCAACCGTCCAGAAAGTGGAACCTTAACATCAGATTAAAGTTTTAGCATCATTACCCAGGACATGAAGACCCTCTTTCTAGCACATATTGATAAAAAGGGTTGGGGCCTTGCCATAGGGCAGTAGGTGTTGGGACAATCATTATTAGGTGCCTAGGGCTTGACATGACCAGCCAATTGATCGGATGGGGCCTCTCCGATCGCCCATCTGGCCTAAGTAAGGGCCAAAGTGGAGTGTTGTGTGTCATGGACTGCTCAGCCACATGGTTCCATCCTTAGGCATCACGAGTCGCCACCCTGGCCAACAGTAGCCCATTAAAATCCAAAAAAATACTCAGCAGATGAAATACAAACATTTGATGTATTACTTCTTCATTCACTTTAGCTCAGTTGGTTAGAGCATGCACCTTTGCTAATCACACGTTTTGGGGTGTAACGGCCCTTGTTAACTCAGCACATTGAATAGCACAGCTTGGATCCGTACAGTAGTGGGGAGCTGATGGTAAAGTGTGGCACTCTACCTTAGATGCATTAAACAATCCTCCCTGATCTAGCCACTAGTCAAAAGGAGATTGCTCCCTCGTTGTCTGGCTGGTACAGACAATAGCCATACTACGTACTTTATCATCTCTAAAAAGTGTTTTTTTTTGGGTATTTTTTTTAATTAATTTTTTTTTTTTTTTACCCAGTTAGTTTTTGTTTACATCAGAATTAGTCATGTAATTTCCTTTCCAATTAAATGCCATTCTGCAACTGCTCCACAATGAAAGACTAAATGGAATCAGCCACTGTAATAGAAAAAAAGGAAACAGGTAATTTGGACAAAGATTAATTTGGCAAAAGTTTTAGATTTCAGAGAAGGGGAGTGTCCGTGATGTAATGGCTAACATGTTGGACTGCAACATCGTAGAAAACAAGTTTGAACTCCTGTTGAGCTATCTGTCCACTTTCGGACTAATACCTTTGGGAAGGTATGAACCCCCTCATCCCTCCAGCTATGGGTTAAATAGTACTATGTTCTTCTACAAGGATGGCTTTGTCATTAACCCCAACAGGTTGATATGCCATTAAACAAAGAAAATGTTGATATGGTTGATATGCCATTAAACAAAGAAAAAGAAACAAAACCAACATCAGAGGAATAGACTAGTAGATGGAAGTGAAAAAGGGAAGAATTGATTTTTAATTTTTAATGTTCATGTTAAATAAATAGACCAACATGATAATACCAAATTAAATAGTATTGTGCAAAAAAAACAAAAAAACACCACCACACCATAATAATCATCAAGGTGTGTTGATACTAGATTAGTTATTTATTGAAATAAAACCCAGAATCAGAAAAAACATTTGTCTATTCTGATGTTTAAAACAAAATTAATGGGAAAATTATCACCAGTACTTAACTCAAAATTCCCATAATGTTATATTTGAACTTTTTGAAAAGAAAAAAGAAAAAAAAAAAAAAAGAAAAAATCATCTCTGTTCATTTTCAAAATTACATCCGCGTTCGTTAACTGCGAATCTGTCATTAATTGTCATAACCACTAAATACACATGTACAATCGGCTGGATCAATCAATATACTTGATTAATTCGGTGGATTTAACCCTGAAGATCCTTATGGTGAAACACGAGTAGGTATTCCTGTGTATACCATTCTAATAATTAAATTTGCTCTACTCACTATTGAGCAATTTATATTTGTTATATTGCTGTCTCATCATGTGAAACTGTATCAACTAACCATGTGACCAATTTCACTGGTAAGTCACCATTTTCATAATAAAATCATATATATATAATATATTATATATATTAAATAAAAAAGTATTGTTAAGGGTCCAAGGGAGAAAATTAAATATTTATAAAAAAGAAGCTCCACAAAAGGGATTTACGTTTTTTTTTTTAATTTTTTAATTTATATCTTACATTTTGCGAACTGTTTCAGATCTTCTGAATATCTTCTTCAGGCATTAATTAACCATATTCTGGCAAAAATATGAATATAAAAGGCCCAGTTAGCTCAGTTGGTTTGCTAGAACCACCAAGTTCCTGGTTCGATACCGCTTTGCCAACTCAGCGTATGAGTAGCACAGGATCTGGCGGTTAAAGTAAGGAACTGATGGTAGGCTGTGGTGCTCCACCTCAGACACCAAAAACAATCTCCGTTCGAGGCGCTAGTGAAAAGGGGATACGACTCCCTCACTGGTTGGCTGATACTGACTTAGGGCTGCCCAGACGACTTTACTTTTTAACAATGTATATATATAATATATATATATATATATATATACATACAAGTATCTAACCTCTTCCTTCCTGTTGATGGAATGTAGAGGAATTTCATTTTTAACATCTGTGTTTTTAGCAGGTGTTTTTTCCTGGTGGGGGTAGATAATAAATCTTTTAATTTAAGGTCTTGAGGTTTTATTTTTGTCTATTTGTTTATATTAGTAGCCAAACCTGTTCCTCCGATGTTGTGCTTAAAATTTTTGATATTTGATAGGTTGTTGTGAGTGTGTTTGCCAATTTACTTTTGTTCTAAAAATTTGTGTGTGTGTGTGTGTGTGTGTGTGTGTGACGTGTTATGTATATGTGTTGTCACAAAAACGCCTGGTGTAGATTAAGGACGATCATACACAGTTGTCGTGCAAGAAGTAAAAAAAATAATAATGCAACAAAGTTCCCGGAATGAAATCTCCGGCGATTTCATAGAAGGGGAAAGAAAAGGGGTATTTATCGAATTCTCTACTCCCTGCTCCAGAGGGTAGTGAATGAACCGAGAGGGAAGTATCGGTTTATGTCAAGCCAAGAAACCAGACCATAAATTTTACAAGAAAACAAACAGTTTATTCTTTCTTTTTTTTTTTTCTCTTATACATTCACAGTTAAGTTTATATCACCAAAAAGAGTCTGCGAAATTATTTCGCCGTCAAAGTTTTTCAACAAAACATCTGTGAAATCAAATTCACAACCAAAAGTTCATATCAGCAAAAATATAAAATACACATTTTAATACAAACTCAAACAAGGGTCCTTTTCTTTTACTTTCCTTTTTTTTCATACATTCACAGTTAAAATTTACATCACCAGAAGAATCTGCGAAATATGTTCACCGTCAAAGTTCGTTCAACAAAACATCTGTGAAATTCAAATCACAACCAAAGTTCATATCACAAAAGACATAAATATTCGAGTAATGGAACTTAATCTAGGAGATGAAATATTGTGTTCTTTAAATTTTTTGTTTCTTTTCCACGAATAGATTTTTTGTAATACCCTTAGAGGAGAGGTGGGCATTCAAGGTTTTTTTCCTTTTTTTCTTTTCAAATTCGAATTCATTTATTTTCGGTTGAGGTACTTCTTAGTAGTCGCTAACGGTCTCTCGCTGTCCGACCATCTCGAGGTCTACTTAGCTTGTGATTGTAAAGTATATTTTCCACAAAATAAGCGGGAAATCATGAACGAGACGCTAGTCTTCCTCTGGGGTTAAGGCGTGCACTTTTTTCTTTCTTTTGGGCTATGGGGATGGGGGTTTTCGGGTCATCTCAGTTCTAACCAGCCAAGACACCGGTACTAAGGTTTAGGGGTGGGGAGTTTATAACGCTTTAACTAATGAGGTAGTTACTTGGTATGTAAAATATTTCTATCTTCTTGTTTTTCGCTCTGTTCTTCTTTCGTTCATCACAATACCAAGCAGTAGTAAACGTGTACTTTTACCAAAGTTCATGACAGTGTCTATATTTATGGTTGTGTTGGGTGTATGTGTGTCTATATATATAAAATAAATTGTTGTGTATCTTTTACATTACATAGTTTGTATATACATATGCAATATACATTGTATTTACCTCATACCCACTTGTACAGGTTAGACCAAGGCCCATTAACGGTGGACCACCCACAAAACCGAAGCTTAGGGTGGCAGGTGAAATTGTGATCCCATCGGCATTCCCGCCTCAAGGGGGGCGCCTCAGCACTGGGCAATAAACCCAGCCCTGCCCCATTAAATCAAGTAAAGTTAATGTTGTGTGTATCTGTGTGTGTGTGGTTAAGTCCAATTTAGTTCAGGTTTGTATTTATCTATGAAATGTTTCTTTAATTAGGAAGTAGAGTATAGTTATCAGTTTGTATATTAGGCATTACCTTAAATTTCCCTGTTTACATTCATAGATATGCTTGATACATATAGGTTCTATTGTTAGCTAATCTAATGTTGATTTGTGTAGTGAGATTCTTTTATTTAGTGGGATGATGTGCATCCAATGTATATTTTCTTGCAGTTTGTGCATTCTATTATGTAAATTACATTTTGAAGTGCAGTCAAGATTTCTATTTATTTTGAATATTGTGCGATGGTTTTTGAATGTATAGGTATTCCTTCTATGATTATGTTACACACTCTACATTTTCTGTTTTCCACATTTGAGACACCTGTGCAGTGTGTATCCCAAGTAAAGTTTACCATGTAATTTTACATGGGTTGTACAAAATCAGATTTTAAAACTAGATTTACAACCATAAACACACTCTTTTCGAATATTAAACTAAAAATGTAACAACCATAGCTAGCTATATTTGTGAATTTTAAGCTCAAAATAACACCTATTATTAAATGGAAATATTAAAGAGATCACAATATTTGCCGAAGTTTAACTGATCCATGTTTCTGTTGTGCTTACAAGTTAGCGATAATTAGATTCCCGGATAAGAACAAATTATTGAATAAAAAGGATGAATTCCTGGGGAAATGCAGGCACAGACTGCATAATTCATTATTAAGATTAATATAGACATAATATAATTAGATGCACTAATCATTCAAAAAAAAAAAAAGGAAAAAAAAAAAAAAAATTTATCAGAGACTTGAATTTCAGAAGTTCAAAACAAGTAAAATGTAAATAAAATGAATAATAAAAAAAAGAGGGTAGGGGTTAGCACAGCTGATAGATAGAATCACAAATTACTTTTGCCAGGTGAACATATGGTAAACTAATCATTAATTTTCAAAAGGAAAAAGTTTTAGTTTTAGGGACAAAAGTTTATTTTTAGGAGCATAGATAAAAAAATAATCTTAAACCAGCGTTGATTATATATGATATTAGCTACCTAAATTTTTTAGTTCTCCTGGGAAGGTGTACCTTGAAACCGCGAAACCATGGTGAGAGAAAAACTTTTCTACAATTATTAATGCTAATTTTCAAGATATATTGAGTCCCCTGGAATTAACTACTTATGCTACTGCAATGAAAACAAGGTAGTAAATTTTTTTTGGATGAAGACTATTCATATTATATATGTAATATATCAAGAAAATTGAAAAAACACAGGTTTAAATGGGGTTAAGTGGTGATTTATTGGCCGACGTTGCAGTGTTTCGATCTATTAATAGATCATCTTCAGGGCATAAGATAAGATTATATATCACAGAATGATGAGAAAAAGTGAGTGGAATCCTTCTTATTCAGTCTGTTTAAAATTTTTTTTTTCTGAAGTTTGAAAAAGGAGCGGTTTTGAAATTGACATCAAATATTTATTTAAGGTGTGAGTATTAGCGCTGTTAGTGTGTGTTATTGAAGGAAACATTGGCATTTTTTAGGGATGTGGTTGTGTGTGTGGGGTGTATAAATTTTTTTGTTTTCGTAGCGATAAACGAACAGCGGAAGTGAAATATATATATATATATATATATGAGAGAGAGATAGATAGATGAATTTAAGGGTTCTAATAAGGTCTAGCTCTAAAAAGGACTGTAGAATTCCAAATATCCAACTATTTTTAACCTATATCTTATAGAAAATTTTATTTTGCCCACCCAAATGCATGACTCAAAATCAACAACTTTTCACCTATGTAGTTACGGTCAGTCTATAGGAAAATGTGATCCTCTTTCAATTTTCATAATAATTTTTTTCTTAACATCTATTGGTTGAGCAAAGTTTCTACTTTGAGAAGAATGAACAAGCCAAGTTCAGTGGTTTTTTTCCTATGTTCGTGCCAGGATTTCAGTGACAAGATGTATAATTTAAAGACAATCTTTTCCTAAAATTGCTCCATGAACTCTCAAATGTTTTGGTTCTTCATCATCAGGTAAGAATTAATCTCTGTGGATTTTGTATTTGACAATTAGGGCAGAGTGTTTCTTGTCTGGGATTAATAGGGTTATATTAAAATTCAAGGACACATTTTCTATAGACTGACCGTCAATATAGTGAAAAAAGTTGTGATTTTGGAGTCATGCATTTGGGTGAGCAAAATACAAAATTTCTATCGCGTATAGGGGTTAAAATCAGTTTTAATAATTGGATTTTACAGTCCTCATTTGCCCTACATACCAAATTTCAGAAATATGAATAGAATGAAGTATTTTTAACAAATTAAAAAAAAAAACACTGAAGCATTTTGTGGAATGGCATGACTCTTAATTTAGAGGCAAAATATGGAAATTAATACCCCCTCTAAAAATCGGAATGGTTAGGTCTTAACATGGGACATAGAATGACCAATACTAACACAACAACTGAGACATGTGTCTTACCGGTTGGGTTCAATAATTATTTTATGGTTAATTAAATGCTATAGTTAATTTTGGTTATTTTGTTGTTGTTTTAAGCAATATGTAATTAAAAACAACCTTCATCCCCAAACCCCAAACCATAACCAATTCGCAAAAAGTTCATATATGACTGTTTAAATTTCAGTTGATTTAACAGTGCAAAATGAAAACATGTTTTTCAATATATTCATAAGCGGAAGATTTTTTTTTTTTTTAAATTCATCAGAGTTTGTTTAATGTTTTTTCTTTCGAATGGAAAAAAAAGTAAGAAAATATAATTTTTCTGCAGTTTCATTGTGTTAAATTGGGGGGGGGGGCAGTAAATTTTCACAGGGTAAAATTTAGTGTACCTATGGTACATACACACTGAATCTTATTCAGACTTAGACTCTAGGTACCACCAATTTGACCCTGTGCAATTTACCCCCCCCCCTACATTTAATTACAATGAAACTTGCAGGAAAATAATATTTCTTGAAAATTTTTTTCCATTCGAAAGAAAAAACATTAAATAAACTCCTGATGATTTTTTAAATTTTTTATCAGTACGAAAATAATGAAAATTATGATTGAAAACCAATGTTTTCATTTTTGCACTGTTAATCAACTGAATTTAACGTAGCTAAAAAACAAGTTTACGATAAGAGGATCTTTTAAAAAATTCTATGAAAATCAATTAATGGTTCGATTTTCACAATTTTCCATAAATGTACCATTGGATGTAAATACATCTGAAATAGTTGTTTTTCCCTAAAATATATTAGGGAAAATACTTCTTTTACCCGGGGGATTTTTTTCTTATCACCCCCCTTTTTATTTTATGAGATAAAAAAAAATGATGTGGAAAAAAAATTTGGTACTTTTTCTAATAAAGATAAGATTTCTGAATAACTATCATTGGAAATGTATAACGTACTTGAATTATAGTTTTTTTAGGAAAAATAATGAAATCGGAAATAAAAAGTGCAAAAAAAATGTCATAATATTAATATTTGAAAACTTTTTTTTTTCTTTATGTAAATTGGTATGTACTATATTCTATTAATCGTCAATAAAAAAAAAATTTTTTTTTGAGAAATATAAGTTTACGAGATTTTCAATCTTGTGATTAATATTTTTATTTTTCTGCGTGAATAAATTAAATATTTTTTTTTCCTGTGGAAAAGATCAAAATTTGTCACGGATATTTAAAACATGAAATTTTAGCAATTCAAGGTGAACTAAAAGTTGGTCCGATCCGTGACTCGATAATATTTTTTAAAAGATTTGTATTTTATTGTTGATAGTAATGTCGTGATTCTTAGAGATGTACGTGGAAAGAGCAAATTACTGAACATATGACGGAGGGGAAACGCTTTCTCGGGTAACTAGAAGTTTGTTTTCTGAGCTAAAAAAAATATTTTATTTAATCTTACGACCATTAGATAAAATAATATATTGAGATTGTTTTATCAGTTTTTCTGCTTTAGAAAAAATATTCAAATTTTTCATTTTATTTTCGATTTTAAGAATTAATTACTAAATCCCGAAGACATTTTTTACGTCAATTGTCACTGCGAAGAAATTTTAAGATAAAGCTTTTTCAGTTTTCTTTCATAGTAAATTGTAATATTAGTTTAAAGATTTTTATTCATTTTAATAGAAAAAATTTGGCTAAAAAAGTTGTCCAGTTACCCCATCCGTACTTGATGCATAACTGTAAGAGGGTAATAATATGTATTTCTTTCTCTCTAAATCGCGGCCTGAAAATTACCCTTTGGCAAACTAGCACCACGGGAATACAAGGCTAGGTCCGACTGGGTTGGTTGTTTTTACAGCACGCCAGTCCTTCTTAGGTTACATGATGCCATAACCAAGGTTTTGCTTTTTTCCCCCGAGCAATTGTTTGGTTTCAAATAATTTTATTTAATGAGAATAATTTTCAAGACGAAATTATATGGCTTTTGAATGAATAAATGAAATATTCACATAGAGTTTTATAGTTTCAAGTATTTCGGTCTAATACCAATAATTTTTGAACAAATCCATTTGACCCATAACAAGCACTGCCACTATTTGACCTGTAACAGGTACTACCACTCAGGGTCAGGGTGGATTTGGGAGTAATGGCAATAAAGGAGTACTCCACACTCCCCAGAGATCTAAAAGTTAATCGTTCCGACTAACTTTATTTAACCTATTAAATAGACGACTATAAATAATTTACCAAATTTGGGGTTGGTGGATGGGAGTCTTACCTCTCTACCGAGGATAAAGTCAGCATATTCTAAGCCTCACCGACAGGGCGTGTATGGCAGATTAAGATAAGGTTTGTAAAGTTCTGTGAAATGTAACAGTGACTAACGTCAGACTAATTTAGGTTTAGTGAAGGGATCTGTTAAATTTTTGCATTTTTCTCTCACTTATCTGTAAAGAAAAATCAACGCTTAGTACACATGAGGTGTAGCGTGTGTGTGTGTGTGTGTGTGTGTGGTGTGTGTGAGAGAGAGAGAGAGAGAGAGAGAGAGAGAGGGAGATTTTTGGTGAAGTTGAAGTTGTGTGTTTAGTAAAATACGTTTAGTACAGTGTCCGGACATGACGTTAAACTGCATAAAATGGTGGTTCCAATTGTGAACTCTGGAGTGTGTGGATACCCTTCATCGCAATTACTTCCAGGTAAGGAAGGAGAGAGAGAGAGAGAGAGAGAGAGAGAGAGAGAGAGAGAGAGAGAGAGAGAGAGAGAGAGAGAAGAATGATTCTAACTTGGTGAAGTTAGTGTTGGTTTAGTAAAATACGTTTAGTACACAGTGTCCAAGACATGACGTTAAATTACTTCCAGGTAGTACCCGCTAGTGACCCATGTATGGATTAAATAAATCAAAATGAGTAAAAAAATGTAGAAAATTGACTTATTTATACCTCTTTATTCCCATTACTACCAGATCTACTCTGACCAGGAGTGGTAGTAGCAGTTATGGGGAGTTTAGCCCCCTATTTACGTGCATGTGGAATTGGATACATTAAAATAATTAAGTTTTCTAAAACAAGTAATTTTACAATTGTATAAGTTAAGTTTAGAATTATGTAAACAAAGGATAATCGAATAAATATTAGTTTAGAAATATTTTAGCAAAATATAAACAATGATTTAAATTCCATTGAAATATGTACGCCATTGGAATGTAACAAAATCATACAAAATTTATGTCATCAGAATTCCACAGATACCAAAATCATTCGATATTGCATCATTGCAAATCACCTGATATTTGATGAATATTTTAGCTTAAGGAACACGTAGACACTTACAAAACAATTATAAAAAGACCCATTTAGCTGAAAAGCTTCAGTTGGGGCCAATTCCCCCCTAACTCGACAGACGGAGCGAAATCTCTCCCTAACTCGACACAATGGGGAGAAGTCACTGTCCGAAGACACAAAATCATATATCAGGTCTGTCTCTTATTTTCGTTTCATATTTTCTCTCTCCCTCTCAACACAACAAGTTTCAATCACAGACATTGTTTTAAACAAAACTGCTACAAATTTGACAACTCCAAACGAACAAAATATAAACAAAACTTACGCACCAGCAAACACAACTACCAACAGACACATACAGTCATCACATCAATGAAAGAACAATTGACTATTACTATATTAATTGTAATATCTTGTATATAAAGTTTTTTCTTTTATAAATTTTATCTTCTTCTTTTGTTTTCTACGGAAACTACATTTTCGTAGTCTTATACATTTAAATTGTGGGGATACAAAACTCGGATCTTCTTCACACACACAAACACCGAGCAAACAAGGTCCCCACGCAGTTATGGTCCCATTATGAGTTAAATAGATAAGAAATAAGATTTAAAAATGTGTTGAAATATGAGTCTTTGGCATAGAATATCCAAAAATGCCGAAAAATCCAACCGACCAACCGACCAACCAACCATCAACTTAGTACACAGGAAGTGTTTGTACGTATATGTGTATGTGTGTGTGTATATGTGGTGTGTGTGTGTGTGTGTATGAGAGAGAGAGAGAGAGAGAGAGAGAGAGAGAGAGCTAATGATTTCGACTTAGTGATGTTAGCGTAGAGTTAGTAAAATACGTTCATTTCTATATATGAAGTTAAGTGAGGTAGAGTCTATCTGCGATTGAACATAGCAATCACGCCGTTGGTTGGTTGGTTGGACTTTACTGCATGTCAACCCTTGTTGGGTTATTTTATGCCGAGGATTTTTCGTTTATTTAAATCTATTTGGGTATTACATTTTTATTATATCTTTAATTTTTAAACTCATTTTAACAAATTTTTCAAAACATTTTTTCATCATTTTTAACTCATTTACTAACAGGTACTAATTCTCCGTGTCGGAGTGGGTCTGGGAATAATGGAGATAAAAGGATACTTCATCCCCCCCCCAAGCTCCAGAATTTGATGCAGTTTAACGGATCGTCACCAACGGTTAACAGGTGGTCCCATTGGGGTTGGGGGGTGTTACCCCTCTACAGAGGTGCAGTTGGTATATTCTACAACCTCAGCCGCCAGAGTGGTGAGTGTATGAGATAATGATTTCAACTTGATGTAGGTAGTCTTGGGTCAGTAAAAAATGAGATTATTTCTATATATAGAGTTAAGTGAGGGCGTTTCTGTGATTGGACATAGCAATCACGTGACGCACCCAGAATTTTCAGCGCCATATTCAATAATCATCTACGGACTAGTTCCATGACAAGCCGACCAAGAAATTATCTCTGAGGTGACTGAATCAAAAGAAGATACCAAGATATCCTCAATTTCCCTCTCTATTCAGACAAGTAGATCTCTCAAACCTCTCTTCTCTCACCCCCCTCTCTCTCTCTTCTTATATTATATATATATATATATATTATATATGTGTGTGGTGTGTGGTGTGTGGTGTGTGTGCAGAAAGTTTGTAGAAAAAACAAGATGTTATAGAAAAAACAAATGGAATTGTTTAAAATATATTCACGGAGGCTAAAATTTCGAATATTAATAAGGATCACTGCGAATTTGTCAACATTACAGATTCTGAAACTTTCCATCTTCATCAATTGTACTGTTGGACTTATTATATTTTTAAAACTTGCTTTTGTAGCTGGAACATATTCTTGAACATTTTGATATTTGTATACACTTTTTTACTTCAAACTCTTTTGAGCTTTTTTAATGATAAAAATGCTTCTAATTTTTAAAAATAAAATTTATTCTATCTCTTAACATAGAATACGCATTTTAAATTTTTTTTGAAAATTCCGGCCCTGATCGACAGCGTTTTGTGCCTCGTGATTAACGATCTATTTATTTCGCCTTTCCTATTATACATAGTTACTTTGATAAAGACCTCTTTATATGGTCGAAACAGATTTCTGTCAGCAAAACTATTAACATCTTGTTTTTTCTACAAACTTTCTACACATACTGTCGGATTCATATCCCTTTTACTTTTCATATATATATATATATATATATATATATATATATATATATAGGAACGACGTTTATAGTTAGTCATTGTTCAGTTGTTTAATAAACCTTTAGAATTGAACCGAGTTTTAATTCATTTATTTATAAATACCCTACAAACGATAATAATCATCGTTAATTGTCGGTTGTAAATCATGCTCGCTGCAACAATTTAGTTGCAAATGAAATTAACCTGAACACATTTGTTCAGACCTATTTGTAAATAAAGTATATCCTGGTCGAGATATATAAGCAAAATAATTCACGACAGTTTAACACGAATAAAATATCTATTATTGAGTAAAACTTAATACAGAAGAAAAACAAATATTGTAGTATAGTTTATACATTGCTTTATAAATGAGAAGTACCTTATCTGTTGATAATATTTTTGTTGGTAAGTTAAAGAAGTAAGAGTATTTGTATTAGAATGTTCCTGAAGTTGTGGGTTAAGTAAGAAAGTGTTTTAACTGATATGTTAAAATTGAGTACTTGTGTGAAGTGTTGTAAGAAATTGTGAAAGCAAGAAAACCACCTGTCACGTATTCAGGAGAACGCAAATGAACGTTGGTTAAAGAAGAAATTGTTTTAACTGACATGTGTGAGGATTAAAATAAAATTCAAATAAAAGAAAAACTCCCATGAGCTCTTTTGAAAGGGGTCCAAAAATTCAAGGTAATATCAATCCTTTGAAAGTCTCTCCAGCAAACGAAATGCAATTCCTTTCCCAACTGAACACGCCACTCTCACATCAAATAGCAGTCGTCAGATTTCACTTGCCGTTCAAACTCTTTCTTCCTCACTCGCCCTGTCAGCGACAGTCCGTCTTTATTTCTGCTCGTTCGAATGCGCTTATGTAAATTCGGATATACTTTATTTGGGTCTCTACTAACAATACCTCAGCTACGAGGAGGTAGCGAGTTCGACTATCCGTAGCCGCTCACCACAGGCCAAACATATCCTGATGCGCTTTGTTTGTGGGGGCTGGGAATCCGCTTGTTCATAGGGCTGCCTTTCAGTCTCGTCACATGAGCCTTCGCCGGAAGAACCCTCCGAGCATGTGCGGGACAAAAAGGACCCACTTCCGACTTCCAAGATTATCACTCGGTCATTCTGACTTAGGCCTTAACTACGTCAAGACACTACTACTGGCCAGGGTGATATTTCCTTGCCACGTGGTGGCCATGGTCCGTGAATAAAGCCTAAATCTTAAAATTACCTTTTGTCTTTGTCTCTTCATTTTCCCTAGCACCTATATGATTGCCCCAACCCCATTGCTCTTATGGCAAGCCCAAACCTTTTTATCATATGGGTGCTAGAAGGCTCTGACTGAGGGTCTACATGTCCTGGGAATGACGGTAAACTCACTGATGGTGAGGTTCCAGTTTTGGAGGTTTGGGGAATGTGGAGCACCCCTTCATCACCATTGCTCCCTGGTCCACTCGGACTCGGAGTGGTAGTACCTGTTAGGGTCCCATCTATGGGTTAAATAGAAAAACATGAGTTGATAAACAAAATTGTATTATCCATTAAGAATTGGTTTATTTCAAAACTTTATCGGCATTAAATAACACACTGAGGTTGATATGCCGTAAAACAAAAACAAACAAACAAACATCTTCATTTTCTTCCTTTGAATTCCTTTTCGACGTGACCACCAAATAAGATGGGGTTAAAAGCAAACCCTAGGAACACGCAAAGGAAAAGTTAGGAATCAATGCAGTTTGGCAACGGTAGTGTCGCAGGAGTTGATGGGTAGCACTCCAAACGTTGCCAAACTGCATCGGTTCCTTACCTTTCAACAGCTCATCCACAGCTCATCCTCCATATGAACCCACACAGTCTAAGTAGTTACCCCCCCCCCAAAAAAAAAAACACATTTTGACACTACTCCATCGTCTCTCGTAGACGGAAGGCTGCCAAACAGGAACACGCACCAATAATAACCACAGCCACCTTTAAACCTAAAACACAAAACCTCTTGCTACCCCATGTTAAAATTGAGTTTTTGTGTGAGGTGTTATAAGAAATTGTGATAACAGGAAACCCATCTGTCATGTAGACAGAAGAACGCAAATGAACGTCTTACATGTTCAAACAAAACGTTCAACGAGAGAAAGATTTTTGTTTTTACGCTTCCGCGTTCTATGAATGCTTGGCACACCACCTAGTGGCCAAATCGAGAAACACGTGTGAAAGTAAGGAATTTAAATCCTCCGGAGGTATGGATAGAGTAACGGTTACTGTTAAAGAAAGGAAAGTTGGCAGTTCGAGTTCAAATTCTAGATAAGGCTGCTTGCATTTCACTTATAATGATCTCGAAGTTAGTGTACTATCACATCTAAGAAATAGAATTACCCTGTTCTAGAAAGAGACACGTGTGTCATCATTCCCCCAAATAACTCTTCCTTATTGTGCCAACATAATCTAGTGGGCCTGGGACCAGCTATCCCCTCCCTAGAGAGTAGAAGTCCGATATTAAAAGAAAACAGACTATGGCGGTGAACGAGAAAGGAAAAAGAGCAAGACATTGTCTTGCCTGCCGGAATCGAACCCACGTCCTCCGCATGAGAAAACAAATGCGATTTAGGAACTGGACGGACGCGAGGTTCGACTGATGTACCCGGATGTTTGAGTAATATGCCGATAAATAATCAAATCGAGCAGAGAGACAGGCAGAGAAGCTTTCGGCTTACGTGAGACGGCAGACAGAAAATTTTATTTTGACGACGGAGACGGAGACAGAGACGGATTTTAAGCTGTTGGTCGAAGACTGTGTTGACCAAAAGAAAGTTTGGCCTGCAAAAAGACAGTGAACTCGCTTCTCCCCCCCCCCCTCAGCAGGAACTTGTTGAAGCAAATATCTATTTTGCCCCTCTATTCCCCCCCCCTTCTATACAGACCAAATATGTTTTATTGCTATTCTAACAGCTAAGCCAAAGATATCAGTTCCGAATTTTACGAACATTTAGCAAGTTAAATTCTTTAATTCTTTTTAATTGACCATCCAATTTCTCCCACGGATGTACCAAATTTTCTTGGTATCTTTTTTATCTGTATGACGGGATATTTCAAAGTTTACTATCTATTCATCTCAGAACTCATTCTATTCAAATAAAATCCTATCATTATAATAATCTGAGTCCTTCTGCTCAATTATAATGAACTAACCATCAGTGGCTTGCAGTAGGTTCGCAGTGGTGGAAGATACGATGTGAGCGCTTTAAAGTAGGAAAAGAGTTAAAGATTTTCAGTACTGACATACAAACAAGTAAGCAATTGAAAATGTTGTATACCCTTCTCATTTCTTACTTCTATTCTTCTATTCTTCTTCTGGCGTCTCTTCTATCGTCTTGGTGGTCGGTCGCACTTAACTCATTTCTTCTTCTAATCAGTCTTGTTACCAAGACATTCCTTAATCACAAGACCGTGTTATTTTTCTTAAACTTTTATTTACTTCACTAAACATTTCATATAACTAAATATCTGACTAACATAGCGCGCGTATGCAGAGTGAGTTACAGTTAAGGCAGGACATCTTCACTGCCTGACGTCCAACTGAAAACTGAGGACTCAACCAGGTCCCACGTGACTTCACATATTTCGCGGGCTTTCTGTACTATTCCATGGAAAGTCCCGCCCGTGATATGAAAAGGGCCATCCCTCTAGAAATACAGTAATCTTATGCAACCGCATAGATTATGTAACAAAAAGAATAAAATAAGTAAAACATTTATATACAAAAATTAAAATTCACACGTAATTTGAAAATTATTACTTATTGACAAAAATATATAAATACATAAAAGACGTCTGTTCAGTTCGTTTGTTTTATTTATGACTAGCAGAACTAGCCGGCATTTCCTGGTATGTAAAAATAAATCTCTTATCTCCATTTATAATTAGATTATTAGTAATTTTTTTCTATGTATTTGTTTTATCATCTTTTATTCTTTATATATTCTTGTTTTTAAGTTGTTTATTTTTATTATAATTATTGTTTGTAATATTTATTTGTCTTTTATTTGTTTTTTTATTATGTTTTATTAATTTGCTTTATTTTTTATCACTTTTTACATCAATTTCTTAACTTATCATTGATATCATTGATTTATACCCTTATATTTTTATTTAACTTTTTCTTTGGAAAATGAGGGCTAAAATTTTTCTTTCTTTCTTCTTATATATATATATATATATATATATATATATATAAGAAATTTGAAAAAACAAGTGTTCCAAAAATAAGATGAATTTATTTATCGACGTGGGTATGACGTTAAACTCTATCTGATGGTGGAATTCCAATTCGGAAGCTCTTGGGAATGTGGAGTACCCCTTCATCGCCAATACTCCCAGGTCGAATCTGTTAGCTTTAAAAATATTGAACCATATGACCTTAAGGCACCCCTTCCGCGATCTCGATTCGTGGGGACACTTTTCTCATTTACACTGTAAAAATCCGCTTGTTTATTATGGGTTAGGGGTTAGTTTTATAATTAAAAAAAAAACCTCTAAAAATCGTCTGTAAAAAATTAACCGGAATTTGACGGTTTTAATGGAAAAATGTCCCCACGAATCGGGTGTCTTAAGGTCATATGGTCCAAAATAATGAGTATCTGTCAACGATCAATAAAACGAACACCTCGTCGCCATAAAATAACCCAACATGAGTTGACATACCATAAAACCCACCCAACCAAACCAAATTTTAAGCAAAATTCACCTTATTTATTGAATGGCACTTGTATGTGTCTACCATTTTTCGGTGACGATATTTCTATTTTTCCTAAAATAAATCCTGAAAATTTACACTGCGTCTTCAGTTACCCTGCTTACAAAATTACACCTAATTTTAGCGGAAGCACTTTAGGCACGAGATAGTATTTAGAGCAAGTGTATAAGCCAAATAGAATGAACTGTATCAACTATTTGCGTCTAGCAAAAGTATTTTCGTTTTATAAACAGCTGTAAGATTTTTTGTCTTTATTTTGTTTTTATTATCCTTACCGGAGAGTCGGTTAAATCGAAGTTAACGGACCTAAATTCCACCATCGTATGTCACCCCGCCGAAAGAAAGAAAAAAAAATTCGGGGAATTAACCGAATTTAATGAAATTTTCAGTGCTGATATATTAATGAATAAAAGATATAATGTGCCAGTTATTTTATTTAAAAAAAACTTTTACATTTTTCAGGTCAGTTAACTTCGAACCACGTATCTTTGAGAATCTGTGTTACGCCACAATGATACTTGGTTCAAAGTTAACTGAGCTGAAAAAATGTAAAGGTTTTAAAATAAAATAACTGGTGCATTATATTGTTTATTCATTAATATATCAACACTGAAAATTTCATTAAATTCGTTAATTTCCTGATTTTTTGTATTTTTTTTTCTTTCGGCGGGTTGAGATACGATGGTGGTATTTAGGTCCGTTAAGTTCAATTTAACCGGAGAGTCAGTGTGTCTCCATTCCATGGATTATCTATTTAATTCAGGCTCGTTGTGGTAAACCCATGTTAATACATTTGTAAAAAAAATATCAATACTAAAACATGCTTTTCCTTATCTAACTAGTACTACCACTCCGAGTCAGTGTGGACCTGGGAGTAATGGAGATGAAGAGGTACTTAACATTCCCCAGATCTCCAGAATTAGAACTTCACCACTAGATGCAGTTTAACGTTATACCTAAGATACTATGACCCGCAGCCACTGGCATTCTTCCGTAAATTTCACACGGTAGGCACTTCTTAAACACTAAGAACTAGATGACATACCTTTGTTCAAGGCCGAGACCCTGTTTGATTTTCCGGCATTTTAAATAGCCTCAAAACAAATATTTTTACTAGAGCAAATATATTTCAATTCTAAACAATGCAGAGATTTCATCTATGGAGATAAATATTTGACTTTCCTTTCAAAAATTACCCATATATATATATATATATAAGGATGTGAAAACAACACAATATGCTGTTAAAGTGAAAAGATTTTATATCATATTCATAGCTAATATTGAACAATATTTCGATTTATAAAAATCATCTTCAGACCTTGTTTATACTCCAGACTTATCAATAGCGGAGACGAAAATGATAAGGCTGGAGTATAAACAAGCTCTGAAGATTATTTTTATAAATAGAAATATTGTTCAATATTAGCTATGAATATGATATAAAATCTTTTCACTTTAACAGCATATAGTGTTGTTTTCATATCCTTTTATCTATACTCATACCGTCGGATTCATTTCCTTTCTCTTAACTTATATATATATATATATATATATATATATATTATTTTTACTTGAATACAACGCATGTAATAAAATTCGATACTTTTTCTTATAGAAAATAAACTTGACAAGTGTAATCCCAGTAAACCGGACTTCAGCAGACGCAGTGAAACACTAGTGAAACACTTTTATCGCCTCGGCCACAGTACACAGCTGACCATCCTGAATTAAGCTTGTCAAGCGATACTACGCGCCTCTACCATAACAAATATCCAAAATCTTATTCACTTCGAAGGGCATTCGGGCTGTTTGTTGTTATTATTCTCTCAATATTACCTATTATGGTAGAGGCGCGTAGTATCGCTTGACAAGCTTAATTCCGCTAGGATGGTCAGCTGTGTACTGTGGCCGAGGCGATAAAAGTTTCACTAGTGTTTCACTGCGTCTGCTGAAGTCCCGGTTTCGATTTCTGTCGGAGGGAAATCGTTAGTATATACGCTGATGAGACTTAATAAAGTCGAAACAGTCTGTACGGTATTCTACACATCGAGCCATCCTTTACTATTACACTTGTCAAGTTTATTTTCTATAGAAAAAGTATCGAATTTTATGCGATACATGCGTTGTAAGTGCCTTCAAGTAAAAATTTAATATATACTTTATCAGCAACGTTTCTAAATAAACAAACATCCAAAAATCTTATATATATATAAGAAATTGGCTTAAATCGGTCATATTAGCAGTTATAGATATATTTCCACCCATATGTATATGTACAGAAATCAATTCTACCATTTCATACATAATTAATAAATTATTGTACACTGAGTTCTCAAATTGAACCAGAACAACTTTCAGTCCGTTGTTAAACAAGGCCCACCTTAGAATTATTAACACCAACTAATATGGTGATGAGAATCCAACTCACTAACAATGGTTAGCTATCACAATGCAGGTGTAAAGAAAAAAAATAATACGGTAACAATGGTGTTGTGTGTTAACCTGTATTTTATTCTTGAATTTTCGAGATAAAATCTTTTTTTCAAAAGATTACTGGAACTGAAGTATATACCAATATATACACAATGTTTTAAGCAAATTATAAAACTCTCTTATATATATATATATATATATATATATATATATATATATATATATATATATGTGTGTGTGTGTGTGTGTGTGTGTGCAGTTTAATAGCTGACTAAATAGACACATTCACCATCACATGATATGGAAATAGGAAGTGTTTTAGACTTTCCCAGAAAGAAACATGTATGTTTTCATTGTACATATCTGTACATCCGTAATCGTATAAGAATAAAGTAAAGTAAAAGTCGACGAGGCGTCCTAAAGTCGGTATCAGCCAGTCAGCGAGGGAGTCTATCCCCTTTTCAATAGCGCTAGACCAAGGAGATTATTTTTTAGCATCTGAGGTGGAGCACCACACCTACCATCAGCTCCTTACTTTACCGCACAGATCCCTTTGCTACTCATAACGCTGAGTTGGCGAGGACAGGTATCGAACTAGGAACCTTGTGGTTTCTAGCCGAACGCTCTACCGACTGAGCTAACCCGGCCCCTTTAAGAATAAGAATAATCATACCATATTGCTTGTGTTTAGTCATGGTAAGGTTAGAATTAAAACCGCGATAAATGACTTTCCCAGGAAAAGAAAAAGACAGTTATTGCTGTTTAAGATTAGACCGTTTCTTTAACAAAGTCAGCATTGTATCTACATAGCACAATAGCACAAGATATTGAAATAAAAAGGTCCATATGACCTTTAGGCACCCGTTTTGCGATCTCGTTTCATAAGGACATTTTTTTCATTTACACCGTCAAAATCCGGTTGTTTGTTAACAGACGATTTTTAGAGTTTATTTTAATTAATACCCTGACCCCTAACCCTAACCCCTAACAAACAACCGGATTTTGACGGTATAAATTTAAAAAAAATGTCCTGATGAAACGATATCGAAAAAGGGGTGCCTAAAGGTCATATGGTTCATAAAAATGCTGAACTCGGCAAGCGTCGACTTTTGTGATATTTGAAGAAATTGCAATCTCTCTGCTACTGTGAAATATGTGAACATAGTTACATAAAATGTTACATAATTATTAGATCCCTAATACTTATATAAGGTAGTATAGAAACACAATGGCGATTAGTGCAGCTTTTGAGAGTGAGTGACGGCGCTTGACCTCACTCTCACCTTGCCTTCCGGGGATAAATCGTGAGAACCGGAAGGCATAGAAGACCCTGTCTTCCGGTTTAAGGATAGTAAGTAAGTCTCAGTCAGTTAGCAAGTAGGAGCCGAGCCCCTATAGGATGTAAGTCGATCTGCGCAGATGTCTGGTGGGGATTTAACAATAAAATAAGATCAAAAGTAAATCGAAGTCTTGTGTTTATTATCTAAAAACTAACAATGACACAGGGCTTCTGATAACGAGAAACCCCTAACAGAAAACCAGACCGAAATCCCCAAGTCAACTCCAGACGCAAGATCTTAGAAGATGCCAGACCAAGTCAAGATGTTAGAAGAAATAACAAAGCCGACCAGAAGAAAATACGACCAGAAGTAAGAAGTAAGAAAGGGTATGCAACAAAAATCCACTCACCTTGCAATAAAGGGGATTACAGAAAATTCTATAAAAAAACAACAAAAATAAACTAATCCGATTTTGTAATGAATGGAACGTCAATTTCATTTTCAGAATACAAGGTGTGTCAGACTAAGAATAGGACACTCATACATTACCCATTCATACCTCCTCAAAAAAGAAGCAGCCCCATATTGCATACCATGCCAAAAACCCTACACAATCAAACACATATTAACATAATGTAGCAACCTAAAACAAATACGAAAAGAATACTACCAAACAACAAATCTAAAACAGATATTCTACCAAATAAACCCAGAAAAACTACTCGGATACATAAAGAAGCACACATCTACAACAAAATCTAAAAATCTTCCAAAAAAATGAAAACACAAAAATATATGTTAAAAAAAATCATCTAAAAGTTTCATTCACAAAAAATATGTCAAAAAAAAAAAAAAAACCTTTAGAAAATTAAACATTATCACCAATTCATTTCAAAAAACGTAGTCGGCATTAAATGACCCATTAAGGTTGATATGCCGTAAAACAAGAACGAAATCAAAATCAAAACAAGGTGTGTCATAAAAATACCGGGTTTGAAGCTGTATTTACCAAGATAGAAATGAACAATGAATAGAACGGTAATTTTTTAGACTACAACGTGTAATAAAAGTACAAAAAAGTCTATTGATTAGAATGTTTACACGTAAGTACTATTTTAACATAACAATTATTTCTTGTTAATTGCAAACAAAAAAGAAGAAAAAGAAGAAAGAATAAAAAAGAGAGAAAAAAAAAGCAAAAAACAAAAATGTCCAATTGTGCCAATCCTTGTTTTGATTGATTTTTACTGTCATCTTGAATTTTGATTTTATCCACTTAGTGTTTCGCGGCATCCAGAATATGTACAGCGCTGATCGATGTCGGTTTTTTTCTTGGTCAACCTACGTGTGTCCACGTGTATGTGTTCACATGAGAACGCCACTTATGAGTTCGTCTTTGCTTCTCCGGCAATATCTAGCAAGTCTTGCTTGGATGGTTTGTGAGAGTGGGGCAAGTGGCTGTACAACAGCTTTTTTTGTGGGGTGCTGCTTCCATTATTTGTTTAAGAAAATACGCTGCATCTTTGTGTAGTTCCCATCTAACTTTTTCTCTAAACACTTTGTAAGATAACGATTAAAAAAGAAAGATTAAATATATTTTTTATTTACGAGACCTAACTTTCAAAATGTAAGACGTCCTAATACCAACTTGATAAAAATATGTTTTTACTCTATATTAAAAAGGCTAAGCATTTTTTCGTTAGTTTTGAATGCGTATTGATCCCCTATATAGAGAACAATAAGCGTCTTCGTAATTTTTTTTTTGTGTCTTAAAATGAACTTTACATTTTTTTGTAAAGAGAATTCAATGACGGAACATAAGTAAAACAAACAAAAAATCAATATTTTTATCAAGTTTTTAAATATATTTTTATCTTTCTCTTTGTCCCTCAGCCGGATGTTCCATCTTCCGGGCGAGGACAATACAACACTGTAAGCAATCTGAGTCTTTGGTTTATCCAAATTACTTGATTAGGAAGTAGATGACCCGAAAAGGGTTGATATGCCATAAAATAAATCAATCAACCATGTAATTCATATTCTATGTGTAATACATTGCTATGTTTAATATCTATCTCTACTGAATGATATCTATCTCTATCTAATTCATATCTATATTTGATATATATCACTACTTCACACCTCCCTCTAATTCTTATCTATGTTTATATCTATCTACGTCATACTTCCATCTAATACATTTCTATGTCTTATATCTATGTCTACTTATATCTACATCTAATTAATATTTATGTTTAATATATATCTATACTTCATATCTGTATCTAATAAACTTAATTGGGCGACCATTTAAACAACAGCAGGTATCGTAAGCAACCTGAGTCCTTTGTTTATCAAAGTGACTTGATTCGGCATTAAATGAACCGAAAAGGGTTGATATGCCGTAAAACAAAACTACTAACAATCCCTTCAAAGCATGCCGTTAGGTTCTTTTTGTTGTCAACCATTAACCCCTTTCTTACGGGTTGTATGGGTGTTAAATGCACTCCTATAATTGGGTATACAGGCTAAATATACCCTGCACCCTTTGCGTACCAGAACATCAGGAACAATATCATTCTTTAAATTATAAATGATGCATTGGAAGTTTCACTGTGAAGACAGGCCTCTTGGGAACAGATTGGGTATATTTGGGATAGGTTGGATTTTAGGCATATCAAATCTTATTGGATTATTTTATGCCGAAAACGTTTTGTTTTTATTCATTCTTGATAGGTACTCAATTTTTTTAAAAGCTCATTTTTTAAACACATTTTTTCAAGCTCTTTTTTATCTATTTAACCCATAGATGCACCCTAACAGGTACTACCACTTGGGTAGAGTGGACCGGGGAGTAATGGCAATGAAGGGGTACTCCACTTTCCCCAGAGTTCCAGAATAGGAACTTCACCATCATATAGAGTAAGTCATGCCCAGGACCCTCAGGACCCTCAGTCACCGCCTTCTATCACCCATATGATTAAAATTGCTGTCTGCCCTGTCGGCTGGGGATTTAGAATACACTGACTGTACCTCTGTAAGACATCCCGCAATTGGGCCACCTGTTGGCCTTGGGTGACGATCTGTGATGCTTAATGATGGAACCCAGTTGGCTGAGCTGTCCATGACACGCAACATTCCACTTTGGCCCTTATTTAAGCTATACGGACTATCGGACCCCCTCCGTTTAATCGGCTGGTCACGTCAAGACCTAGCAACTATATGATTGTCTTAACCCCATGACCCTTGTGGCAAGATTTATCATATGGGTGCTAGAAGGTGGTGGCTGAGGGTCTACATGTCCTGGGAATGACGTTAAACTCTATCTGATGGTGAGGTTCCAGTTTTGGAGGTATGGGGAAGGTGAAGCGCACCTTTATCACCATTGCTCCCAGGTCCACTTTGACCCGAGTGGTAGTACCTATTAGGGTCCTATCTATGGGTTAAATAGGAAAATGTGTTTATTAAAAAAAAATTGAGTATCCATTAAGAATGAATTTATTTCAAAACTTTGTCGGCATTAAATGACCCACTGAAGTTGATATGCCGTAAAACAAACCAAAGCAAACCCTACGACGGTAACCATTACATCACACACCTCCAATTATCACATCATAGAACTCACCCTTCTCCTTTTTTAAAAACATATCTTGACGACATCGACTTTAATGCGACTAACACAAGTATGACGTGACACAAGTACAATTTCTTAAGCACTGTTTAACAGGTTTGAATTCGGAATTTTCCTTCTCCTAGACCAGTTGCCTAACCAAGGTTAAAGATCCAAGTCTGCCTCATTATCTAAGCCTCGTCTTGGATTTGAACTTGTCTTGCCGTGTCTATTTCCTACGACGCTAGCAATTGCACCACGCACCTCCAATTATCTCATCATAGAACTCACCCTTCTCCTTTTTTAAAACATGATGATGACATCCACTTCAGTGCGACTAACACAAGTACGATATGACACAAGCAGTGTTTAACAAGTTTGAATTCGGGGTTTTCCATCTCCTAGATTGGTTGTCTAAGGTTAAAGATCCCAACCTTCTTCACTATTTACCCATAGCCGGAGGGAGAATATATGGTTTCATACCTTTCCCAAGTGTATTAGCGCAAGTATGATGTGACACAAGGGCAATTCCTTAAGCAGTATTTACAGGTTTGAATTTCTTCTCCTAGACTGGCCAGGGTAAAGATCCCAGCCTTCTTCACTATTTACCCATAGCCGGAGGGAGAATATTTGGATTCATACCTTTCCCAAGTGTATTAGCGCAAGTATGATGTGACACAATGGCAATTCCTTAAGCAGTATTTACAGGTTTGAATTTCTTCTCCTAGACTGGTTTCCTAACCAAGGTTAAAGATCTCAGGCCGCCAAGTGTATTAGCGCCCAAGGCCTAGGATTCATACCCCAAGTGTATTAGCGCAAGTATGATGTTGGCAATTCCTTAAGCAGTATTTACAGGTTTGAATTTCTTCTCCTAGACTGGTTTCCTAACCAAGGTTAAAGATCTCAGCCTTCTTCACTATTTACCCATAGCCGGAGGGAGAATATTAGGCAAGTGTATTAGCGCAAGTATGATGTGACACAAGGCACAATTCTTTATTACCGCGGGCTTACCTTCTCCTAGACTGGTTTCCTAACAAGGTTAAAGATCTCAGCCTTCTTCACTATTTACCCATAGCCGGAGGGAGAATATTAGGATTCATACCTTTCCCAAGTGTATTAGCGCAAGTATGATGTGACACAAGGCAATCCTTAAGCAGTATTTACAGGTTTGAATTCTTCTCCTAGACTGGTTTCCTAACCAGGTTAAAGATCTCAGCCTTCTTCACTATTTACCATAGCCTCATACCTTTCCTAGCGCCCTTAAGCCCTAACCCTTATAGGATTCATACCTTTCCCAAGTGTATTAGCGCAAGTATGATGTGACACAAGGGCAATTCCCTAAGCAGTATTTACAGGTTTGAATTTCTTCCCTAGACTGGTTTCCTAACCAAGGTTAAAGATCTCAGCCTTCTTCACTATTTACCCATAGCGGAGGGGAATATTAGGATCATACCTTTCCCAAGTGTATTAGCGCAAGTATGATGTGACACAAGGGCAATTCCTTAAGCAGTATTTACAGGTTTGAATTTCTTCTCCTAGACTGGTTTCCTAACCAAGGTTAAAGATTCAGCCTTCTTCACTATTTACCCATAGCCGGAGGGAGAATATTAGGATTCATACCTTTCCCAAGTGTATTAGCGCAAGTATGATGTGACACAAGGGCAATTCCTTAAGCAGTATTTACAGGTTTGAATTTCTTCTCCTAGACTGGTTTCCTAACCAAGGTTAAAGATCTCAGCCTTCTTCACTATTTACCCATAGCCGGAGGGAGAATATTAGGATTCATACCTTTCCCAAGTGTATTAGCGCAAGTATGATGTGACACAAGGGCAATTCCTTAAGCAGTATTTACAGGTTTGAATTTCTTCTCCTAGACTGGTTTCCTAACCAAGGTTAAAGATCTCAGCCTTCTTCACTATTTACCCATAGCCGGAGGGAGAATATTAGGATTCATACCTTTCCCAAGTGTATTAGCGCAAGTATGATGTGACACAAGGGCAATTCCTTAAGCAGTATTTACAGGTTTGAATTCTTCTCCTAGACTGGTTTCCTAACCAAGGTTAAAGATCCCAGCCTTCTTCACTATTTACCCATAGCCGGAGGGATATTTGGATTCATACCTTTCCCAAGTGTATTAGCGCAAGTATGATGTGACACAAGGGCAATTCCTTAAGCAGTATTTACAGGTTTGAATTTCTTCTAGACTGGTTCCCTAACCAAGGTTAAAGATCCCAGCCTTCTTCACTATTTACCCATAGCTGGAGGGACATATTTGGATTCATACTTCTCCAAGTGTATTAGATCTATGTGAAATGTAAACAGCCTCTTCATGGATTTGAACTCGTCTCGCCGTGTCCATTTCCTCCGACAGTAACCATTACACAAAGCGCCTCCAATAAACGCATTATAGAACTCGCCCTCCTCCTTTAAAAAAAAACCCCAAAAAACATAGGATGACGACATCGACTTCAGTGCGACTAGCAAAATAAATGTCGCACTTGATTCAGAGGCTCACCGTTACGCATTAGCGAAAACGTAATGACATCATTTCACGTTGTCACGTGTTCTTACGTCATCAATTTCTGCAATACAATCTCAATCTTGACACTGTGAACTGTTGTGTAAGGTTACCGCGTATCAAGTTACCTAATAACGTCAATTTGATAATCAATATTAATCAAACGAAACTAATGAAGCCGGCAAGCGACACATTTAAAAAAAAAAAAATTTCAACTACCTGTGGAAAAAAAAAGCATGGATATACAGTGGTTTGTTTAGTTTTACGGCATATCAACCTCAGTGGGTCATTTAATGCCGAAAATGTTTTGAAATAAATTCATTCTTAATGGATATTCAATTTTGTTTATAAACTCAGTTTTTTCTATTTAACTCATAGATGGGACCATAATAGGTACAACCAATCCAATGGTACCTTGAGTCACGAGTTTGATTCTTTCTGCTCGTAACTAAATTTCATCGTATATCAAATCAATTTTCCACAAGAAAAGAAGTGCTATATATATATATATATATATATATATATATATATATATATATATATATATATATAACCGGTGCACACACACACACACACACACACTATATATATATATATATATATATATATATATATATAAAAACGGTGCACGCACACACACACACACACACACACACACATATATATATATATATATATATATATATATATTTACTTGAGTTTAATTTGTTCTGCTAGTAACTCACTTTCCTCGTATATCAAATCTATTTTCTCTCAGAAAGGAAGTGCTATATATATATATATATATATATATATATATATATATATATATATATATATATATATATTTGGAGGATATGTGCTTTTTAATTTTAGTCAGGCCTAATTTTTTGAAAGTTAATTCATTTATGTTTAATTAGGCGGGATTTAAACTACTTAAATGTGAGGCTAAACAATCGAGAAAAATCAATCTCTGAATATATATTTTCTCGATGTTAACCTCACATTTAAGTAGTTTAAAATTCCGCCTAATTAAACATAAATGAATTAACTTTCAAAAAAATTTAGGCCTGACTAAAATTAAAAAGTATATATATATATATATATATATATATATATATATATATATATATATATATATATATATTGCTGCTCTTGGCTTATGAGTTTAATTTGTTTTGCTTGTAACTCAATTTCATCGTATATATTCTCAATTTTTCCCATTGAAATAAACTGAAATGGCATTAATCTATTGCAGATCTCCAAAAGCATCCTATTTTTTCTTAATTTTTTTTATATAAGATAACGACACCATATTGTATAAAAACACAATGAAATAGAACGTAATGCTTTATGTGCTGTAAGAGTGAAGTCAACGGAAACCTTGTGGTTCCTAGCCGAACGCTCTCTTCTATTTTTTTTTTTTTTACAAATGATATTTTTCTATGGCGTAATAAATTTGTAAACATAAATGTTTTTAGTGAACTTATTAACATAAGTGTATCTGAAAGTCACTCCTACCTCAAATTTTATCTCCAAACATATGGCAAAAACATCCAAGTGACAGCTCGTAATTAGGAAAAATCGTAAGTTGGGGCATTCGTAAGTTAAGGTAGCACTGTAATTCAAATGCTATCAGAAAAAAATCTTAAGAAAAGAAAGTAAATAAGATTTTAAGAATAAAAAAAAATATTCCTAGGTTATCAATCAATATACAAAGTGTCTAAAAGAAATAGGTTAGATAAAATTTATCTAAAACTCTATTTAAGATAGTCAAGTTACTATGTAAACTTTATTCACTATCTGAGTCAAAAGAAGATGTGATGTATTGAATTCCAAGTCACGTTGGATTAATGGAATATGACAAAACTGATTCAGGTGCAAAATATGTTATGAATAAAAAAATTGATGAAAACTTCAAGATCCTATATAAAGATCTAAAGAACCAAATAAAAATATTTACCAAGCAAAAATGGAAACAACGTTGGAATAGTAGTACACATGACAAATTATTATCAATTTAGCCAACAGTAGGACCGCCCTGTCGGCTGGGGCGTTAGAATGCACCGACTGCATCTCTGAAGAGGGGTAAGACTCCCCCAATGGGGCCACCTGTTGGCCGTGGGTGGCGACCCCTGATGCTTAAGGATAGAGCCCAGGTGGATAAGCAGTTCATGACATGCAATACTCCACTTTGGCTCTATCTTGGGCTAGACGGGTGGTCGGAGAGGCCCCCTCCGATCAATCGGCTGGTCACGTCAAGCCCTAGCACCTATATGATTTTCCAACCCTATTGCCCTTATGCAAGCCCCAACCTCTTTTTATCATATGGGTGCTAGAAGGTGGTGGCTTCGGGTCTACATGTCCTGGGAATGACGTTAAACTCTATCTGATGGTGAGGTTCCAGTTTTGGAGGTTTGGGGAATGTGGAGCACCCCTTCATCACCATTGCTCCCTGGCCCACTCTGACCCGGAGTGGTAGTACCTGTTAGGGTCCCATCAATGGGTTAAATAGAAAAATGTATTTATAAAAAAAGTGTATTATCCATTAAGAATTGATTTATTTCAAAACTTTATCGGCATTAAATGACCCACTGAGGTTGATATGCCGTAAAACAAAACAAACCAAACCAACAGTAGGAGAATGGAAGCCGGGGTATAGAAAATTCTAAGAGGAAGAAGTAATACTGGCTCGGCTGCGCATTGGTCATATAAGACTTACACACACTTTCATGCTTAAGCAGGAGGATCAACCACTGTGGGAGACATGCCAAACACCCTACACTGTCAAACATTTCCTCATGAAATGTGAGGTTTTCGCTCCAATCAGAAAGAAATATTTCAACACAAATAATACGAGGGATCTGTTTGAGAACATGGATGACATTTTATCCTTCTAGAGAGAAATAAAAATACATCGAAAATTATGAATCAGATATAAAATACACCCACGAAACTATATACAAAAATACACCTGTAAAGGAAACTTGAGTACCAACTTTTATCTCACACTAACAGTTTTTGGCATTAAATAACCCACAGGGTTGACATACCATTAAACAAACCAAACCAAACCAAACCAAACCAAATGAAGTTAATGAAAATTCTTTCTAACACTTTGAAGATATTAAAAACTTGAAATAAAGAAACTTCTATCAAAATGTCTTGTTTCGGTATTAAATAATCCGAAAAGGGTTGATATGATGTAAAAAATACATCAAACCAAACTATTTAAGATATTGACACTAGCAATATAGTTTGATTAATTGATTTTAACGGCATGTCAACCCATGTAATGTTATTTTTAGCCAGGTTGGTTTGCTCGGTTAATGGTATTTCAACCCTTCTGGGTTATTTAATGTCATATATTGATTTTTTTTTAAATAAATGAATTGTTTATGTGTATTAGTAAATACTGGTGGTTGACTCTCAGTCATCGCCTTCTAGCATCTATATGATAAAAAGTGGTGGGTGTTTGTCATAAGAGCAATTAGAAGAATACGGTCGGGAGAATTATATAGTTATTAGGGTTTTACTTGACCAGTCGATTGATCGGATGGGGCCTCTGCGATCGCCCGTCTAGCCTAAGTAAGGGTCGAAGTAGAGTATTGCCTGTCATGGAACTACTTAGCAAGCTGGTCAGGGACTGCTCAGCCACCACAATTCTATCTTTACCCCTCCGCACGTGTAGGATGTGACACAAGGAGTTTAAGTGGAGTTTAACAGGTTTGAATTAAGAATTTTTCTTCTCCTAGACTGGTTATCTAAACAAGGTTAAAGAGCGCAGTCTGTCCTTCTATATACCCATAGCTGGAAAGGGAGAGAGAGAGAGAGAGAGAGAGAGAGAGAGAGAGAGAGAGAGAGAGAGAGAGAGAGAGAGAGAAATTGTATTCATACCTTTCCCAAAGGTATAAACGCTATGTGAAATGCAAACAGCCTCGTCCAAGTTTTAAACTCTGATCAATGTCCATTTCCAAGGATTCTGACCATTACCCCCCCCCCCATAATTTACTGCTATATGATATCAAATGTCCAAACAAATAATACAAACAATTTGCACACAGTTGTATGATTTCAAGTATTCCTATCTAATACTGATATGTTATAAACATATTGTTTTAAGTAATTATTTGTATTAGCAAAATAAAAAAACGCCCTACGGACGATGTAAAAATACACTTTTGGAAGATATTGCTTGAGGAGGTGGAAGTTAAAAATTAAATGTCGGAGAGTTTGAACAATAAATCATGAAATCATCAAATTTATTAAAGGAGTAAAAAAAAACCCAAAAACAATTTGAAATCGAAACTAAGTTTTATTAACTTTGAATATCTATCAAAATAAAATAAACGATATATAAATATATGACACTGGGGATGTATCTATTAAAACTTGTTTTAAAAACAATGAGGACTGTCTAATGTTGCATGCTCAAATTTTGAGTGTGTTTATTCTATCTTATGACGATTTATGACGAGTATAGTGACGTAAGCAGTGACGTAGTTTTTGTTACAGACAAAAACCGGAAGCGAATCTCCATTATTAATAGATTTATTTAATAAGAATCATATATTTGTACATATTAATATGGTTTAAAGTAACTAATAATAATAATCCTTAGTAAAAAATAGTTTAAAGAAACTATTTTCAATACAAGTAATGTACACACAGTTATATAGTCTGAAGTATTAATATTTTGTACAAATAATCTTCAGTCAGATCTATTTTGACTCTATGATGGGACCCTAACAGGTAATACAATTCTGGGGAAGAGTAGACCAGGGTGTAGGGCAATGAAGGTGTACTCCTCAGTAACAGGTACTACCATTCTGATGGAGAGTGGACCAGGACGTAATGGAAATAAAGGTGTACTCTACGTAAACAATTACTACAATTACGTAGGAGAGTACAGTAGGGTGTATGGCAATGAAGATATTCTTCACAAATATCAGGTGATATAATTCCGGGGGAGAGTGGACCAGGGCGTATGGCAATGAAGGTGTATTCCACTGTAACAAGTACTACCGTGCCGTGGGAGTGAACAGCAGGACGTATGCCAATGAAGGTGTACTCAGTAACAGATGCTACCATTCCGGAGGAGAGTGGACCAGGGTGTATTGGCAATGAAGGTGTATTCCACTGTAACTTGTGCTACTGTTCCGTGGGAGTGAACAGCAGGACGTATGCCAATGAAGGTGTACTCAGTAACAGATGCTACCATTCCGGAGGAGAGTGGACCAGGGTGTATTCGCAATGAAGGTGTATTCCACTGTAACTTGTGCTACTGTTCCGTGGGAGTGAACAGCAGGACGTATGCCAATGAAGGTGTACTCAGTAACAGATACTACCATTCCGGAGGAGAGTGGACCTGGGTGTAATGGCAAGGTGTACTCCATAGTATCAAGTACTACCATTCTGGGTGAGAGTAGACTATGGCGTAATGGCAATGAAGATGTACTCCACAGTCCTCAGAGCCTCATTACTGGATGAAGCTTAGTGTCATACCTACGACACGCCTTTGGGTGGGGTCTTACCCTTCTGCTGGGGATCCAGTCAGCGTATTCTAAATCCATCTGACAGGGCGATATAATTTTGTAGAGAAACACTTGAAACACTCGAATTTTATTACTGCAACTTAAAGTTGACTCATCACTGAAAATTAGACACTCATTAAACCTATCTTCATCTTTTTGTCGAGAGTTACATAAAATAATTAACAGCTCAGTTCAAGTGGGCCTTCCCCCACAGCAGGCAGCACGTACCCCATCGTCTGAAAGGGGTAAGGGGTGGATTTATTGTTCGGTGCCGAGGCGTCCCTGAAGAGCAATACCGACGGAATTTAAGCAGTTTTTTAAAACCATACCACGGTAGCCATGCTTCTTGCAGTTGGTTGGTTGGTTGAATTTTACGGCATGACAACCCTAGGGTTATTTTATGCTGAAGACGTTTTTGTTTTATTTATTTTTGTTCGGTATTCATTTTTTATGAACTCATTTTTTAAATCCATTACTTGAACTCATTTTTTTTTTCATCTATTCAACCCATAGATGGGACCTTAACAGGTACTGCCATTCAGGGACACAATGACAATGAAAGGGTACTCCGCATTACCAAGGGCTTCAGAACTAAAACCTCACCACTAGATGCAGTTTAACGTCATACACAGAACTCTTACACCCTCAGCCACTGCCTTCTAGCACACATGCTAAAAAGGTTGGATAAATAAGAACAATACGGTCGAGACAATTATATAGATGCTAGGATTTAACGTGACCAGAAGATTGATCGTAGAGGTTCCTCCGACCGCCTGTCTAACCTATGTAAGAGCAAAGGTGGAGTGTTGTATATCATAGACTGCTCAGCCACCAGTATTCCGTCCTTAAGCATCACGGGTTGCCACCAAGGGCCAGTAGATGGTATATGTGTATATATACGTGTGTATATATATGCGTATATATATATATATATATGTGTGTGTGTGTGTATGTGTATATGTGTGTGAATATATATACATGTATACATGTATGTGTATACAAATACTCGTGTGTATATATATGTATGTGTATATATACACATGTGACAACCTGGAAAAGCTAACATTGAAGAGAACTGACTGGAGAATTCGTGTGGATGATGTCTGTACCAGTTTTGAGAGTGAAAGAATTGAGCATATAGTAGTTACATTTTAAAATTCCTATAACCGTTTTCCTACCAATTCTCCTTCTTCCAGTCCCACACCCCTTAATATAAATTCTACGAGTTCCCCTCCTACTTACTTTTCACTAACTTGAAAAACTGGAACACAAATACATCGACTCTGAAGATAACACTTCGAAGTGCCGAAAGTACTTGGGATAAAAACTTTGATGGACTAATCCACGGATTCCATCTAAATGAAAAAAAAAAAGTTGGACAGAATGCTTGAAAAGATCGTTAATAAAATTGTTAAACAAGAGACATCTGTTTTGTTCAATTCAAGGGCCGGGTTAGCTCAGTCGCTAGAGCGTTCGGTTAGAAACCACAAGGTTCCTAGTTCGATACCGGGCCTCGCCAACTCTGTATAAGTAGCACAGTGATCTGTGCGGTAAAGTAAGGAGCTGATGGTAGGTGTGGCGCTCCACCCCAGACGCAAAAACTATCTCATCGGTCTAGCGCTAGTGAAAAGGGGATATACTCCCTCGCTGATTGGCTAATACCGACTTTAGGCCACCCCGGCGACTTTACTTTTACATGTATATCTGTATATGCATATATATCCTAGTAAGTCGATTTAATGTATATGGGAATGTAGTTAATTCTATAAATAGGGGTATTTTGGCTAATTAGTGTGTGTAATTAGGGGCCGGGTTAGCTCAGTCGGTAGAGCATTCAGCTAGAAACCACAACGTTCCTAGTTCGATACCGGTCCCCGCCAACTCAGCGTATGAGTAGCACAGGGATCTGTGCAGTAAAGTAAGGAGCTGATGGTAGGTGTGGCGCTTCTCTCCTCAGATGCTAAAACAATCTCCTTGATCTAGCGCTATTGAAAAGGGGATAGACTCCCTCGCTGACTGACTGTTACCGACTTTAGGCCGCCCCGTTGACTTTACTTTTTTTACTTAGTGTGTGTAGTCGTGTTGTCCTATTTGTGTGTGTGTGTGTGTGTGTGTGTGTGTGTGTGTCTGTCTGTGTGTCTGGTTATAATCTGTTAAGTGCTGCTTTATCTTCTCACAAATACTCCTGCACAAGCCGAATCACTACTCGATAGTCTAGAGAAGGCGGCAAAAACCATTGGCCTCTATGTGAACTCAGATAAAACACAGTTCATGTGTTTTAAACAAGATAGAGACATCTCCACACTTGATGGTAAGACTCTGAAATTAGTAGACCAGTTCACATATTTAGGTAGTAATATCTCATCGACAGAAAGCGTTGGAAAGACATAGACTGCTATAAACAGATAATCGATCATATGGAAATCTTATTTTATTTATAAGATAAAGCAAAAATTCTTCCAAGCCATATGCGTATTGTACAGCTTCATTACTTGAACTATTAAGGAAAAAGCTAGTTGGGAGTTACACAAGGATGCCGCGTGCTGTCTTGAAAAAATCCTGGAAGCAGGATCCCACAAAAAGCAGTTATATAGCCACTTGCACCCCTATGAACACTAATCATAGTAAGACGAACAATATAAGCTTGACACTGCTAGAGAAGCAAGGACGAACTCATAAGTGACACATGGACACATCAGTATTGGCCGACCTGCAAAAACCTACATTAGTCAGATCAGTATGGACTCTGGATGCTGCGTGGAGGACCTTCCAGGGGCGATGACCGACAGGGACGATTGGCGATAGAGCGCCATGGTTATACGTGCTGCCATTACGACCTGATGATGAAAATATTAATCTATGAAATCTTTTTCTTTGATTTGAAATAGTGAATAATCATCTATTTGACAGATCGGCATTATTTTAAAATATCCGTTGCTACATTCGTAGGAATGTTTTGATACATTGAGGTTTTGTTGTTCTTGGAAATCGGCATCAATGAATAAAACAAACGTCTTCGGCATGAAATAACCCAAGGGTTGATATGCCGTAAAATACAACCAACCAGCCAGCCAGCCAACCAACCAACCAACCAACCAACGTATAAAGTTTTATTGACGATTTTAAAATAACTCTTTATAAAATCTTTGCCAGTTTATATATGGATTACACAAAAGTTCAGATACCCGTTTATAAATTATATTGTTCTTTGTTATGAAAGATAAAAATAATAAAATAATAAAATAAAAATGGAGTGACTTTTGGCCAAAACAAGTTTCACATGGACTCTTAAAGTGTAACGGCGTCTTAGAATCAATATAAATCGATAGAAAATATTGATCTTTGTAAGCTATTGTTGTCAAGACTGAAGCAACAGAAGTCAATGCTCGCCTATTGGCATTGCCTATTCGCTGCTATAACTGATCAAAATGGTACATTAAATAGATACGCATATTTGAATAATAATTTTCTCTTAAAAGTAAGCAAGCTTTTCGTGCTCATTTCATGTTACATTGGAATGATACTGTTCCGGATAGAAAATCGATGAGAATTCTATCCGGAAGGAAAATCGATGAGAATTCTATCCAACGTAACATGAAATTGTGTAGAAATTAAAGATTCACCAGTCTTAAAACAAAAGATTCACCAGTCTTAAAACAAAGGATTCACCAATCTTAAAACAAAAGTTTTTATATTGGAATGAATCTGTTCCAGATAGAAAATCGATGAGAATTCTATCCAGAATAGCATCATTCCAATGTAACGTGAAATTGTGTAGAAATTAAAGATTCACCAGTCTTTGAAAAAAACAACAAAAACAAACAAACAAACAAACACAAAAAACAAACGATCAAAAAAAAAGTTTCAACAATATACGCACGGTGTGCACGCTATCCAAACCATAACCGTACCTTAACAAATTGTTAGATACGCATATTTGAATAATAATTTTCTCTAGTAAATAAGCTTTTCGTGTCCAGTTCATGTTACCTTGAAATGAATCTGTTCCGGATAGAAAATCAATGATAATTCTATCCAGAACAGCATCCTTCCAATATAACATGAAATTGTGTAGAAATTAAAGATTTACCAGTCTACAAAACAAAACAAAACAAAAAAAAAAACAAAAAAACAATAAACAAAAACAAAAACAAAAACTCGACTTTAAACGCACGCTATCCAAACCATAACCGTACCTTAAAGAATAATTGATAGATACGCATATTTGAATCATAATTTTCTCTAGTAAGTAAGCTTTTTGTGCTCATTTCATGTTACATGGGAATGAATCTGTTCCGGATAGAAAATAGATGAAAATTCAATCCAGAACAGTATCATTCCAATGTAAGATGAAATTGTGCAGAAATTCACTAGTCTTTAAAAAGAAACGAAACAAAACAAAAAAAACATTTCAACATCAGATGTACGCTGTGCACATGTCCAATTCGTAACCGTACTTTAAAAATGGTAAGAAAATAGATAGAGTTACCATTGCCATTTGCCCAAGTTTACATCTCCCATACAGTTGACAGTTTAAAATGTGGGAGTTATTTTTATCGCGCCTTGTATGCATATAATAAAAGTACTAAAGTTGACCCAGCGGCCTATTGTCAGTATTAACCGGACAGTAAGGAAGTATATCCCATTTTCACTAGCAGCAAGAGGCATTGGCCTCTATGTGAACTCAGATAAAGCTGAGTTCATGTGTTTTAAACAAGATGGAGACATTTCCACACTCGATGGTAAGACTCTGAAATTAGTAGACCAGAGAGATTGTATTTGCACCTAGGAACCACAAGATGCCGGGTTCGAGCACAGTTTGGATCCGTGCGGTAAAGTAAGGATCTGATGGTAGGCGTGACGCTCCACCTCACATGCAAAAATAATATCCCTGGTCGTTAAAAGGGGATAGACTCCCTTGCTGTCCGAAAAGAGACCACTCCGCCAACTTTATTCACCCATATTATATGCGGGTTGTAAGATGGTATTTAATCACTTTCATTTTTTGGTTAGTTAGATTTTATGGCATGGCAATATATGTTGGATTATTTTATGCCGAAGAGTCTTTTGTTTTATTTATTTTCGTTGGGTATTCAATTTTTTCAAACTCATTTTTCAACTCATTTTTAAGACACTTGTTTTTTTTTTCTATTTAACCCACAGAGGGCACCCTAATAGCTACTATCACTCCGGGTCAGAGTGAACCTGGATGTAATGGCGATGAAGGGGTACTCCACACTCCCCAAAGTTCTAAAAGTGGAACCTCACCACTAGATGTCGTTTAGCGTCATACCATGAACACTAAGGTTCTCAACCACCGCCTTCTAACATATATGATAAAAAGAGCACCTCACGTGGTGTAATGGTTAGCAAGCTAGATTTGCAGATCATTGTTAGTGAATTCGATTCTCATTGGGCGCCCCATACTTCTGGCCTTGTGCCACATCTAAGCTTAGCTTAGTAAATAACTATATGATAAAAAGGGCTGGGTTTTGTTTCCATATATTGGAAGCGTGTAGTGTAATGTTTACTGTCGTAATAAATGGACACGAACAGACGGGTTCAAATCCTGGATGAGGCTCTTCAAATTTAACATAGCGCTAATACCCTTGGGAAAGGTAAGAATCCAACTATTCTCCCTCTAGCTATGGGTAAATAGTAGAGTAGACGTTGGCTCTTTAACCTTGGTTAGGCAACGAGTCAAGGAGAAGGAAAACTCTGAATAAACTCTGTTAATCTCCGCTTAAGAAATTGATTTGTGTCACATCTTACTCATGCGTTGGGGTTGATATATATATATATATATATATATATATATATAATATATATATATATATGCATATATGTATAAAATGATATATGATATAAATATTTTTCCTTTTAACAGCATTGTGTGTTTTCATATCCTTTTATCTCTCTCTCTCTCTCTCTCTCTCTCTCTCTCTCTCTCTCTCTATATATATATATATATATAATATATATATATATATATATATATATATCACAATATTACCCACTTTAAAAGCATTATACCGCACTGAATTGAATAGTCATAAAATAAGCTCATAGGCATATGTCATATGAACACACACACACACACACACACACACACACACTCACGTATACACACATTCTCATGTACACGCGTACACACACATACACACACACACACACACACACACGTACACACACATACACACACACGTACACATACACACGAACACACACGAACACGCACACACACGTACACACACATACACACACATGTACATACACGAACACACACACACGTACACACACGAACACACACATGTACACACACGAACACACACGAACACACACACACACATACACACACACATAAACACACACGTACACACACACGTACACACACGAACTCACACGAACACACACACACGTACACACATACACACATGTACACACACACGAACACACACGTACACACACACGTACACACACACACACACACACATACACTCACGAACACACACGAACACACACGAACACACACACGAACACACGCGAACACACACACACACGTACACACACATGTACATACACACACGAACATAGACGAACACACACACACGTACACACACGTACACACACACACACGTACATACACACATACACGCACGAACACACACGAACACACACACACGTACACACACACATACACACACGAACACAGACGAACACACACACACGTACACACACATACACACTCACGTACATACACACGTACACACACACACATGTACACACACACGTACACACACGCCTCTGAAGCCCCTCCTCCGCCCCTTAGGCGAGGCCTAGAATACACAGAGTGCATTCACGCAAAGAGGTAAGACCCCATCTTCCTCTGCTCTTAAAAGGGCGGTGACATTGCCGTTATGTTAAGTGTGGACTCATACCTTTGTTGCCATTACTCCCAGGCCCACTCTGATCTGGGATGATAGTACACGCTACAGTGTAAAATATATGCCTCAAATAGGTATGTTTGAGGAAATGATGTGTTTACTTGTTTGAGAAGATTTTGTATTGTATATAACGGGAATCCAAAATTTCTGACACCCTTTCGACAGAGCTTAGAATACGTTGACTGTATCTCATATAGATAGGTACAACCCTCTTTGCTCCTCACCAAAAAAACAAAAAACAAAAAAAAAAAACAGAAAAGAAAAGAGGGTGTCTTGGGTATGATAGTAAACCACAGAAATAACTCCCACATTTTAAATTTGGGTAATTAATTCCATGTCAAATCATCCAGGCCATGTCACCCACCCCCTTCAATTTTTCTGGAATTTTGTACATGCGTGGACTATGTTAAAGTTAGACAATCCTCAAAACTTTAGCTTCCAATTCAAAAAATTGGC
>CM042163.1:44308443-44375080 GCA_023376005.1 Doryteuthis pealeii
GGGAGTAATGGCGATGAAGTGGTACTCCACACTCCCCAGAGCTACAGAATTTGAACCTCACCATTAGATGTAGTTTAGCGTCATACCAAGGACACTAAGACCCTCTGCCACAGCCTTCTAGCACATATAAAATAAAAAGGGTTGGGGTTTTTCCATATGGACAATAGGGTTGGGACAATCATATAGGTGTGTTAGAGCTTGACGTGACCAGCCAAATGATCGGAGGGGGCCTCTCCGACCGCCCGTCTAGCCTAGGTAGGGACCCAAGTAAAGTGCTGTATTTCATGGACTGCTCAGTCACAAGGATTTTGTCTTTAAGCATCACAGGTCGCCACTCACGGCCAACAGGTGGTCTGGCCCCATCAGGGGTGGGGGTACCTCTCTGTACTTGGTGTATACTCAAGCCCCATCGACAGGGCTGCTAAGTTTGTTGGATTTTACGGCATGTTAACCCTGGGTTTATTTTATTCTTGTTCGGTATTCAAATCTCTTTTCTTAAAAACATTTTTACCTCTCTGCATAGGTTATATCAGTACTGCTGTATGGCTGCACCACTTGGACCCTAACGAGGCGCCTTGAGAATAAGCTCGATGGGAGCTGCACAAGAATGCTGCGAGCGGTCTTGAACAAGTCGTGGAAACAGCACCCCACAAGGAAGCAACTGTATGGCCACCATCTCACAAACCATCAGAGTTAGACGGACAAGGCATGCTGGACACTGTTGGAGAAGCAAGGACGAGCTCATAAGCAACATTCTCCTGTGGAAGCCAACACATGTGTTAAGTGTTTGAACGCCATCCTTGGCCAGTTGAAAAGGACTTAAAGTAAGTAAGTCCTGAGTTATGGAATCCTTTGGTAAGTGAATAAGTCCTGAGTTATGGAATCCTACGTAGTGTCAAAGGTCCAGTGATATAATCCTATGTTCCGTCGTCCACGAAGGTTCAAAGCATTGTGCGTAGGTATGACCAGAACAGCCGGTATGAATAACAATATCAGCAGCAGATTACTGCCAGCGATTGGCCAAGAATATGGTCACATGATTATCGCCGAGTCTATAAATAATAGTAGGCATCTAGCTCACACCTTATATCAAGAAAAGTCAATGGACATGCTAATGTGGGCCGCCCACCAAGGACCTACATTGACCAACTCTGCGAGGATGCTGGATGCTGCGCAGAGGACCTCCCAGGGACAATGAATGATAGGGAGGGTTGGCGATAGATTGTCATGAATAACATGATGGTGATGATGATGATGATGATGCATAGGTTCAGTGGGTGTATTTTATGACCCCGGTCGACAGGGCATGTGTCAGACTCGGAAAAGTTTAGTAAAATCCAATTTTTATGGTACAGAGTAAATAAAACTAGCTAAAAACAAATTGAGTAGAATGCAAAGCCGTTTGAACGATTTTTTTCCCAGTCTTGCTAGCAGATGCCCGTGAAACACTCCTTGAGGTCAAGGGAGTTCACGTGCCATGTTTCTTTAAAATTGGCCCATTAGTCTAGAACTTTCTAGATAACAAATACACAAGCAACCGAAAACAATTATACACCCCCTGCCAACATATGGGTCTGTGTGATAGGGTAAGGACTATTATTTCTTCGACTTGTTGGTGGGGCTTAAGATACGCTGACTGTATCCCTGTACTGAGAGGTAGGGCCTCTTTAGTTAATTCATTAAATTGCTTCCTGTGGTAAGACTCCAGTTCTGTGGAGTGTGGAGTTATTCTTTTGTTACTATTACCCCAGGTCCACTCTGTCTCGGAGTGGGAGTGGGAGTGGGAGTGGGATCAAATAGATCTGTTTGAAAATTATTAGTATTAGATTGGAATACTTGATGCCATGTGTCTGTAAATTATTTCCATTAAGAACATTTACTTGAAGCTATAATTGTTTACTAAGGATTATTATTATTAGTTACTTAAAACCATACAACTGTGTGCAAATTACTTGTATTAAGAATAGTTACTTGAAGCTATAATTGTTTACTAGGGATTATTATTATTAGTTACTTGATAGCATATAACTGTAAATTATTTGTATTAAGAATAGTTACTTGAAGCTATAATTGTTTACTAAGGATTATTATTAGTTACTTGATAGCATATAACTGTAAATCATTTGTATTAAGAATAGTTACTTGAAGCTATAATTGTTTACTAAGGATTATTATTAGTTACTTGATAGCATATAACTGTAAATCATTTGTATAGAATATTTAATTGAAGCTATAATTGTTTATTAAGGATTTTTATTGTTAGTTACTTGAAACCATTTTACTATAAGTAGAAAATAAGAAAAGACAAAGTTTTCCAAAAAGATAGATTTATGTTTTATGGTCAAGTCGACATTAAAACTTTTCGGGTTTTAAAACCTTCATCGGGACATTAGGATAAATTGTCTAAACTAAGCGAAATTTTTAAAAGATTGAAAAGATTTCCATCAGTGTTTAGACAATACTTTATTCATCCTAATGTCCTGATAAAGGTTAAAAAAAACGAAACCTTTTAACGTCGATTTCACTATCAAAAATAAATTTATCATATAACTGCGTACAAATAAATGATTATTATTAAATAGAAATAATAGATTGATTGATTTTATTTTAACGGCAGAGATATTTCATGCCTAGAGGTTAGGGAATTGCGTTTATTGAAAACTTACATTTTTGTGTAGTTATTTGATATTTTTTACTCATAGTTATTGTATCAAGTATTCCTATCAAAAATGATTATCTGGTTTTAGGTAAATATTTCTATTTAATAATACACACCTGTTTGCACACAGTTTTACACTTTGAAGTAAGTAATGATAACTTTTCTTAATAATAACTATTCTTAATACAAATAATATGCACAGTTATATGGTATCGAGAATTTCTATCTAATAATTTTCAGACAGATCCATTTGGCCCATAGATGAGATCCTAACATCTACTATCACTCTGGTTTAGAGTAATAGCAATGAAGAGGTACTGTACACTCTCCAGAGTTTTCTCAACTGTAGTCTCACCATCTAATGCAGTTAAGCGTCATGCCAAGGACAGATAGATACTTGAAACCATATAATTCTTTAAATTAAGCTTAAATTTGCACCTGGTTGCAAAAAATTGCCTTTATAGCCCTTACTTTACAGTCTTCTATCAATTTTTTCTTTTTTTTGTTGTGATGAACTCTCCATCCTTTCTAATAAATGTGAATGTCAAGTGTCACATTTTTTTCAACTTTACTCCTAGAGGCTACAGTCCAACATATCATACCATTTTGGAATCAGGCTGGCTCCGTGAGCAAATTAAAAACATTCTGGACCAAATACAGAAAAAAAACCTGAAAAATTTTTAATTCTAAAGTTTTAATTACTGCAATGTTTCTTTTTAACATGATATTTTGTGAAGAATTTTTTTATACACTAAAATTCAATATGTACTCAATGCATGAAGTGTCATTGTTGGGTTTTTGGCCCAATCAAGCTAGCTCTCTACAGGAGCTAACTTAATTGCTGCCCAATAGGGTGGCTTTTAAGCTAGTAAAGAATAAGTACAAAATTAGTATTAGTACGAAATAGATAGGAATACTTGAAAGCATACAAATATGAAGGGTGGGTGAAAAAATTGCTCATGTTTCTTCGATATTCTCCTTAAGGGGAGCCTCAGACCCCGGGCAATAAAACCAGCCCTTGGTCCTTCTAGACGAGGGGGCAGGTGCTTCCTTAAGGTTAGCCCCTCCCCCTGGAACCGCGCTGTTTATTTATATCAATTTAAATACTCGAGGTCTCAACTATCCTATTATAATCGAGATTCGGTGTCTGTCTATCTGTAACTAAAACTAAGCCACTGCTTACGTCACAATACCCCCAGAAATTGCGTAGGTTCGTCAATGAATATGTAATTTATAGTCAAAATCATTAATACATAGAATTAATCTTATCTATTAACGACGTCAATAGATAAGATTTAGATCTGAGTTAGATTTTCCTCAAGGCAGCTATGTTATTAGAGCATTTAAAATCCTGCAATGTGCCGCATATATCACTAAGATATAAAGGTTTACATAATATAAGGTGTGGTTAATTTGAATACTGGTTTTAACAAATCGCGGTTAATAAATAATTACTTGGTGTTATTGTTCTCTAATAGTATTGTTTTATTCTCCAACATATCAAAATCAATCCTATGAATGATTTTATATAGAAACTAATTATAGTATAATTAAAATAATTATAATCTTTTTATATGCGTTCTTATCAAATTTCGTTAGTCTTTCTAATTTGATATATTTCATTATGTTAAAACTTAAGTACTTACGCTCGGAGGGCGCATATTTTTGCTAATAATAAAAAAATAAATAAATAAAAATAACCATTACCAAAACTATCTTAGGACATAAGGAATTTATGAATGTATTTAAATACTCTTCAAAATGTCACGTGACATCAGCCAGTACCACACCGACTATTACCATTCTTGCTTGAACTACGACTCTTACAAGATGTCAACCGATGATCAAACGGCCAACAGCTACTTCCGTTTGAGACTTGCTCGGAAAATGCACTGACTTGACGAAAAAAACAAACTGTAAATCATAAAATACAGAATCCGTTTCACCTATTATTTAAACTATCAAGAATATGTGCCCTCTAGTCGTAAGTTTTTAAGTTTTAACGTAATGAAATATATTAAATTAGAATTAGATTGATTTTAAATTGTTGGAGAATAAACAATGGTATTAGATATCAATAACACCATGTAATTATTTATTAAACCTCGTGTTGCTAAAATCAATATGCAAATTAATCACACCATATACTATGTAAACCTTTATTTTTTAATGGTATATAACTCACATTACAGGATCTGAACGCACTAATAACACGGACTCTTTGGGGCCTGTGGGTCCAGTGGCTTCAGTCACTGGACTATGTGAAATTAACAGCGTGATCCCAGGGGGCGCCCCCACCTAGACAACACCTGCCCTCTGGATTTAAATGGACATGGCTGGGTTTATTGCCCAGAGTCTAAGACGCCTCCTTGAGGGGGAATGCTGAGGGGATCCACGCATTTTTTGTGACTGTCATCCCATGAGCTTCGGTTCGTGGGTAGCCTCACATTAATAGGACCTTGTGTCTGTCTCGCATTTGTGGGAGGGGGGCGTAGTAAATACAAATAACATGGGGAGTTCTTTTGAAGCAAATCACACTCAGTTAGACTCTAAAAGAGATATCATTAACAGATAACATGCTAATTAAAATTAAATATTGATGATTAAATAACTAAGGAAATTGTGACATTAGCGATGTAGTAGTTTCGGTTACAGACCGAGAAACACGTAATCTCCATTATAATAAGATTATCCGCCATGTTAGCAGAGCGCAGAACACGCTGACTGTAGTCCCTGTAGTGGGGTAAGAACCCGTCCCAAAGGAGTATACAGGGTATGACACTAAACTGCATTGCGTGATGAGCAGTGGCAGCACGTGACAATGGCTAGTATGGCTTTGCCATCGGCGGTACTAATTGGGGGTGGCAAATTTAGTAAAAAAATATATATTTGCATCGATGAAATGTAAACAATAATTTTAAACTTTTAATTTTACCGTATAGGCTACCGTAGATTTTTACTTATTTACACGCAGAAACATTTTTTCCACGACAAGCGCCACCATTGACTGATTGAGCACTATAGAGTAAAAAATGAATTCAGATCAGCTCCTCACCTTACCACGCAGCTCCCTGTGCTACTCACGCGCTGAGTTGGCGAGAGCCGGTATCGAGACAGGAACCTTGTGGTTCCAAAGCGGACGCTCTACCGACTTAGAAATAACCCGAAAAGGGTTGATATGCCGTAAAACTAACCAACCCACCAACCTAGCTGGTTTTGTTTTGTTTTACGGCATATCAAACTCAATGGGTAATTTAATGCCGACAAAATTTCGAAATAAATTCATTCTTAATGGATACTCAATTTTTTTATTAACACATTTTTATATTTAACTCATAGATGGGAACCTAACAGGTACTGCCACTCCGGGTCAGAGTTGACCAGGGAGCAATAGTGATGAAGGGGTGCTCCACATTCCCCAAACCTCCGAAACTAGAGCCTCACCATCAGATAGAGTTTAACGTCATTCCCAGGACATGAAGACCCCCAGCCAGGGCCTTCTAGCACCCATATGATGAAAAGGGTCGGGGCTTGCCATAAGGGCAATAGGGTTGGGGCAATCATATAGGTACTAGGGCTTGACGTGACCAGCCGATTGATCCGACCTCCAACCTTGCTGAGTGCTCATACTTCCGACCTTGTACCATATCCTACCCGTGGTGAACGGGTTGTGTAAATTCCTACCTTTGCCAAAGGTATTAGCGCTATGTGAAATGCAAACAGCCTTGTCCAGGATTTTAGTCTATTTCCTATGATTATAACCATTACACCACAAGCACCTCAACCGAGTGATTGAACATTATAGAGTAAAAAATTAATTTATCAAGGTTCGGATAATAACGTGACAGTCTACAGACTTATTGATCACAGTCTGGTATGTATATGTGTGTGGGGAGGAGTGTCTGTGCCTATATAATTATTTTTTATCAAGTTGCATATTTTACCAACCCCCTCCACACGAGCAGGATGGGACACAAAGTCAATTTCTTAAGCGGAGTTTAACAGGTTTGAATTCAGAGTTTTCATTCTCCTAGACTGGTTGCCTAACCAAGGTTAAAGAGCCCAGTCTGCCCTACTAGATAACTAGCCATGGTTAAAAGCCCAGTTTGCCATATACGTCTTGGGTATATACCTACCATTCCTAAGTGTGATAGCGCTATGTGAAATACAAACATTCTCGTCCGGGATTTGAATTAATATTTTACCCATAGCTGGAGGGATAATAGTTGGATTCATACCTTTCCCCAAGATGATTAGCACTATGCAAAATGCAAATCGCCCTGGGTTGCCATGTCAATTTCTTATGACTATAACCATTACACGACTAGTGCCTCTTTACGGTTATATAACATCCTGTATTACTATTGAATACAAATAATTTTTAAACAGATCTGACTCATGCATGGGAAGCTAACAGGTAGTACAAGTCTCAGTCAGTGAAACTCTTTTCAGAGAATCTTAATACCTTGCAGGAGATACAGGCAGTATATTCTCCCTGAACTATATAAATAAGTCTGCCCTACTATTTACCCATAGATGGAGGACGAATAGTTGTAATCAGACCTTTCCCTATGGTATTAGTGCTGTGGGGTTATTTTCGTATTTGCCTGAGGAGTTGTCTGCCCGTAAAGTTTCGCTGGTTCCCGCTAGGGGCCTGGTATATTTAAGCGGCTGATTTGAACTTGTCTCCCTCTTTTTGCCTGCCGACCCACGAGACACCATGAGGGCCCCCCTTACATTACTGTAAGTGATTTATACAGCATGGACTATTCCTAGCCTCATGTCTGTTGCTTTTATGTTTATCTTTTTTACATGTAACTTTATATTACTTATGTATGTATGTATTATGTACCTTGTTAATTCTTGTGCTGTTATATAAAATGTTTTGTCCCTCAACTTTTGTCGGAGTTTGTTTGCATTCCAACGAGTTATGAGTTGGTCATAACCTTTCAATCTTACAGTGCTATGCGAAATGCAAACATCCTCAACCAGGATTTGAACTAGTATTATACACATAGCTGGAGAGATAGTAGTTGGATTCATACCTTTCCCAAGAGTATCAGCACTATGTAAAATGCGAATAGCCTTGGGTTGCCGTGTCTATTTAATATAAAGTGTCTCTTTACGTTAATATGGCATCATGTATTCCTATTGAATACAAATAACTTTAAAACAAATCTGACTCATGCAGGAGAACCTAACAATTATGGGTCAGTGAACCTCTTTTTAGATAGTCTTAATCCCCTGCAGGAGATAATGTTCTGAGCCCCACCAACAAGTTATGTAAAGTCATATGTATTTACCCAACTCCCCCACACGAGCTGGGTGCGATACAAGGTCAATTTTTAAACGGAGTTTAACAGGTTTGAATTTAGAGTTGTCCTTCTCCCTGAACTGTCACCATACCAAGGGTAAACAGCCCAGTCTACCCTAATATATTACCCATAGCTGGAGGGATAATAGTTGGATTCATACCTTTCCCAAGAGTATTAGCACTATGTAAAAAGAAAAATAGACTTGGGTTGCCATGTTCATTTCCTATGATTATAACCATTACAACACAACCGCCTCACTTGAGTGATTGGAAATTATAGAGTAAAAAAATGAATTCAGATCAAGGTTCGGATAATAACGTGACAGTCTACAGACTTATTGATCTTTGTTCTGGTATGTATATGTGTATGGGGAGGAGTGTCTGTGCCTATAAAATTATTTTTATCAAGTTGCATATTTTACCCCCCCCCCCCCACACACACATGCAGGATGGGACACAAAGTCATTTTCGTAAACGGAATTTAACAGGTTTGAATTCAGAGTTTTCCTTCTCCTAGACTTGTTGCCTAACTAAAGTTAAAAGTCCAGTTTGCTCTATACGTGTTGGGTATATAACTACCATTCCCAAGTGTGTTAGCGCTATGTGAAATGCAAACATTCTCGTCCAGGATTTGAACTAATATTTTCCCAATAGCTGGAGGGATAATAATTGGATTCATACCTTTCCCAAGAGTATTAGCACTATGTAAAATGAAAAATAGACTTGGGTTGCCATGTCCATTTCCTATGGTTATAACCATTACACCACAACCGCCTCACTTGAGTGATTGGAAATTATAGAGTAAAAAATGAAAAAATATTATCTGAATCAAGATTCAGATAATATCGTGACAGTCTACAGACTTATTGATCCCCGTTCTTGTATGCACATGTGTGTGGGGAGGAGTGTCTGTGCTTATATAATTATTTTTATCAAGTTGCATATTTTATGCCTTTCATTGTTTTCCTTTCTCTCCTCAATCTTTTTTCTTCTTCGTCTTTTTTTTCTTCTCCTCGTGTTACTATTAGTGTAATTTATCGATTGGCCATTTGCGTGTCTAGTGGTATTAGTAAAGTAGTCAATTATGCACATTACTTTGAATATATTTTACAGGCGCAAAGATAATTATCGTCTCTTGTGATCGACTCTCCCCATTGTGTGGGTAGATGCCACCATCCTTTGATAGCATCACTTATTTTTAAAAACGCATTCGATCTACTCCACAAGTGTTTTATTTCGAGTGTTCTGTGTGATGATATAGTTAGTGAACCAGGCTAGCAGGCCATTGTCAAGTTGCTTGCTTGGTTGGTTGGATTTTTTACGGCATGTCAACCCCTGTTGGCTTATTTTATGCCGAAGTCGTTAAGAGAGCTCAGAAGGCCACCGAACGTAGGTGAATTTACATATTCATACAAAACAACTTACAACAAAGAGATACTTATTTAAAAAAATCGCATTTGATTTACTCCACAAGTGTTTTATTTCGAGTGTTCTGTGTGATGATATAGTTAGCGAACCAGGCTAGCAGGCCATTGTCAAGTTGCTTGGTTGGTTGGTTGGTTGGTTGGGTTTTACGGCATGTCAACCCTTGTTGGCTTATTTCATGCCGGAGTCGTTTCTTTTTATTCATTTTTGTTGGGTATTCAATTTATAAAACTTAAAGATGATTTTAACTTCAGTAGCTAATGCCACTTTCGTCTAATGCGTTAGGAGATCTCGGAAGGTCACCGAATGCAGGTGAATTTTTACATATTCATACAAAACAACTTACAACAAAGAGACACTTATTAAAAAAAACCTCATTCGATTTACTCCACAAGTGTTTTATTTTGAGTGTTCTGTGTGATGATATAGTTAGAGAACCAGGCTAGCAGGCCATTGTTAAGAAAAAAAAAATACAAAAAAGAAAAAGGGTAATCTGAAAATTAGCTACATAAATGAGAGTAACCTCCCCTTTTTTATTTCACTTTAAGGAAGCCATATGTTTTGGTCGGCCATTTTCATTTCACCGCACTCAATACAACTGCATGTTTTAACACGAAAATATCATAAAATGTGTTCTTAATAACAATTAAGTTCATTTCAAATAATGCGCAAGCACAATTAAGAACACATTTTAGGAAAATATCGTGTTAAAACATGTATTCGTATTGATTAGAACAAATTTCATATTTTCAGGGTAGATTTACCGTGAAATGAAAATGGCCGACTAAAATATATAGCTACCTCAAAGTGAAATAAACAAGGAGAGGTTACTCTCATTTCTGTAGCTGATGTTCAGATTACCAGGTAAAGTTGGCAAATAGGGCAGATTGGTTATTTTGACCTGGTATTGCAACCAATTAAGGAGAAGGAAACTCTGAATTTAGGCCGGATTCTTTTAGAATTTTGGATTTTCTTGTCAATTGCCAATTCAACCTGTTAAATTCCGCCTTCCCGAAATGACTTTGTGTACCCATCCTGCTCGTGGGGGGGGGTAAAATATGCAACTTGATAAAAATAATTATATAGGCACAGACATTCCACCCCACAAAACTAATAGGACTAATATGTTATTAAGTTAACTGTTAAATATATAAAAAATAACACATTTAACAAAAGCAAACTTAACATACCTCTATGAAGTTTATTCATTCCTGTGTTAATGAGAAACATGAGCTTGATGAGGCCTTGCAATTTCTTCAATGCTTGGTCTTATGTTTGAGAGACAAACTCTCATTTCCTCATCAATGCATTGAAGAGTTCCTCTCTTTTTACACTTAATTCTTCGAGGGTTGAAAAGATAAATATGAGGTGGAAAATTGCAGCGTGTTCGTAAAGAAATGGTATGATATAGTAACTTAGTATACATTTGCTTTTCATATCTGGATAGATTGTTCAGGAATACTACGGAGCGCACTTGAAAAGCTCTGGGGCGTACCAGTGCGCCCGGGCGCAGTGTTTGAGAACCACTGATATAGAGTGACACACAATATGCAGAAACATTGAAAATCATATCGTTCTTGTTTTATTTAAAAAAATTTTTTAATATTGATCACTAAGTAGGACTGAGCTTATTCTAGTAGTGACCACCCCAAGCGGTGATTTAAGAGGTTTGAATTCAGTTTTCCTTCTCCTCAACTGGTTGCCTAACCAAAGATAAAGAGCACAGTCTGCCATACTATTTTCCCATACCTGTGGCGGAATAGTTGTATTCATACCTTTCCCAAAGGTATTAGCGCTATGTGAACTGCGGCTTCGTCCAGGATTTGAACTCGGGCCGACTAGTCCATTTCCTACGACTCCAGTACACCTAGGCGCCTTCCCTTGTTTTTAATTTAATTTTTATAATATTTTCCAGATATCATAAACAACCTATGCAAATTGAAAATGTCAAGTTACAATGTGAAAGAACCAAATAAAAACTAAAGTCCATTGTTTGCGGGGAAAGGGTTAACTCCGATTCTGCTTGTAATGGAGGCAGCATCAGCAGCAGCATCAAAATCATCATCATCAGCAGCAGCATTAGCAGCCGACATTCAATTTGGGAAGGATGTCACGGATTTAGAATGTGCAGCCAGTCCGTCTGGGAGGGATTTTCCGCTGGCACTGTTGGCAGCACAGAGCAAAATGGCCCGAATCTCGAAAGAAAAAATCGATCAGGCTGTTGCGCAAGTATTGGTTTAGTTATGGGTGTTGTACGTCTGCTTATGTCAAACTTGCTTACGTGATTGGCTCAGCCTTGCGCATGCGTGAAAATGTTCAGCACAAAAGAACTTTAACTCTGATATTAAATAAGTTGCCGGGTTAGCTCAGTCGGTAGAGCGTTCGGCTAGTAAACAACAAGGTTCCTAGTTCGATACCGGCCCTTGCTAACTCAGCGTATGAGTAGCACAGGGATCTGTCCGATAAAGTAAGGAGCTGGTGGTAGGTGTGGCGCTCTACCTCAGATGCAAAAACAATCTCCTTGGTCTAGTGAAAGGGGATAGACTCCCTGGCTGATACCGACTTTAGGCCACGCCGACGACTTTTAAAGTTAGCAGAGTGGCCTTTTATCGTTACCAACCGGACAGCGAGGGAGTCTATCCTCTTTTTGCTAGCACTAGACCAGTTAGATTGTTTTTATATCTGCGCACCACACCTACCGTCAGTTGCCCACTTTACCGTACAGATCAGATTACACAATCTGTGCTACTCATGTGCTGAGTTGACGGGGACCGGCATCGAACGAGGAATCTTGCGATTTCTAGGTGAGTGCTCTAACGACTGAGCTAAACCGGCCCTGTAAACTGAGCTAAACCGGACATTGTTAGTTATTATTCATTGCTGAACTCTACAGCATTGAAGCTTTGGAACCAAAAATATAAATATTCAAAAAGTAAAATCGCTTGAGTAGCCTATTGTTGCGATTAACCGATCAGTGAAGGAGTATATCCCATTTTCGCTAGCGCTACACCAGGGATGTTACTTTTGCTCGTGGAACGCCACACCTACCTTCAACTCCCAGTTGCTTTACCTCACATATCAGATTACCCGAGCAGTGCTACTCATACAGTGAGTTACCGGGGACCGTTATCGAACCAGGAACCATGCGATTTCTATGTGGATGCTCTGCCGACTGGGCTAAATTGGTCCCTACTTATGAATATGCAGCAGTTCAAACATACATACGAGTGTCATTCAAAAATTTTAAGCTCCACCCAGAAAGAAGAGACACTTCTTATAAAACTAGCGCTATTGAAAAGGGATAGACTCCCTCGCTGACTGGCTGATGCCGACTTTAGGCCGCCCCGTCGACTTTACTTTTTACTTTATGTATTTACCCAACCTCTCCTCAAGAGACCCCCTCTGATCAATCGGCTGGTCATGTCAAGCCCTAGCACCTATATGATTGCCCAATCCTATTTGCCTTATGGCAAGCCCAACCCTTTTTATCATATGGGTACAAGAAGGCGGTGGCTGAAGGTCATATCTGGGAATGGCATTAAATTCTATCTGATGGTGAGGTTCCAGTTCCGGAGGTTTGGGAATGTGGAGTACCCCTTCATCACCATTACTCCCTGGTCCACTCTGACCCTGAATGGTAGTACCTGTTAGGGTTCAATCTATGGGTTAAATAAAAAATGTGTTTATATAAAAAAAATTATCCATTAAGAATGAATTTGTTTCAAAACTTTATTGGTATTAAATGACCCACTGAGGTTGATATGCCGTAAAACAAAACAAATCAAATCAAATTAAAACCAACCTCTCTCACGATCAGGATGTGACAAAAAGTCAATTTCTTATGCGGGGTTTAACAGTTTTGAATTCAAAGTTTTTCTCCCCCTAGACCGGTTGCCATATCAAAGTTTTAAAAAACCCGGTCTACTCTACTATTTACCCATAGCTGGGGGAAGAATAGTTGAATTCATATCTTCAAAAACTGAATACTTTACAAGAATGAATGAAAGAAATGTCTTCGGCATAAATTAACCCAACAAGGGTTGACATGCCATAAAATCCAACCAACCAACCAAACTAAAAAGAAGTAAGTCATGATTTTTAAATATGTGTCAGTATTTTGATGGCCACCATATAATATTACCCATCATTTACTCCTGTTCAGAGTGGGCCCGGGAGTAATGGCAATACAGGGATGCTCCAGCTGTAACATAATAGTGGGAGAAGAAAATGAAAAATTGTTACGTGTAATTTAGCATGAAAAGTTTTTAGAATGAGTCAGCACAACTCGACGTGGTGTTTTCTTATTGAACAAGAAGCATCACGTGGCGAATTTTGAAAGAGAAAGAGTGAGAGGTATGAATGTGAGGTCAGTTTTGGAACGATGCGTTGACAGAGTGAGACGTGTGTCCCTCACTCAGTGCAGTTTGACTTTGGGAGGGGAATAAAAATATCTCACGAGAAAAAAATGTCACCTTGTATTATTACTTAAAAAACTATAAATGGCACAAGGCAATATGTCCTCCAGCACCCCAAGTGGGTTCCAAACGCAAAACATCAAATAATTGCCAGCCCACTCAACATCAGATTCAACTGCCAGATTCGAGCTTCTCCAAGTAGCACAGAAAATGACATAGGTATACTCCCTATTATTTTTTATATGGCGCATCATCAGCCCAGTTCAAATGAGTGCCGCCTCATAACACAGCCCTTAGAGCTTTCAGAACAGAGAGAGAGAGAGAGAGAGAGAGAGAGAGAGAGAGAGAGAGAGAGAGAGAGAGAGAGAGAGATGTTTTAGACATTAACTGTAAGTTATTTTAACATTTCACCTCTCTCTCTCCCTCTCTCTCCATGTATATATATATATATATATATATATATATATATATATATATATACATGGAGAGAGAGAGAGAGAGAGAGAGAGAGAGAGAGAGAGAGAGAGAGAGAGAGATTGAGATTTCTATACATTAACTGCACTTTATTTTAACATTTCACACATCTTTCTATCTCTATCTTTTATATATATATATATATATATATATATATATATATATATATATATATATATATAACGAGAGATGAAGAGTCACGGATATCTGTCAGCACGACCTGATGATGATGATGATGATGATGATGATGATGATATAATTATTGGCTTCTATCTTGGAACCCTATGGTGATTGTCTGAGTCTGGCATCACCAAGAAGTTTGTTATCGGCCTTTCTTTGGCCTTTGGACCAACCAACCAACACACTGAAATTACTTATCATGAAGAGTTTTTTACGATTCGGATAAAAAAGAGGGTCGTTTAGAAGATTACGAGTGAGAAAGAAGTTTGATTATTTTTTTTGTGTGTGTGTGGGGGGGGGGACTGGTCCCGAGTTCGCCTGGTGATATATTTATTCGTTGGATTGGTTTATTTAATGGCATATCGACCCCTTATGGGTTATTTATTACCGAAATGTGGTTCATTTGTAAATGTTTGAAGGACATATTTGGATAAATTTTGGGATAGTCTAACTTTAACATAGTCCATAACTGTACAAAATTTTCAGAAAGATTGAGGGAGTGATTACCCATTCCATGTCAAATCATCCAGAAAAAAAAGTAAAATTATCACCCACTCCCTTCAATCTTTCTGAAATTTTGTACAGTTATGGACTATGTTAAAGTTAGACTATCCCCAAAATTTTATCTTCGAATTCTAAAAAGTTATGTCGATTTTTAGCTCTCCAAATTTGATGGGGTCGCGACTTTTTGTAACCTATTTTTATCTGTAAAATGAGTTCTAGGGCTTCCCTACTTCTAAAAATTGTTCTATAAAAACATTTTTTCCCAGGAATCCAAAAATGCTATCAAAGGGACACAAAGTCAACCAATTTTAAATTATTGATGATTTCTGATTTTTTCATAGCAAGATCAATATCCCGATGTGGCACTGCATCTATGAGAATTTTTTTCTATTATTATTTCACATATACTGAACATTATTTGTACCAAAAAGATTGTTTGGTTTTTGCTCAGAACCGAAGCTACATCAGTTAAAATTTTGTAAATCAGAAATCAGAAATAACTTAAAATTGGTTGAGTTTAAGTCTTTTTTATAAACCAATTTTTAGGAGTAGGGAAGCTCTAGAACTCATTTTAAAGATAAAAATAGGTTACAAAAAGTCGCCATTTTTCACGACCCCCTTAAATTTGGAGAGCTAAAAATCGACATAACCCCGCCAGTTTTTTTTAATTGGAAGCTCAAATTTTGGGGATTGTCTAATTTTAATATAGTCTACACCTGGACAACATTTCAGAAAGAATAAAGGGGGTGAGTGACATGGCCTGGATGATTTGAATGGAATTACCCATGCATACTTATTGAAAAACTTCAATTTAAAATTATGTTCTTTATAGGTGGGTCTTACTGAAAGGGATGTCTTTGGAGTCTTTAACAATAAACAATAAACAGCAGAAATGCATAACCGTACAGAATCTGAATTCCAAACAAGTAATTTTTCTTACCCAAACAATTTCTCATATTTAATTCAACCATCTAATTAAGACGAACAATACATGCTAGACACAGCTGAAGAAGTAAGGACGGTCTCATAAGTGACATTCTCCTGAAAACACTTACACATGGACACTCCTGTTGAACTATTTTAGATATAAGGCATGGGGTAAATGGTCACTCCTAAATATAGACTCGTTGACTACCACGTGACCTGGGGTAGATTTCTATTGTCCAATCACTGGCACTGCTGCTGCTGCTTCTGCTGTAGTAATAGAGGCACCATTCTGAGCTTATTTCATTGACATTTGGATTCTCTTGGACGTAGGACTTACAAAGAATACTCTAAAACCGGATTCTTATTGGCTTGCTTACTTACTTATTACATCTGGAACTAAGGATGCCGACCAGATACTTAACAACTCCAGTGTAGGCCGACCAGCAAAACCTTACATCAATCAAATTCTGGATGTTGTGCAGGGAACCTTCCATGATGTATGGACGATAGGGACGGGTAGCGAGGAAAAGTTATGGAAATACGTGTTGTCGGCACGATCTGATGATGATGATTAATACACTTAATATATGTCTACATTGAAAAATTAGGTAAAAATTTCGGACCAAGTTACCTTTAAGCACCCCAGGGTCAACCTGGATTCAGAGGGACATGTTTCGCTTTGCACTATCAATATCCGTTGTTTGTTACCTGACAATTTTTCGATGCATTTTTTAAATTATAAAACTAACTGCTAACCCTAAACCCTAACTCCTAACCCTAACAAACAACCGGATGTTGATGGTGCAAAGCGAAACATGTCCTTCTGAATCCAGGTCGCCCCTGTGGTGCTTAAAGGTAACTTGGTCCGAAATTTCATATAAACTATTGAATATCTTTTTAGACAAACTTCTTTTTAACCATTGTAAGATTCAAAGGTTATGACAAATTCATAACTCATTGGAACACAAACAAACTCCGACAGGGTTGAGGGACAAAACATTTAATATAACAGCACAAGAATAAATAGGGTACCTAATACATACATACATAAGTAATATAAAGTTACATGTAAAAGGGATAAACATAAAAGCACAGACAGGAGACTAAGAATAGTCCATGCTGAGAAATCACTTACAATAATGTAAGGGGGGGGGGAAAGCCCCAACAAGAAAGGGGTAGTCATAAGACTACCTCATTGTGTCTCGTAGGTCGAGCAGCAGGTAAAGAGAGAAACAGAAGTTCAAATCAGCCGCTTAAATACACAAGGCCCCTAGCGGGAACCAGCGACACTAAACGGGCAGACAACTCCCCAGGCAAATACAAAATAACTCCTACACCATAATGTCTTATTTCTTAAGCTGAAAATGTATATATCTTAAACGTTGCATTGTAATTCTTTTCTTTTTAATAGCAATTTGCTTGTCCGCTTGTCCGCTTTTCATTAGGTGTATACATTTAACGACAGTTTCAGCAACTATGCTTACCATCCCACCCGGCCCTGTTTAAAAAGTAAACTCGGTAACAAAAATATACTTATTCCCTCTAATGACAGCTTCATCAGTCATACTTACCCCTCTGCTTCTTTTTTCAAATTCAATACATACATACATATATATATATATATATATATATATATATATATAGAGAGAGAGAGAGAGAGAGAGACAGACAGACAGACAGACAGACAGAGATAGAGAGACAGAGAGAAATTTGATAAAAAAAGAACAGAATGCCAAAAGTAGAAAAAACACTATATATATATATATATATATATATATATATTATATAATATATTATATATATATATATATTGCTCTGTTCGTCCACACGCTGGTATTAGTCACATTGAGCTCTCACCACGGATGACCTGTAGCATTATTGTTGAACCCTACATGGAACGATTCTCATCACCAAATATATATATATATATATATATATATAATATATATATATATATATAGAGAGAGAGAGAGAGATAGAAGAGAGAGAGAGAGAGAGAGAGAGAGAGAGAGAGAGGAGAGGGGAGAGGGGAGGAGGGAGAGACAGACAGACAGATAGACATTTCATAAAAAGAACAGAATGCCAAAAGTAAGGAAAAATATATATATATATATATATATATATATATATATATATATATATATATATATATGCCCTTGTTTTTTATTTTTAATTCATGGTTCATCTTTGTAGATGGTTCGAAAATAAAGAATAATGCAAGTGGGTGTTATTTATTTTTGGTGCGTGTTTTAAAATGTGTTTCTGTTTTAAGACTGCCTTCGGTTGCTTTCACTTCCGCTTCCTGTTTTATTTCTCTTTCAACAGTTTTCAACGGTCGAAAACGGAATCCAGACCATCTGCTTCAGTCAAGCAAACCAAAAACACAGAGAGAAAAGAAAAAAACAAAGAGGTTAGAAATATTCCAAAGAATTTGGGAATTAAAGAAGAGTGAAAAGAAAACTATCCTTCGATCTGAATGAATGAACTAGAAAGAAAAGATTACCTCGCTGAATGAGAGTTGTAGAATGTCAAACAATAGGCATGCGCATAACGGGTGGACAATTTTTTAAAAAAAGAAAAAGAAAAGAAAACATGGAGAATATGAGTATTTAATACTTTCACTGTTGCATTTTCCAAACACACACACACACACACACACACACACATGTATACGTACACACACACACACACACACACACACATATATATATTATATATATATATATATATATATTTTGGGAGATTATGTGCTTAATTAAAGTCATACCTAATTTGTTAATTAATTAATTATAATTGAATGAATTAGGCGTGCATATCGGTTTAAATGTAAAGCGTAAACAAATCGAGAAAAAGTGAACCGATATGCACACCTAATTCATTTAATTATAATTAATTAATTAAAAAATTAGGTATGACTTTAATTAAGCACATAATCTCCCAAAAATTGTCGGCCTTCGCCATTTCAAACACATTGTTTGTGCACTTCATATATATATATATTATATATATATATATATATATATATATATAATAATAATGAATATATAAAGGTTTTGCATATATATTCATTTGGTTACAAAGGAACATTCACGACCATATTGGTTTCATGCGAGGCAATCGTCAGGTGAAGATGTTACAAATCTATCTTATATTGAGCACTCTACCAATAATACTGCCTTCGGTACACTGTTCCAGCAAAAGCTGAAACAGTGACCATCCCACACTATATATAATATATATATATATATATATATATATTTGGTAATGAGAATCGTTCCATGTAGAGATCAACAATAATGTTACAGGTCATCCGTAGTGAGACCTCAATGAGACTAAATACCAGTGGTGTGGACGAACTGAGCAATATAAGTGAATATAATATATATATATATATATATATTAATAAGTCATCCCACAGACACGTGTTTCGGCATATCATGCCTCTTCAGTGTGGCTAGACACAACTATCCTTGGGTAGGGTTCGAAACTTCGAGACTGGACCGCATGGTATCCGATTCTTATCCTCGCCACTGACAGTGATGCGGGGACTGGTGTTTTAACTATTAAATACATACGAATGTAGGTATCATTTCGGTTTGTTGTTTAAGGCTGGATTTTATGTTGGGATGAGTCGTAATTTAAATTACCTCTCTACCGACACTACCACAAATTATGAATCATTTCTTTCCCTGAGATCGGCAGATAATCAATATTCCGCTATCCTACAGTGAACTCGATGATTAGTGAGTCTCGTTGGTTTATACAGTATCATCAGTGGGTATACAGATTATTACCATTGCGGTTCGTTCGAATACCCATGACTGAGCCATCACTATAGGTATCCCAGCCCATTCATAACGAGGCCTGTAGCTAGGACAGGGTTGACCTGTTCCTAGATGAGCTATCATATATACTATTGCCAATAACTAGACGTAGTAGCTTAGTAGCTTTTCTGAGTACGCATAGCTTTAGTGAATCTAGACTGGTATATGTATAAGCGTTAGATAGGGTACTATCGAAATAGGATATTATTTGAGTCGGTTATCTACGGCGCTATATACTAATTTATTAGGTATGTGTACCTCGTTGAGTGACGTCTATTATCAGCGGGCTATGATGTCGATTATCTAACTAAATGACTGACCTTCCATCTTAAATCTAACTACAACCTGTAAACTTATGACTAGCGGTTTGGCATCACAACATGACTATTGTACAACAACTATGAATGATCTGTACCTAGGAAACAAACACAACAACAACAACAACACAATAATAATAATAATAAATAATAATATAATAATATATATTATCCTCACTCATTAAGCCTAAATTTCGTACACCTTTCATTACCTAGGAATGAATCACAACTTCGCTACAACTTACATTCCTTAACACCCGTGAAATTACGAGTCAGATAGCGCTATAAAAACAGTGATCCCAACGTTGGGGACTACATCTATTTGTCTATCTTAGTCTGTTCATATCTATCTATCTATCTATTTATCTATCTCTATCTCAGTCTATATCTATCTATCTCAGTCTATATCTATCTCAGTCTATTTCTATCTACCTATCTATATCTATCTATCTCTCTATCTCAGTCTATTTCTATCTATATCTATCTATCTCTATCTCAGTCTATTTATCTACCTATCTATCTCTATCTCAGTCTATTTTCTATCTATCTATCTATCTATCTATCTCTATCTCAGTCTATTTCTATCTATCTATCTATCTCTATCTCAGTCTATATCTATCTCTATCTCTCTATCTATCTATATCTCAGTCTATTTCTATCTACCTATCTATATCTATCTATCTCTATCTCAGTCTATATCTATCTATATCTATCTATCTCTATCTCAGCCTATTTCTATCTATCTATCTATCTATCTATCTATCTCTATCTCAGTCTATATCTATCTATCTCAGTCTATATCTATCTATCTCTATCTCAGTCTATTTCTATCTACCTATCTATATCTATCTATCTCTATCTCAGTCTATTTCTATCTATCTATCTACCTATCTCTATCTGTCTATTTTCTATCTATATCTATCTATCTATCTCTATCTCAGTCTATATCTATCTATCTCTATCTCAGCCTATTTCTATCTATCTATCTGATGTATAGTTTGTACTATAGAAACATGAAAAAATATCTTTGTTACTCATCCCTTTGAATGTGCTTAGTTGATAGAATTTAATGTGGAACCACCCACGAGCCGAAGCTCATGGGATGCTAGGTGCAAAAAATGCGTTGATCCCGTCGGTATTCCCCCCCCCTCAAGGTGGGGGCCTCAGGAACTGGGAAATAAACCCGGCCCAGTCCCTTTAAATCAAGGGGACAGGTATTGCTTGGGGTTGGGAATATCCCTCGGGGATCTACGCAGTTAATTACTTTACCGGTTCAAAGGCCGAAGCACACTGGACCCCAACCCGAGGGCCGGGTACAAGGTAAGTAGTTGATAGTATTAGAGAGGTGTGAGAGCGCCACCAGATAGTATAAAAGATAGGCAAGAGCGCCATCAAATAGTATTAGAGAGGGTTGAGAGCGCCACCAGATAGTATTAGAGAGAGAGGCAAGAGTACCATCACGCGAGATAGTATTTGAGAGCGCAGATAGGTTAGTATTATAGAGAGCGCGACCGATAGTATTAGAGAGAGGCAAGAGCGCGACCAGATAGTATTTGAGAGCCACCAGATAGTATTAAGAGAGAGGAAAGAGCGCGACTAGATAGTATTAGGGGGGGTGAGAGCCACAGATAGTATTAGAGAGAGACACAAGAGATTTATACTTTCGGTACTTTACTAAACACGCCACCCTCTTCTCATCTCTGCTGCTTCAAGGGCAGTAATAACAGGTTGGTTTGGAGAGCTGACAGTAGATGTGGCACTTCACCCCAGCAAACACAATCTCCCCGGTCTAGCGCTAGCGAAAAGGGGATAGACTCCCCCCACTTCGCTGTCGCCAACTTGATTTATTTGTTTAACCATTTTTAATTGGGTCTTGGTCTTTGTTGAGGTTGGATATTCATCAGAGTGTTGCATAATGGAAATAATGCGTGAAATAACAGAATTTACAATAGGTAAAAAGATGAGGTGAGGAGATGGACACACAAGGTAAAAAGAGAATGTCAGGAGACGTTAACACACGAGGTAAATTCAACAAATGGTTTATTACGAACTGATTAATTTTACAAGTAAGTTAAAACAAGCGGGAAATAGCTTGGGCGGAAGTGGGCGAAGTCTGAGCTCCTGCTGATGTCACATCAAATATATTTATTAATAAAAATATGGACTTATAAAAAAATCTTTAACAGTCTTCAAAACATACAGAGTTACTTTAATTTTTAATATAATTACTTTAAAAAACAAAAAAAAAACCCAGATCTGCTTTGTAACAAGGTATCAACTCCTTATGGGTTATTTAATGCTGGGATTTGATTCATTTGTAAATGTTTGATTATGATCATGACTATGGTTAAATAGAACTTAACCGACCAAAATTCCATCATCGCCCCGCCGAAAGATAAAAAATACCAAAAATCCGTGAATTAACCAAATTTAATGAAATTTTCAGTGTTGATATATTAATGAATAAAAGATATAATGCACCAGTTATTTTATTTAAAAACTTTTACATTTTTTCAGGTCAGTTAACTTTGAAGCACGTATCTTTAAGGCGTAACACAGATTCTCAAATGTACGTGGTTCAAAGTTAACTGACCTGAAAAAATGTAAAAGCTTTTAAATAAAATATCAGGTGCATTATATCTTTTATTCATTAATATATCAACACTGAAATTTTCATTCAATTCGGTTAATTCCCTGATGTTTGTTTTTTTTGTTTGTTTGTTTTTTTTGTTTTTTTCGGCGGGGTGACATACAATGGTGGAATTTAAGTCCGTTAAGTTCGATCTGGCCCAGCCGGGGGTCCACTGAGCTTCGGACCGCAGGATCGGGGAAGTAATTAACAGCGTTGATCCCAGGGAGCCATCCCCCCAGGCAACACCTGCTCCCTTGATTTAAAGGGACAGGGATAGGTTTATTGCCCAGTGCCTGAGGCGCCCCCTTGAGGGGGAATGCCGACGGGATCAACGCATTTTTTGCACCCGCCACCCATGAATTTCGGTTTGTGGGTGGTCCCACATTAATAAGACCTTGTGCCTAACCCGTAAACGTGGGGTACGTGGTAAATAGTATACTGATACCTTGACTTACGAATTCAATTCGAAACTCAGTTTCATTCGTTTATATACCAAATACTTTTTAGTAGGCTCCTCCATTTTCTGGTCACGTGATCATTTTAAGCTATATTTCATAAACGAAAGTAAATATTTTTGAACTTTGTTTTCTTTTTTAAATCTAGCAAAAAAAAAGTAACGATCTTACAGAGTTGTTACAAAGAAAAACAGTTAAATCAAAGATCAAATTATCCGATTGGGAAAAATTACATCGTTATGTTAAAAAAACAAATAAACCTATCCGTATTACATACGAAAGGGTAATTTTAAGGTCGAAATCCGGACAGAAAAATTACATATTATCTCGCTTTGACAATTATACATTTAAATGTATGGGGGGCTGTATTCGACATAATTGTTTTCTTGTGCATAACCGATTATTGGTTTTCAACGATTTTTAAAATATTTTTTTTTTCATCTTGAAAATTTTTTGTGCATTCGAAAGAAGAAACATTAAAGAAATCCTGAGGATTAAAAAAAAATCAGCTTAGGAAAATAATGAAAATTATGAACGAAAGACAATGTTTTCTTTTTTGAACCCTTAAATCAATTTAAATTTAACGTAGCCAAAAACAAATTATGACTATCAGCTTTATAAGAAATTCTATGAAAAATCAATTTATGGTCAATTTTCACGAAAATTTCCATAACTTTACCTTTGGATGTAAATATGTCTGAAATAGTTTTTTCCTAAAATATATTAGGAGAAATATATTTTTTACGAGGTCTACTAACCCGCCTATTTTATTTTAGGAAATATGAAAAAAATGAACCGACAAAAAACGATTTTTACTATTTTTACTATAAAGATAATGGGAAAATAAATAAATAATTTGGGTTCTGTTTTTTCTGGGTCACCCTGTAATATGTTTTGATGTTCCGACCGATTTGCAAGTTTAGCAACATTTACTATTAAAATGAATAAAAACTTGAAAAACTTTAATAATAAAATGTACTATTAAAATGAATAAAAACTTGAAAAACTTTAATATTAAAATTTCACAATGAAATTGACTTAAAAAAATGTCTGCGGTTTTGGTAAGAAATTTTTAAATCGAAAAGGAAATGAAATGAATGAAAATTTGAATATTTTTTCTAAGAGAAAAACTGATAAAATAATAAATATATACTTACTTTTTATTCTAATAGGTAGAAAAATTTGAAAAAGAATTTTTCACGCTTAAAAAAAAAGAGTTAATATACTGAGAAGCGTCTCGTCTCTTTGTACAAATATGTCAGTTTTGCTCTTCCGAATATTCTAAGAATCACACATTACTATTCAACAATAAAAATTACAAATTCTTTTAAAAATATTAATATATCGTGGATCGGACAAATTTTTAGTTCACCTGAATTCTAAAATTCATATATAAGATTTTTGAACATTAAAAAAAAAAAATTATTTAAGTACACAAAAGATTGAAAATCTTTTAAAAATTAATTACTTAAAATTTTTTTATTGAAAATTTAATAGAATATAGTACATATTAATTAAAAAATTAAAAAATAAAGTTTTTAAATAATAGTATTATGACATTTTTTGGACTTTTTATTTCCGATTTCATTAATTTTTCATAAAAAACTACTGTGTTGTATGTTATACAATTTCTTTGATATAGTTATTCAGACTCTTATCTTTATAGAAAAAAAGTAATAAAGTTTTCTGACGGTTCATTTTTTTATTATCTCATAATAGAGGGTAGACCTCGTAAAAAATATTTTCGCTAATATATTTTAGGAAAAAAACTATTTTAGATATATTTACATCCAAAGATAAATAGTTATGGAAATTTTCGTAAAAACCAGACTATTGATTGATTTTTCATAGAATTTTTAAAAAATCCTCTTATTGTAACTTGTTTTTAGCTACGTTAAATTTCAGTTGATTTAACAGTGCTAAAATGAATACATTGTTTTTCAATCATAATTTTCATTATTTCCGTAAGCTGATTTAAAAAAAGAAATCATCAAGAGTTTGTTTAATATTTCTTCTTTCGAATGGAAAAATTTCTTTTCAAGATATTAATTTTTATGCAAGTTTCATTGTGTTAAATATAGGGGTATAAATTTCACAGGGAAAATTGGTGGTACCTACTTTTTCGTGTACTCACTATACAATTTCTACATTATCTGTTCTACTTTTATCGTGACAAGGTAAAATTTCTCCTTAAGCTATTCTAAACTATTTAGAGTATTCAAAGCTATGTAGATTATCTTGTTTGGTGAAATTGCTCCGGAGAGTTACCAGGTGACCGGTAAGCTAAGACACCGGGTAGGGTCTGCGAAAATATTCCTGCTGGTTTATTGGCTGGCTTCTACTTCCTTGTAGCCACAACAACAATTTTAGCCAAGTAAACAGATTTCACTCTTTCCTTTCTTATCGACTGAAGAGAAAGTCCCTGCTGTTATTACTCTATCTATCTATCTATCTATCTATCTATCTATCTATCTATCTATCTTTATATATACTAGCAAATATATGCACCCTCCGGGTGCAAGTATTTAAGTTTTAATGCAATAAAATATAATGTTAACTTAGAAAATCTAATGAAACTAAATAAGATGCCGATAAAAAGATTTGAAACAGAGGGGGAACAACTAGAACTTGCTTTTTCTTCACTCCCGTCTTTCATTGCTAAATTTTCATAATTCAACTATTTACTTAAATTAAAGAATAGAATTACTGTTAATATTTCTAATGGATAAGATTTATCCTCGATGTTTTTGTTCATATTCATTAAAATAAAACCAAACAATTAGAAATCCTGAGCACATTTTTATTAAAATCAAATTTTTGATATCAATATGCAAATTAACCTTCCCATTCACACTGCAAACCGCCATTTTTGTATATATAAATACACTTGCATGTAATTAGTATGTAGATATGGTCAACAATATTAATAATGTAAAATGATTTTAATTAATAATTGAGGTTTAAATATGAATAAATTCATGGAGAATATGACGTAAATAACTAAGGGAATTGTGAGTCGATTAGTAATATAGTTTCGGTTACAGACAGAAAAACACACAATCTCCATTATAATAAGATATATATATATATATATATGTGTGTGTGTGTATATATATATATATATATAGATAGATAGATAGATATACGTCAGATGTTTTATATCTATATATAAACATTTTACGTAAATCTCTCTCTCTCTTCCCCCCTCTCTCTCTCTCTCTCTATATATATATATATATATTCACATAGCGCTAATACCCTTGGGAAAGGTAAGAATCCATATATTCTCCCTCCAGCTATGGGTTAAATAGTAGGGCAGACTGGGCCCTTCAGCCTTGGGTAGGTAACCAGTCTAGGAGAGGGATAACTCTGAATTCAAAATTCCTGAGGTCGGTCGTTGATCGGGTTTGTGGCAACCCTTGATGCACCAATTCTTTCCTATCGACTGTGTCAAAAAGTGTGGATGGTCCAACACAAGCCTTCACCACTATAAACAAATCACTGTGTGGATGTTTATTGTGTGTATGAACCCTCATGCGTCGAAAATCGACCAGAGAGTCTATATATATATATATATATATATATATATATATATATATATATATATATATATATATATATATTGTATTCTGAAAAATTCCCGTTCATTTTATTCATCATTTCTATCTCGGTAAATACAGCTTTAAACTCGGAACTTTTTGACACACCTTGTATTCTAAAAAAATGAATAATGTTACATTTATTGTTCATTCTTATCTTGGTAAATACAGCTTCAATCTTGATACTTTTTTGACACCCCTTGTATATTCACATATGTGACAGGGCTTGCAAGAACGATGTTGTCCTGATGAGCCATATGCGTGCCAACGGACGCACGCTACGGGATCGAGGAGATTATCATTTTGTTGTTGTTGTAAAGAAATGGCAGTCACTACATCAAACTACATGATCTTTTGAACAGCGCCCTCTATTAGAAAAAAAAAGAAGACAAAATATACAATAATAAACCGGTTGCTTAAAAATGTAAAAAAAAAAAAAAAAAAAAAAAAATGCTAGAAACTTTGGTAATTTATGAGGAAGTGCGTCCCGGTCTCCTGCCTCAGAAATTGCTTCCCGGTGACTATTAAAATAACGTCCCCAGCTATGTCGTCTCGGTGGTGTTACTTGAAAGAAAACAACCAACTTAGGGCGTTAAATGTATTTTAGAGGGGGGGGGGGCTTCTCTTTTTTTTGTCGTAATTCTTATTTATTTATCGTAATTTGTTTAGAAATTTATTTATAGAAATTTGTCGTAATTCTTGTTTAGATATGAAGATGGATATCTATCTATCTATCTATCTACTACCTCAATTTGTTCATTTTTTTTACTTTGTTTATATATATATATATATATCCACCCATCTCCATTTGTTCATATAAAAAAAGAGAAGCCCCCCCCCTCTAAAATACATTTAACGCCCTAAGTTGGTTGTTTTCTTTCAAGTAACACCGCCGAGACATAGCTGGAGAAGTTATTTTAATAGTTACCGGGTAGCAATTTCTGAGGCAGGAGACCGGGACGCACTTCCTCATAAAACCGAAATTTTGCACGTGCATTGATATTTTCGGGGAGCGGGGGGCAAAATCGGCTTCGTCTATCAAATTTATCCCCCCCCCCAAAAAAAAAAAACAAAAAACAAACCCATTCCGATGTCAGACCGAATACACAAATACACAATACGTAAACCAGTTGTTTAAAGATTTTTAAAAAATATATATAAATAACAATGCTGGATACTTTTGCACATACATTTATACTCATCTTCGAGGGGGTGGGGGCAAATCAACTTAATCCATCAAATGTAACCCCCACCGCACCCACCCCCAAACTAACCACACTGATGTCAGATTGGTATCTCCAGGTCGGCTCATTTCTCATCCGGGCAACACCAGCTGACACATTGCCTGCTGGTTTTAATTAGCAGACATTTTTTTCCTTCTCCGATGTAGATTGCGTAATCAAGATTATGTCAGTCTTTCCATTCAACAATTACCCACCCGCACGAAATATGGGACCCACCCAAAAGTATTCATATCCTCATCATTGGGTATGTATGTGGAACGAGATGGTTATTTTTAGCTAGTATGTATATGTTCTGCAGTTGCTGGAAAAAAAGTATCACAGTCATTTGATATCCCCATTTCATAGTCACAAATTCTACATAGAGATATTAATATTACTTTAATGTCAGAGATTTAGGGGTACAACTAAGTGGGTGAAGATAAGGGCTACCGACTTAAAGGTCGAAAAGAAAAGATTTTTTTAAAATAACTAAAAAAAAAAAAAAAGAACAAAAGATTAGTATTCACAAAGACATTAACTCTTACTGTCCCGATCAATTTTTTCATTTATTCTTGATTCTTGGTAAATATAACTTCAGTCTCAATACTTCTTGAACACAACTCGCATTTCGAAGAAAATTAACGTTTATTCATTATTCATTTCTGTCTTGGTGAAAAGAGCATCAGGCTTAATAGTTTTTGCATGCACCTCGTATTTTGAAGAAATTAACGCTTCATTCATTAATCGTTTTGGTCATTCGTATTTTGAATAGAATTTACGTTTCATTCATTATTCATTTTGGTCTTTGTAAATACAGCTTTATGCTTAATAGTTTTTGCATGCACCTCGTATTTTGAATAGAATTTACGTTTCATTCATTATTCATTTTGGTCTTTGTAAATACAGCTTTATGCTTAATAGTTTTTGCATGCACCTCGTATTTTGAATAGAATTTACGTTTCATTCATTATTCATTTTGGTCTTTGTAAATACAGCTTCATGTTTAATAGTTTTTGCATGCACTCGTATTTTGAATAGAATTTACGTTTCATTCATTATTCATTTTGGTCTTTGTAAATACAGCTTCAATAGTTTTTGCATGCACCTCGTATTTTGAATAGAATTTACGTTTCATTCATTATTCATTTTGGTCTTTGTAAATACAGCTTATGTTTAATAGTTTTTGCATGCACCTCGTATTTTGAATAGAATTTACGTTTCATTCATTTTCTTTGGTCTTTGTAAATACAGCTTTATGCTTAATAGTTTTTGCATGCACTCGTATTTTGAATAGAATTTACGTTTCATTCATTATTCATTTTGGTCTTTGTAAATACAGCTTTATGCTTAATAGTTTTTGCATGCACTCGTATTTTGAATAGAATTTACGTTTCATTCATTATTCATTTTGGTCTTTGTAAATACAGCTTTATGCTTAATAGTTTTTGCATGCACATCGTATTTTGAATAGAATTTACGTTTCATTCATTATTCATTTTGGTCTTTGTAAATACAGCTTTATGCTTAATAGTTTTTGCATGCACCTCGTATTTTGAATAGAATTTACGTTTCATTCATTATTCATTTTGGTCTTTGTAAATACAGCTTTATGCTTAATAGTTTTTGCATGCACATCGTATTTTGAATAGAATTTACGTTTCATTCATTATTCATTTTGGTCTTTGGCAAATACAGCATAATAGTTTTTGCATGCACCGTATTTTGAATAGAATTTACGTTTCATTCATTATTCATTTTGGTCTTTGTAAATACAGCTTTATGCTTAATAGTTTTTGCATGCACATCGTATTTTGAATAGAATTTACGTTTCATTCATTATTCATTTTGGTCTTTGTAAATACAGCTTTATGCTTAATAGTTTTTGCATGCACATCGTATTTTGAATAGTTACAGCTTCAGGTTTGATAGTTTTTGCATGCACCTCGTATTTGGAAAATTTCATTCATTATTCATTTCGTCTTGGTAAATACAGCTTCATGTTCGATAGTTTTTGCATGTACTGTAACATGATAGGGAGAGAAAGAGAGTAGAAAGAGCCAGGAATGTAGGAGTTACGCGAAATTTAGCATGGAAAGTTTTTTTTTTATGAGTCAGCACAACGCCACATGGCGTTTTCTTACTGGTCAAGAGATGTCACCTGGAGAAGTGTGGAAGAGAGAGAGAGAGAGAGAGAGAGAGAGAGAGAGAGAGAGAGAGAGAGAGAGAGAGAGAGATGAGAATCAGATGAGAATCTGGGTTCACTTTGGAACGAAGCTGTTACTGGATGAGACGTGTCTCTCACCCAGGCCAGTTTGATTTGGGGCGAAATAAAAAAAAAGTTTTGCTTTGTCTTATTACTAAAAATTATAAATAGCACAAGGCAAGATATCCTCCAGCATCCCAAATTGGTTCCAGAGTCAAAACATCAAAGAATGCCAGCCCACTCAACATCAGATCCAACTGCCAGATTCCAGCTTCTCCAAGTAGAACAAAACTAGATATAAATATGCAAAGATTATTTTTATAAACACGTCATCAGCCGCTACGCAAATTAACGTTTCATTCACTATTCATTTCTGTTTAGGTAAATGCAGCTTGAGGTGTGATAGTTTTTGCATGCACCTGGTATTTGGAAAAAAAGAAAAAAAAGTTTCATTCGTTGTTCGTTTCGGTCTTGGTAAATACAGCCTCAGGTTCAATAGCCTTTGCATGTACCTCGTATTTTGAAGAAAATCAACGTTTTATTCATTATTCATTTCTCTCTTGGTAAATACAGCTTCAGTCTTGATAGTTTTTGCATGCACCTCGTATTTTGAAGAAAACGTTTTATTCACTATTCATTTCTGTCTTAGTAAATACAGCTACAGGCTTGATACTTCTTGAAAATATATGCACGATCCCCGCTCAGTAAGGGTTAATCCTTATAATAACATATTGGTCAAGAGAAACAATGTCGTTGTTGGAAAGAATGCAAAAATTCAAACGCAAGAAATAGTAAAATAATAGGAGAATCGTTTATGGTATTTATTTATGCTATTTTCCCTGCCCCATCCGGGGGGGGGGGGGCTTCAGCCACTGGATCGGGTAAAGTACAATCAATAGCGTCGATCCCAGGGGGCGTTCTCCGTAGGCAATACCTGCCCCCTTGACTTAAAGGGGCAGGGCTGGGTTTATTGCCCAGCGTCTGAGTCGCCCCCATTTAGGGGGAATGCCGACGGGATCGACGCAATTTTTGTTCTTTCCCACCCATGAGCTTTGGCTTGTGGTGGACCCACGTTAAAACGAGGCCTTGTGCCCAGTCCATACAAGTGGGGTATGAGACAACTTTTTCTGTTGGTCGTGTTGGTTGCTATGGGGTAGCAGGAAGTTTGGGTGTTTTAAGGTTAAAAGGTAGCTGGATATTCTTGGTGCGTGTTCTTCGTTTATTTGCTTTTAACCCCATCTCATTTGGTGGTCGCGCTGAAAAGGAAGGAATTTAAGGAATGAAAAAGAAAGAGACAAAGGCAGTTTTATGACTTAGACATTATTGACCAGTCATAGTCGCCCGTGGCTATGGAATATCTCCCTGGCTAGTAGTGGTGACTAGACCCAGTTACGGTCTAAACTCGAATGACCGAGATATTCTCTTGGGTTCGGAAGTCTTTCCTTTTACTCGTACATTCGCGGAAGGTTCTTCCGGTGAAGGCACATGGGAGTTTATTTTTTATTCCTTTTTTATTTTAATTTTATTCTAATTCCCCACAGTTCTCTTCGGGCTTGTGGGATGGCGAGAAGTTTAATGTTTTAGCATTAAAAGGTAGCTGGTTATTCGTGGTGCGTATTCCTAGGATTTGCTTTTAACCCCATTTTATTTGGTGGTCGCGCTGAAAAGGAAGAAATTCAAGGGAAGCAAAAGAAAGAGACAAAGACAGAAGGTAAGTTTTATGACTTAGGCTTTATTCCCCAGCCATAGCCACCACGTGGGCAAGGAAATTTTACCTGGTCAGTAGTAGTGTCTAGACATAGTTAAGGCCTAAATCAGAATGGCCGAGAGCATGATTTGGGTGTCGGAAGTGGGTCCTTTTTCCCGCACATGCTCGAAGGGTTCTTCCAATGTGAAGGCCTATGGGAATTAAAAAAAAAATTTTCATTTTAATCCTTAGATTAAAATGAAAATTTTTTAAAACTTGACCGTAATAATATCAGGATTGACTGAAGGGGTTGACATGAAGAGCACATCAGATGAGTGAGAATTTGAAAGTTGAGAACGAAAGCTTCATTTTGGAGAAACAACTGGTGATAAGGCTGGAAAATCAACCAGATGGAAGCACTTGGTTCTTATAAATATCAAGGATGTAACATAAGGGTTTCAGATAAGCGGACTTTCCTTCCGTGTTAAGCCGGAGACAACCCATTTTGTTTGCAATTTTGTGACTATTGCCAAACTTTGTAACTATTGTCAATATATATTTACCAATCCCTCCACACGAGCAGGATGCGATACAAGGTCAATTTCTTAAGCGGAGTTTAACAGGTTTGAATCCAGAGTTTTCCTTCTCCTAGATTGGTTACCTATCCAAAGTTAAAGAGTCCAGTGAGCCCTACTATTTATTTACCCATAGCTGGAGGGAGTATTGTTGGGTTCATACCTTTCCCAAGAGTATTAGCACTATGTGAAATGCAAACAGTCTCGTCCAGGATTTGAACTCGGGTCGACGAGTCCATTTCCTACAACTGTAAACATTACACCACGCACCTATTGTTAATATAATGTTTCTTTTAACTTTTTGCCTACCAAATTTCCCACACGGCTGTACCAAATTTTTATAGTGAACTTGAATATATCCCATCATACAGGTAAAAAAATACTATCTATTTACCTCAGAAGTCATTTTATTCGAATAGAGTCCTATTATCATTGTAATCTAGTAATTTTTTCGTGTAAGCATGTGATATGTGTGGTAGGATCGCAATGGTGGGAGAACTGCTGTGAGTTTAATTGATAAAAACACATTTTCATCAAACATTTTTTTTAATGAAATAAGCAATTTTTAAATAAAATTAAGTTCTTATTGAATTAAGTATTGAACATTTCATCAAAACTGAATAATTCCCTGATTTTTTGTTTTTTAAATAAAAAAATGAACTTTTTTTATTACATCATTTCAGTTATTTTGAACATACCTTAATATATTTTTATACTTGTTAATGAGCAACAGCTTACAAAAATATGTTGTGTGGTTATTAATTTTCGAATGTGAATGCTTTATTATTTAAAAGTTTTACTTGTTTATTAACCCCTAAGTTTCTTAGAGGATTATACTGAGTTACCGTCGTAAAGTTCTTGGACTGATATGTAATGGTTAATAAAATGGCAGTTGCCGATAATATTAAAAAGGGAAAGTAAGAATCCAAAAAATGCAGTAACGGAAAACAACAAACGCTGAATTCAAAATCAAGCGCCAAAAAAGGAAAAGCGGGAATTTTTCAGTAGTTCAGAGAATGACAAGACGAGTGGTCACGCAACAAATCAGCTCCAGTATCAGCAAAGAAAAACAAGATAAAATATGAACTATTAATACCACAATATAAAACAAAGGACTATGCCCGGTATGCTATTATACATGTCTGTAATTCTATTTTAATACAGATTGTTATTTTAATACGACTCTGTAGATTTCTTTCATTGTGTTGAGTTTTGTTTAAAAGTTAATAAGTTGTGTAAACCTATATAAAGTATATACAACACCCAGCTTGCTACAAATACTTTAAGCAGCAATCTGGCTGCTACTATGTTCTCTAGGGATTTTTTTTTTTACTAACTTTCGCCTTTCTACTCTCTAATTATCCCACTCCCCGTTCTTCTCCAATTCTATTGGTTACTTTCTATACACCTAATTCTAAGTTTTTAATTCCTATCTCTAGGGTGTTTGTTAACAGTTGAGTTTTTTTTGTTTTTTTAAATCGGGATTTAGTGTCGGTTAGTTTCACATGTCTATTTTTAGAATTTAGGAAATGTGCTTTTTTATTGATAGGAAATTTTAGAAAACGATTTTACAAAGGGGTCGGTTTAGCATCTGCCTTGGAATCACATGGTTCCGGGTTCGAAACACGTCCTCACAACTCAGAGCATGAGTAGAACAGCATGGGTAATTTGATATGTGCGGTAAAACATATGGGAGCTAACGATAGGTGTAGATCTCTACATCAGCAAAAAAAAATGTAGAGTAGAAATGGACTGAGCCATTAAATAATGGGGCTTCTATAGGAAGCAGTAAACCATACAAGACAGTTCCTCTGATAATATGTAAGAGCCTAGTTTTTAGAGGCCGTGGAACTCATATTCATGCTTGATACTGAAAAGTAACTGAGTTTTAATACTGCTACTACTACTTCCTTATTGTTACTTTACAATAAGCACTGCCAAAGTTGCCGTAAAATCCGTATTTTACAAAATAAATTTACCCCCCGATTGAAAAAAAATCAGGGAATTATCCGATTTTAATGACATTTTCTGTGTTAATTTATCAATGGATGCATTTTATAATGTATCAGTTATTTTATTTAAATACTTTCTGATTTTTTTCAGGTTACTTAACTTAAAACCCCCCTATTTTGGGGGCGCAAAATATAGGTAGGGTTATATAAATTTGAAACTAATTACAGTATAAATAAAAAGACAAAAGAACGAATATGTTAATAGAAGAAAACAACATTTAAAGGGCTATCCTGGTAGAAAATAAGTATCGAAAATCAGAAAATAAAATGTAAAATAGGAACTAAGAAAATAATTTTTTGAGATCTTTTTTTTTTTTTTACTCTTTTCGGTAATTATTTAATTGGCTATTATCTTATAAAAATATACATCGATTTTTGTTCTGTTTAAAGGTGGGGCTAAATTTTCAAGAAATTTTAGCAGAAATATTTTAGCAGAAATATCAAATTAAATCAGAAAGTTTTGAAATAAAATAACTGATGCATTATAAAATTCGTTCATTGATAAATCAATCCTGAAAATTTCTTTAAAATAGGATAATTCCCTGGTTTTTGGTAATTTTTTTTCAATCGGGGGGGGGTATTTTGTAAACACGGATTTTACGTCATCTTAGGCCGTGTTTACGGCCACGTTTACGATATATTTCAGCAAAATTGACGGAAGAAATTGTTTAAAATGTATTAAAAATAAATTACATATGTAATATTTTGCTTTTTTTATGTTACTGATGTTCGTTATGTTATTACTTTTTGACTTAGACAAAAATTTGACCTTAAATAATCGATTAAATTAATTTTAACTTGTTTTTGAAAATGAAAACGAGTCAACATTTTGGCAGACCCAACTTTATAAAAACAAGACAAACAATTTCCCGGTCAAGTGTTAGCGATAGACTTCTTGATGTCCGGCTCATACCAACAATAAGCAGCTCCAACCTCTTTACTTTTACAAAGGAAATGCCGTTGTAACCATTACCTTACGCAAGGCACCCTAAAGAAAATGGGGAGAAGTGTAAGGGCCACTTAGTGGGATTCGAACTCATGACTATAAATAATCATTGATATTGACTCGAAGATGAAATGTTTCAAACTTCCAGCCAATCAGTAATGTAAAACTATCAGATTAATGAAGGAAAGTTACCTCCCCTGAATTATAAGAAAAGTTACTTCCCTTAAACCACGAAAATTCACCTAAAAATCACAAAAATAAAATGAAATTGTAGCAAATTGTGAATTATATATATTTTATATATAGGTTGTACACATCTTACTAACTTTAAACAAGACTCAACACAATGGAAAAATAATGAAGTCGTATTAAAATAAACAATCTGTATTAAATAAAGTTACAGAAATGTAGAACAGCATACCGGGCAAAGTCCTTTCTTTTATATTGTGGTATTAATAGTTCATATTTTATCTTCTTTCATTTTCTGACTTGTTGCGTGACGACTACTTGCTTGTCATCCTCAGAACTGCTGAAATTCTCGCTTCTTCATTTTGGCGCTCGATTTTTGAATTCAGCGTCTGTTGGTTTCCGTTACTGCATTTTTGGAATTCTTACCCTCCCCCTTTTTTAAAAACAATCGGCAACTGCCATTTTATTAACCATTACAAAATAAATTCAACAAAATTACTAAAAAACTAATGAAATCGAAAGGTTTGATCGATTTGCTATTTGTATCTAGAAATATTGTAGATAATAAAGTCATCGATGTTGAGGCTTGCTTGTGTGGCAATTAATTTTTTGTCTATATTCCTTTCGTTTTAGAAGTTCGTTGCCAACGATCTTCCAGGCCTGAAGGTATGATGTTGCATTTCTTCAGCGTCGTCTTAATATGGTCTTTCACATCATGCCACCTTCAACATATTTATCGTAACTAATAACAGATTTGCAAAATAGAGGATATTTTCAAACAAGTCAATTAATCATATATTATTGAAATTTTATTATATTATTATCTTCGGACTTCACCGGTACCTGAGCACCTAGGGGACAGGGGTCGAGTGTCACCGACACACATCAGCAGCCTACGCTAACATTTTTAGTTACGTGGTGAACTTTATAAAATGCCATGACAGTGGCTACTTCCTCCTCTTTTTAGTTGTATCCCTTCTGAGGGGTGACTGCTGGCTTCGGCCCACCACACATATATAAGGTAAGTGCCTTGCACTGTCTTTTTATAGGAATTAGGCATACGGACAGAATAACACCCTAGACGGATTTCTTCCATACCCTGTTTCTCAAGAGAGATTACTATCTTTTGACCCATGAAGGCTGATAGTAATTACCTTTAATCACCAGGATAAGCAACTAAGGGAGCCGACGAGATAAATGTAACCTCGGACAAGCTTCACCCCTTGATACCATTACAGCCGAGAGGCAGTTAGTAGGAATAACTTTTTGCAACCCACAACTAATTAATTATGGCTTACCTCGAACGGTGCTGTAACCAAAACTACCCAAACACAACCAAGCAAATAACTACGGCTAAGACCTTACGGGCCTGTGCACTAAACTAATATTACGGCTATACCAAACTTTGGTGCTGTTAACTTTAAATGAACTCTTACTAAACTTATCTGACCACCAACTATGAACTTTCTACTCTTTGTTGTACCGTTTTAATGTGCATTATATTTGTATTAAAACATGTTGCATTTCATATCGTTGTTAACTCGTTCCTTGACGTCATAACTCCTCCATTTCTCACTGCTTTGCTCATCCCATTTCGTTAATTTTTATAATATAGCAGTTGGGCATATCAAATTGAACAAATGTTTGGTGTCTTATTAATTTTACATCCATAAGATTAGTTAGTTCGTTGCTTGCTTTGTTTTACGGCATACCAACCCTCTTTAGGGTTATTCAATGTCGAATCAAGTCAATAAAGTTGATTTATAGTTCCTTTATGGGAGGTGGGTGGCAGTGGCGATAGAATATATATATTTACCAACCCCTCCGTACGAGCAGGATGCGACACAAGGTCAATTTTTTAAGCGGAGTTTAATAGGTTTGAATTAAGAGTTTTCCTTCTCCTAGACTGGTTACCTAGCCATGGTTAAAGAGCCCTGTCTACCCTGCTATTTACCCATAGCTGGAGGGAGAATTGGATTCATACCTTTCCCAAGTGCAATGTGAAATGCTAACAGCTTCGTCCAGGAATTGAACTCGAGTCGACGAGTCCATTTCCTACGACTCTAATCATCAGACCACGCGCCTCCATAAAATATATAGAATGGCGATAGAATATATGATTGCGAGAAATGAAATGGGAAGGATGTACAATAAGGAAAAAGATAGAAATAGGAAAATGAAATAAATAAAAAGTTTAGAAAGCTTTATTTGTTATTTGTTTTTTTATTATGCTAATTTGTTTGGACCAAAGTGGGACTAGGTTTTGTAATAAAATTACGGTTGCATCAAGTCTTTTTAGTCAGATTCTTACTTTGACAGGCTAATAAGAGAAACTATTATTAGGTTTATCTGACTCGTTAGGATTAACTTTATTATTTGCTCTACTTAGGTATCAAGCACTCTTTATATTTGAGCTTTAGACAATCCTAGCGGTATATATATATATATATATATATATATATATATATATATATATATATATATATATATATATATTAGGTACTGGCAAACTGAGCCTAAAATGCGTTTTTGACAAAATTACTTTAGCCCCCCCCCCTACGGAAAATAATTTACCAAAAATCAGGGAAATATCGGATTTTAATGAAATTTTCAGTGTTTATTTAACAATTAATGATCTTTATAATGCATTATTTATTTTATTTCAAAACTTTCTCATTTTTTTCAGGTCACTTATTTTTGCCCCACCCCCCACCCACCCTTATGTTGGGGGAGTAACATTTTTTTCATGTTGGTTTTATAGTTTTCTAATTACAGTATAAATAATGAGATAAAAGACCGAAGTTATGAATAGAAACAAAAAAAAAAATTTTTACGGTGGCTTTTCTATGAGAAAATAAGTACCGAAAATTGAAAGATAAAATGTAAAAAAATAATTAATAATTAATTTTTTGGAGGTTTCTTTTTTACTCATTTCAATAGTTATTTAATTGGCTATTATCTTATAAAAGAAAAAATTATACATTGATATTTTTTCTGCTTAAAAAGGCGGGGGGTACATTTTCAATAAAGTTTTTCTTCAAAACTTATTACTTTATGTGTCTAAAATAAGGTTTGCATTAAATAGATATTTATTTCTAGAATCTAAAAATATAACATTTTAAATTGAACATCAGGCTTTTCACCTTTTAAATGAATTTTATATATGAATTTTTCATAGCAAAAATACTAAATTAAAGTTTTGAAATAGAATAACAAATGCACTATAAAAGTCAGTAATTGATAAATCAATACTGAAAATTTCATTAAAATCGGATAATTACCTGATTTTTGGTAAATTTTTTTGCAATCGCGAATGTTACATAAAAATTGTAAACAAGCGCGTAAAAACCATTGAAAAATAGACAGAATGGCGGATCGCGTCGAAATTGATCAAAACAAATAGTTTTAAATCTATTAAAATTTTTTTCTTTTGGCCAAGTGTTATAGTGTTAGTCAATTATTTTCGGTTGGTGCGAACCTCTTGGTCTTTTCTTTTTTTTTCCCATGTGAAGTTTGGTAGTATATTTTTACTAACAAATTATTTGCCTTTTTTTTCTTACCGCTAGGGTTTACTAATAGGATTAATATATATATATATAATATAATAAGATAACTATATAAAAGTTTTACATATCTATTCATTGGGTGACAAAGGAACATTCACAACCATATTGGTTTCATGCGATGCAATCATCAGGTAAAGATGTTTATATATATATATATATATATATATATATATATATATATATATATATATATATGAATAAGATATAATGAAAAAACAAAAGATGTTTACAACTGAAATAGGCTCATCAGAAGAGAAAGTGTGCAAACCGTTTCGGGGCCAAATCTCTTGACGGTTTAAAAAGCAACACCCGGCCCATCCCCAACTAATATGAGGACCCTATTGCATTATAATGTATCGACCGCACGTGGGTCGGTCATCAACAAAAATAAGACGGTAAAAAAGACCGTTAGTAAAAACAGAACGCTGCTAGTCAAACGTTGGAATTAATCAAAAAAAAAAAAAAAAAATTGTGCTGTCTGTATTAAAAATAATATGAATTTTATTTAAAAATAAAATGAATTTTATTTAAAAATAAAATGAATCTCATTTTTAATTTTGAGAATAATCAGAAGCATTATAGTAATAAAATAAGACTCAAAAAAGTCTGATGTAAAGTTATAGAAAAGTGTAAAATATGTATAAAAAGTGTATATAGAATATCAAAATTATTGTAATACAATCCAACTGTAAAATAAGTAGCCCACATTTATAGGTAAATCCGTGGTGTTAATGGATTTCATCGAAAAGGGGTAAACATTCAAATGTAAAGTTTTTTCATGGACAAGTATGTGAAAATAAAATGGAAATTAATCCGACAGTATGAATAAGATATAATGAAAAAACAAAAGATATTTACAACTGAAATAGGCTCATCATATATATATATATATATATATATATATATATATATATATATATATATATATATAAAGCAATCAAAGCATAATTTGACCAGTTAGTGAGTGTCATAGTACAATACATAGCAATGGGTTAAATAGTAATACTACTGTTCGTCTGCAAGGATGGCTTTGGTACTAAATAACCCACGATGGTTGATATGCCATAAAACAAAGAAACCGAAACAAACCATAGTGCAATAATATGAAAACAAAGAATTCAGAGAGAGAGAGAGAGAGAGAGAGAGAGAGAGAGAGAGAGAGAGAGAGAGAGAGAGAGAGAGAGAGAGAGAATAAGTGTGTGTATGTGTGAGAGATTGATCAGAAAAGAAAAGCAATTTTTTTGTTAAATTTTTACATATAGACAATTTAATGCTTTGTGTTGAAATAAATGCAAACACTTTTACTATTCTATTCGTCATTAAATGTCCAAATTTTAATTAAAAAAAAAACAAAAAACTTTTTAACTCTTAACATCCTGTTGAGAATTTTCTAAGTCCAGAGTCCCATTCCTATAACGATACATATAAATGGCTAAAAATGGCCTTCTCATTTAAAGTTACCTATTATTTTCCGTAAATTAAAGACTGCTAAATATGTTTAATATTAGATTTAAACAAAGAGTGGATTAGGAAAACAAATGTGACTTCTGGCCGGGTGGAATAAAGCGGTATAGGACGCAAGAAAGATTTCAAGGGAGGTAACTTTACAATTAATATTTTCGAGTTATTTCCCTTGATTAATGAAAAAAAATCAAGGTATTCAGAAAATATTTCAATATTTTCGACATTGTAACATTTTGGTTAGCGTTGCATAGCCATTAGTTTTCGATTTCAAACTGTGTGACGTAATTTGTTCGAAATTATTTTTTTCTAATTCTTCTTGAATTACATTAATTTATTGTTTATTTGTGGAGAGTTCGAAATTTACTTTATTCTTAAATTACAAATGTTAAGCGTAACGTGTTTATTATATCAAAGTAGATTATAGTATTGAAACAAAAAACAACTAATCTGTATGAGGTATCTTTTTACATTGTAACACGAATTTGACTTAGTAATGGGATAAGTTGAGAAAAAAAAACAGGTCTCTGTTTAATTGTATTTTATTTAGAAATAATGCCAGATTCTACAGTTTTTCTGGGGGTTTTGTTGTTTGTAACTAACATTTAGGAATCTTTGAAATCAAAATGGCGATTAGTTTCTAGAACTTACTTCGTTAATGCATTATCCAACTTACTCTCTTTATGTGTCTTTTGTGCTCAGAGATTCGTTTTTTGATAGTTCTTTGGTACAATTTTTGTGGCCATTTTTAGGCTGTAGGTGAAAGCACTTTACATTGGAAATCCCTTGTGTTCCTTTGTCTTCGGTAAAATCCTTTGGTTGTTCCTTAGTGAAAAATCCTTAGTTGGCCTCCGTGTTAGGCATAATCCTTTGGTTGTTCCTTAGTGAAGAATCCTTGTGTTAAGCAGAGTCCTTGGCTGTTCTTCGGTGTTAGGCAGAATCCATTGGTTGCAGATCCGTTCGTCCGTTTCGAATACGTGGTTAGTTAACTATTTAATCGCCAATCTCGAAAGCCGTTCATTTGCACGTGTGGTTTCACCTATGTACTGTTTATTATAATTTAAACATTTGATGATATATACGCCTGCATCAGACTTTATGTAGGTTTAGTTGTTTTTATTATTGATTTTGTTTCTAATTGTTTTTGAAGAGTTTGTGACTGTTTTGATTTATGGGGAATTTGCCCCCTATTTACGTGCATGTGGAATTGAATACATTAAAATAATAAAATTGTCTGAAACAAGTAATTTTACAATTGTATAAGTTAGGTTTAGAATTATGTAAACAAAAGATAATCGAATAAATATTAGTTTAGAAATATATTAGCAACAATATAAACAATGGTTTAAATTCCATTGAAAAAATGTACGCCATCGGAATGTTACAAAATCATCCGATATTTACGTCATTAGAAAACAGCTGATATTTGAAAATTCCAATATTAAATTTAACTTAATGATCACGTAGACAATGACAAAAGAAAATTATAAAAAGGCCCATAGAGCTGAAAAACTTCAGTGGGGAGCTTATGCTCTTCCCAACTCGACGGAGCGAAAGCTCTCCCTAACTCGACACAATGGGGAGAAGTCGCTGTCCGAAGACACAAAATGTAGTATATCAGGTCTGTCTCTTATTTTCGTTTCATATTTTCTCTATCCCACTCAACACAACAAGTCTCAATCACAGACATTGTTATCAAAACTGCTACAAATTTGACAATGCACAAATATAAACTAACTTACGCTCTCAGCAAACACAACTACCAACAGACACATACAGTCATCACATCAATGAAAGAACAATTGACTATCACTATATTAATTGTAATATATTGTATATAAAGTTGTTTCTTTTATAAATTTTATCTTCTTTTGTTATCTACGGAAACTATATTTCCATAGTCTTATACATTTAAATTGTGGGGATCAAAACTTGGATCTTCTTCAACTACACACTCACCAAACAAACCCTGTCCCTACAGATTACAAGGATATTTAGTTTTTTTTTCAATAATGGTTGTGATTGAATTATTGGGTAAAATAATATATCTGTGTTATTGATTATTTTTAGAAAAAAAAATTATGGGAAGATATTTACGATTTGTGAATTTTGAAAGCTTTTTTAACACCTTGTATAAAGTGTTTAGGATATTGAAGTTGTGTTGTATAGCATTTGCTACTTCCCCTCTATACAATAACATAATGGTTTTGTCTGTATGATAAATAGCAGTTAGACAGATGACACGAGGAGTTAGTACACACACACACACACACACACACACATATATATATATATATATATATATATATATATATATATATATATAATATATATATAAAATAGAAATTAGAAGGTAATTGACAATGCAATGGAATAGGTTTTGAAAATGATGTTTATTTGCCTTATTTTCCTAAATATTTTCGGGATAAATCCCATCTTCAGAGGTTTTAGAAGTACTTGTGTTTTTTAGTACTTGTCTTACGGCGCTGCCGTAAACGTTTGTTGTTTATTAAGTTGAAGGAACGCCGGATGTTTGAGAATGTTCAGGTTTTTCCATGGTGTTCCTTTAACTTGATAAACAACAAACGTTCACGCCAGCACAGTAAGATAAGTACTAAAAAACACAAGTACTTCTAAAACCTCTGAAGATGGGATTTATCCCGAAAATATTTAGGAAAATAAGGTAATTTTCGATAACATTTGAAGTGACCAGTTTCTAGAAATTCGAAGCAGAGCATGCATTGATCCAATTAAGACCATCCTATCGCAACGCTGACTGCGATGGTTCGGTCATACCATCCGCATGCCTGCAGACAGAGTTTCCCGTAAAATACTTTATGAGATGGTACGTCAAGGACAGAAGGCCCCTAAAAGCTGTTCAAAGACCACTTTATGAAAACGATGCTGAAGAAATGCGCCATCGCATATTCAAGTCTGGAAGATCTGGCCTCCAACAAACAGGGCTAGCGAGACACATGCCGCACAGGAGCTGAGCGGCTCAATATCAAGATTTACAGGGCTGCAGAGTGGTGACGTCTTCGTCATCATAAACCACCAAATGCAAATGGAAATTGTTGGCGTTTTTTTATTATAAGGTGTGTGCCAGATATTCACTTCTACTTATAGACTCTCCGATAACCATGTGACCAACCTATTGACCAACCACTGGCAGTATTCTGCTGCTGATATTGTATTTATATCGGCTGTTTTGATCTTAGCTACTTACACCTGCTTTGAACCTTCGTAGACGACGGAACATAGGATTATATCACTGGACCTTTGACACTACGTAGGATTCCAAAACTTAGGACTTATTCACTTACCAAAGGATTCTATAGTTCAGGACTTACTTTAAGTCCCTTTTAACTGGCCAAGGATGGCGGTCAGAAACTTAACAGAAATTTCCCTTGCAAGTTGTGCGACCGCGTCTGCAAGTCCAGAATTTAAATAACTAGCCACCAAAAGCTCCACAGCAGTTGAACGACATGGAGAGATGTCATCGTCGTGTGCGACGGGGTTCTAAAATAAACTTCCAAAAGGAAGTAAAATCTATGGTAGCTTTAATTTTGTTCAATTTATCAATAATTTTTGTTTGGTCTTTATTCCGTGGATATATAACTAAAACATCGTCTATACAATGGGAATAACTAGAGTGAATATATATTTGAAGGGACCAGATTCTAGAAATTAAAAAAATGTGTTGGATCATTTTGGCATATAAGGCGTGCTGTAGTCCACCACTTAAACTTATAAACTCGTCACATGGGTTAAACCCCAGCCAATCAACAGCCCGAATACGTGGTTAGCTAACTACTTAATCACTGATGTTGACAGCCGTTCATATACACATTATTCGACATTGACGAACGAACCAGCAACATTAAGGGACACCGAAGAACAACCAAACACTGAGGAACACCAAGGGGCACCCAAAGGTTTCTTCACTAAGGATTGTGCTCTGCTTAATAAAAAGGATCTCCGCTGGACAGTGTTCTTGCTTGAAGCCCTAGGATGGTCACAAAAATCGTAAGAAGACATTCAAGGATTTTACTAAGAAGTAAAAACATGTGTAAGCCAACTTTGTTTGTAAAAGATATCGATGAATTGGAAAGAACAATTTTTGGTGCATAGTTTACAGATTTGGATTATTGTGTTAACAGGTAAAGGTAGTGCAGTATTGATTTTCTTAAGGGCATTTTCAAAGCGTGTAATGCGTTTATTGACGGGAATATTGGTATATAGTGATTTTATGTCTAGGCTTGCAAGGGACTTGTTTTTTTTATGTTCATACTGAGGAAATCTGTTAAATTCTTGATGCGTGAGTTACTAATTGTTTGGTTTGGTTTGGTTTGTTTTGTTTTATGGCATATCAACCTCAGTGGGTCATTTAATGCCGATAAAGTTTTGAAATAAATCAATTCTTAATGGATAATACAATTTTTTTATAAATACATTTTCTATTTAACCCAATGATGGGACCCTAACAGGTACTACCACACCGGGTCAGAGTGGACCAGGGAGCAATGGTGATGAAGGGGTGCTCCACATTCCCCAAACCTCCAGAACTGGAACCTCACCATCAGATAGAGTTTAACGTCATTCCCAGGACATGTAGACCCGCAGCCACCGCCTTCTAGCACCCATATGGTAAAAAGGGGTTGGGGCTTGCCATAAGGGCAATAGGGTTGGGAAAATCATATAGGTGCTAGGGCTTGACGTGACCAGCCGATTGATCGGAGGGGGCCTCTCCGACCGCCCGTCTAGCCCAAGATAGGGCCAAAGTGGAGTATTGCATGTCATGAACTACTCATCCACCTGGACTCTATCCTTAAGCATTACGGGTCGCCACCCACGGCCAACAGGTGGCCCCATTGGGGGAGTCTTACCCCTCTGCAGAGGTGCAGTCGGTTACTAATTGTACCTAACAGATGGGTTAATAATTTGGCTGGAGATTGTGGAGAGCAGTTCCAATCCCAGAAATGATTGCTGTGTTTGGTATTAAAATAATAGGAAGTTGAGCTCTTTTTGAGTATTTTTGACTAACGAGAAGAAAGCCCCTTTGGCGTGAATTCAGAGTTTTCCTTCTCTTAGACCGGTCGCTATACCAAGGTTAAAGAGCCAAGTCTGACCTACTATTTACGACCCAAGTACTGAAGGGAGAATATTTGAATTAGAACTCATCTAGCCGAGTCCATTTCATACAAAGGTAACCATTATGCCACGCGCCTCCACAGAGACATGTTGTTAGATATACGAGGTATGTCAGAAAAGTTCCAGGGCTGGTGTCACAAAAGATGTGAGGGGCATTGTCCACTGGGAGTTCTTGCCACAGGGCCAGACGATCAACCAGCATGTCTACAAAGATATACTGCGGCATTTGCTCAGTGCGCGGGAAGTGGATGGACAACTCGTGGGTACTCTCTAAGTGGAAGTGGATGGACAACTCGTGGGTACTTCCTCTCTAAGTGGAAGTGGATGGACAACTCGTGGTACTTCCTCTCTAAGTGGAAGTGGATGGACAACTCGTGGGTACTTCCTCTCTAAGTGGAAGTGGATGGACAACTCGTGGTACTTCTCTTAAGTGGAAGTGGATGGACAGCTCGTGGGTTGCCTCTCTATTCACCGGACCTGGCTCCATGGGATTTTTTCCTCTTCCCCAAGCTCAACGGGGTCATGAAAGGGACCCGTTTTGAGAGGATTTGTACGACATCATAAAGGCTGGGATGACAGAGCTACGGAGAATCCCGGAAGAATCTTTCCATGAGTGCATGCAAGCGTGGCAGAGAAGGATGAGAAAGTGCATTAGACTCCAGCGGGGATTACTTCGAAAAGGGATAACTTGTAGTTGGTAGTTTGGATTGGAAATAAGATATTTTGTAACACCTGCCCTGGAACTTTGCTGACATACCTAGTAACAATTAAAAGGAGCTAAGTCCGCCCGTCTAACCCAAGTAAGGCTGAGTGTTGCATGTCATGGACTGCTCAGCCACCAGAATTCCGTCCGTAAGCTTCACGAGTTACCACCCCCGTGCTACAGGTGGTCCAATTGGAAGGAGGTCTTATTCATCAGCAGAGGGACAGTCAGAGTATTCTACAGTCCCAGCTGTAGACACATGTCGGAATTCTGGTGGTTGAGCAGTCCATGACATGCAACACTCAGCCTTGACTTTTACTTGGGTTAGACAGACGGACGGACAGAGGACGGGCGGAGAGATCCGTCCAATTAATTGACTGATCTCAAGCCCTAGCACCTATATGATTGTCCCTACCATTCTCATGTTATTAAAAAAAAAATTTTTAATTATAAGTCACACGTTCGTATCTTTTTAGCCAAGTTTCATTCAAGTTGACGTGGGACGAATGTGGAAAAGACGAAATGTGTAATAACGAGTGTAGAAGTTAGTGTGTGATGTCAGTGGTGGGTTAACGTGGGACGAATGTGGAAAAATTGAAAAATGTAATAATGGAAAATAACCGGAATATGTAAACGGGTGAGTGATGACGTGGAAATAACTGATATTGGTTTCTGATTGGACAGAAGAAGGCGTGGACGAGAGTGAGAGTAAGAGAGATAGTGAGAAAATGGAGTCTTGCCAAAGTGTTTGAAGGAGATGGACGCAAGAAGAGAGAGTTAACAAGATGCAGTCTGTCCTCCGAGGCCATTTATCGATGGGTAAGATGGGACTGGAAAATAAGGAGCTCTGAAAAAAATCCAGTCTTGTGTTCGTTAATTAAAATATAAGCAACAACACAGGAAAGGAAATCCTAAGAAACAAGTGGTTCAAAACTCAAAGAACGGTATCCGTCCATCATCTAGAGATTGTTCATGTCTGAGATCACCCTGGTACAACACCATGAAGCTAGGAAGTCCAGAAGTAAGCAGCGGTAACAAGACAGCCGTCACATGCGACATCTGTGGTCGAGAATGTTTTTCAAACATTATACTTCACAGTCACAGGAGACTCTGTAACTTCAGGGGCACAGAAACTATACTATAGTCTTCCGAGACTGAAATGCCAATAATCTCAAAAATTCAGAAAAACTCTGTAAATCCATATAACATGAAAACCACTTTTTAACTGAATGAATTTTTGAAAGATTTTGATTAAAAAATAAGCAACAACACAGGACAGGAAATCCTAAGAAATAAGTGTCTCAAAACTCAACGAACAGACAGAAAGCCAGCCCAACAACAGATCCAGCTCAGCAAATGAGTAAAACCACAAAAAGTAGATGAGTATAGCTAATGGACGTACATATCCTTAAATTGATACAGAACGTTGCATATTGCAATTTGATGTCTATGTTACATACTTTTCAATTTGATGCTTATATATTGTAGTTACCTGGCATAGGCGGGGATCAAGGTGTAGTATCTGTTCCAGTTACTATGCTTTCGGGGGTCCAGTGTGCTTCGGCCATTAGATCAGGTTAAGTAATAAATAATAGCGTCGATCCCAGGGGGCCATCCCCCCAGGCAACACCTGCCCCCTTGATTTAAAGGGGCAGGACTGGGTTTATTGCCCAGTGCCTGAGGCGCCCCCCTTGAGGGGGAATGCCGACGGGATCGACGCAATTTTTCACCTGCCACTCCATGAGCTTCGGTTTGTGGGTGGTCCCACGTTAATAGGGACTTTGTGCCTGACCCGTACAAGTGGGGTACGCGGTAAATACCGTGTAGTATCTGTTCCAGTTACTATGCTTTCGGGGGTCCAGTGTGCTTCGGCCATTAGATCAGGTTAAGTAATAAATAATAGCGTCGATCCCAGGGGGCCATCCCCCAGGCAATACCTGCCCCCTTCGGGGCAGGGCTGGGTTTATTGCCCAGCGCCTGAGGTGCCCCCTTGAGGGGAAATGCCGAGGGTATCGACGCAATTTTTGTTCTTTCCCACCCATGAGCTTTGGCTTGTGGGTGGGCCCACATTAAAACGAAGCCTTGTGCCAAGCTCATACAAGTGGGGTATGAGGCAAATGCCCCTATATATTGTAGTACTTGTTTGGGTCAGATTTATGTATCAACTAGGTCTATTTTGAAAATTATGATACGAAATATTGAAATTAAATTCCGGAATTGGAACCTCATTACTACTTTAACGTCATTAACCTGGACATGACAAATTTTGGAAGCAGCACCTCACAAGAAAGTAGCTGTATGTAACATGTGGCCTGACCTCCGAGGCCACTTCCTGATGGTTTACTTGGAATAGGAAAATAAAGAACTCTGAAAAAGACATCAAGTCTTGTGTTCGTTAATTAAAAACTAAGCAACGACACAAGACAAGAGATCCCAAGAAGCAAATGGTCCAAGACTCGAAGAACGGAGAGAATACCAGCCCAACAATAGACCCACCACAGCAGATATGTAAAACAACAAGAAGAAGTAGATAAGTATACTAATGAATATATATCCTTCTTAAATTGTGCCCAGCAACATTACATATCTCAATTTGATACCTATGTTACAATATTTCATCACTTTGTAATTCAATGAGGGTCTCCTGTAAAGAAATGTCTACATCGGCAGCATTAACTTCAAAAGGGACGGTCACTCAAATTGTTATATCCATCACGAGTAGGTCACTAAACTAAGCTTTTATATTTACAAGCAAATCTTCCAAATAGTCAGCATACAATGCAAAGTCATCCTCACACAAATTGCTGCTAATCGAGGCCAAACAAGGAAACTGTTGTAGAGTAGCTGGCACCCCTTCAGCACTCTACCAGTTGGACTATCTCAGAGCCTTAAAATAGCCTACGATTAAAGTGGATTAAGAAGCTGAATAATATTCAGACTGACTTTGCTGCGTTGGCTATGCCAAAATGACCCTCCTCTATTTAGAATAAGTTTTGTTCTGTTAATTATTTGTACTTATTTGTTCTGTGTTTTGTATGTATCCGTTTAGCACTGGATGCTGGTGCTTAATAAATGTATTAAGCCCACCATTCTCTGTGTATCTTTTCGACGATACAACAAAAACTGTTAAAAAGCACGACATCTGATCTTAATTTATCATCATTAATGCCTGCTACCCGCGAAAGGTGGGTGATTTTTATAAACCTACTCTGTTCTAGATAATTTTAAATTTACGATACTGTCGAATGTAAAGTTTTTTCTTCTACTTGATTACCATGAAAAATTCATAGCGACATGAATATTTCTACTCTTAATATTTCCACTCTTTGCCTATCAATTTTCCCCAACGGCTATAACATTTTTTGGTTTATTTTTACCTGTATGATGGTTGGTTGGTTACACATGTGTAATATATGTGAATATATGTATATAAATATGTATATATTCTATAAAAAAAGATTTGCAAAAAGGATTGTTTTTAAAAAAATATTATTATCTTATATATGCGACACGTGTTTCAGATCTTCTGTTATCTTCTTCAGGCATTAATAAACCCTATTTTGTCAGAATATGTATATGCATATGTGTGATTTCTGATATTTGATAGGTTGTGTGTGTTTTTGTAACTTACTTTTTGTTTATAACGGTTGTATAATATGTATATGTATATATATAGGTTTATGGGAGTAAATTGTGGAAATCGATCCGATAGTAGAAAAAGATTTTTGTTGTTCAAAATGTGATGGATGTTTTTTTTTCTCTTACTTTTATCATATTGTCATGAAGAGGGTTTTATATAATCCGAAACGTTTGAATCTCGACATTACCAACTGTAATAAACTTCCATCCCGTGTAACATGCCTTGTTCCTCTACATTTCTCCACATATCATCATCATCATCATCATGTCGCGCTGTTGGCACGGATATCTATGATAATCTCTCTCCATCCGTCCCTATCGCTCATCATTCTCAGGAGGTCCTCTGTGCAGTATCCTGTATCCGCACAGAGCTGATCAATGTACGTCTTTGCTGGTCGGCCCACACTGGCTTGCCCATGTGCTGGCTTCCACAGGAGGACGTCACTTATGAGTTCGTCCTTGCTTCTCCAGCAGTGTCCCGCGTGTCTTGTCCGTCTTACTCGGATGGTTTGGGTGATATGTGGTAGGTGGCCGTACAGCTGCTTTCTCGTGGGGTGCTGTTTCCACGTCTTGTTCAGGATCACCCGCAGCATTCTTGTGATACGCTTATACAAATATGTATATGTAAACATGTGTATACATATGTATATATATGTGCGTATATAAATATGTATATATATTTGTATATATATATATATATATATATATATGTATGTATATGTGGATATATATGTATATATATGCATGTATATATATATGTATATATATATATATATATATAGGTGTATATATATGTATATAGTCAGGTCGCATAAAGTGCTACTGGTACTATGTAACCCAGTACTACCTGTCTCATAGTCGGGATATCGGCGACTAAACCGGTTACCCCACCAAGCCTATCTGGTGAGGAGGATGGCTAGACATCCAGCAGGACGAAAAACAAAACCTGTCAAAAGGCGGATGAAGCCTTTCGCTCAACGGCCATCTAGCAAATAACATACGCGGGGACGTAGAAATACTTGGATTAGTATCCAGGCGCGAAGCAAAACCACCGGGAGAGATGCATTCCTCAGCCTTGTCAAGGCAAGTGTCTAGGAGAAGGAAAACTCCAAAATTTAACCTGCGGCGGCTGCTGCAACCAATGATGTTGACTTGTTCTTCTTTTTGGTTCAAATGTGACAGTCACGTAGAGAGTGGGATTGGTTCTGTGCAAAGTCTTTCCTCACTTAAAAAAGCTTCAGGCACAGGCATTGCTTGATATGCAATACATGTCTTGTCCTTTATGTGTACAAAGGCTGGCTGAAGCCTAAAACGGCAAAACTATGAATTTCATTATATTCTTTGAACTGTTGAACTTTTATTTATTTTTACTAGCAAAATAAAAAGATACCCTCCGGGCGATGTAAAAATAATTTTTTGAAAGATATTGCCTGAGGGGATGGGAGCTGAAAATTCAATGTCATAGAGTGTGTATCATAAGTATGTAAAATCGTCAAATTTATTAAAGGAGTAACAAAAAAAGAAAGAAAGAAAGACAATTTGAAATGGAAACAGTTCCGATAACTTTAAATATTATATTAGAATAAAACAATCTATATATAAATATATAACGCCGGGCATCTATTTATTGAAACAATGAGGATTGTCTAACGTTGCATGCTCACATTTTGAGTATATTTATTCTATGTTATGACGTTGGATTATGTGTTGGATAATGTGACGTAAGCAGTGACTCAGTTTTTGTTACAGACAAAAACCGGAAGCGAATCTCCTTTATTAATAGATTTAAAAAAAAAAAATTTTTTTAACAAGCAATGGCAATGCTTGAACACGAGTTTGCTGCCATCATATATATATAATATATATATATATATATATATATTTATATATATTTACCAACCCCTCCGCACGAGCAGGATGTGACTCAAGGTCAATTTCTTAAGCGGAGTTCAACAGGTTTGAATTCAGAGTTTTCCTTCTCCTAGACCGGTTGCCTAACCAAGGTTAAAGAGCCCAGTCTGCCCTACTAATTTATCCATAGCTGCAGAGAGAGTAGGATTCATACCTTGCCCAAGGGTATTAGCGTTAAGTGAAATGAAATTACCACATCCAGGATTTGAACTCGGGGCGACGAGTCCATTTCCCATGACTTTAACCATTACACAACGCGCTGCCATCATATATATGTATATGTACTGACTCTGGGTCAAAGTTGACCTGGGAGTAATGGTGATGAAGGGGTAATCCACACTTACCAAAACTCCAAAATGGGAACCTCACCACTCGGTGCAGTTTAGTGGCATACCCAGGAAATTAAGACCCTCAGCCAACGCCTGCTAGCACATGTATGATAAAAAGTGTTGGGGCTTGACATAAGGGCAATAGGGTCGGAACAATAATATCAGTGTTAGGGCTTGACGTGACCAACCTATTGATCGGAAAGGGTGTCTACGCTCGCGCGTTTACTATAGTTAAGAGCCAAAGTGGAGTGTTGCATGTCATGGATTGCTCAGCCGCGAGGATTCCTTCTTGAAGCCTGACCCGTTACCACCAACGGCCAACAGGTGGCCCCATTGGGGGGTGGGGGTTACTTCTCTGCAGCTGTACAGCCGGTGTATTTCAGCCGACAGGGCGAGTGTATATGTATGTGTATATATATCTATATCTGTGTATACATATGTGTGTGTGCATATATAAATGTAGCTAAACTTGCAAATCGCCGACAAAATTTTCCGTTTTGATTTTGACGATGATTTGCAAGTTTAGCCATATATATATATATATATATATATATATATATATATATAAAGATAAATCTAATGAGTCAGACGAACCTACTAAAAGTTTCGCTTAATGCTCTTCAGGGCTAAGATTTCTTTTGTACCAATAGATCATTTTTTGTTGGTGCGATTATCTTGGTCTTTTCTTTTTTCCAAAAATTTTTTTCTTCCCGGTTGATGTTTGGTAGTATTTTTTACAATCAAACTATTTGCTGGTTTTTTTCTCACCGCGAGGATTTACCAATAAGTTTGGTATATCAATATATATATTATATATATAATATATATATATATATATCTGTGTGTGTGTGTGTGTGTGCGTATGTATATGTGTATTTATATGCATTTATATAAATGTATATATGTCTGTATATATATGTATATACATAGAGAGAGAGAGAGAGACAGACAGACAGACAGACAGACAGAGATATTTTACCTATATATGATACTTAATGCAAGATTAAAATTGTTGTCCTGAGAAAGGGACCACAGAATTAAGTTGCTGTCATATCCCGAAACGAAGTAGGCGACAGTGGCCCTGAAAGAAATATCAATGACGTCACAAAGGATACCACAACCGCAACACGGTACCCCTAATTAGAAAAACACCCAGACACACATATTTTTTTTTACTCTCTGCAGACGACCCTCACAAACTTAATCTTTCAGCGATGATCAGTAAAAAAAAAAAAAAAAAAAAAAAAAAAAATGAATTATAAATCAACAGAAGCATTACCAGATGAGCCACGACCGTACTTCACATTTATCTAACTGTATTTTTCAAACCGGCGTTGCTCTCGCCATTTCTGATTGGATGAAACGTTCCGCATCGGAAGGGAGGGGCGTGGCTTGGACTAATGACCGTCTTTTCGTTCTCTTAAGTATCGGACCTTAGTTTATAGCACGGATTAAAGTATTTTGTGAAGCTCGGCCCACAGGTAGTATGTGTCTTCCTGATAATATTTTACAAAATATTTGACAAGGTGGAGGAAGAAAAAGGAAGTTAAATCAAATTTTCGTTTAAACTCAATCAGTAGCATCTGCCTCGGAAACCACAAGGTTCCGGGATCGATACCGACCATCGCTACACCAGCGCATGAGTAGCACAGCTTGGATCTGTGTGGTAAACGGTGAGTTTTAAGTTTAGAAATAATTAAATTTCAAACATTTCTTTTGTTTGATTTCAAGAAAACAAATTTCTTAAAGGAATCAGTAAATTCTATGTACTTAAGCACGTCAACCCATCTTGGGTTATTTTATGCCTATAGGTTAGAGAATATGGAGTCATGTGGTGTAACGATTAGAGTCGTAGGAAATGGACTCATCTACCCGAGTTCAAATCCTAGACAAGGCAGTTTGCATTTGACATAGCGCTAATACCCTTGGGAAAGGTATCAATCCAACTATTCTCCTCCCCCCCAGCTATGGGTAAATAGTATGTCAGACTGGGTTCTTTAACCTTGGCTAGATAACCAGTCTAGGAGAAGGACAACTCTGAATTTGAACCTGTTAAACTCCGCTTGACCTTGTGTCACATCATACTCCTGCGGAGGTGTTGGTAAATATATATCTATTATTATACTAAAGCTGAGTTAATCAACTTTTGCTCCCTAAAGGCTTTTTTACCGTTTAGTTTAATGACACAAAAATTATACTAAATTATTCCTTACTTTTAGGATCGAATTATGTTTGAAAAAATTATGTTTTAATTCGTTCTATTTAGTCGGAATTTTCAAGTAAGTCAAAAACCGACCAATCTCTTACTTTACTCTGTGTCTATCTCTTTCTTCCCCTCTATGTATGTCTTGACTACCTCCTCGTTTATTATGTTAGTTTCTCAGGAGAGAGAAGAGAGAGAGAGAGAGAGAGAGAGAGAGAGAGAGAGAGAGAGAGAGAGAGAGAGAGAGAGACGGGAGAATTTGAAATGTATTTCTATGTTAAATTTCACAACCAGCAACCCGTAGCTTAAATGAGGTCAACATTTTCTTTCTTAGAAAGCTAACAAAATCATTTTAAGGTTTCGTCCGGCCGTATTTATTTATTAAAAAAAAATGTATTAGCTTTGCTAACTCCCTTTTCCCTAATCTCAATTATCTACCCAGAGCTGAATGGGTGACTCAATGGGTCAGGTTTTGTCTAGTATATATATATATATATATATATATATATATATATTAGAGAATTGCATTATCGCCAGTAGAGCATCCGCCTCATGAACCACAATGTTCCGGGTTCGGTAAGGGCCCCCGCTAACTCAGTGCTGGAGTAGCACAGCTTGGATATGTGCGGTAAAGTGAGAAGCTACCGGTAAGTGTGATGCACCACCTCAGACGTAAAACCAATCTCCCTGGTCTAGCGCTAGTTAAAATGGGATAGACTCCCTAGCTGTCCAACTGATGCCGACAATAAGCTCATAATGCCGGCTTAGCACAATCGGTAGAGCATCCGTCTAGGAACAACAAGGTTCCGGATCCGGTAACTAGCCCAAGCTAACTCAGCACATAAGTAGCATAGTAGAATTTGGATCTGTGCGGTAAAGTGTGCAGCTGATGGTAGGTGTGGCGTTCCACCTCAGACGCAATAAACAATCTCTTCAGTTGAGCGCAAGTGAAAAGGAGATAGACTCCCTCGATGTCCGACTGATACCGCCAATAGGCCACTCCGTCTACTTTACTTTTTAGGGGCCGGTTTAGCTCAGTCGGTAGAGCATCCGCCTGAGAACCATAAAGTCCCGTGTTCGATAACAGCTTTTCACCAACATAGCACATGAGTAGCACAATATGGATCTGTGCGGTAAATTGGGGAGTTGATGGTAGATTTGGCGCTCCTCATCAGACGCAGAATATCTCCCTGGTCTCGTACCAGTGAAAAGGGGATGCACTCCTTCGCCACTCCGCCGATTTTATTCCCACGGCCGGTTTAGCTCAGTCGGTAGACCATTCACTTAAGAACTACAAGGTTCCCGGTTCGGTTACAGCTCCTCACTAACTCAGCGCATGAGTAGATCAGATTGGGTAATCTGATCTGTTCGGTAAAGTGGGGAGCTGATGGTAAAAGTGGCTCTTCACCTCAGACGCAAAAGCAATCTCCCTGATCTAGCGCCATTGAAAAGGAGATAGACTCCCTCGATGTCCGACTGATATCGCCAATAGGCCACTCCGTCTACTTTACTTTTTAGGGGCCGGTTTAGCTCAGTCGGTAGAGCATCCGCCTGAGAACCATAAAGTCCCGTGTTCGATAACAGCTTTTCACCAACATAGCACATGAGTAGCACAATATGGATCTGTGCGGTAAATTGGGGAGTTGATGGTAGATTTGGCGCTCCTCATCAGACGCAGAATATCTCCCTGGTCTCGTACCAGTGAAAAGGGGATGCACTCCTTCGCCACTCCGCCGATTTTATTCCCACGGCCGGTTTAGCTCAGTCGGTAGACCATTCACTTAAGAACTACAAGGTTCCCGGTTCGGTTACAGCTCCTCACTAACTCAGCGCATGAGTAGATCAGATTGGGTAATCTGATCTGTTCGGTAAAGTGGGGAGCTGATGGTAAAAGTGGCTCTTCACCTCAGACGCAAAAGCAATCTCCCTGATCTAGCGCCATTGAAAAGAGGATAGACTTCTTCGCTGTCCGACAGATAGCGATGGCTGAGGGTCTTAGTGTCTTGAGTATGACTTAAAATCCATCTAATGGTGAAGTTCTAATTTTGGAGCTCTGGAGAGTATTTTCTATAATGGTATACGGTGGGAACAATCATAGGTAATCTGAACATGAGCTACATAAATGAGAATAACCTCCCCATAAACCTTTATTACACTTTGAGGAAGCCATATGTTTTGGTTGGCCATTTTCATTTCACCGTAATCAATACAACTGCATGTTTTAACACGAAATATCATAAAACGTGTTCTTAATAACAATTAAGTTCATTTCAAATAATGCGCAAGCACAATTAAGAACACATTTTAGGATATTTTCGTGTTTAAAACATGCAGTTGTATTGATTCGAACAAATTTCGTATTTTCAGTGTAGATTTACGGTGAAATGAAAATGGCCGACCAAAACATTTGTCTTGATCAAAGTGAAATAAACAAAAGGAGGTTACTCTCATTTCTGTAGCTAATGTTCAGATTACCCAATCACATAGTTGCTTGGACTTGACGTGATCAGCCGATTGATCAGTGGAGGCCTCTCTGACTGCTCGTCTTGGCCAAGTAAGGACCAAAGTGGAGTGCTGTATGTCATAGACTTCTCAGCCAGCAGGGTTCGGTCGTAAAGCATCACGGTTAGCTACCCACGGCTAGCGAGTGGCTAACTTGGGAGGGGAGTGTTAACCCTCTGCAGAGGTGTAGTCGATGTATTCTACAGCACCAGCTGATAGGGCATATAAGAATAAAATGTGTGATTCTTATAATACGTTAGAAGGCCCTGAGTGCATATATACATAAATGAATCCGAACAAAGAAATATAACATAATAACAATTACAGACTTTATTGTCTGAGCACGTGGAACATGACATAAATAAAAATATACAAAACAGATAGATAAAACGAAAGTCATTTGGAAGTACGAAAGAGCATGAGAGTCCCAACTGAATGGACAGAGACACCACGCGTCTAGTCCATCTAAATGACCAAGATAGAGAGAGAGAGAGAGAGAAAGAAAGAAAGAGAGAGAGAGAGGGAGAGAGAGAGATACGTGTGTGTGTATTTATATATATAATATATATATATATAAATACACACACATGTATATAAAGATATAGTTAGGTATACATATACATATATACATTTACGAATATATATATATATATTATATATATATATATGTGTGTGTGTTGTGTGGTGTGTGTGTGTGTGTACCCGGAGTGGTAGTACCTATTGGGATCCATCAATGGGGTAGATAGAAATAAAAATATGAGTTTAAAAAATTTCAATATCCATCTAGAATGAATAAAACAATATCTATTCGGTATAAAATAACCCAATAAAGATTGACATGTCGTAAAATCCAACCAACCAACTAACTAACTAACTATATATATATATATATATATATATATATATATATATTATATATATATATATATGAAAAATAGATGGAAATTAATCCGACAGTATGAAATTTAACATTATGAAAAAACATATGATGTTTGTTATGTAATTGCTGACAGTACTGTTTCGACCAAATCAATAAGCTGGTCTTCATCAAAGAGCGACATAGATGGGAAGAGAATATATCCGTTAAAAAAGACTGTTTATAGAAACGAACGCTGAGTTCAACCGCTGAAATTTTTTTTTTGAAAAATGCATGTTCTGTTTTAATTACATAACAAACATCATATGTTTTTTCATAATGTTAATTTCATATATATATATATATATATATATATATATATAATATATATATATAGAGAGAGAGAGAGAGAGAGAGAGAGAGAGAAGGGGGGGGAGAGAGAGATTCTCGGGCTGATTTTTAAATACCTAGCTAGTAGTGTCACCTATTGGCGAAACACTCACGGTAATGGAAGATAACCCTTTTGGTCCCAGATCCATTCCAACAGGGGTAGATAACCGCTAAAGGCATATCGGCAAGCCAGGATCATTTCTAAAACCATTGATTGTCCCATGCCGTCGATTTTAAATATTAGCTTGAAATTAATGTTTCCATTTGAATTCCCAATAAGATTGTTATATAGACATCCAGTCTGGCTATATACATATATATATATATATATTTGGGAGAATATGTGCTTAATTGAAGTCATACCTAATTTTTGAAAATTAATTAATAATTAATGAATTAGGCGGGAATACCTATTCAAATGTAAGGCTAAACAAACCGAGAAAATCTTTTTTTTCTCGATTAAGCACATATTCTCCCAAAAAATTGTCGGCTAACAAAAAAAAAAACCATATCAAAACACATCGTCTGTTTGTTTACCTCTCTCTCTCTCTCTCTCTCTCTCTCTCTCTCTCTCTCACACACACACACACACACACACACACATATATATATATATATATATATATATAGAGAGAGAGAGGGGGGGGAGAAAGAGAGAGCTGTTACATTGTGTTTTTGTCATCCTGTAGGCCTTAAGCCAGAACGCTTGTCCAGTGGAATTGGATCCTTGGTAAAGAGTCCACCGATTATGAATCCTTTGATTCTTCTGGTAAAGAGTCCTCAGTTCCTTCACCAGTGTTCGTAAGTTCCTCCTCAATGATTGCAAGTGAACTGTGGCAAGTATCTGTGTTTAAGTAATGTATCAGTCACACAGTATGGCTTGTTGTTGGCCGGTGGAGTAAACCACGTGACCTAGGCTTGTCTATAAATCCAGGTGGGGAAATAGAGCACACCTCATATCTAAAAATATTCCAACGACAGAGAGAGAGAGAGAGAGAGAGAGAGAGAGAGAGAGAGAGAGAGAGAGAGAGAGGAGAGAGAGAGAGAGAGAGTTCTTAGGAGTCGATGAGAAAGGTGGGAGACATTCGTATAATCTCTCCCACATTTTAAAAGCCTTTATCTCTTACATACCTGCTTACATACCTGCTTATGTAGTTCGAGTAGCTGGCTGGTACCATAGACTTCTCAACCGCGGCTGGAATGAAACAGAGACAATGTCTACATCATGGTGTCTCCCGCTATCTTCTTACTAACTAAGCTAAATTATGTGCCTTCCGTTCACACGTTTTCCAGTGGTGGAAGCCGAGGGGGGGGTCAACTCGATGTTACCGAGTGTCAATCATCTAACCCCTTTCAATTTTAACTACAATACAGTCATAATTTAATTACAATACAGTCATAATTAACAATCCCAACAAATAAAGCAATGCTTTCTGATCGGAAAAATACTGCTGAAGCAAAGCAATGGCTTGATAAGTAGAACCAAGTCACCAACAGGCACCCCAGCTGAGATCAGTTTTGAAAGGAACTGAATTTTGCTTTTCTCCGGTTGTCAGTAAACAAAATCAGCAGCCGATAAAAACGAAAGGCACATTTTTATACTAAAATAGTTCTTGATTTTAATAAAAAAAATTAGTTATTTAATGTTGTTGTTAGCATATGTGAAAAAAAAATTGCACTAAAGATAAACTAATATTGTTATTAAAAAACAAACAAACTTAAAACGATTTTTCCATGAGCCTCTACAGATAGTTGATAAAAAAGATCTATAAAAAGTATATTATAAGGTTATAATACGAACTGCTAACCCTAACCCTAACCCCTAACCCTAACCCTATTTCAAAATTTTAGAATATTTTAGAATTAAAGTTTGATAGCGAAATATTTTTCGTTTTTATCAGCTGCTGATTTTGTTTACTGACAACTGGTAAAAAGCATAATTCAGTTCTTTTCAAAACTGATCTGGGCTGGGGTGCCTGTTGGTGACTTGGTCCGATAAGTGTTATTCGGACACTGCTCCGTCGGAAACAACGGTTAAGAGGTGGTATGCTGACTTTAAACCCGGTCGAACAGACACAAAGGACACTGAACAAATTCGGCAGCTGTTCAGCAAAAAAAAAAACAAAAAAAAAAAAAACTCCACAAACTCGTTTTGGCCGATCATAAATTGAAGTTGCATGAGATAGCAGAGGATTTGAAGATATCAGAAGGCAGTGTATTCACTATTTTTCATGAACATTTGTCAATGAGAAAACTGTGTTCAAAGTGAGTGCCGCGTTTGCTCACAGTCGATCAAAAACAAAAACGCGTCGACGATTCAGAGCGTTGTTTGCAACTGTTTCAATGCAACAAAAGGGAGTTTTTGCGTAAATATGTGACAATGGATGAAACATGGATCGACCACTTCACCCCGGAGTCAAATCTGCAGTTAGCTGAGTGAACAGCAGCAGGTTAAAGCCGTTCAAAGCGACCAAAGACGCAAACATCAACAGGCAAGGTGGTAATTTATGAGGAAGTGCGTCCCGGTCTCCTGCCTCAAAAATTGCTACCCGGTGACTATTAAAATAACGACCCAGTTTAGTCTATTCAAAACTATCCATCTATCTATCAATCTCAATTTGTTCATATTTATCTATATTACTTTAAATACTAAGATTTTTTTAAATTCATGTTTGTTTAATGTCTTGTTTTTAGTTTAAATAAACAAGAATTACGACAAAAAAAGAAGCGACTCCCCCCCCAATACATTTACTTGTCGAAAATATCTATCTATCTATCTCCATTTGTTCGTATCTATCTATATTATTTTTTTTATCTATCTATCTATATTATTTTATTTGTTTATCTATCTATCTATCTCAGTCTATTCAAAACTATATATCCATCTTCATATCTAAACAAGAATTACGACAAATTACGATAAATAAATAAGAATTACGACGAGCTGGGGTTGTTATTTTGATAGTCACCGGGTAGCAATTTTTGAGGCAGGAGACCGAGACGCACTTCCTCATAAATTAGCGGCAAGGTTTTGGGCTTTGTATTTTGGGATGCGCATGTTGTTCATCGATTACCTCTTCTTCCTGAACTATCAATAGCGAATATTATATAGCATTACAAGTGCTTTTGATGGAAGAAATCGACAAAAATGGCCACAAATGAAGAAGAAAAAAGTGCTCTTTCACCAAGATATACACCGTGTCACAGGTCGATCGCAACGATGACAAAACACTTCGAATTGCTTCTCCAGATCTGACCCCCAGCAACTACTGGCTGTTTGCAGACCTCAAAAGAATACTCAAGGGAAAGAGATTTGGCTCCAATGAAGAAGTGATATGGGAAACTGAGGCGTATTTTGAAACCAAAGACGAAAACAGGTCAATTTTTAAGCAGAGTACAGCTGGTTTGAATTCAGTTTACCTTCTCCTAGACTGGTTACCTGATCAAGTCTTAAGAACCCACTCTGATTTTGATCAATTTGACAAAATACAATTCCCCATTTTCCCCAAATTAATAATAAAAGTTCAAAAGATACTTTTTTCTTACACTTCACTTAAACCATTGTACCTTTTTGAGCTTTTATTATCAATTGTTTGACTTGATCAAAATTATTTTCAAATAAGATCCAAGGGAACTAACTCAGATTTTACAAAAAAGGCCTCGAATAGGAATTGTTAGAGAAGCGTTAGAAGGAGACTAAGTCGATGAATAAAGTCAAGTTTTGCCTAAAAGTTGTTGTTTTATTAGTTAGACCCGGGAGATTTGAAGGTTAGTGCTTTATAAAAACCATATGTATATTTTATTAGTGGCGCCATCTATATGTCAGGCCCGGGACTTATTGAGTGATGTTATTATATATATATATATATATATATATATATATATATATATATATATATATATAATCCAAAAGTCCAGAGAAGAAATCTTCCTTACGACATAGGAGTTTTTTTAAACAACCTGTCGCAGTTTGAGAGCTCAATGTATGCTCTTAATGTTAGAGTCACAGAGCAAATATATAAGTAAAGAAATAACAAAAGACTTAGAGATTTTGCATTATAGCCTTAGAGATTTTAAGTAAAGAAAAGCTCCCCGAAATAGGCTATAATGCAAAATCTCTAAGTCTTTTGTTATTTCTTTACTTATAATATTGCTCTGTGATCTCATTAAGAGCAATACCTTGAGCTCTCAAACTGCGACAGGTTGTTTAAAAAAACTCCTATGTCGTAAGGAAGATTTCCTTCTCTGGACTTTTGGATTATATATATATATATATATATATATATATAATATATATTATATATATATATATATAACATCAACTCAAATCCCGGGCCTGACATATAGATGGCGCCACTAATAATATACATATGGTTTTTATAAAGCACTAACCCTTCAAATCTCCCGGGTCTAAGCTAATAAAAAACAACAAACTTTAGGCAAACACTTGACTTTATTCATCGACTTAGTCTCCTTCTAAGCTTCTCTAACAATTCCTATCGAGGCCTTTTTTGTAAAATCTGAGTTAGTTCCCTTGGATCTTATTTGGAAAATAAATTTTGATCAAGTCAAACAATTGATAATAAAAGCTCAAAAAGGTACAATGGTTTTAAGTGAAGTGTAAGAAAATATCTTTTGAACCTTTTATTAATTAATTTGGGGAAAATGGGGAAATTGTAATTTTGTCAACTTGATCAAAAAATCAGAGTGGGGTTCTTAAGACTTTGATCAAGGTAAGCAGTCTAGGAGAAGGTAAACGAATTCAACCAGCTGTCTCTGCTTAAAAATTGAACTCTGTTTTCGTCTTGGTTTCAAAATACGCCTCAGTTTCCATATCACTTCTTCACTTGGAGCCAATCTCTTTCCCTTGAGTATTCTTTTGAGGGTCTGCAACAGCCAGTAGTTGCTGAGGGGGTCCGATCTGGAGAAGCAATTCGAAGTGTTTTGTCAATCGTTGCGAGATCGACCTGTGACACGGTGTTATCTTGGTGAAAGAGCACTTTTTTCTTCTTTCATTTGTTGGCCATTTTTTGTCCGATTTCTTCCATCAAAAGCACTTGTAATGCTATATAATATTCGCCTATTGATAGTTAGGAAGAACGAGGTAATCGATGAACAACATGCGCATTCCGCAAATACAAAGCCCAAAACCTTGCCCTAAATTTATGAGGAAGTGCGTCTCGGTCTCCCTGCCTCAAAAACTTGCTACCCGGTGCTATCAAAAATAACAACCCCAGCTCGTCGTATTCTTATTTATTTATCGTAAATTTGTCGTAATTCTTTGTTAGTATATGAAAGAATGGATATATAGTTTTGAATAGACTGAGATAGAATAGATAGATAACAAATAAAATAATATAGATAGATAGAATAAAAAAAATAATATAGATAGATAACGAACAAATGGAGAAATAGATAGATGATAATGTTTTCGACAAGTAAATGTATTGGGGGGGGGAGTCGGCTTCTTTTTTTGTCGTACATTCTTGTTTATTTTAAACTAAAAACAAAGACATTAAACAAACATGAATTAAAAAAATCTAGTATTTAATAAATAGATAAATATGACAAATTGAAGATTGATAGATAGATGGATAGTTTTGAATAACTAAACTGGGTCGTTATTTTAATAGTCACCGGGTAGAATTTTTGAGGCAGGAGACCGGGACGCACTTCCTCATAAATTACCACCTTGCCTGGTGATGTTTGCGTCTTTGGTCGCTTTGACGGCTTTAACCTGCTGCTGTTCACTCAGCTTAACTGGCCAGATTTGACTCCCCGGGGTGAAGTGGTTCCGATCCATGTTTTCATCCATTGTCACATATTTACGCAAAAACTCCCTTTTGTTGCATTGAAACAGTTGCAAAACAGCGCCTGAATCGTCGACGCGTTTTTGTTTTTGATCGACTGTGAGCAAACGCGGGCACGTCACTTTGAAACACCAGTTTTCTCATTGACAAATGTTCATGAAATAGTGACATACACTGCCCTTCTGATATCTTCAAATCCTCTGCTATGCTCATGCAACTTTCAAATTTATGATCGCCAAAACGAAGTTTGTGGAGTTTTTTTTTTTTTTTTGTTTTTTTTTTGCTGACACAGCTGCCGAATTTGTTCAGTGTTCTTTGTGTCTGTTTCGACCGGGTTTAAGTCAGCATACCCCTCTTAACGTTGTTCCGACGGAGCACGTGTCCGAATAACACTTATCGGACCAAGTCACCAACCAGGCACCCCAGCCCGATCAGTTTTGAAAGAACTGAATTATGCTTTTACACAGTTTCAGTAAAACAAAAATCAGCAAGCTGTAAAAACGAAAACATATTTCGCTATCAAACTTTAATTCTAAAATATTCTAATTTTGAAATACGGGTTAGGGTAGGGTTGTTAGGGTTAGGGTTAGCCAGTTTCGTATTATAAACCTTATAATATACTTTTTTAGAATCTTTTTATCAACTATCTGTAGAGGCTCATGGAAAAAATCGTTTTAAGTTTGTTTGTTTTTAACTAACAATATTAGTTTAATCTTAGTGCAATTTTTTTTTCACATATGCTAACAACAACATTAAAATAACTAATTTTTTTTTAAATCAAGACATTTAGTATAAAATGTGCCTTTCGTTTTTATCGGCTGCTGGATTTTGTTTACCTGACAACCGGAGAAAAGCAAAATTCAAGTTCCTTTCAAACTGATCTCAGCTGGGGTGCCTGTTGGTGAACTTGGTTCTACTTATCAACCATTGCTTTGCTTCAGATATTTTTCGCGATCAGAAAGCATTGCTTATTTGTTGGGATTGTTAATTATGCTGTATTGTTAATTAATTATGACTGTATTGTAGTTAAATTGAAAGGGGTTAGAATGATTGACACTCGGTAAGCATCGATTGACCCCCCTCGGCTTCCACCACTGAAAACGTGTGACGGAAGGCACATAATTTAGCTTAGTAGTAAGAAGATAGCGGGAGACACCATGATTGTAGACATTGTCTCTGTTTCATTCCAGCCGCCGGGTTGACGAAGTCTTGGTAGCCAGCTACTCGACTACATAAGCAAGGTTGTAAGAGCAGGTATGTAAGAGATAAAAGGCTTTTAAAATGTGGGAGAGATTATACGAATGTCTCCCACCTTTCTCATACCGACTCCTAAGAACTCTCTCTCTCTCTCTCTCTCTCTTCTCTCTCTCTCTCTTCTCTCTCTCTCTCTCTCTCTCTCGTCTCTCCTCTCTCTGTCGTTGGAATATTTTTAGATATGAGGTGTGCTCTATTTCCCCACTGGAATTTATAGACAAGCCTAGGTCAGTGGTTTACTCCACCGGCCATACAACAGCATAACTGTGTTTGACTGATACATTATTAAACACAGATACCTTGCCCAGTTCACTTGCAAATCATTGAGGAGGAACCTTACGAACACTGGTGAAGGAACTGAGGATCTTTAACGCAGAAAGAATCAGGATTCATAATCGGTGGGACTCTTTACGCAGGATCCAAATTCCACTGGACAAGCCGTTTCTGGCTTAAGGCCTCAGGATGACAAAACACAATGTAAGCAGCTCTCTCTTTCTCCCCCCCCTCTCTCCTCTCTATATATATATATTATATATATATATGTGTTGTGTGTGTGTGTGTGTGTGTGTGAGACGAGAGAGAGAGAGAGAGAGAGAGAGAGAGAGAGAGGTAACAACAGACGAATGTGTTTTTGATATGGTTTTTTTTTTGTAGCCGACCAATTTTGGGACGAATATGTGCTTAATCGAGAAAAAAAAGATTTTCTCGGTTGTTTAGCCTTACATTTGAATAGGTATTTCCCGCCTAATTCATTAATTATTAATTAAATTTTTCAAAAATTAGGTATGACTTCAATTAAGCACATATTCTCCCAATTATGATTATATTTGTATATACCAGAACTGGATGTCCTATATAACAACTCTATTGGAATTCAAATGGAAAACATAATTTCAAGCTAATATTTAAAATCGACGGCAGGGACAATCATGGTTTTAGAAAAATGATCCTGGCTTGCCCGAATATGCCTTTAGCGGTTATCTACCCCTGTTGGACATGGAATCTGGGACGGCAAAAGGGTTATCTTCATTACCGTGAGTGTTTCCGCCAATAGGTGACATACTAGCTGGTATTTTAAAATCAGCCGATGAATCTCTCCTCTCCCCCCCTTCCTCTCTCTCTCTCTCTCTCTCTCTCTTCTATAATATATATATTCATATATATCACTATATATAATATATATATATATGAACATTTACATTATGAAAACATATGATGTTTGTTATGTAATTAAAACAGAACATGCCATTTTTCAAAAAAAAAAAATTCAGGCGGTTTGAACTCAGCGGTTCGTTTCTATAA
>CM042163.1:44375180-44395333 GCA_023376005.1 Doryteuthis pealeii
AGAGATGATTTCAAACATATATACACATTTGATTTCGGGCACAGTTTGGACAGTATGTGTGTACTGATGCCGTAATATTAGAGTAGTTATATTGGTATAATTCACATTGTTTTATATATACAGTATTTGTATAGAACGTATTTACAATTGTAATTCTGTCCTAATTGAGATCCCTGAATACAAGACGCTGGGCGGTATAATAGCAATGCTCCACGAGAAATAGCAGGCTGTAATCGGCCAATGCTGCCACATATCACGCATGCAATTTACCGATCCGAGTAAAGACGGACAAGACACGCGGCACAGGTAGTGTATGACTGCTGGAAAAAGCAAGGACGAACTCATAAGTGACGTCCTCCTGTGGAGCGCAGCACATGGACACGCCAGTGTGGGCCGACCAGCAAAGACGTACATTGATCAGCTCTGTGCGGATACAGGATACTGCACAGAGGACCTCTGAGAATGATGAGCGATAGGGAGCGGATAGAGAGAGATTATCATAGATATCCGTGCCAAACAGCGCGACATGATGATGATGATGGGATATGTGGAGAAATGTAGAGGAACAAGGCATGTTACACGGGATGGAAGTTTATTACAGTTGGTAATGTCGAGATTCAAACGTTTCGGTTTATATAAAACCCTCTTCGGGACAATATGATAAAAGCAAGAGAAAAAAACATCCATCACATTTTGAACAACAAAAATCTTTTTCTACTATCGGATCGATTTCCACAATTTACTCCCATAAACCTATATATATATATACATATATATAATATACAACCGTTATAAACAAAAAGTAAGTTACAAAAACACACACAACCTATCAAATATCAGAAATCACACATATACATATTCTTCCAAAATATGGTTAATTAATGCCTGAATAGGATAACAGAAGATCTGAAACACGTGTCGCATATGTAAGATAATAATTTTTTTTTTTAAACATAATCCTTTTTGCAAACCTTCTTTTTTATAGAATATATACATATTTATGTGGAGAAAGGTAGACAAACACGGGATGTTATGGAAACTGGATGTTTATTGTCGACGATGCAACGTTTCGGTCTCTTATTAGACCATCTTCAGGACTTGGATATAGTTCTTGCTCCAATGATGGAGATTCTCAAAATAGAATCGTCGACAATAAACATCCAGTTTCCATAACATAGCATAACAAAACATAACATCCCGTGTTTGTCTACCTTTCTCCACATACTGTCGGATTAACCTCCACATTTCTCCCATACATATCTATATACATATATTCACATATATTACACACGTGTATATTCATATATATACACACATATATATACCTATATATACATACACATACATATATACATATATAGTAGAAAGGTATAGATAGATAACCTATTTAAGTTTCACCAAAAATGGTCATCAGGTTTAATCCTACTGATTTAATCAAAAAGGTGTTTAATTAAGGACAGTCGTGGAAGTGAATAATACATTTATAGCCTCGCACAAAAAAAATTAACCGTTAAAAAACAGGATCGCAGCGAAAATGAACGCTAGATAGTTGACTGTATCATTCAAATTGTTATAGGTGATATACCCTATAGACTATAGTGGAATGCGCCGACGGTTACTATAAGTAACAGGAACAAGTATGGTTTGAGGAAGCCAATGCGAGTCAGCTCATAACTCTACTTGTCGGACGCAATTCCCTCTTTTCTTTAATGTAAATGTCTACTCTGTTGTTAATACATTTTCCTACATTTGTTACCCGTCGTTTTGTCTTATTTTGACCCCTTGAAACCCCACGTCGGAGAAATTATTCCCAAATTAAAAAGGAGTCACTCGGGATAATATTTGCAGTAACCAAGTTCACCGTGACATTCACGGTCGCACTTCAGATTACAGACAGACCATAAGCCCTTACTTACCATCTTTCGGCTCAAAAAGGGTCTGCCTACACACACGGCGGAATAGCCTGCAAAAATGGAGAACGATCCTTCTAGATTTAATTTCAACATGGAATTTCTCTCATCTAAGAAAAACTCTGTCACGCAGATGGGACTCTCTAGATTGATACCCAAACAGAGTGAACCACTGGAAGACACCCGTGATTGCTTCCCTTCGAACTGAAACGGATTTAAAAACTTCGCTGTGCAACACGATAAGGGAACTCCCAGTAACTCTCGATGAGATAAAACGGGAGGCAGTGAACGATGAGTTCATAATACAGATGAAGGAAAAGCTAGCACAAAAAGACAACAAAGTCCAGATGCCTTCATATGCGATGAAGTACTGTATACCATACCAGCAGTCATTATTTGACATTTATGTTTTTCAAATATAATTTACTTGCACAAGGGGATCTTAGAATACTTTACTTATCAACAAAATTAGAATAGAATACAGGATGTTATTTAACGTTGTCTAATAGCAGTTTAGATTGGGTTAGATTTAAATTACAGCATGTATTTCTATTCAGCATTGTGACGTAAGCAGTGACGTAGTTCCGGTTACAGACAAATCGGAACCGAATCTCTGTTATTATTGGATAACAGATCTGAATCCTTCTGCTCAGTTACAATGAGCAAACTATCAGCAGTTTACGGTAGGATCACTGCGGTTAACCACTGTGATCATACCGAAAACCTTAGAATAAAAGACAACCCTGTAATCAATTTAAAAAAGTACTTTTTTTACTCTTTCGATTTTTTCAGTCACAAAAAGTTAACTAAAAATTTTTGTGTAAAATATTCAAAACAATTATTTGATTAATAATAAACAGATTCATGCAGCATTTTGAATTTGTTTTACGGCATATCAACCTCAGTGGGTCATTTAATGCGATAAAGTTTTGAAATAAATCAATTCTTAATGGATAATACAATTTTTTTTATAAATACATTTTTCATTAACCCATAGATGGGGTCAGAGTGGACCAGGGGAGCAATGGTGATGAAGGGCGTGCTCCACATTCCCCAAACCTCCAAATCTGGAACCTCACCATTCAGATAGAGTTTAACCGTCATTCCCAGACATATTAGACCCGCAGCCACCGCCTTCTAGCACCCATATTATAAAAAGGGGTTGTTGTAGGGCAATTTAGGTGTTGGGAAATATCATATAGATGCTAGGGCTTGACGTGACCAGCCGATTGATCGGAGGGGGCTTCTCCGACCGCCCGTCTAGCCCAAGATAAGGCCAAAGTGGAGTATTGCCATGTCATGAACTGCTCATCCACCTGGGCTTATCCTTAAGCATCACGGGTCGCCACCCACGAACAGGTGGCCTCATTGGGGGAGTCTTACCCCTCTGCAGAGGTGCAGTCGGTGCATTCTAACGCCCCAGCCGACAGGGTGGATGCAGCATTTTATCTGAAGGGGACAGGACTAAGCTTCCATTTCAAATTTGTTTTATTTTTTTATTTTTTTATCCTTTTAAGAAATTTGATTTTACTTACTTATGATAAAAACCCTTTAACATTGAATCTTTCAGCCCCCCACACACTTAGGGACTATCTTTAAATGTTAAATTTTACACCGCCCGGAGGTTGTTGTTTTTTGTGTTTTTCGTTCTTTTGCTAGTTACAATAATAATTGGATTTTATTTGAATAGAATGAGTTCTGAAATTATTAGACGGGGAAATTTGAAATATCCTTGTCAGGGCCCTGTCGGCTGGGGCGTTAGAATGCACCGACTGCACCTCTGCAGAGGGGTAAGACTCCCCCAATGGGGCCACCTGTTGGCCGTGGGCGGCGACCCGTGATGCTTAAGGATAGGACCCTAGTGGTTGAGCAGTCCATGACATTCAATATTCCACTTTGGTCCTATCTTGGGCTATACGGGCGGTCGGAGAGGCCCACTCCGATCAATCAGCTGATCACTTCAAGCCCTAGCACCCTATTGCCCCAACCCTATTGCCCTTAAAGTAAGCTCCAACCCTTTTTATCATACGGGTACTAGAAGGCGGTGACTGAGGGTCTACATGTCTTGGGAATGACGTTAAATTCTATTTGACGGTGAGGTTCCAGTTTTGGAGATTGTGGAATGTGGAGCACCCCTTCATCACCATTTCTTCCTGGTCTCCTCTGAACCGGAGTGGTAGTACCTGTTACGGTCACATCTATGGGTTAAATAGTAAAACATGTTTATAAACAAAACTGATTATCCATTAAGAATTGATTTATTTCAAAACTTTATCTGCATTAAATGACCCACCGAGGTTGATATGCCATAAAACAAAACGACCATCATACAGGTAAAAATAACCAAACAAATGTTATAGCCGTTGGGGAAAATTGATAGGCAAATAGTGGAAATATTAAGAGTAGAAAAATTCTTCTCGCTATGAATTTTACATTCGACAGTATCGTAAATTTAAAATTACCTAGAACAAAGTAGGTTTATAAAAATCAACCACCTTTCTCAGGTAGAAGGCATTAATAATGATAAATTAAGATCAGATGTCGTGCTTTTTAACAGTTTTTGTTATATCGTCGAGGTGGAAAAGATACACAGAGAATTGTGGGCTTAATACATTTATTAAGCACCAGCATCCAGTGCTAAACGGATACATACACAACACAGAACAAATAAGTACACATAATTAACAAGACAAAACTTATTCTAAATAGAGGAGGGTCATTTTGGCATAGTCAGTCTGAATATTATTCAGCTTCTTAATCCACTTTAATCGTAGGCAATTTTAAGGCTCTGAGCTAGTCCAACTGGTAGAGTGCTGAAGGGGTGCCAGCTACCCTACAACAGTTTCCTTGTTTGGCCTCGATTAGCAGCAATTTGTGTGAGGATGACTTTGCATTGTATGCTGAAGATTTGCTTGTAAATATAAAAGCTTAGATTAGTGACTTATTCGTGATGGATATAACAATTTGAGTGACCGTTCATTTTGAAGTTAATGCTGCCGATGTAGACATTTCTTTACAGGAGACATGTGTCTACAGTTGGGACTGTAGAATACTCTGACTGTCCCTCTGCTGATGAATAAGACCTCCTTCCAATTGGGCCACCAGTAGCACGTGGGTGGTGACTCGTGAAGCTTACGGACGGAATTATGGTGGCTGAGCAGTCCATGACATGCAACACTCAGCCTTGACTTTTACTTGGGTTAGACGGACGGACTTAGCTCCTTTTAATTGTTACTAGGTATGTCAGCAAAGTTCCAGGGCAGGTGTTACAAAATATCTTATTTCCAATCCAAATTACCTACTACAAGTTATCCCTTTCGAAGTAATCCCCGCTGGAGTCCAATGCACTTTCTCATCCTTCTCTGTCACGCTTGCATGCACTCCTGGAAAGATTCTTCCGGGATTCTCCGTAGCTCTGTCATCCCAGCCTTTATGATGTCGTACACATCCCCTCAAAACGGGTCCCTTTCATGACCCCGTGGAGCTTGGAGAAGAGGAAAAAATCCCATGGAGCCAGGTCCGGTGAATAGAGAGGCAACCCACGAGTTGTCCATCCACTTCCACTTAGAGAGGAAGTACCCACGAGTTGTCCATCCACTTCCCGCGCACTGAGCAAATGCCGCAGTATATCTTTGTAGACATGCTGGTTGATCGTCTGGCCCTGTGGCAAGAACTCCCAGTGGACAATCCCCCTCACATCTTTTGTGACACCAGTCCTGGAACTTTTCTGACATACCTTGCATATCTAACAACATGTCTCTGTGGAGGCGCGTGGCATAATGGTTACCTTTGTATGAAATGGACTCGGCTAGATGAGTTCTAATTCAAATATTCTCCCTTCAGTACTTGGGCCGTAAATAGTAGGTCAGACTTGGCTCTTTAACCTTGGTATAGCGACCGGTCTAAGAGAAGGAAAACTCTGAATTCACACCAAAGGTGCTCTCTTCTCGTTAGTCAAAAATACTCAAAAAGAGCTCAACTTCCTACTATCTTCACACCAAACTCAGCAATCATTTCTGGGATTGGAACTGCTCTCTACAATCTCTAGCCAAATTATTAACCCATCTGTTAGGTACAATTAGTAACCGCCCTGTCGGCCGGGGTGTTAGAATGCACCGACTGCACCTCTGCAGAGGGGTAAGACTCCCCCAATGGGGCCACCTGTTGGCCGTGGGTGGCGACCCGTAATGCTTAAGGATAGAGTCCAGGTGGATGAGTAGTTCATGACATGCAATACTCCACTTTGGCCCTATCTTGGGCTAGACGGGCGGTCGGAGAGGCCCCTCCGATCAATCGGCTGGTCACGTCAAGCCCTAGCACCTATATGATTTTCCCAACCCTATTGTCCTTATGGCAAGCCCCAACTACTTTTTATCATATGGGTGCTAGAAGGCGGTGACTGCGGGTCTACATGTCCTGGAATGACGTTAAACTCTATCTGATGGTGAGGTTCCAGATTTGGAGGTTTGGGGAATGTGGAGCACCCCTTCATCACCATTGCTCCCTGGGTCCACTCTGACCTGGAGTGTTAGTACCTGTTAGGGTCCCATCAATTGGGTTAAATAGAAAAATGTATTTATAAAAAAATTGTATTATCCATTAAGAATTGATTTATTTCAAAACTTTATCGGCATTAAATGACCCGCTGAGGTTGATATGCCGTAAAACAAAACAAACCAAACCAAACCAAACAATTAGTAACTCACACATCAAGAATTTAACAGATTTCTTCAACAAAATGAACAGTATGAACATAATAGAAAACAATTCCCTTGCAAGCCTAGACATAAAATCACTATACACCAATATTCCCGTCAATAAATGCATTACACGCTTTGAAAATTCCCTCAAGAAAATCAATACTGCACTACCTTTACCTGTTAACACAATAATCCAAATCTGTAAACTATGCACCAAAAATTGTTCTTTCCAATACAACAATATCTCTTTACAAACAAAGTTGGCTTACACATGTCTTTGCTCTTAGTAAAATCCTTGAATGTCTTCTTTACGATTTGTGTGGCCATCCTAGGGCTTCAAGCAAGAAACACTGTCCAGCGGAGATCCTTTTTATTAAGCAGAGCACAATCCTTAGTGAAAGAAACTTTGGGTGCCCTTGGTGTTCCCTCAGTGTTTGGTTGTTCTTTTCGGTGTCCTTTAATGTCGCAGGTTCGTTTCGTCAATTCGAATAATGTGTATATGAACGGCTGTCAATATCAGTGATTAAGTAGTTAACTAACCACCGTATTCGGGCTGTTGATTGGCTGGTGTTTAAACCGTGGGACCGTGACGAGTCTATAAGTTTAAGTTGTGGACTACAGCACGCCTTATATGCCAAAATAATCCAACACATTTTTTTTAATTTCTAGAATCTGGTCCCTTCAAATATATATTACCCATACACTCTAGTTATTCCCATTATATAGACAATGTTTTACTTATATATCCACGGAATAAAGACCAAACAAAAATTATTGATAAATTGAACAAGATTGAACCTACCATAGATTTTACTTCCTTTTAGAAGTTTTTTTAGAACCCCGTCGCACACGATGATGATATCTCTCCAAGTCGTTCAACTGCTCTGGAGCTTTTGGTGGCTAGTTATTCCAATTCTTGACTTGCAGACGCGTTCGCACAACTTGCAAGGGAAATTTCTGTTAAGTTTCTGACCGCCATCCTTGGCCAGTTAAAAGGGACTTAAAGTAAGTAAGTCCTGAACTATAGAATCCTTTGGTAAACAAATAAGTCCTAAGTTTTGGAATCCTACGTTGTGTCAAAGGTCCAGTGATATAATCCTATGTTCCGTCGTCTACGAAGGTTCAAAGCAGGTGTAAGTAGCTAAGATCAAAACAAGCCGATATAAATACAATATCAGCAGGAGCATACTGCCAGTGGTTGGTCAATAGGTTGGTCACATGGTTATCGGAGAGTCTATAAGTAGAAGTGAACATCTGGCACACACCTTATAATAAAAAAACGCCAAACAATTTCCATTTGCATTTGGTGTTTATGATGACGAAGACGTCACCACTCTGCAGCCCTGTTAATCTTGATATTGAGCCGCTCAGCTCTGTGCGGCATGTGTCTCGCCAGCCCTGTTTGTTGGAGGCCAGATCTTCCAGACTTGAATAATGCGATGGCGCATTTCTTCAGCATCGTTTTCATAAAGTGGTCTTCTGAACAGCTTTTTAGGGGCCTTCTGTCCTTGAACGTACCATCTCATAAAGTATTTTACGGGAAACTCTGTCTGCAGGCATGCGGATGGTATGACCGAACCATCGCAGTCAGCGTTGCGATAGGATGGTCTTAATTGGATCAATGCATGCTCTGCTTCGAATTTCTAGAAACTGGTCACTTCAAATGTTATCGAAAATTACTTATTTTCCTAATATTTTCGGGATAAATCCCATCTTCAGAGGTTTTAGAAGTACTTGTGTTTTTTTAGTACTTATCTTACTGTGGCTGGCGTGAACGTTTGTTGTTTATCAAGTTAAAGGAACACCACGGAAAAACCTGAACATTCTCAAACATCCGGCGTTCCTTCACTTAATAACAACAAACGTTTAGGCAGCGCCGTAAGACAAGTACTAAAAACACAAGTACTTCTAAAACCTCTGAAGATGGGATTTATCCCGAAAATATTTAGGAAAATAAGGTAAATAAACATCATTTTCAAAACCTATTCCATTGCATTGTCGATTACCTTCTAATTCTATTTTATATATTATAATATATATATATATATATATATATATATATATATATATATATTATGTGTGTGTGTTGTGTGTGTGTGTGTGTGTGTGTGTGTGTGTGTACTAACTCCTCGTGTCATCTGTTTAACTGCTATTTATCATACAGACAAAACCATTATGTTATTGTATAGAGGGGAAGTAGCAAATGCTATACAACACAACTTCAATATCCTAAACACTTTATACAAGGTGTTAAAAAAGCTTTAAAAATTCACAAATCGTAAATATCTTCCCATAATTCTTTTTTCTAAAAATAATCAATAACACAGATATATTATTTTACCCAATAATTCGACCACAACCATTATTGAAAAAACCCCTAAATATCCTTGTAATCTGTAGGGACGGAGTTTGTTTGGTGAGTGTGTAGTTGAAGAAGATCCAAGTTTTGATCCCCACAATTTAAATGTATAAGACTATGGAAATATAGTTTCCGTAGATAACAAAAGAAGAAGATAAAATTTATAAAAGAAACAACTTTATATACAATATATTACAATTAATATAGTGATAGTCAATTGTTCTTTCATTGATGTGATGACTGTATGTGTCTGTTGGTAGTTGTGTTTGCTGAGAGCGTAAGTTAGTTTATATTTGTGCATTTGGACTTGTCAAATTTGTAGCAGTTTTGATAACAATGTCTGTGATTGAGACTTGTTGTGTTGAGTGGGATAGAGAAAATATGAAACGAAAATAAGAGACAGACCTGATATACTACATTTTGTGTCTTCGGACAGCGACTTCTCCCCATTGTGTCGAGTTAGGGAGAGCTTTCGCTCCGTCGAGTTGGGAAGAGCATAAGCTCCCCACTGAAGTTTTTCAGCTCTATGGGCCTTTTTATAATTTTCTTTTGTCATTGTCTACGTGATCATTAAGTTAAATATAATATTGGAATTTTCAAATATCAGCTGTTTTCTAATGAGGTAAATATCGGATGATTTTGCAACATTCCGATGGCGTACATTTTTTCAATGGAATTTAAACCATTGTTTATATTGTTGCTAAAATATTTCTAAACTAATATTTATTCGATTATCTTTTGTTTACATAATTCTAAACTTAACTTATACAATTGTAAAATTACTTGTTTCAGAAAACTTAATTATTTTAATGTATTCAATTCCACACGCACGTAAATAGGGGCCAAATTCCCCATGAATCAAAACAGTCACAAACTCTTCAAAAACAATTAGAAACAAAATCAATAATAAAAACAACTAAACCCACATAAAGTCTGATGCAGGCGTATATATCATCAAATGTTTAAATTGTAATAAACAGTACATAGATGAAAGAACACGTGCAAATGAACGGCTTTCAAGATTGACGATTAAATAGTTAACTAACCACGTATTCAACACGGACGAACGGATCTGCAACCAATGGATTCTGCCTAACACCGAAGAACAGCCAAGTACTCTGCTTAATACAAGGATTCTTCACTAAGGAACAACCAAAGGATTATGCCTAATACGGAGGCCAACCAAGGATTTTTCACTAAGGAAAACCAAAGGATTATGCCTAAACACGGAGGCCAACCAAGGATTTTTCACTAAGGAAAACCAAAGGATTATGCCTAACACGGAGGCCAACCAAGGATTTTTCACTAAGGAACAACAAAGGATTATGCCTAAACGGAGGCCAACCAAGGATTTTTCACTAAGGAACAACCAAAGGATTATGCCTAACACGGAGGCCAACCAAAGGATTTTTCACTAAGGAACAACCAAAGGATTATGCCTAACACGGAGGCCAACCAAGGATTTTTCACTAAGGAACAACCAAAGGATTATGCCTAACACGGAGCCAACCAAGGATTTTTCACTAAGGAACAACCAAAGGATTATGCCTAACACGGAGGCCAACCAAGGATTTTTCACTAAGGAACAACCAAAGGATTATGCCTAACACGGAGGCCAACCAAGGATTTTTCACTAAGGAACAACAAAGGATTATGCTAACACGGAGGCCAACCAAGGATTTTTCACTAAGGAACAACCAAAGGATTATGCCTAACACGGAGGCCAACCAAGGATTTTTCACTAAGGAACAACCAAAGGATTATGCCTAACACGGAGGCCAACCAAGGATTTTTCACTAAGGAAACAACAAAGGATTATGCCTAACACGGAGCCAACAAGGATTTTTCACTAAGGAACAACCAAAGGATTATGCTTAATACGGAGGCCAACCAAGGATTTTTCACTAAGGAACAACCAAAGGATTATGCCTAACACGGAGGCCAACCAAGGATTTTTCACTAAGGAACAACCAAAGGATTATGCCTAACACGGAGGCCAACCAAGGATTTTTTCACTAAGGAACAACCAAAGGATTATGCCTAACACGGAGGCCAACCAAGGATTTTTCATAAGGAACAACCAAAGGATTATGCCTAACACGGAGGCCAACCAAGGATTTTTCACTAAGGAACAACCAAAGGATTATGCCTAACACGGAGGCCAACCAAGGATTTTTTCACTAAGGAAACACCAAAGGATTATGCCTAACACGGAGGCCAACCAAGGATTTTTCACTAAGGAACAACCAAAGGATTATGCCTAACACGGAGCCAACCAAGGATTTTTCACTAAGGAACAACAAAGGATTAAACACGGAAGCCAACCAAGGATTTTTCACTAAGGAACAACCAAAGGATTATGCCTAACACGGAGGCCACAAAGGATTTTTCACTAAGGAACAACCAAAGGATTATGCCAACACGGAGGCCAACCAAGGATTTTTCACTAAGGAACAACCAAAGGGTTATGCCTAAACGGAGGCCAACCAAGGATTTTCACTAAGGAACAACCAAAGGATTATGCCTAACACGGAGGCCAACTAAGGATTTTTCACTAAGGAACAACCAAAGGATTTTACCGAAGACAAAGGAACACAAGGGATTTCCAATGTAAAGTGCTTTCACCTGCAGCCTAAAAATGGCCACAAAAATCGTACCAAAGAACTATCAAAAAACGAATCTCAAAAGAGACATAAAAAGGGTAAGTTGGATAATGCATTAAGGAAGTAAGTTATAGAAACTAATTACCATTTTAATTTCAAAGATTCCTAAATGTTAGTTACAAGCAACAAAACCCCCAGAAAAACTGTAGAATCTAGCATTATTTCTAAATAAAATACAATTAAACAGAGACCTGGTTTTTATCTTAACTTATCCCATTACTTAGTCAAACTTGTGTTACAATGTAAGAAGATACCTCATGCTGATAAGTTGTTTTTGTTTCAATACTATAATCTTCTTTGATATAGTAAACGCGTTACGCTTAACATTTGTAATTTAAGAATAAATTAAATTTCGAACACTCCACAAATAAACAATAAATTAATATAATTCAAGAAGAATTAGAAAAAAATAATTTCGAACAAATTACGTAACACAGTTTGAAATCGAAAACTAATGGCTATGCAACGCTAACCTGAATGTTACAATGTCGGTTCCTATAATGAAATATTTTCTGAATACCTTAATTTTTCATTAATCAAGGGAAATAACTCAAAAATATTAATTGTAAAGTTACCTCCCTTGAAATCTTTCTTGTGTCCTATACCGCTTCATTACACCCGGCCAGAAGTCACATTTGTTTTCCTAATCCACTCTTTGTTTAAATCTAATATTTAAACATATTTAGCAGTCTTTAATTTACGGAAAATAATAGGTAACTTTAAATGAGAAGGCCATTTTTAGCCATTTATATGTATCGTTATAAGAATGGGACTCTGGACTTAGAAAATTCTCAACAGGATGTTAAGAGTTAAAATTTTTGTTTTTTTTAAATTAAAATTTGGACATTTAATGACGAATAGAATAGTAAAAGTGTTGCATTTATTTCAACACAAAGCATTAAAATTGTCTATATGTAAAAATTTAACAAAAAAATTGCTTTTCTTTTCTGATCAATCTCTCACACATACACACACTTATTCTCTCTCTCTTTCTCTCTCTCTCTCTCTCTCTCTCTCTCTTCTAACTCCTCTCTCTCTCTCTCTCTCTCTCTGTGAATTCTTGTTTTTCTATTATTGCACTATGGTTTTGTTTCGGTTTCTTTGTTTATGGCATATCACCATCGTGGGTTATTTAGTACCAAGCCATCCTTGCAGACGGACAGTAGTATTACTATTTAACCCATTACTATGTATTGTACTATGACCACTCACTAACTGGTCAAATTATGCTTTGATTGCTTTATATAATATATATATATATATTATATATATATATATATTATATATATATATATATATATATATATATATATATGCATGAGCCTATTTCAGTTGTAAAACATCTTTTGTTTTTTTCATTATATCTTATTCATACTGTCGGATAATTTCCATTTTATTTTCACATATTTTGTCCATGAAAAAACTTTACATTTGAATGTTTACCCCTTTTTGATGATATCCATTAACACCACGGATTACCTATTAAATGTGGCCTACTTATTTTACAGTTGGATTGTATTACAATAATTTTGATATTCTATATACACTTTTTATACATATTTTACACTTTTCCTATAACTTTGCATCAGACTTTTTGAGTCTTATTTTATTACTATAATGCTTCTGATTATTTTTCAAATTAAAAATGAGATTCATTTTATTTTTAAATAATTCATATTATTTTTAAATAAATTCATATTATTTTAATACAGACAGCACAATTTTTTTTTTTTTTTGATTTAATCCAACGTTTGACTAGCAGCGTTCTGTTTTTACTAACGGTCTTTTTCCCGTCTTATTTTTGTTGATGACCGACCCACGTGCGGTCGATACATTATAATGCCAATAGGGTCCTCATATTAGTTGAGGATGGGCCGGGTGTTGCTTTTTAAAACCGTCAAGAAGATTTGGCCCCGAAACGGTTTGCACACTTTCTCTTCTTATGAGCCTATTTTTCAGTTGTAAACATCTTTTGTTTTTCATTATATCTTATTCATATATATATATATATATATATATATTATATATACATAATATATATATAAAAACAATCTTCACCTGATGATTGCATCGCATGAAAACCCAATACTGGTTGTGAATGTTCCTTTTGTCACCCAATGAATAGATATTGTAAAACTTTTATAGTATTTATCTTATTTATTATATATATATATTTAATCCTAATTAGTAAACCCTAGCCGGTAAGAAAATAAAAAGGCAAAATAATTTGTAGTAAAAAATATTACTACCAAACTTCACATGGGAAAAAGAAAAAAAAAAAGAAAAGACCAAGAAGTCGCACCAACGAAAATAATTGACTAATCCACTATAAACACTTGCGCCAAAAGAAAAAATTTTTAATAGATTTAAAAACTATTTGTTTTGATCATATTTCGACGCGCATCCGCCATTCGTGCTCTATTTTTCAATGGTTTGTTACGCCTTGTTACAATTTTTATGTAACATTCGCGATTGCAAAAAAATTTACCAAAAATCAGGCTAATTACCGATTTTATGCAAATTTTCAGTATGATTATCCAATTAGCTACTTTTATAGTGCATAGTTATTCATTTTCCAAAAACTAATTTAGTATTTTTGCTATGAAAAATTAATATTTATAAAAATTCATTTAAAAAGGCTGAAATAGGCCTGATGTTCAATTTAAAAGTGGTTTATATTTTTAGACTCTAGAGAAATAAATATCTTATTTAATGCCAAACCTTATTTTAGACACATAAAGTAATAAGTTTTGAAGAAAAAACTTTTATTGAAAAATGTACCCCGCCTTTTTAAGCAGAAAAATTATCAATGTATAATTTTCTTTCTTTTATAAGAATAATAGCCAATTAAATAATTATTGAAATGAGTAAAAAGAAACCTCCAAAAAATTAATTATTAATTATTTTTTTAACATTTTATCTCTTTCAATTTTCGGTACTTTATTTTCTCATAGAAAAGCCACCGTTTTTGTTGTTTTTTTTGTTTCTATTTCATAACTTCGGGTGCTTTATCTCACTATTTATACTGTTAATTAGGAAAACTATTAAAACCAACTGAAAAAAAAATGTTACTCCCCCAACAATAAGGGGGGGGGGGCAAAAATAAGTGCCTGAAAAAAAGAGGAAAGTTTTGAAATAAAATAAATAATGCAATTTATAAAGATGCATTAAATTGTTAAATAAACACCACTGAAAATTTCATTAAAAATCCGGATTATTTCCCTGATTTTTGGTAAATTATTTTCCGTAGGGGGGGCGGGGCTAAAGTTCATTTGTCAAAAAACGCATTTTTAGGCTCAGTTTTCCAGTACCCTAATATATATATATATATATATATATAATATATATATATATAAGCGGCCTAGGTATTGTTCTAAAGCTCAAATATAAGAGTGCTTGCGTATACCTAAGTAGAGCACAATAATAAAGTTAAATCTTAATGAGTCGATAAACCTAATAATAGTTCGGCTTATTAGCCTTGTCAGAGTAGTCTAACTAAAAAGACTTGATGCAACCGTAATTTATTACAAAACCTAGGTTCCACTTTGGTCCAAAAAACAATATTAAGCATAATAAAAAAACAAATAACAAATAAAGCTGGTCTAAACTTTTTATTTATTTCACGGTTTTTTTTGCCCATTCATAATGTTTCTCTATTTTCTTTTTCACGCTTATTGTGACTTTCCTTCCCATTTCATTTTCTTCCGGCAATCAATCGTATATATCTATTACGCGATTCCTTAATCTTCTAGTCTGACAAGTAGTTTAATTAATAAGGGCGAAACGGAGTCGCGGATTTAGGTTAATATGCCTGGATGTCTTATAGGAGTTGATTAAGACGAATTATGATGTAGTGACCTTCGTCGACCCTATACCTTAAGAGTTCAATTCCTGGCACGAAGCTAGGCTGTGCATTTCACATTGCCCACTTGGGAAAGGTATGATCCAACTTCCTCCCTCCAGCTGATGTGAGCCCGGTAAAAGGTACACCAGTCCGTTTAGACTAAGGTCATGTGCATCTGTTAACCCATTAATTGCATCAAACTAGCCCGCGGTAAACTATCAAGTTATTTACTAGTGAAGAATGGAAATTAACTCTTTATAATTTCAAAATCCATATTAAACTCCTGTCATTATAAAAATATTGATCACTTTGATGTATATTATACGTCATTAATCCTGCTGTATCTGCAAGATACTACGAGGAGGGGTAGGCCTAAAAATGCGGGTTTTTGACAAATGGACTTTGACCTCCCCCCCCCCCCCCCCCCGCCTACGGAAAAATGTAATTTACCTATAAAATCATAGGGGGGGAAATATCGGAATTTTATAATGAGTAATTTTCTATGGTTGTTTATTTAGACATTATTAATGATCTTTATAATGCGATTATTTTATTTATCTTCAAACTTTCTCATTTTGTATAAATCAGCTTATTGTGCCTCTCCTCCCGTCCCCCCTCTCCCTCCCTTATCGGTTTTGGGGGACTGTATAACATTTTTTTCCATATTGGTTTTTATCAGTTGTCTAATACAGTATAAATAATGAGATATAAAAGACCGAATCTTATGAATAGAAACAAAAAGAAAAACAAAAAAAAAAAATGTTGGCTTTCTTATGAGGGAAAATTATGTAAAGTACCGAAAAATGAGAAGATAAGAAAATGTAAAAAAAAATTAACTACATTAATTTTTTGGAGGTTTCTTTTTACTCATCAATAATTATTTAATTGCTATTTATTCTAAAATTTAATAAAAGAAAATAAATTATACATTGAATTTTTTCTGCTTTAAAAAGGCGGGAGTGGTAGGTACATTTTCAAAAATTAAATTTTTCTTCAAAACTATTACTTTATGGTGTTCCTAAAAATAATCATAAAATAATTTGCATTGAATTAATATAGTTCTGTAGAATTCCTAAAAAAATATAACATTTTAAACGTTGACATCCAGCTTTTTCACACCCTTTTGTAATGATGAATTATATGTAATATAAATTTGTAATACCATAGCTCCAACATAAAATATATCTTAAATTCTAAATCGAGCCTTTGAAAAAACTGTCCACAGCAATTTAACTGACATGGCACCTATTAACAACCAAGTCCCTACCCATAAAGAGGTAATTGAATTACTATATAAATAAAATCCTTATAATACTTGTGAACTTTGTCATATTTCAAATCCGGGGGCATTGGAATAACCCATTGATAAAGAGTTACACTGATTGTGTGTAGAATTTTTGTTTGCAATTCCGCCGTAAATTTGGCCACATAAAAATGTTAAAACCCGAAGATCAAAAGCCGCCGGGTAAAAAACCAATGCTTGAAAAATAAAGACGGGGAAGTGGCGAACGAAATTCCGCCATCCGACATAAATGATCCAAAAACACATAATTGATTCTTTATTGTGTAAGATCCATGTAAATTTAAGTAAGGACACAAATACATTCTAGAAATTTTTTTTCAAATCTGTATTCATGGCCCAAACCTGCGCAACAGTGTATATTTTATAAAAATTAATCGATAATGTGTTAGTCAATTATTTATTAAGCAATCAGCAGGTGTAGCAAATGGTGGAGGGGTATTGACGTCAAGAAACGTATGTTAAGCGGCGAACAACTTCCTGATATGAGAATTGCAACAGGTGTCTTTTCTTTATTATCATATATTTTTCCATTTTAATGCACTATTCTACAACGGCCCATGAAAGTTATCTAACAAAGAAGAAAGATAAGAGTTCATAATATTTTTATCTAACATAATTATTGTGGGTCTCACTTTGTATTTATTCTTAACCGCTTTAGGGAGTAATTGAGTTCAATTTTAAAATTAGGGTTAAACAAGCACACTCTAAAAGTTTGGGTATATAGTATATATAATTATTAATAAGTAAGCACAATATTATTAAACGAGGGTTATTATATATACGAGTTATTACAGTTTGTCTCATCGAGGGGCCCTAACGGTCTGATGACCCCACGTAAGATTGAATTTCCGACTTTTACGACCGTGTCATAGTGCTCGGAGGTCGCAATCCATCAGAGTGAAGATTGAGTTTATTGGTTACTAAGCACCGTTCGAGTATATTATAGCCAATATTAATTTAATTATGTTGTGTAGGTTTGCAAAAAAGTTAATTTACCTACCTAAACCTGCCTCTACTAGTGAGTATCCGTAATTGTGTATAATCAAGGTAGTTATGTGAAGCTTAGATTAGTGCACCAAAGCGAGTATGTCAAATTGAAATCTCAGATCCAGAAAATCGCATTGAGTTTTATGCTCTATACCTGAATGAGTGCTACATTAAAAGGGAAAAGAATTGAGCTAATACAGCCTTCATGCGGGTCATGACAAAATAGTCAAGTCTCGTTCTTCGAGGGAACAGCCAAACATCTCTTGGACGGGGGTATGGAAGAAATCCGTTTTATAAACATAAGCGAGCAACACCGGCCGGTGTCTCTCAAACTATACTGATTCAGCGGTACCATATGTGTAGCGGCTTAAATATTTGCTATTCGTACCTCCGACAAACAAAGTGGCACAGGTGCAAGGCACTTACCTTATATTATGTCGGGTCCCTGTGATCGAACAAAATAGTAAGACGGGAAAATAAGGACCGTTAGTTAAAAAACCAGAACGCTGTCTAGGGGGCTCCAAAAAGCGCTCAGCAGCACCCATGAAATTACAATATTACAAAAGGAAAAAGAATAACAAACATAATAGAATGCCCGTCTGAAGTGATAAAAGAGAGGATGGGAGTGGGGGGTATTTGAATATTTATTAAAATAATATGAATTTTATTTAAAAATTAAAATGGAAATGCCTACCACCTATCTTGTACATGGCATTTAATATATATTAGAGACAATAATCAGGTTCACCAAACCGATTAACTAAAAATGTTATTATAAAGTAAACATATAGACATCTCCAAACTGATGTAGGTTCTGAGTGCGAAACACTATCTGACACCCATAGTCGCGTCTCGTAGAATATGGGTTAGTTAACTAACTAGTAAATAGAATAGTTCTAAAAACTCGTATTGAAGATGCCTTAAGAAGTTATACCAATAAATATTTAATCCCACAAATCCTTCGGAGATAAATTAAATATAGCCTCGCCAACTATATTTATTATGGACTGCTTAATATCACGAATTTTATCCTCTATTTGCCCAAGATCTGTTATTAGCTACGGATAAATATGTTGAACGGTGGCATGGTGTATGTGAAAGACCATATTTAGTTTACGATCGGACTGAAGTGCGAATCTTCAAAACAAGTCAACGATTCTTCAGCCTGAACATCGTGTGGACACGTTCCAAACGAATGGAACTTTACTAAGAGAGGAATAGTGTTTTACTATAGACAAATTGGACAAAACAATAAATATTGATCCACATGACAAAGCTTAAAAGACTGCTCGCAAACATATTACAATACGCGACTTGATACTATATGCGTAACTAAAAGATATTTTTCTTAATAGATATAAACAAAAATAAGCGAGAGAACCATAGATTATTTTTACCGACCTGCAAAATTCAGCTTGGTCTCGATCTTTCATTATATTTTTTAGTAATTATGTTGTAAATTATTATTTATGTATAATGGTTATAATAATAATGAGCAGTTGCTGAGTTATGTTTTTATAAAAATAAAGGGTTAGAGGGTTAAGCAATTCCAAAATGCAGTAACGGAAACCAAACAGATAATCGCTGCAATTTCAAATATAAATTCTAGAGCGCTCCAAAAGTAGTGAAAGTAGTACTATAGGTGAAATTTATCAGAGCCCAAAGTTCAAGTCGAAGTTAATGCATGACTGAACCGCAATGATTGAGGATCGTTTTGTTCCTTCTGACAGGACAATACGTCAAAGTCTACTCAATTTATATGGGCAGCGAGATAATAGAAGTAAGAAAGTAATCTTAACTGTCCCGTCAAATGAATAACAGTGAGATGAGCCATATCTCACGAGTACCTAAATAACCCGAACGGGACTTTAGCATGCCGTATTACTGTTCAACATGTCTTCACTGAAAATACAAACATGGTAGCGTGTTAAATAACCAGAACTCTCGATTAGGATTTTAATCGACTTCGTCATTTTTTCTCCATAATTGTGAAATGCAAAAGACATTGGGCGATTTAGAGAAAATTTGATATAGTAAGATGTGTGCAAAGCGCATAGGTATTAGTGAAGAAAGGAAAATATATATGAATTCACAACTTGCTACAATGAATTCATCTTTGGAATTTTTTGTGATCTTTTAGCGGATGTGAATTTTCAGTGGTTTAACGAAGGTAAACTTTTCTTGTAATTCAGGGGAGAGGTAAAGCTTCCCCTTCATTAATCTGATTAGTTTTATACCGATTGAACCCGATAACTGGAAGTATTGAAAATAGTGAGAATTTCATCTTCGAGTCAATTATCAATTGATTATCTATGAATAGTCACGAATGAATTCGGAAATCCCAATAAGTTGCCCCTATTATACTTCTCCCGTGAATTTTCCTTTAG
>CM042163.1:44395433-44440433 GCA_023376005.1 Doryteuthis pealeii
TTTAGGCAAAATGACTTTATTCCTCGACAATTCTCCTTCTAGGCTGATACTCTGATTCTACCCTCTCTAACATCCTATTCGAGACCTTTTTTTGTAAACTGACTTTTCCCTGGATCTTATTTGAAATAATTTTGAAAAGTCAACAATGATATAAAAGCTCAGAAAAGGTACAAGTTAAAGTGAAGTGAAAGAAAAGTATCTTTTGAACTTTTATATTAATAGGAAATTGGAATTGTATTTGTCAAATTGAGCAAATCAGAGTGGGTTCTTTAGCCTGTTGGTAACCAGTCTAGGAGAAGGTAAATTGAATTCACAGCTGTACTCTGCTAAAAAATTGTCCTGTTTTCGCTTGGTCTCAAAAAACGCCTCAGTTCTGATTCACTTCTTCATGAGCCAATCTTCTTCCTCGAGATTCATTTGAGGTCTGCAAAAGCCAGTGTGCTGGGGGGTCAGATCTGGAGAAAGCAATTCGAGATGTTTTGTTCACGTTTGCGATCGGACTTGTGACACGGTGCCTTTCTTGGTGAAGAGCACTTTTTTTTTTCTTCATTTGTGGCCTTTTTGTCGTTTCTTCATCAAAAGCACTTTAATGCTATATAATATTCGCTATATAGTTCAGGAGAAGAGTTAATCGATGAACATGCGCATCCCAATAATACAAAGCCCAAAACCTTGCGGTAATTTTGAGGAATGCAGTCTCGGTCTCCTGCCTCAAAAATTGCTACCCTCGGTTGACTATCAAATAACAACCCCAGCTTGTCGTAATTTTATTTATTTATCTGTATTTGTCGTAATTCTGTTTAGTATGAGATGGATATATAGTTTGAATAGACTGAGATTAGATAGATGAAGACAAACAAAAATAAAAAAAACTATTAGAGACCTATGACAAATGGAGATAGATAGATAGATATTTTCGACAAGTAAATGTATGTGGGGTGGGGTCGCTTCTTTTTTTTTTTTCGTAATTCTTGTTTATTTAAACTAAAAACAGACATCTAAACAAACATGATAAAAAATTTATATTTAAAGTAATATTAGATAATATGAACAAATTGAGATGATAGATAGATGGATAGTTTTTGAATTGACTAAGCTGGGTCGTTTATTTAATAGTCACCGGGACGCACTCTTGAGCCAGGAGACCGGACGCACTTTCCTCATAAATAACACCTTCTGCTGATGTTTGCGTCTTTGGTCGCTTTGAATGCTTTAACCTGCTGCTGTTCACTCAGCTAACTGCAGATTTGGATCGCGGGTGAATGTGGATCCATGTTCATCCATTGTCACATATTTACGCAAAACTCCCTTTTGTGCATTGAAACAGTTGCAAACAACGCTCTGAATCGTCGACGCGTGATTTTTTGATAGACTGTGAGCAAGCGGCACCACGTTGAACACAGCTTTCTCATGGACAAATGATCAGCAAAATAGTGAATTACACTGCCTTCTGTATTCTTCAAATCCTCTTCTATCTCATGTAATTCAATTTATGATCCGGCCAAAGGATTGTGGAGGTTTTTTTGCTGAACAGCTGCGAATTTGTTCAGTGTCCTTTGGTTGTTCGACGCGTTTAAAGTCAGCATACCACCTCTTAAACGTTTTTTCGCGGAGCAGTGTCCGAATAACACTTATCGTGACCAGTCACCAACAGGCACCTCAGCCCAGATCAGTTTTGAAAAGATGAATTATGCTTACCAGTTGTCAGTAAACGCAAAATCAGCAGCTGATAAAAACGAAAAAATATTCGCTATCAAACTTTAATTCTTAAAATATTCTAAAATTCTGAAATAGTGTTGGGTTAGGGGTTAGGGTTAGGGTATAGCATTCGTATTATAACCTTATTAATATACTTATAGATCTTTTTATCAACTATCTGTAAGAGGCTCAGGAAAATCGTTTAAGTTTGCTTTGTTTTATAACAATATTAGTTTATCTTTATGTGCAATTTTCCATATGCTACACAACAAAAAAATAACATTTTTTTATAAATCAAGAAAACTATTTTAGTATAAATCGTGCCTTTCGTTTTTATCGGCTTGCGATTTTGTTACTGACAACCGAGAAAAGCAAAATTAGTTCCTTTAAAACTGATCTCGGCTGGGGTGCCCCATGTTGGTGACTTGGTCCACTTATCAAGCCATGTTTGCTTCAGCAGTATTTTTCCCATCAAAAGCATTGCTTTATTTGTTGGGATTGTTAATTATGGACTGATTGAGTTAATTTTGAATAAAATTTCGTTGGAAATTCAAATTGAAGGTTAGATGATTGACACTCGGTAACATCGAGTTGACCCCCCCCTCGGCTCCACCACTGGAAAACTGTGAACGGAAGGCACAGAATTTAGCTTAGTTAGTAAGCAGAGTAAGCATGATGTAGACATTGCTCTGTTCACTCCAGCGCAGGTAGAAGTCTATGGTACATCCAGCTACTCGAACTTACATAGCAGGTTATGTAAGAGATACAGCTTTTAAAATGTGGAGGATTATATGATGGCCTCCCACCTTTCTCATTCGAACCTAAGACCCTCCCCCTCTCTCTCTCCTCTCTCTCTCTCTCTCTCTCTCTCTCTCTCTCTCTCTCTTCTCTCTTGTTGGATTTTTAGATATTGAGGTTGCTCTATTTTCAAGCTAGGTCACGTGGTTTTACTCCACCGGCCAATCAACAAGCCATACTGCGTGACTGTAATTACTTAAACACGGGATACTGCCACAGTTCACTTGCAACATTGAGAGGACTTACGCCACGGTGAAGGAATTGAGCTCTTACAGAAGAATCAAAGGATTCATAATCGTGGACTCTTTACAAAGATCAATTCACTGGACAAGCGTTTGGCTTAAGCCTACAGGATGACAAAACACAATTAACAGCTGTCTCTTCTCCCCCCTCTTCTCTCTCTCTCTATTATTTATATAAAGTGTGTGGTGTGTGGTGTTGTGTGTGTGTGAGAGAGAGAGAGAGAGAGGAGGAGAGAGAGAGAGGAAGTAAACAAACAGACGATGTGTTTTGATATGGGTTTTTTTTTGTTAGCGACATTTTGGGAAATGTGCTTAATCGAGAAAAAAAAAGATTTGCTCGGTTGTTAGCCTTACACGTTGAATAGGTATCCGCCTAATTCATTTAATTATTAATTTAATTTCAAATTAGTATACTTCAATTAAGCACATATTCTTTCCCAAATAACTAATATATTATTACTATATAATATATTATATATAATTATATAAGCGATGGAAGTCTATATAAACAATTCTTATGGGGAATTTCAAGTGGAAACATTAATTTCAAGCTAATATTTTAAAATCGACGGAATGGACAATCATGGTTTTAGAAATGATTCCTGGCTTTGCGAATGCCTTAGCGGTTTATCTGCCCTGCTGGAATGACCGGACAAAAGGGTTATCTTTTCCATACCGTGAGTGTTTCGCCAATAGGTAATACTAGCTTGGTAAAATTAAAAATCGCCGGCTCTCGCTCTCCCCCTTCTCTCTCTCTCTCTCCTTTTCTCTCTCTCTCTCTATTATATATATATATATTAATATCTCTCTCTCCATAGCTCTCTCTAGTCGGTCTGTGGCCTGGTGATTTTACTTCCCTCTTTATGGGTTATTTATGGACCACGAATTTTGTCTTTCTCTATTTCTTGATGAGTATTTGACATTTTTTTTTAACTCATATTTTTAAACACATTTTAAAACTCATATTTTCTATCTACCCATGATGTACTACCACTCGGGTACATACACACACACACACCACACACACCACACACTATATATATATAATATATATATAATATATATATTATTCGTAAATGTATATATGTATATGTATACCTAACTTATCTTTATATACATGTGTGTGTATTTATATTATATATATATATTATATATATAAATAACACCATACGTATCCTCTCTCCCATCCCCTCTCTCTCTCTCTCTCTCTCTCTCTCTCTCTCACTCTCTCTCTCTCTCTCTTCTCTCTTTTGCGTCATTAGATGGACTAGGACGCGTGGTGTCTCTGTCCATCAGTTGGGACTCTCATGCTCTTTTCGTACTTCCAAATGACTTTCGTTTTATCTATCGTTTTATATTTTTATTTATGTCATGTTCCACGTGCTCAAACATAAAGTCTGCTAATTGTTATTATGTTATATTTCTTTGTTCGGACTCATTTATGTATATATACACTCAGGGCCTTCTAACTATTATAAGAATCACACATTTTATTCTTATATGCCCTATCAGCTGGTGCTGTAGAATACATCGACTGACCTCTGCAGAGGGTTAACACTCCCCTCCAGTTAGCCACTTGCTAGCCGTGGGTAGCTAACCGTGAGGCTTTACGACCGATGTGACTGAGAAGTCTATGACCTACAGCACTCCACTTTGGTCCTTACTTGCCAAGACGAGCAATCAGAGAGGCTCCACTGATCAATCGGCTGATCACGTCAAGTCCAAGCAACTATATGATTGGGTAATTTGAACATTAGCTACAGAAATGAGAGTAACCTCCTTTTGTTTATTTCACTTTGACAAATGTTTTGGTCGGCCATTTTCATTTCACCGTAAATCTACACTGAAAATACGAAATTTGTTCGAATCAATACAACTGCATGTTTTAACACACAAATATCATAAAATCTGTTCTTAATAACAATTAAGTTCATTTCAAATAATGCGCAAGCACAAATAAGTGAAACAAACAAGAGGAGGTTACTCTCATTTATGTAGCTAATGTTCAGATTACCAGTTTTGTTGTGTTTTGCTTAATCGTATATAACTGCATGTTTTAACACGAAAATATCATAAATGTGTTCTTAATTGTGTTGCGCATTATTGAAATGAACTTAATTGTTATTAAGAACACGTTTTATGATATTTCGTGTTAAAAACATGCATTGTATGATACGGTGAAATGAAAATGGGCAACCAAAACTATGGCTTCCTCAAAGTGTAATAAAGGTTTATGGGAGGTTATTCTCATTTATGTAGCTCATGTTCAGATTACCTATGATTGTTCCACCGTATACCATTATACAAAATCTCTCCAGAGCTCCAAAATTAGAACTTCATCTTAGATGGATTTTAAGTCATACTCAAGACACTAAGACCCCAGCCATCGTTATCTGTCGGACAGCGAAGAAGTCTATCCTCTTTTCATGGCGCTAGATCAGGAGATTGCTTTTGCGTCTGAGTGAAGAGCCACTTTTACCATCAGCTCCCCACTTTACCGAACAGATCAGATTACCCAATTTGATCTACTCATGCGCTTGAGTTAGTGAGGAGCTGTAACCGAACCGGGAACCTTGTAGTTCTTAATGAATTGTCTACCGACTGAGCTAAACCGGCCGTGTTAATAAAATCGGCGGAGTGGTGGAGTGGCATCCCCTTTTCACTGGTACGAGACCAGTGAGATATTTTGCGTCTGATGAGGATCGCCAAATCTACCATCAACTCCCAATTACCGCACCGATCCATATTGTGTACTCATGTGCTATGTTAGTGAAAAGCTGTTATCGAACACGGGACTTTATGGTTCCCAGGCGGATGCTCTACCGACTGAGCTAAACCGGCCCCTAAAAAGTAAATGTAGACGGAGTGGCCTCATTGGCGGTATCAGTCGGACATCGAGGGAGTCTATCTCCTTTTTCACTCGCGTCGACTGAAGAATGTTTATTGCGTCTGAGGTGGAACGCCACACCTACCATCAGCTGCACACTTTACCGCACAGATCCAATCTACTTATGCTACTCATGTGCTGAGTTGCTTGGCTGTTACCGCGATCCGGACCTTGTTGTTCCTAACGGATGCTCTACATTGGCTAAGCGGCATTATGATCTTATTGCCGGCATCAGTTGCGACACTAGGGAGTCTATCCCCTTTTAACTAGCGCTAGACCAGGGAAGATTGTTTTACGTCTGAGGTGGTGCATCACACTTTACCGGTGCTTCTCACTTTACCGCACATATCCAGCTTGCTACTCCAGCACTGAGTTAGCGGGGGCCCCTTACCGAACCCGGAACTTGTGGTTCATTGGAGGCGGATGCTCTACTGGCGATAATGCAATTCTCTAATATATATATATATATTACTAGACAAAACGTGACCATTGAGCACCATTCAGTCTGGGTAGATATTGAGATTAGGAAAAAGGAGTTAGCAAGCTATACATTTTTTTAATAAATAAATACGTCGGACGAAACCTTAATCATTGTTGTTGCTTTCTAAAAGAAGAAATGTTGACCTCATTTAAGCTACAGGCTTTGCTGGTTGTGAATTTAACATTAGAAATACATTTCAAATTCTCTACTCTCTCTCTCTCTCTCTTCTCTCTCTCTCTCTCTCTCTCTCTCTCTCTCTCTCGCCTTGAGAAACCTAAAATAACGAGGAGGTAGTCAGACATCAGTAGAGGGGAAGAAGAGATAGACACAGTAAAGTTAAGAGATTGGTCGGTTTTTGAACTTACTTGGAAATTCCGCTTAAAAGAACCAATTTAAAACAGAATTTTTCAAACATAATTCGATCCTAAAGTAAGGATAATTTAGTATTAATTTTTGTGTCATTAAACTAAAACGGTAAAAAGCCTTATGGGAGCAAAAGTTGATTAACCTCAGCTTTAGTTAATAATAGATATATATTTACCAACACGCTCCGCAGGGTATGATGTGACCACAGGTCAAGCGGAGTTAACAGGTTTAATTTCAAGTTATCCTTCTCTAGACTGGTTATCTAGCAAGGTTAAAGAGCCCAGGTCTGACATACTATTTACATAGCTGGGGGAGTGAGAGTAGTTGGATTCATACATTCCCAAGGGGTATTAGCGCTATGTTGAAATGCAAACAGCCTGTCTAGGATTTGAACTCGGGTAGATGATCCATTTCCTACGACTCTAATCGTTACACCCACATGACTCATATTCTCTAAAACCTATAGCTAAAATAACCCAAAAATGGGTGACGTGCTAATACATAGAATTTACTGATTCCTTTAAGAAAATTGTTTTCTTGAAATCAAACAAAGAATGTTTGAAATTTAATTATTGCCTAAACTTAAAAACTCACGTTATTCACACAGATCAAGCTGTGTACTCATGCGTGGTGTAGCGATGGTCGGTATCGATCCCGGAACCTTTGTGGTTTCCGCAGGCAGCATGCTACTGATTGAGTTTAACGAAATTTGATTTAATTCCCTTTTCTCTCCACCTTGTCCAATATTTTGTAAATATTATCAGGAAGACATACTACCTGTGGCCTGAGCTTCACAAAATACCTTTATCCGTGCTAAAACTAAGGTTCGATACTTAGAGAGCGAAAAGACGGTCATTAGTCAAGCCACGCCCCTCTTCCGATTGCGGAACGTTTCATCCAATTCAGAAATGGCGAGGAGCAACGCCGTTTGAAAAATACAGTTAGATTAAAGTGAAGTACGCGTTCGTGGCTATCTGGTAATGCTCTGTTGATTTATAATTCTTTTTTTTTTTTTTTCTTTCTTTTTTTTTACTGGTCATCGTGAAGATTAAGTGTGAGGAGTCGTCTTTTAGAGTAAAAAAAAAATATGTGGTGCTGGGTATTTTTTATTAGGGGTACCCGTGTGCGGTTGTCTGTTTCCTTTGTGCCGTCTTGATATTTCTTTCAGGGGCCCTCGCCTACTTCGTTTCGGGATATGACAGCAATTAACAGCTGTGCGTTCCTCTCAGGACAAACACTTTTAATCTTGCCATTAAGTATCATATATATGTTAATATCTCTGTCTGTCTTGTCTGTCTCGTCTGTCCTCTTCTATGTTTACTATATATACAGACATATAATTAATATAACTGCATATAAATACACATTATACGCATTTCACACACACACACACACACACACACACACACATATATATATATATATATATATATATATAATAATCCAAAGTCAGAGAGGAATCTCCTTACGGACACAAAGTTTTATTTAAAAAACCTGTCGCAATTTGAGAGCTCAATGTGCGCTTCTTAATGTTAGAATCACAGAGCAAATATATAAGTTAAAGAAATAACAAAGATTAGAGATTTAGCTTTATAGTCTATTTCAGGGAGCTTTAGACAAAGTGTCTAACTCTCTCCGACTCATCAGATCGAATTGCTCAACCTGATAGACAATAACGCTAAATCTCTAGGTCTTTGTTATTTCTTTACTTATATATATATATTATATATTATATTACTATATTTTATGTATATACTATATTTATATATATAAGCTTAAAGTGCAAATCATCGTCCAATCAAAACGGAAAATTTTGACGGCGATTGCAAGTTTTGTAGCTACATTTATATAGCGCACACCACACATATATATATATAATATATATATTTATATATATAATATATATACATACATATACACTCGCCCTGCCGGCTGAAATACACCGGACTGTACAGGCTGCAGAGAAGATAAACACCCCCCAATTGGGCCACCTGTTGGCCGCTTGGTGAACGGGCAGCTTCAAGAAGGAATCCTTCGCGGCTGAGCAATCATGAGCATGCAACACTCCACTTTGCTATAGTAAACGCATGGACGGAGACACCCTTTCCAACAATCGGCTGGTCACGTCAAGCCCTAACAATGATTTATTGTTCTGACCTATTGCCTATGTCAAGCCCAACACTTTTATCATACTGTGCTAGCAGGCTTTGGTTGAGGGTCTTAATTTCCTGGGTTGCACTAACTGCACCGAGTGGTGAGGTTCCAATGAGTTTTTGTAAGTGTGGATTACCGTTCATCACCATTACTCCCAGGTCAACTTGACCCAGAGTCAGTAATATACGTATTATGATGGCACGCGGTTGGTTGTAATGGTTCAAAAGTCATGGGGAAATGACTCGTCGCCCCGAGTTCAAATCTGGATGAAGTAATTCTTTCACTTAACGCTAATTACCCATTTTGGAAGTATTGAATCCTACTCTCCCTCAGTATGGGAAATTAGTAGGACATGTTGGGCTCTTTAACCTTGGTTAGGCAACGGTCTAGGAGAAGGGAAAACTCTGAATTCAAACCTGCTGAACTCCGCTAAGGAAATTGACCTTGTGTCACATCCTGCTCGTAGAGGGGTTGGTAAATATATATATATATATATATATAGATGGCAGCCAAATTTCGGTGTTCAAGCATTGCCATTGTTTTGATAAAAAAAAAAGAAAAGAAAAGAAAAAAAAAGAAAAATCTATTAAATTAATGGGATTCACTTTCCGGTTTTTGTCTGTAACAAATGAGTCACCGCTTAAGTCACATTATCCACATATAATCAACGTCATTAATAGAATTAATATACTCAAAATGTGAGCATGCAACGTTAGACAATCCTCATTGTTTCAATAATAGATGCCCGGCGTTAATATTTGTATTAGATTGTTTATTCTAATATAATATTTAAAGTTATGCGAACTGTTTCCATTTCAAATTGTCTTTCTTTTCTTTCTTTTTTTTACTCCTTTAAATATTTTTGAGATATTGCCTGAGGGGATGCATGCTGAAATTCAATTCATAGAGGTGTTTACCATAAGTATGTAAAATTCGTCAAATTTATTAAAGGAGTAAAAAAAGAGAAGAAAGAGACAATGAAATGGAAACAGTTTCCGATAACTAAATATTATTTAGATAAAACAATCTTATACAATATAATAACGCCGGCATCTATTTATTGTGAACAATGGAGGATGTCTAACGTTGCCATGCTTCAACATTTTGAGTATATTTTTCTATGTTATGACGTTGGATTATATGTTGGGATAATGTGACTTAAGCGGTGACTTCATTTTGTTACAGACAAAAAACCGGAAGTGAATCTCCATTATTAATAGATTTTTCTTTTTTTTTTTCTTTCTTTCTTTTTTTTTTAACAACATGGCTAATGCTTTTGAACACGAATTTGCTGCATCATATATATATATTATATATATTTATATTTACAACCCCTGCTGCACGAGCAGGATGTGACACAAGGTCAATTTTCTTAAGCGAGTTCAGCAGGTTTGAATTTCGGTTCCTTCTCCTAGACCGGTTGCCTAACCAAGTTAAAAGAGCCCAACATGTCTACTAATTGTCATTAGGCTGGAGGAGAGTAGGATTCATAACCTGCCCAATGTATTAAGCGTTAAGTGAAATTGAAATTACTTCATCCAGGATTTGAATCGGGGCGACAGTCCATTTCCCATGACTTAACCATTACACCACGCGCTGCCATTCATATATAGTATATGTACTGGACTTCGGGTCAAAGTTGACCTGGGAGTTAATGGTGTGAACGGGTAATCCAACTTACAAAAACTCCAAAATTGGAACTCACCACTCGGTGCAGTTAGTGGCATACCCAGGAAATTAAGACCCTCAACCAAAGCCTGTTAGCACATGTATGATAAAAAGTGTGGGGGCTTTTGGGGAAACCATAAGGCAATTAGGTCAGAACAATAATATCATTGTTAGGGCTTGACTGACCAGCCCGATTTGGTTGGGAAAGGGGTCTCCGTCATGCGTTTACTAAGCAAAGTGGAGTGTGCATGTCATGGATTGCTCAGCGCGAGGATTCCTTCTTGAAGCCTGCCCGTTACACAACGGCAACAGGTGGCCCATTGGGGTGTTTTACATTCTCTGCAGCTGTACAGCCGGTGGTATTCAGCGGGCAGTGCCGAGTGTATATGTATGTATTATATATATATATATATATATATATATATTATATATATATATGTGTGTGTGTGCGCATATAAATGTAGCTACAACTTGCAAATTCGCCGATCGTCAAAATTTTCCGTTTTGATTTTACGACTGATTGCCAAACTTTAGCTATATTATATATATTATATATATTATATATATATAATATATATATTATTATTATATTATATATATAAGTAAGAAATAACAAAGACTAGAGAATTAGCGTTATTGTCTTTTCAGGGCATCGCATCTGAATGAGTCGGGAGAGTTAGACCTTTGTCTAAGCTCCCTGGAAGGACTATAAGCTAATCTCTTAAGTCTTTTGTTTATTCTTTACTTATTATATTTGCTCTGTGCATTCTACATTAAGAGCGGCACATTGAGCTCTCAATTGGACAGGTTTTTTTTTAAATTAAACTCTGTTCGTAAGGAATTTCCTCTCTGGACTTTGGATATATATATATATATATATATATTATATAATGTGTGTGTGTGTGTGTGTGTGTGTGTGTGAAGCGTATATATGTGTATTTATATGCAGTTATATTAATTTTATATTCTGTATATATATGTATATACATAAGAAGAGAGACAGACAGACAGACAGACAGACAGAGATATATATTACATATATATGATACTTATTGCAACGATTAAAAGTGTTGTCCTGAGAAAGGAACCACAGCTTTAAGTTGCTGTCATACCCGAAACGAAGTAGGCGACGGTGGCCCTGAAAGAAATATCAATGACGTCACAAAGATACCACTAACCGCAACACGATCCCCTAATTAAAAAAAACCCAGTACTCACATATTTTTTTACTCTACAGACGGACTCCCAAACTTAACTTCAGCGATGACCAGTAAAAAAAAAGAAGAAAAAAAAAAAAAAAGAACTTTATAAATCAACAGAGCATTACCAGATGGCCACGACCGTAACTTCACATTTATCTAACTGTATTTTCAAACCGGCGTGCTCTCGCCGATTCTGATTGTATGAAACGTCCGATCGGAGGGACGGCGTTGGCTTTGGACTAATTGACGTCTTTTCGCTCTCTTTAAGTATCGGACCGTTAGTTTATAGCACGGATTAAAGGTATTTTGTGAAGCTCAGGGCCCACAGGTAGTATGTGTCTTCTGATAATATTTACAAAATATTTGCAAGTTGGAGGAGAAAAGGGAAGTTAAATCAAATTTTCGTTTAAACTCAAATCAGTGGCATCTGCCTCGGAAACCACAAGGTTCCGGGTCGATACCGACCACGCTACACAGCGCATGAGTAGCACAGCTTGATTCTGTGTGATAAAACGGTGGTTTTAAGTTAGCATAATTAAATTTCAAACATTCTTTTTGTTTGATTTCAAGAAAACAATTTCTCTAAAGAATCAGTAAATCTATGTACTAAGCACGTCAACCATTTGGGTTATTTTATGCCTATAGTTAGAGAATATGATCATGTGGTGTTACGATTAAGTCGTATGGAAAATGGACTCATCTACCCGAGTTCAAATCCTAGCAAGGCTGTTTGCTTTTCACATAGCGCTAATACCCTTGGGAAATGTATGAATCCAACTACTCTCACTCCCCCAGCTATGGGTTAAAATGCTTATGTCAGACTGGGCTCTTTAACCTTGCTAGATAACCAGTCTAGGAGAAGGTAACTCTGAATTTAAACCTGTTAAACTCCGCTTGACTTGTGTCACTATACTCCGCGGAGCGTGTGGAAATATATACTCTCATATTATACTAGCTGAGTTAATCAACTTTTGCTCCCTAAAGGCCTTTTTTACCGTTTAGTTTATATGACACAAAAATTATACTAAATTTTCCTTACTTTTAGGATTCGAATTATGTTTTTGAAAAATTCTGTTTTAATTGGTTCGTATTTAGTCGGAATTTCAAGTTAAGTCAGAAACCGACCATCTCTTACTTTACTGTGTCTATCTCTTTCTTCCCCTCTATGTATTGTCTTCTTGACTCCTTTCCTCTTATTTATGTTAGTTTCTTCAGGCGAGAGAGAAGAGAGAGAGAGAGAGAGAGAGGACGAGAGAGAGAGAGAGAGGAGAAGAGAGGAGAATTTGAAATGTATTTCTAATTGTTAAATTTCACAACCAGCAACCGATAGCTTAAATGAGGTTCAACATTTCTTTCTTAGGAAAGCTAACAAAATATTTTTAAGCGTTTCGTCCGGACGTATTTATTTATTAAAAAAATGTTATTAGCTTTGCTAACTCCTTTTTACACCTATCTCAATTATCTCCAAGCTGAAATGGGTGACTCAATGGGCTCACGTTTTGTCTAGATTATATAATATATTATATATTAGAGAATTGCATTATCGCCAGTGAGCATTCCGCCTCATGAACCACAATGTTTCGGCTTCAGCGTAAGGGGCCCCCCGCTAACTTCAGTGCTGGCGTAGCACGCTGGATAGGCGGAAAGTGAGAAGCTACCGGTAAGTGTGATGCACCACCTCAGGACGTTAAAAACAATCTTCTGGTCTTAGCGCTTTTAGTTAAAAGGGGATAGACTTCCCTAGCTGTCCAACTGAATGCCGGCAATAAGATCATAAGCCGGCTTAGCACAGATCGTAGAGCATCCGATCTAGGACAAACAAGGTTCCGGATTCCGTAACTAGCCCAAAGGTAACTCAGACGATGAGTAGCATAGTTAGAATTGCGATCTGTGCGGTAAAGCTGTGCAGCTGCTGGTAGGTGTGGCGTTCCACCTCAGACGCAATAAACAATTCTCTTCAGTCGAGCGCGAGTGAAAAGGAGATAGACTCCCTCGATGTCCGACTGATACCGCAATAGGCCACTCCGTTACTTTACTTTTTAGGGGCCGGTTAGCTCAGTCGGTGAGCATCGCCTGGGAACCATAAAGTCCCGTGTTCGATAACAAGCTTTTCACTAACATAGCACATGATTTAGCACAATATGATCGGTGCGGTAATTGGGGAGTGATGGTAGATTTTGGCGCGCTCCTCATCAGCGCCAAAATAATCTCCCTGTCTCGTACCAGTGAAAAAGGGGATGCACTCCTTCACCACTCCGCCGATTTTATTAACACGGCCTGTTTTTAGCTCAGTCGGTGACCATTCACTTAAAACTACAAGTTCCCGGTTCGGTTACAGCTCTCACTAACTCAGCGCACATGAGTAGATCAAATTGGTAATCTGATCTGTTCGGATAAGTGGGGAGCTGATGGTTTAAAAGTGGCTCTTCACCTCAGACCAAAAGCCAACTCCTGATTCTAGCGCCATTGAAAAGAGGATAGACTTTTCGCTGTCCGACAGAAACGATGCGCTGAAGGGTTCTTAGTGTCTTAGTTGACTTAAAATCCATCTAATGATGAAGTTTCTAATTTTGGAGCTCCTGGAGCGTATTTGTTTATTAATGGTATACGGTTGGGACAATCATAGGTAATCTGAACATGAAGCTACATAAATGGGAAATAACCCCCCATAAACCTTAGTTACACTTTTGAGGAACCATATGTTTTGGTTGGCCATTTTCATTTCACCGTAATCAATACACTGATGTTTTAACACGAAATATCATAAAACGTGTCTTAATAACAATTAAAAGTTCATTCAAATAATGCGCAAGCACCAATTAAGGAACACATTTTTATGATATTTTACGTGTTAAATGCAGTTTTATATACGATTAAGCAAACACAACCAAACTGGTAATCTGAACATTAGCTACATAAATGAGAGTAACCCTCCCTTTCTGTTTGTTTCAACTTATTTGTGCTTTGCGCATTATTTGAAATGACTTAATTGTTGCAATTAAAAAGGTTTTATCATTTGTGTTTTAAAACATTGACGTGTATTGATTCGAACAAATCTCGATAATTTTCAAGTGTAGATTTACGGTGCCACATGAAAATGGTCCCGGACCAAAAATCATCTTGTCAAAGTGAAATTAAACAACAGGAGGTTACCTCTCATTTCTGTAGCTATGTTTCAATACCCCAATCATATAGTTGCTGGACTTTGACGTGATCAGCCGATTTGATCAGTGGAGCCTCTCTGATTGCTCGTCTGGCAAAAGTTAAGGACAAAGTGGAGTGCTGTAGGTCATAGACTTCTCAGTCACCAGGGTCGGTCGTAAAGCCTCACGGTTAGCTACCCACGCTAGCCAAGTGGGCTAACTTTGGGAGGGGAGTGTTAACCTCTGCAGAAGGTGCAGTCGATGTTTCTACAGCACCAGCTGATAGGCATATAAGAATAAAATGTGTGATTCTTATAATACGTTAGAAGGCCCTGAGTGTATATAACATAACATGAATCGAATAAAGAAATATAACAATAATAACAATTACAGACTTTATTGTTTGAGCACGTGGAACATGACATAAATAAAATATAAAACAGATAGATAAAACGAAAGTCATTGGAAGTACGAAAGAGCATGCAGAAGTCCCAACTGAATGGACAGAGGCACACCACGCGTTTAGCCATCATGACCGAAGAATAGAGAGGAGAGAGACGAGAAGAGAAGAGAGAGATGAGACGAGAGAGAGATGAGATGAAAGAGACTGGGAGAAGAGAGTAGAGAGAGCGGGGAAGAAGGAGGAGAAGTACGTAGTTGTATTTATATATATAATTTATATATATATATAAATACACACACATGTTATTATAAAATTATAGGTAGGCTATAATAACATATATCATTTACGAATATATATATATAATATATTATATATATTATAGTATATGTGTGTGTGTGTGTGTGTGTGTGTGTGTGTTATGTACCCGGATAGGTAGTACCATCAATGGGATAGATAGAAAATATGAGTTTTAAAAATGTGTTAAAAATATGAGTTTAAAAAAAATGTCAATACTCATCAATAATGAATAAAACAAAATGTCTTCGCATAAAATAACCCAATAAAGAGTGACATGTCGTAAATTCAACCCAACTAACCAACCAACATAACTAACCTAAAATATATATATATATTATATATATATATATATATAGAGAGAGAGAGATTAGAGAGAGAGAGAGAGAGAGGAAGAGGGGGGAGAGAGATTCCCGGGCTGATTTTTTAAATACCAAGCTAGTAGTGTCACCTATTGGCGAAACACTCACGGTAATGGGAAGATAACCCTTTTGGCTCCCAGGTCCATTCCAGCAGGGGCAGAACCGCTAAAGGCATTATCGGCAAGCCAGGATCATTTCTAAAACCATTGATTGTCCCATTCCGTCGATTTAAATATTAGCTTGAAATTAATGTTTCCACCTTGAATCCCCATAAGATTGTTATATAGACTTCCAGTCTGGCTATATATATATATATATATATATAATTATATATATATATATATATTTGGGAGAATTATGTGCTTAATGAAGTCATACCTAATTTTTGAAAATTAATTAATAATTATGAATTAGGGGAGATACACCATCAAGTTTTTAAGGCCCTAAAACAAACCGAGAGAAAAATCTTTTTTTTTTTTCCGATTAAGCACATATTCTCCCAAAAATTGTCGGGCTAAACAAAAAAAAACCCATATCAAAACATCGTCTGTGTTCACTTCTCTCTCTCTCTCTCTCTCTCTCTCTTCTCTCTCACACACACACACACACACACACACACACACATATAATATATATATATAGAGAGAGAGAGAGAGGGGGAGAAAGAGACAGCTGTTTACATTTGTTTTTGTCATCCTGTAGGCCTTAAGCCAGAACGCTTGTCCAGTGGAATTGTATCTTTGGAAAGAGTCACCCGATTATGAATCCTTTGATTCTTCTGGTAAAAGTCCTCAGTTCCTTCACCAGTGGTCGTAAGTTCCTCCTCAATGATTGCAAGTGAACTGTGGCAAGTATCCGTGTTTAAGTAATGTATCAGTCACGCAGTATGGCTTGTTGATTGGCCGGTGGAGTAAACCACGTGACCTAGGCTTGAAATAGAGCACACCTCATATCTAAAAATATTCCAACAGAGAGAGAGAGAGAGAGGAGAGAGAGAGAGAGATGAGAGAGGAGAGAGAGAGAGAGAGAGAGAGGGAGGGGTCTTAGGTGTCGATGAGAAAGGTGGGAGGCATTCATATAATCTCTCCCACTTTTAAAAGCCTGTATCTCTTACATACCTGCCTATGTAGTTCGAGTAGCTGGATGGTACCATAGACTTCTCAACTGCGGCTGGAGTGAAACAGAGACAATGTCTACATCATCTATCTGCTTACTAACTAAGCTAAATTCTGTGCCTTCCGTTCACACGTTTTCCAGTGGTGGAAGCCGAGGGGGGGGGGGGTCAACTCGATGTTACCGAGTGTCAATCATCTAACCCCTTTCAATTTTGAATTTCAACGAATTTTAATTCAAAATTTAACTACAATACAGTCATAATTAACAATCCCAACAAATAAAGCAATGCTTTCTGATGGGAAAAATACTGCTGAAGCAAAGCAATGGCTTGATAAGTGGAACCAAGTCACCAACAGGCACCCCAGCCGAGATCAGTTTTGAAAGGAACTGAATTTTGCTTTTCTCCGGTTGTCAGTAAACAAAATCAGCAGCCGATAAAAACGAAAGGCACGATTTTATACTAAAATAGTTCTTGATTTTAATAAAAAAAATAGTTATTTAATGTTGTTGTTAGCATATGTGAAAAAAAAAATTGCACTAAAGATAAACTAATATTGTATAAAAAAACAAACAAACTTAAAACGATTTTTCCATGAGCCTCTACAGATAGTTGAAAAAAGATCTATAAAAGTATATTATAAGGTTATAATACGAACTGCTAACCCTAACCCTAACCCCTAACCCTAACCTATTTCAGAATTTTAGAATATTTTAGAATTAAAGTTTGATAGCGAAATATTTTTCGTTTTTATCAGCTGCTGATTTTGTTTACTGACAACTGGTAAAAAGCATAATTCAGTTCTTTTCAAAACTGATCTGGGCTGAGGTGCCTGTTGGTGACTTGGTCCGATAAGTGTTATTCGGACACTGCTCCGTCGGAAACAACGGTTAAGAGGTGGTATGCTGACTTTAAACGCGGTCGAACAGACACAAAGGACACTGAACAAATTCGGCAGCTGTTCAGCAAAAAAAACCTCCACAAATTCCTTTTGGCCGATCATAAATTGAAGTTACATGAGATAGCAGAGGATTTGAAGATATCAGAAGGCAGTGTATTCACTATTTTGCATGATCATTTGTCCATGAGAAAGCTGTGTTCAAAGTGGGTGCCGCATTTGCTCACAGTCTATCAAAAACATCAACGCGTCGACGATTCAGAGCGTTGTTTGCAACTGTTTCAATGCAACAAAAGGGAGTTTTTGCGTAAATATGTGACAATGGATGAAACATGGATCCACCACTTCACCCCGGAGTCAAATCTGCAGTTAGCTGAGTGAACAGCAGCAGGTTAAAGCCATTCAAAGCGACCAAAGACGCAAACATCAGCAGGCAAGGTTGTAATTTATGAGGAAGTGCGTCCCGGTCTCCTGCCTCAAGAGTTGCTGCCCGGTGACTATTAAAATAACGACCCAGCTTAGTCAATTCAAAACTATCCATCTATCTATCAATCTCAATTTGTTCATATTTATCTATATTACTTTAAATACTAAGATTTTTTATTCATGTTTGTTTAATGTCTTGTTTTTAGTTTTAAATAAACAAGAATTACGACAAAAAAAAAAAGAACGACCCCACCCAAATACATTTACTTGTCGAAAATATCTATCTATCTATCTCCATTTGTTCATAGGTCTCTATATTATTTTGTTTGTCTATCTATCTATCTATCTCAGTCTATTCAAAACTATATATCCATCTTCATATCTAAACAAGAATTACGACAAATTACGATAAATAAATAAGAATTACGACGAGCTGGGGTTGTTATTTTGATAGTCACCGGGTAGCAATTTTTGAGGCAGGAGACCGAGACGCACTTCCTCATAAATTACCGGCAAGGTTTTGGGCTTTGTATTTTGGGATGCGCATGTTCATCGATTACCTCTTCTTCCTGAACTATCAATAGCGAATATTATATAGCATTACAAGTGCTTTTGATGGAAGAAATCGACAAAAATGGCCACAAATGAAGAAGAAAAAAGTGCTCTTTCACCAAGATAAGGCACCGTGTCACAAGTCGATCGCAACGATGACAAAACACTTCGAATTGCTTCTCCAGATCTGACCCCCAGCAACTACTGGCTGTTTGCAGACCTCAAAAGAATACTCGAGGGAAAGAGATTTGGCTCCAATGAAGAAGTGATATCAGAAACTGAGGCGTATTTTGAGACCAAAGACGAAAACAGGACAATTTTTAAGCAGAGTACAGCTGGTTTGAATTCAATTTACCTTCTCCTAGACTGGTTACCCAATCAAGGCTAAAGAACCCACTCTGATTTTGCTCAATTTGACAAAATACAATTCCCTATTTTCCCTAAATTAATAATAAAAGTTCAAAAGATACTTTTTTCTTTCACTTCACTTAAACCTTTGTACCTTTCTGAGCTTTTATTATCATTTGTCTGACTTGTTCAAAATTATTTTCAAATAAGATCCAAGGGAACTAAGTCAGATTTTACAAAAAAGGTCTCGAATAGGAATTGTTAGAGAAGGGTTAGAATCAGAGTATCAGCCTAGAAGGAGACTATGTCGAGGAATAAAGTCAAATTTTGCCTAAAAGTTGTTGTTTTATTAGTTAGACCCGGGAGATTTGAAGGTTAGTGCTTTATAAAAACCATATGTATATTTTATTAGTGGCGCCATCTATATGTCAGGCCCAGGACTTATTGAGTGATGTGTTATTATATATATATATACACACACATATATATATATATATATAATCCAAAAGTCCAGAGAAGAAATCTTCCTTACGACATAGGAGTTTTTTAAACAACCTGTCGCAGTTTGAGAGCTCAATGTGTGCTCTTAATGTTAGAGTCACAAGGCAAATTTATAAGTAAAGAAATAACAAAAGACTTAGAGATTTTGCATTATAGCCTTAGAGATTTTAAGTAAAGAAAAGCTCCCCGAAATAGGCTATAATGCAAAATCTCTAAGTATATATATATATATATATATATATATATATATATATATATATATATACATATATATATATTATATCTGTGTGTGTGTGTGTGTGTGTGTGTGATACTAGCAAATATATGTACCCTCTCAATGCAAGTATTTAAGTTTTAATGTAATAAAATATTATATCAAATTAGAAAGGCAAATGAAACTAAATAAGAATGCAGATAAAAAGATTTGAAACAGAGGTGGGTATAATCGAAAAAATAGAACAACTGAAACTTACTCTTCCACCATTCCCGTCCTTCGTTGCTAAATTTTCCTCACTATTCAGTTAAAATAGGAAGTAAAGAATAAAATGAGTTATTTCTTCTTGTTGATGGATTTCTTTTTAGATTTATCCCCGAGATTTTTGCTCATATTCATTAAGATAAGACCAAACAATTAGAAATCAATAATACTAAGCACATTATTAAAATCAAAATTTGAATATCAATATGCAAATTAGCCTTCCCGTTTATACGCTATTTTGTTGTATATATAAATACAATTGCATGTTATTAATATGTACATCTGGCCCAACGGGGTGGGGGTCCATTGGCTTCGGCCCTGGATCTTTACAAGTTAATAGCGTCGATCCCAGGGGGTCTTCCCCCAGGCAATACCTGCCTCCTTTATTTAACGGGGCAGTGCTGGGTTTATTGCCCAGCGCCTGAGGCGCCCCCCTTGTTGAGGAATGCCGAAGAGATCAACGCAATTTTTGTTCTTTCCCACTCATGATCTTCGGCTTGTGGGTGGGTCCACATTAAAACGAGGCCTTGTGCCCAGCCCATACAAGTGGGGTATGAGGCAAATATCTGTACATCTGGCCAATGGCGGGGGTCCACTGGCTTCTATCCTGGATCATTAAATGTTCATAGCGTTGATCCTTGGGGGCCATCCCCCCAGGCAACACCTGTCCCCTTGATTTAAAGGGACAGGAATGGGTTTATTGCCCAGTGCCTGAGGCACCGCTCTTGAGGGTAAATGCCGAAGTGATCAACGCAATTTTTATCCCGCCACCCATGAGATTCGGTTTGTGGGTGGTCCCACATTAATAAAGCCTTGTGTCTAACCCGTACAAGTGGGGTACGAGGTAAATACCATATGGCCAATAGTATTAAAAATCTAAGACAATCTTTATTGATAATTGAGGTTTAAATAAAAATAAATCAGAACGTGACGTAAATACGTAAGGGAAATGTGACTTAAGTAGTAATATAGTTTCGGTTACAGACAGAAAAACACACAATCTCAATTATAATAGGATATATATATATATTATATATATATATATATATATATATATATATATACAGGGTGTCCCAGAAGTCATGTATTATCCAGGTTTTCAAAAACAACACCTTTAGTTATCTCAAAAACATATTCATAGATATTAATTGACACAATTAATTTTCTATCTCTCAATTTGAGAATTTATCATAATTATTCTCAACAACAGTGATTTGAAAGCAACAAAGGTATATTTTTGAAAACCAGGATGGTGTGTAACTTCTGGGACACCCTGTTATATATATATATATATTATATATATATATATATATATATATATAATGGACTCTCTCGTCGATTTTCGACGCATGAGGGTTCACACACACAATGAACACCCACACAGGGATTTGTTTATAGTGGTGAAGGCTTGTGTTGGACCATCCACACTTTTTGGCACTGTCGATAGGAAAGAATTGGTGCATCAAGGGTTACCACAAACCCAATCAACGACCGACCTCAGGAATTTTGAATTCAGAGTTATCCCTCTCCTAGACTGGTTACCTACCCAAGGCTGAAGGGCTCAGTCTGTCCTACTATTTAACCCATAACCGGAGGGAGAATATATGGATTCATACCTTTCCCAAGTGTATTAGCGCAATGTGAAATGCTAACAGATTCGTCCAGGAATTCAACTCGAATCGACGAGTATATATATATATGTACTCACTTATCTACACAAAAAACCTTGACAAAGGGTGGTGGCCACCCGAAATATTGATAAAGAATAAAGCGGACCGAGGGCAAAAAAGTTGGGAGAAAATATATATACTTTGGTATGAAGGCAATATACTATTGTTATTTTCCAACACGTGTTTCAACCAAAACTCGCTTACACACGGTATTCTATTCAAAATGATTTTAAATAGAATACTATGTGTAAGCGAATTTTGGTCAAAACACAAAATAAATTTCAGCCATTCCAAAGTATATATACTTTTCTTCCATTTTTCTTTTCAATATATCTGTCGGATTCATTTCCATTTTCTCCCTCCCCCTATATGTATATAGTTGACCCTTATATACATTGTATTCTATTTATTATTTCAAATACAATGTATACAAGGACAGACTCTTGGTCGGCATTTCAATAAATAATTTTTATCCATATAAAATTTTCTTTCCTTATATTATTTTTTTCAACTTAATTGTCGGATTCACACACACACACACACACACACATACACACACACACACACACACACACACACACACAATTATATATATATATATATATATATATATATATATATATATATTCACTGAAGCAGAAACATTAACAGAATTTCGCATTTATTAATTAAAACACACACACACACACACACACAACACACACACACACACACAGATCATCAGAGCTAAGATCCGACTCGGATCTTAGCCCTGAAGAACATTAAACGAAACTTTTGGTAGGTTTGTCTGATTCATTAGATTTATCTTTATTATTTGCTCTACTTAGGTATTGAGCACTTTTTACTTATTAGCTTTAGTTTCCTGGCGGTTTTTGTATTAATATGTATATCTTTTTTCTCACCGCGAGGATTTACCAAAAAGTTTGGTATATTAAATTATATATATATATATATATATATATATATATATATATATATATATATATTATTCACTAAACCAGAAACACTCACAGAATTTCGCAGTCATTAATATACATATTTTAAATCTTGCCTTCCCTACGAAACCAAATTAATATAAGTGAAGAGTTTCTTCCCTTTAGCAAAAATAGGAAGTTATCTCCCTTAGACAATTTCTGAACTGCCGACAATCGCATCAGAATTGCTAAGTTCATTGTTAAAATAGTTATTAAACTTTTTACATCCCGGTATGATGTTTAGCAAGCAAGTTTCGCAAGTCCATTACTACTGGAATAGTGTGTTCGATTCTCACTGAATGCCCCATAATTGGAACCTTGTATCGAATGCTACCCGTCAGGTAAACATTATTTTTCAAATGGCAAACCTCTGAAATTAGTAGATCAGTTGGTTAGTTGTTTTGTTTTACGGCATATCAACCCTTTTCGGGTCATTTAATGCCGAATCAAGTCATTTTGATATCAATGCTTCCAGTACCTGCTGTGGCTTAAACGGTCACCCATCTAAGTATTGAACAGGTTCATTGCTGCTTAACTTTGGTGATCTAGTGGGAACCGGTGATTTTAGCACGATTTGCCCGTAAGCTGTAGATCAGTTCTTATCTAATGATTAAACATCTTTTCTTTTCCAGTGAATGGTGTTGCATGATTGATGGGTTGCCTATCAATTATGTACGATAGTGTTGTTAAATAAAAATAACGGTTTTGTTGCAAAAAAACAGGGGTTTATTTCCTATAAGTCTAACACGATGAAAGGGGAACCACTCTTGAATGATAAATTATTTATTTATTTTCCCATTAAACTAACCCTAACCCTAACACTACACCCTAACCCTAACCCTTAACTCTAATCCTAATCCCGTCTTCTTTTTTCCTAGTAGATCAATAAATAAATAATTTATCAGTCAAGAGTGGTTCTCCTTTGATCATGTTAGACTTATAGGAAATAACCAACACAGGGAATTTGATTGGCATATTTTAACCTCTGTGTTTTGACATCTCTCATTGGACGAGTCAACATGAGAAAGTTAGTTTTGGAAAATCAGGTTTTTTTTGCGGGGGGATGGGTGCTGACTGGGTAGAAAGCAAGATGGCAGTTTCCCGTTCGAAGCCAAAGTCTCACCTGTATGTTTGTCTGACTGGGTGTATTGAATAATAAAGAGCTCTAAAACCAAAAGAAAATCTTGTATTCGTTTAACAAAAACAAACAACAAACAACAAACCAAGACACAGAAGACTTTCCAAGATCAAACAGAAATCCATCCCGGATCCAGAATGACAGAATAATAACTACCAGCCCAGAGATAGATCAAGCTAATAAGATAAGATAACAACTATCCAGATCTACGCAGATAATATAAAAGATGAGTGTAGTATACAGCAAATGGCATTTCTAAATATGGAAATAAAAAACATTACATATCGAAAAAAAGTTATTTCCTATAAGTCTAACATAAACAAAGGGGAACCAATCTTGAGTGATAAATTATTTATTTATTCATTGATCTACTAGGAAAAAAGAAGGGGTTAGGGTTAATGTTTAGGTTTAGGGTTAGGTTTTAGGGTTAGTTTAATGGGAAAATAAATAAATAATTTATAAGTCAAGAGTAGTTCCCCTTTGTTTATGTTAGAATTATAGGAAATAACCCGAAAAAATCGGATGGCTGGTTACTTTGATTTTACGGCATGTTAACTCTTGTTGGGTTATTTTATATGGAGGCGCGTGGCATAATGGTTAGGGTTACGCCATTACTACCAGGTCCACTCTGACCCGGAGTGGTAGTATCTGTTGGGGTTCCCATCAATGGGTTAAATAGAAAAATTGATTATTTCCTATAAGTCTAACATAAACAAAGGGGAACCACCCTTGACTGATAAATTATTTATTTATTGATCTACTAGGAAAAAAGAAGACGGGGCTAGGGTTAGGGTTAGGGTTTAAGGTATGGGCTAGGGTTTAGGGTTAGGGTTAGGGTTAGTTTAATGGGAAAATAGATAAATAATTTATCGGTCAAGAGTGGTTCCCCTTTGTTTATGTTGGACTTATAGGAAATAACCGAAAAATGTGTTTTAAAAAAATTGTGTGACTGAAAAATTCAGGCGTTATTTATAATTTTTGTTTCCTATTTCCTTTTTCAATGGGGCCTCCCGCTCCCAAATAGGCTACTCACTTAACTAGTTACTAGCTGTCACTAGATTGTTTGATTGTGAGAAAAATTCATATTCATTTAAAATTATGAAATTAATGGCCTGTAAATTCCGTATCATTGGTGTCCGTTTCTTTAAAGAACTAAAGACAAAGATCGCAGATCAAAGGGAAGTAACTAAAATCGGCTTGATATTAATTATGATTTTTATTATACAGGGTTATCTACCGTGCATAAGATTTAATGGTAACTTTCACTTTTAGTTGGCTAAATTCCTAGCATAAAATTGTGCGTGCGCATTATCTGAAATGAACTTGTTATTAAGAACACATTTTATGTTATTTTTGTGTTAAAGAAAGCAATTGTATTGTTTTCGAAAAGTTTCTAAGATTTGTTTATTTCGCACGAAGACTTTCAAAATAGCTACCGGCTTGTTTCAAAGTGAAAGTCAAGGGAGGTTACTCTAATGGCCTTATTTACTAGGAATTTAGCCAACTAAAGGTGGAAATTACCGATTTAATTCTATTAATAATAGACACTCGGTCTCTATTTTTTGTAACCGAAACTATGTCACTGGTTACGTCATATTACCCAAAATTGTCAATACATAGAATAATGAACAATATTATAATCAGTTTTAAAAATCATTTTTTTTTACTCCCGCCCCATTTCAGTAACAAAGGTTAACTAATACACCTCATGCACCTCTGTAGAAAAGCAAGACCTCCCTCCCCCCAATGGGGCCACCTGTTGGCCGTGGGTGGCAATCCGTGGTGCTTAAGGACGGAGTCCTGGTGGATGATGCTGTCCATGACATGCAACACTCCACTCAGACCCTTACCTAGGCTAGACGGGCCGCTGGTCATGTCAAGCCCTAGCATCTATATGATTGCCCCAACCCTATTGCTTTATGGCAATCCCCAACCCCCTTTTTTATCATATATGTGCTTGAAGGCGGTGGCTGGAGTCTACATGTCCTGGGAATGTCGTTAAACTATCTAATGGTGAGGAGTTCTGGAGGTTTGGGGATTGTGGAGCAACTCTTCATCTCCATTGCTCCCTGGTCCACTCTGACCTGGAGTGGTAGTACCTGTTAAGATCTCATTTATGGGTTAAATAGAAAAATGTGTTTATAAAAATAATTGTGTATCCATTAAGAATGAATTTCAAACCATTATCGGCATTAAATGACCCACTGAGATTGATATGCCGTAAAACAAAACAAAACAGACCAAAACAAAATCTAAGCCCCAACTGAACCAGCAATTAAGTAAGATATAAAGAGTTGATATGATGTTAAACAAATAACCCCCCCCCAAAAAAAAAAACAATAAAAAAATAAAAAAACAACCAAGATGAAAGAGAAATTAACCAAAGATTGATAATTACGAGGGTATCCCCAAGGTAAGGTATCAAAAAATATTTAGAAATCACAGAAACGTTTATTCTTTATTGTCAATGATGTTTGTATCATTTTAAAGTTTCAACATAATGATAACGTAATAATAATAATGAAATTTATTGCGTATAGTACTCGTGTGCACCACAACTCATCAAAGTCTCATGTACAGTACAGAGAATAATGGGTTATTTCCTATAAGTCTAACATAAACAAAGGGGAACTACTCTTGACTGATAAATTATTTGTTTATTTTCCCATTAAACTAACCCTAACCCTAACCCTACCCCTAAACCCTAATCCTAACCTAAACCTAACCCTAAACCCGTCTTCTTTTTTCCTAGAAGATCAATAAATAAATAAATAATATATCAGTCAAGAGTGGATCCCCTCAACAGGCTAATACTCATCCCGTTTTGAATAAGAGAATTCATCTAGTGTCAAATCTTGTCAATATATCTTCTTTTTTAAAAGCTGTTACAATAAGATATACATAATCTGATGACCGAGAAAAATGCGGCGGAAGTGCTCACATTCGAAACTATTGTATAACTTTTTTTCTTTTTTGCAACGTCAAGGTTTTTGTTTTGAACTCATATGACTTTTGTCTCCGCTCTTAACAACACAGAGTATAAACAGGCTCTGATGACGATTTTCATAAAATCGAAATATTGTTCAATATCAGCTAAGTTATAAAATGTTTTCACTTTAACAGCATTTTGTGGTGTTTCCATATCTTTTTATATATACTCATTAGACTTATAGGAAATAACCGAATAATGTACTAATGTCAGAAACCTGAATAGCATACAGTAATAATATATATATGTATGTGTGGACGTGTGTACATATGTATGTGTGCAGGGTATAAGGTATAGTGTTGGCGGATTACAGGAAGCATGGATGCTTTGAAATATGCAGTGTTTCGGCAGCCTAAAACGGATACAGGCAGTTTATTCCATGCCAAGACAACTCTAAGCGTGAAAAAATGTTTTCTGTCTTAGTAGATATGCCCACGTGTGTTAGAAATATGGAGATAAAAATGTGCTCATGGTAGCTGTTGGTAAGATAATTAATGAGCTTATGATATATCAATTTTTCTATAATTGCTATACATGGAGGTACGTGGTGTAATGGTTAGAGTAGTTGGAAATGGACTCGACGAACCGAGTTCAAATCCTGGACGAAGCTGTTTGCATTTCACATAGCGCTAATACTCTTAAGAAACGTATGCATTCAACTACTCTACCTTCAGCTATGGGTAAATTGTTGGGCAGATTGGGTTCTTCAACCTAGGTACGGCAAACAGAATAGAAGGAAAACTCTGAATTCAAACCTTCGCTTAAGTCATTGACTTTGTGTCATATTCTACTCATTCGTAGGGGTTGGTATATATATATATATATATATATATATATATATATATATATATATGGCTGTACCACTTGGACCTTAACGAAGCGCCTTGAGAATAAGCTAGATGGGAGCTGCACAAGAATGCTGCGAGCGGTCTTGAATAAATCGTGGAAACAGCACACCACAAAGAAGTAATTGTATGGCCACCTGCCTCCCATATCACAAACCATACGAGTAAGGAGGGTTAGGCATGCAGGACACTGCTAGAGAAGCAAGGATGAGCTCGTAAGCGACGTTCTACTGTGGAGGCCAACACATGAACATGCTAACGTGGGCCGCCCAACCAGGACCTACATCGACCAACTATGTAAGGATGCTGGCTGCTGCGCGGAGGAGCTCCCAGAGTCGATGAATGACAGGGAGGGTTGGCGAGAGATCGTCATGGATATCCGTGCAAATTGCGCGACATGATGATATATATTATATATATATATATATTATATATATATATATAATATATTTCTCTACAGGATCGCATTCTCGGTCAATGCATTTTTGTAGGCACTGTAACAGTTTATGTATACCCTTGTCATACTAGCTCGCCACTGTGTCGTTAAAGAAACGTTGTTGAACCTTGTCGTCGTTGAAACACACTATTTGCAACCGTTTTTAACATCCATGCACGACTCATCATACACTTCCGTTAATTAAAAATGAATTTCAATCGGTTTAATGTAAGTATGTCCAAATAATCTGGTGGGGGGAGGGAGATATGTCAGTTTTTTTTTGTTTTTCGTGTTTTTTTTCTGGAAAAAAATGCTTACGCTGGGACAAAATTTACGAAGGACTACATATGTAAAATTTTATCTACGAAAGTTACATTTTGTAGCCAAAAAACACAAGGACACGCGGACTGAAATAGTTTTTATCTATCCCCAGAGTGAATCCGTGGGTTTAAAGAAAAAGGTGAATAAACTATAAATAAATAAATAAAATTACAGTAAATAAATGAATAAATAAAAACACCTCCCCTACCCCCCCCAAAAAAAAAACACAAACAATCCTTTGTAATAATTTTTAGATATATAAAAATCTCGGAAAATATGTTGTGAAAAATTGCGCATTTTTACAATTAAATTTTCAGATAGATTAGATAAATGTTGATTTATGGTGAAAATGTTGAGTGCAACATGCCACCTTCCAGACGTTTAAAATTCACTATTAAGTTTTTATGTGAATAAAAATAGACCAAGCCAAGACTGAGCATGGCAGCGAGGCGCGAGCAGGCGCACGTACAACAAACACAACAGTGTTGCCAATAGCCGCATGAACATTTTTCCAACGTTACAATCGCTTTGGAGATTTTACTTTTTTGATTACCTTCGTAGAAGGGATGGAAATATTAAAAATGAATGCCTGACAGAGTTGTCTCCCATTCAGCGAATTTCTTTTTGTATTGCTGTGAAAAAAAACAAAAACAAACCAAAAAACAAACTCAAAATACTTGACAGTCTATTCGACGGGGCTTAAAATTATGTATCCTCTGCAGAGGGTAAGACTCCCCCCCCAAAAAAAAAGCTGTATTCTGGGTATCTCACTAAACAGAATCTGTCATCGAGGCTCCATTTTTGTATAAAATCAGAAAAAGCTGGGTGTTGCAAGGGTAACCCTTAACTTGTTCCTCTTAAATCCCTACCATAAAATAAACTTAACCCTCATTTTATGTCCGTGTTTTTGCAATAAATGTTTTATTTTTCTTGCACCCGTTATTTTATTATACTGAATATATTTTCTTTATTTAAAAACATTTATTGCAAACATATTTAAAGCATTTATTGCAAAAACACAGACATAAAATGAGAATTCAATTTATTTTATTGTAGGAATTTACGAGGAACAAGTTGAAGATTACCGTTGCAAGATAGTTTTGTCAGATTTTTAAGACATAGGAGTTACGTCCCTTGCACTATATATTGCACTTCCAGCTGGGAAAATTTGTCTCAGGTCCGCCTTCGGTGGCGGCAGGCTCACCGTAGCGGACTGTTCATCCCTGAAGTCACCCTGGCGCAACACCTTGAAGCCAAGAGGTCCAGTAGAAAGTGATGGCGACAACGCACCGACACATCAATATCTTCAAGGACAGCCTTCACATACGACATCTGTGGTCGAGGCTGATTTATGAACATTGGACTCCCCAGTCACAGGATGCGCTGTAACTTCAGGGGCACAAGAATTATATAATTTTCAGACTGCAATGCTGATACGAATCAACTCAAGTTACTTCCCTTGCACCATATCCAAATTAATAAGATTTTTGGATGTTTTTTTTTAGAAGCATTGTTGGATAAAGTATATATTATTATTTATATTTTTGCTTGAAGGCAATTACAATGCATGTATCGCATAAAATTCGATACTTATAGAAAATAATCTTGACAAGTGAATCCCGGCAAAGGATCGCCCGATGTGTAGAACATCGTACAGACTGTTTCGACTTTATTAAGTCTCATCAGCGATTTATACTAACGATTTCCCTCCGACAGAAATCGATTGCCGGGATTCACTTGTCAAGATTATTTTCTATAAGTATCGAATTTTATGCGATACATGCATTGTAATTGCCTTCAAGCAAAAATATAAATAATAATATCCAAATTAATTTTTTGATCTATACTGAATATAGGGGTAATCTTTTAAAGATTTTTTTTTAACGCAGAATCGAAGTGTTTACCAACCCATCCTTCGGGGCGGGGGTTCGGTGTGCTTCAGCCACTGGACCGGTAAATTTGATTAATAGCGTCGATCCCAGGGGGCTATCCCCCCAGGCAATACCTGCACCCTTGATTTAAAGGGGCAGGGTTGGGTTTATTGCTCAGCGCCTGAGCCCCCCTCCTTGAGGGAGAATGCCGACGGGATCGACGCAATTTTTTCCACCTACCACCCATGAGCTTCGGTTTGTGTGTGGTCCCACGTTAATAGGGCCTTGTGCCTAACCCGTACAAGTGGGATACGAGGTAAATATTCAGAGTCGAAGTGTTTACCAATATTGAATTACAACTTTCCCACCATTAAAAATAAATAAAATCTTACAAAAAGTAAAGTTAGTGGAGTGGCCTATTGTCGGTATCAGCCAAACAGCAAGGGAGTCTATCCCCTTTTCACTAGCGCTAGACCAGAGAGATTGCTTTTGCTGAGGCAGAGCGCCACACCTACCCTCTGATTCCTCCGTTACCACACAGATCGGATTACCTAATCTATGCTACTCATGTGCATGATTTGGCGGCGACCGGTATCGAACCAAGAACATTGCGATCCCTAGGCCTATGCACTACCGTCTGAGCTAAATCGACCTCTTAAATATAATGTAAGTAAGTAAAAGTAAAGTCGTCGGGGTGGCCTAATGTCGGTATCAGCGAGGTAGTCTATCCACTTTTCACTTGCGCTAGACCAAGGAGATTGTTTTAGCGTCTGAGGTGGAGCGCCACACGTACCGTCAGCTCCTTACTTTACCGCACAGATCCCTGTGCTACTCATACGCTGAGTTGGCGATGACCGGTATCGAACTAGGAACCTTGTGGTTTCTAACCGAACGCTCTACCGACTGAGCTAACCCGTAGTCTTGTATAAAACAGTGATTAAAATCACTCTCAATTTGTCCCGAAATTTTTCTTTAATATTGAATTACCTCATTGTGTATTTGGTAGTACAGAACTCGAAATTAGTTTGGTTTATTTATTTAATGGCATATCAACCGCTTACGGGTTATTCAATGTCGAAATTTGATACACATAATTTGCACAGTTATATGAACCCGACTTCAAAATTGGACAACGTTGTTTGCATTTCACATTCCACACACACACACACACACACACGCACACACGCACATATATATATATATATATATATATATATATATATGTATATTCCGCTCTTTTTGAATTTTTAACCAGCGTTCTTCGACCGCAGACCGTTTATCGCAAAAAAATACACACGTGAAATCGACTACAATTAGTCAATATCTTGATTAATCCAGTGGATTTAACCCTGCAGATCCTTATGGTGAAACTCGAGTGGATTATTACCGTGTACCTTTATGATAATATATATATATATATATATATATATATATATATATGAAATTTAACATTATGAAAAAACATATGATGTTTGTTATGTAATTGCTGACAGTACTGTTTCGACCAAATCGATAAGTTGGTCTTCATCAAAGAGCGACATAGATGGGAAGAGAAGATATCTTCTCTTCCCATCTATGTCGCTCTTTGATGAAGACCAACTTATCGATTTGGTCGAAACAGTACTGTCAGCAATTACATAACAAACATCATATGTTTTTTCATAATGTTAAATTTCATACTGTCGGATTAATTTCCATCTATTTTTCATATATATATATATATATATATATATATATATATATATATATATATATATATATATATGGCTTCATGTATTTCTATCAAATGCTGATCATTTTTAGACAGATGTATCATAACAGGTATTACCTCATCGTATCAGGTTGGACTTAGGAGCAATAGCACGCCCTAGATATCCAGAATTGGAGCCTTATCACTGGATACCCGTTAGTATCATTCCCCTGTAAGTGCCCCTTAGAATACGCCAACTGTAGCCCCTACAGAAGGGTAAGAATCTCCTTCATACATAAAAAGTGCTGTCCTGGGTATGACAATTGACTGCATCTGATGGTGAGGTTCCAGTTCCGGAGAATATCACATCATTGTCATTACCCCCTCTCTCCCAGAATGGTAGTACACGTTAGATTACCATCTATTGTTCATATATATATTTACCAACCCCTACACACGAGCAGGATGCGACACAAGGTCAATTTATTAAGCGGAGTTCAGCAGGTTTGAATTCAGAGTTTTCCTTCTCCTAGACCGGTTGCCTAACCAAGGTTAAAGAGCCCAGTCTGACCTACTATTTACCCATAGCTGAAGGGAGAGTAGTATGCATACCTTTCCCAAGGGTATTAGCGCTAAGTGAAATGCAATTACCACGTCCAGGATTTGAACTCGGGGCGACGAGTCCATTTCCCATGACTTTAACCATTACACCACGCGCTTCCTACAAATCTATTGTTCATATATATATGTTTTAAAATGATTACTATTCAATAGAATCGTGTGTGAAAAAATCATTTAAGAAACTACCTATACAATGTAAGTGTAAATATGAAATGCAATGAGCACGATTCCCTGATATCTCGGAATTAAGATAACCCAAGACGGGTTGATATGCCATTAAAATCAATGAATCAATTAATCAAAGAAAATTGAACTTAGAAGTTAATAAAGGTTGTTGAGAAGTTAACGTTAATAATACATACATACATACATACACGAATAGATGACAAAAGGAATAACTACCCTAATCACGAAGGACCTACAAAAAGGAACAATCCCTAGTAATTATAGGCCAATAACTTGTCTACCCATAATGTAGAAAAATCTGACTACACTAATTAAAGAAAAATATATTACTCACTTAATTGGTGCAAATTGTTTTATCGTTTATCTAGTATTATTTCGAATTACGATACTATAAAATAAAGACCCAGTTTTTTTCACTGCTTACGTCACATTACCCCAAATCGTCGTTAACGTAGAATAGATACACTCAAAATTTGAACATGCAGCATTAGACAGTCCTCATTGTTTTTTAAAACAAGATTTGATAAATACATGACTGATATTATATATCTATATATAGTTTGTTTTATTTTAATACATATTTAAAGTTTACATTTCAAATTGTTTTATTTTCTAATCCTTTAATGAATTTTATGATTTTACTTACTTAGGGTAAAAACTCGCTGACATTGAATTTTTAACTCCCACCCCTCAGGCAATATGTTTCAAAAATTAATTTTTACATCGCCCGGAGTGTGTTTTTTTTATTTTGCTAGTATTAATAATGGAGATTGTCTGTATTTCTGTCTGTAACAAAAACAACGCCATAGCTCTACGTCACAGTTTATGTCACAATATTCTTATGCTATATACACCCAAAATTTGAGTAAGCAATTTTTAAAATTGTTTTTTACTCTCGTCCTTTTTTTTACAGTAACAAGAAGTTAACTAAAAAGTTTACAAATAAATAAATACCTACGATTTTGAGTAAAATTGATGTGGAAAACTCGCTGACATTGAATTTTTTACTCCCACCCTTCAGGCAATATGTTTCAAAAATCTATTTTTACATCACCGGAGGGTGTTTTTTTTTTATTTTACACTAGTTTCTATAGTAAATTCCTTTCTAAAGTATTTCTTTAGTAAACACATTTACAATTAATTCATATAGCAAAATCCACTCCAATCTATATTCGTAAACCCTTTATAATATATCATAGTAAACACTTTTCTAATGTATTTCTAAAGTAAAATACCTTCCAATGAATTCATATAGTAAAAGCTGGTCAATATACTGGTTTTCATAGGAAATCGTCACTTATGAGTTCATCCTTGCTTCTCCAGCAATGTCCAGATTCAAATGGTTTGTGTGATAGGGGGCAAGTGGCCATACAGCTGCTTTTATTGTTTCCACAATTTGTTTAAGATCGCATGCAGCATTCTTGTACAACTCCCATCTAGTTTATTCTCTAGACACTTCGTTAGGGTCCAAGTGGTGCTGCCCTAGAGTAGCACTGATACAACACTGCTTCGAAGAATTGTCGCTTTAACTTGTCAGTGAGATCGGATTTCCATATGATTACTAATCTGTCTATAGCAGACCATGTCTTCTTTATGCGCGCATTAACATCGCTTTCTGTGGATAAGATATTACTACCTAGGTACGTGAATTGTTCCACCGATTTAAGAGACTTATCATCGAGTGTGGAGATACCTCCTTCCTTTTTAAAACACATGAACTGAATTCACATAAACTTTTATAAAAATTTATATTTATAAATTGTGACTTATTTTTTTCCTTAAGAACAGAGACTGAATATACATAGAATTTTTTTCAATGAATTTCTTAATTATATCGATGAAATGAAGAAGAGCACACCTGAGAGAGAGAGAGAGAGAGAGAGAGAGAGAGAGAGAGAGAGAGAGAGAGAGAGAGATGGGAAGGTGATAGTGATAGATTGAGAGAGACGGGAAGGTGAGAAATACAGAGAGAGGGATAGGAAGGTGTGAGAGAGAGAGAGAGAGAGAGAGAGAGAGAGAGAGAGAGAGATGGGAAGGTGATAGTGATAGATTGAGAGAGACGGGAAGGTGAGAGATACAGAGAGAGGGATAGGAAGGTGAGAGAGAGAGAGAGAGAGAGAGAGAGATAGAGAGAGAGAGAGAGAGAGAGAGAGAGGGAGAGAGAGAGAGAGAGAGAGAGAGAGAGATTGCGTTATTTTGATGGATTCAGATTCTAATAAAAAAAAAAAACTTTCCCATTTTAAAGACTGTGAAACAAATAATATTTACAAATTATTTAAAAAAACGTTTTTTCTTTGTAATACAGCAAAATTTACAATCGGATTCATTATTTTTTTCCGAGTTTTGTTAAATTCTAATTCATGGGCGTAGGGTTTAAAAAACACGCAAAATTTGGGCCAGACCTGTACATAGAATATACCTTTGTGTGCATGTGTGTGTAATTGTAGGTGTGTGGGTGTAAATTTGTGTGTGTGTGTGTGTGTGTGTGTGTTGGAAGGGGTTCTTACCCCTCTGCAGTGCATTCTAAGCTCCCTTGCAAACTTAACTCTGTCGACTTTAATCGTCTCACGGCGGTTCTCCCACAAAGTACAAAAACTGTTTAGTTCATGATAATTGAGCAGAAAGATTCAGATAACAATACTAATATAACTTTATTTGAATAGTACGTAAGGATTGGGTAATCTTATCTGTGCGGTATATTAGGGGTGTGTCGATAGATGTGGTACTGATACCGACAATAGGCCACTCGGTCAACTCAAGTTTTTTTTTTCAAATTTGAATAATTAACTTTGAAATATCAAATCATATAGGTAAAAGAATCCAAAAAAATTTGGTTCATCTATTGAGGAACTTCACTTTATATATATTAGCAAATATATGCACCCTCCGGTTGCAAATATTTAAGTTTTAATATAATAAAATAAGTTAAATTAGAAAGGCTAATGAAACTGAATAAGAATGCAGATAAAAAGATTTGGAACAGAGGGGTTATGATTGAAAAATAGAACAACTTTGAAACTAACTCTTCCATCAATTTCCATTACTCCCGTCTTTCATTGGTAAATTTTCCTAATTCAACTATTTAGTTAAAATAGGAAGTAAAGAATAATATTACAGTTATTTCTTCTTGTTAATGGATTTCTTTTAAGATTTATATCCGAGATTTTTGCTCATATTCAATAAGATAAAACCAAACAATTAGAAATCAATAATACTAAGCATATATTTATCAAAATCAAATTTTTAAGATCAATATGCAAATTAGCCATCCCATTCACACTGTAAACCGCTATTTTGTTGTATATATAAATACAATTGCATGTTATTAGAATGTAGATATGGTCAACAGGATTAATAATGTAAAACAATTTTATTAATAATTGAGGTTTAAATAAAATCAAATCATGGAGAATGTGAGATAAATAAGAAAGGGAATTGTGACTTGAATAGTGATATAGTTTCGGTTACAGACAGTCAAACCCACAATCTCTATTATAATAAGATATTTTAAATTTTTTTATTTCGTTTTTTCTTATTTTAAGGCTCGTTAGATCAGAAATGACATTTTGTTTTGTTTGGATTTGTCTTTGCGTTTTCCATATCAACAAATTTGGCCAGTTTTTGATTAAAGTTTGAAAAAAAAAGGAATTTATAACTAACTCAGCGACCCGAGTTCAAATCCTGGACGATGCTACTTGCACTTCAGTCACGTTAATACTCTTGGGAAAGGTCTGCATCCAGCTATTCTCCTTCTAGTTATGAGTGAATGGTAGGGCAGACTAACCTTAGTTAGACAAATAGTCTACGAGGAGGAAAACTCTGAATCAAAAGAATTGACCATGTATCACATCCTACTCGTGGTGAGGAGGGATTAGTAAATATATACCTACTCATCTTGATTGCTATACTTACAACGTTTCGGCCACTGTATTCTTCGGCCTTCTTCGTATGCCTTTTGTCGCACTCGGTAACCTTCCGTAAAATCTGAACTCAACTCTTTAAACTAAAGTCTTTAAGTAATGTCGTCGAGGTGGAGATTTGGCGTCTGAGTAGAGCGCCACACCTACCACCAGCTCCTCACTTTACCGCACAGATCCCTGTGCTACTCGTACGCTGAATTGCCAAGGGGTGTTATCGAACCCGGAATCTACCCGACGCTCTACCGACTTAGCTAAACCGGCCCTAGCGAGACATATCAATTTTATTTTCTTTTACTTACATAAGGGTAAAACGTTCAGTATTTGAACACTGAACCCCCCGCCCAAAATCATGCCCAATTCTCAACATTTACAGATATTTACGCAACTTGTTCGCCACGAAGTAGGATCGGACACAAGATAGCAAGAATGGAGCATCCAGCGAGGATTGAACTCGCCTTTTCAGTAGTGATGGATTTGAGAGACTACCTTGCTAACAATTACACAACGTTGGGATGTCCGAGGCGTAAAACCGATAATACTTTATTGCAACTACCTATAAAATATATTTTTTTGCAATTAGTTAAATGCTTCCAAAGTATTTGGTCGGCTGAAGAGGCGAGTCTGGTTCAACAGAGACATCTCCTTGAAAACTAAATGTGCAGTATACCGCACCATAGTTCTATCAACCCTCCTGTACGGTGCAGAAGCCTGGACGATATACAAAGCGGATGCCCATAGACCACAAGTCTACTACACACGTCACTTGCGCAGCATATTAAATGTCAGGTGGTGGCAACATGTTTCAAACAGGACCATCCTGAAGAGAACTGGACTCCCTGACATGCATGAAATACTTGTCCAACGCAACCTGAGATGGGCTGGTCACTTAAACAGACTTGGGGATGACAGGCTACCAAAGCAGATTCTGTACTCTCAACTGAGAGAGGTATCACGTAGAATCAGTAGACCAAAGCTCAGGTACAAAGACAGCATCAAAAGAAACCTGAAGGACTTGAATATCCCCACAGGCAGTTGGCAAGACGCAACCAGAGACCGAATAAATTGGAGGAAAATGATTCGCGTGGTGTCATCATCGTATGCGATGAACAGCAAGTAGTAGCAAGTAGTAGTTATCAAGTATTCCTATCTAATACAAATAATTTGCACACAGTTATTTGGTTTCCAGTATTCCTATAAATGATTTGCTCACAGTTATATAATTTCAAGCGTGTCTATCTAATACAAGTAATTTACACATAGTTGTATGGTCTCAAGTATTGCTATCTAATACAAATAATTTGCACACAGTTATATGGTTTCAAGTATTCCTATCAAATACAAATAATTTGCACACAGTTATATGGTATCAATTATTCCTATCTAATACAAATAATTTGCACACAGTTATATGGTTTCAAGTATTCCTATCAAATACAAATAATTTCTTTACATGAAGAACGGTCAATAAAGGTACGCCTAACAAAATTATAGAGTGCACCCCCCCCTTGATTTGCCAAAGCCGGAAGTGAGGTCTCCGTCATCTTACGTATGGATGGCGTTTGTTTACATATGACCGTGGCCTTGAGATCCTGGTTAAGTTCGCTGAGAGTAGAAGCATTTTCTATGCTATAGTTTAAATAAAACCTTTTTAAATTTCTAACAACCTGGTCTTGCATTATCATTTCAATCCTTCCTATTTCATCTGTATGTTAAAAACATAATAAAAAGGCGTCCGAAAAATTTGTCCGAACATGACCCTGCTATAAGATGCATATGACAGGACATCCAAATTGTGCACCCGAAATTTCAGAAAGTCCCAAATTAACGAAACAAACATATTCATAGCATCTTGGAACGTAAGGACACTTCAAGACAACAAGAAAACCCCTGAACCCTGCAATTATTGCACGTGCCCTTAAACAAAACCACATTTGTATTGGAGCTCTATCAGAAAGCAAACTTTCAGACTAAGGGGCACTGAAAGAAGTGGAAGGTGGTTACACCTTATTTTTGGGTGGGTCTTCCTGAAACTACGAAGAGAGAGTCCGGTGACAGATGTCAACAGAAATGACATTGTTTTACAACTGGAGTCGCTTCCAGTTGGTATTTCTGAGAGGTTGGTGTCTCTTCGTTTACCTATCGGAAGGAATAAAGGACCTTAGGACCTTTAGGCACCCCCTTTGCGATCTCGATTCATGAGGACATTTTTCCATTTACACCGACAAAATCCGGTTAATTGTTAACAGACGATTTTTAGATTTAAAAAAAAAATTATAAAACTAACCCTTAACCCTAACCCCTAACCCTAGCCCCTAACAAACAACCGGATTTTGACGGTGTAAATGAGAAAAATGTCCCCACGAATCGAGATCGCAAAAGGGGTACCTAAAGGTCACATGGTCCGGAATAGATATGCGACCTTGATGAGTTGTTATAGGCCTACAACGTGGTAATTGCATTTCACTTAGCGCTAAGGTATGAATCCTATTCTCCCTCCAGCTATGGATAAATAGTAGGGCAGACTGGGCTCTATAACCTTGGTTAGGCAACCAGTTTAGGAGAAGGAAAACTCTGAATTCAAACCTGCTGAACTCCGCTTAAAAAATGACCTTGTGTCACATCCTGCCCGTGCGGAGGGGTTGGTAAATATATATAGGCCTACAATGGATTCCACTAAGGATGTAAAGTAATCCTTTTACAGTAACCTTAAATGTTCTCCTGAAATGTATGACATTTCCTGACAAATTATGTCATTGTTGACCTCAATGCTCGTGTTGGATGTGACACACTGACTTGTGGAAGAGTAATTGGAAAAACTGGCGTAGGAAAGGTAAACTCTAATGGTCTATTACTGTTGTCTCTTTTTTGTGAATTCAGTCTTGGGATTTCCAACACGATTTTCCAACGGGCGGTCGGAGAGGCCCACTCCAGTCAATCGGCTAGTCCCTAGCACCTATATGATTGCCTCAACACTATTGCCCTTATGCAAGTCCCAACCCTTTTTATCAAATGGGTGCTAGAAGGCGGTGACTGAGGGTCCACATGTCCTGGGAATGACGTTAAACCCTATCTGATGGTAAGGTTCCAGTTTTGGAGGTTTGGGGAATGTGGAGCGCCCCTTCATCATCATTGCTCCCTGGTCCACTCTGGCCCGGAGTGATAGTACCTGTTAGGGTCCCATCTATGGGTTAAATAGAAAAATGTGTTTATAAGAAACATTGAGTATCCATTAAGAATTACTTTATTTCAAAACTTTATCGGTATTAAATGACCCACTGAGGTTGATATGTCGTAAAACAAACCAAACCAAACTAAACCACGATTTTCCAGCAACCAAACAGTTTCAAAATGGCCATCTCATCGACTACATAATAGTTCGTGGTCATGACATAAAGCTGGCTCGATCACTAGCAATTGGACAATGTTGGTTAGATCATAAGATGGTTTGCGCTTGCGCTGGCATGCATGCAAGGAGACCTGTTCGAAATAACAGATCTTAACCATCAAGAAAGGTAAATGTAACAAAGTTGAAAGATACACAAATCTTCAGCTCTTTCCAAACAATGTCTGAAACCAAGTTCTTATCTTTTGACATCGAGGATGAAGTTGAAGCGGCATGGTCGGGTCTATGGGAATTTGTCTATAGCTCGGCAAAAAAAAACCACTGAGATGTGTTCATCGGAAACATCAAGACCCATTTGATTCAAAGGATCCTGAAATACAATATCTCCTTGAAAACATGCATAACTGTCATCAAGTTAGGATTAACGATAAAAAATCTCAAACAAAGAAAGATAGTTAGTATTATCTGTGTTATTCGGACTATTGTCCTCATCTTTATTGTTATCTTTACAACGTTTCGGCCGATGTGCACCCCGACTTTCTTCAGGGATTTCTTGTCAAACTCTGGAACCTTCTCGGACTCGGGAACCTTCTGTTCGATCCCGGGAACCTTCTTGTCGTAATCGGGAACCTTCTTGTCGTAATCGGGAACTTTCTTGTCGTAATCGGGAACCTTCTTGTCGTAATCGGGAACTTTCTTGTCGTAATCGGGAACCTTCTTGTCGTAATCGGGAACTTTCTTGTCGTAATCGGTAACCTTCTTGTCGTAATCGGGAACTTTCTTGTCGTAATCAAAATCTAGGGGTATTATTGGTCCAATTTCCAATGGTCTATTACCAATCATGTCATTGGATGACATTCTTTTGACTGACAAAAGTGATATTGTCAAACGTTGGGCGGAACATTTCTCTACAGTCCTGAATCAAGAACCTTCTTTCGACACTCATATAGAAGTCAATCTTCTCCAGAGACCTGTTTGTACAATCCCTCTCTGCTAACCCATCAATACATGAGGCGAAGAAAGCTATTAATCAACTTATAAATGGAAAAACACCTGGCGAAGATGGAATTTCGGCTGAATTTTACAAATGCAGAACGAATCTTTTGACACGCAGGCTCTGCAAATTCTACAATCTTGTGTCGGACACGGGGGAATCTCGCGACACTTTAAGGACACATCAATTGTTCATTTGTACAAGAACAAAGGACGCAAATATGACTGTGACAACTACAGATGATATCTATTTTCTCGGTTGCTGGCAAAATCCTTGGTCGTATCATTCTTAACAGGCTTAATGACTTTGTCTCGCTATCAGCCCCACGGGAAATTCAGTGTGGTTTTCGCTCAGGTAGAGGAACGGTAGATATAATTTTCGGTAATTTTCACCTTTAATTGTTAAAATTCCTAGCATAAAATTATGCGTGCCGCATTATCTGAAATGAACAGAAAAAAGAAACACATTTTATGATATTTTTGTGTTAAAGTATGCAATTGTATTGTTTTCGAAAAAGTTTCTATGATTTGTTTATGTCGCACAGAGACTTTCAAAATAGCTACCGGGTTGTTTCAAAGTGAAAGTCAATGGAGGTTACTCTAATTGCCTTATTTGCTTGGAATTTTAACAACTAAAGGTGAAAATTACCTAATTTTCTGTCTTCGACAGGAGAAGGAGAAGGATCGAAAGCAAAGCAAAGACTTGTTAATGGTTTTCGTTGATTTTACAAAAGCCGTCGCCACTGTGTCTCGAACTGGTCTGTGGAAAGTATTGTCGAAATTAGGTATTCCAGACAAAATACTTCGTATCATCGTCTCTTTGCAAGTCTAGAAAGGAACAAGCCATTGTATCCCGGTTACGCATTGGTCATACAAGACTAACGCACACCTATATACTCAAACAAGAACAACAACCACAATGTGGAACATGTCAAACACCTTTTACAGTTAAACACTTATTCATGGAATGCAGGTTTTTTGCTCACATCAGAAACCATTATTTTAAAGCAAACAATATGAAAGATCTATTTGAAAATGTCAACATGGAGGATATTCTCTCTTTTTGAGAGAAATAAAATTATACCTTAGAATATAGACATGAAACAAATCAATACCATACAACATAATCCCCAATAATGCTAACACATTGATAAAACCAATTACTAAAAAGTATAAATATAAATACACAATATGGGCATGACATAACCCTAGACGGGTTGATATGCCGTTAAAATCAATAAACAAACAAACAAACATCTTTGCATAAAGGAATGTGGGCTTCTGTGATCTTCCCCCACTTCCATTTGCATTATTTTTTCTGCTATGCACGAGAAAGCATTCTCAGATTTAAGTGAAGGAATAAATGTTGAATTCAGAACCAGTGGTGGCCTATATACTCAGAAACGTAGGAAGCGCGTGGTGTAATGGTTAAAGTCATGGGAAATGGACTCGTCGCCCCAAGTTCAATTCCTGGATGTGGTAATTGCATTTCACTTAACGCTAATACCCTTGGGAAAGGTATGAATCCTACTCTCCCTCCAGTTATGGATAAATATTAGGGTAGACTGGGCTCTTTAACCTTGGTTAGGCAACCGGTCTAGGAGAAGGAAAATTCTGAATTCAAACCTGTTGAACTCCGCTTAAGAAATTGACCTTGTGTCACATCCTGCTCATTCGGAGGGGTTGGTAAATATATATATACTCAGAAACGTTTTAAAGTTAAGTCAAAATTTCCTAGGGCAAAGTGCGCGATCTTTTCTTTTTTTTTTTTGCATTCGATGCCGCTCTATTATCACACGACCTGGAAGACCATTCTTGATAAAGTCTCTGAGACATCAAAAGTATTTGGACTTATTATTAGTATAAAGAAAACAGAACTACTGTACCAGCCCGCAACATACAATCCACGTCTTGTAAATCCATCTGTCTTCATTGATGGAAAAGCATTAAAAATTGTTGACGCGTCAACATATCTTGGATCAACAGTTACTTCTGATGGAAAAATGGACAAAGAGATCCATTCCAGAATAACTAAAACAAGCACTGTATTCGGCAATCTGAAGCACCGATTATGGAACATTAAAGATGTATCTTTCAAAATAAAAATTGACATCTACAGATCAGTCGTGCTTTCAACTCTACTCTATGGTGCTATGGTGCACTTTACCGCAAGCACATAAACCAACTTGACACCTTTCACATGCGCTATCTTTGTGCCATTTGCTGTATGGAATGGCATTATAGACTGAAAAATAGTGCAATACTAAAAAATGTAACAATATCGCAGGCATTGCTACCTTATTAGCAAAGGTTGTCGGAATGAACAGGATTCAAAATATATATATATATATATACGGACAACTATCAAATGCTAAGCGTTCTATTGGACGGCCACTCTTACGCTACAAAGACAAATTGAAGGACATTTTGAAACGCCTCAATATTGACCAGAGTACCTGGGAAAATCTAGCATCAAATTAGTAAGAATGGTGTAATACATGTTTCGCTGAATTAAAGAAATATGAAGAAAATAGATTGAAACATCTTGATCAGCTCCGTCAAACTTTAAAGAAAAAACATCTGACACCCGCTTTAGAAAATTGCATGTCAGATAAAAAATAGAAGATTTTGCTAGGTTTAGGGTTAGGGGTTAGGGTTAGTTATTTTTATTATAACCTTATAATATACATTTTTTTATAGCTTTAACCATTCCCGTGTTAAACATGTCTTTCGTTTAAAGTTTTATAATTAAACAAATGCTATTGAATTAACAACAACAACATGAAATAAGTAAAACGAGCAGGATGCGACACAAGGTCAATTTCTTAAGCGGAGTTCAACAGGTTTGAATTCAGAGTTTTCCTTCTCCTAGACCGGTTGCCTAACCAAGGTTAAAGAGCCCAGTCTGCCCTACTATTTACCCATAGCTGGAGGGTGAGTAGGATTCATACCTTTCCCAACGATATTAGCGCTAAATGAAATGCAATTACCACGTCCAGGATTTGAACTCGGGGCAACGAATCCATTTCCCATGACTTTAACCATTACACCACGCGCTTCCTACTTTAATATAAAAAGTGTCTTTCGTTTATAGTTTTATGATTTAAAAAAATTGCTACCGAAGTAAGCAACATGAAATAACCAAAAAAATACGTTTGAAAATAGTCTGTTAACAAACAACCGGAATTTGATAGTGAAAAGCAAAACATGTCCTTTTGGTCTCACCTAGGGTGCTTATTGGTGACTTGGTCCCTTTTCTCTTCCTCAATTTCATCTTTCGGATTTACAATGTGCTTGTAATATTATACAATTCATTATGAACTGTCGACTGGAGGTGTAGAATAAATTGACTGGACCTTTACAAAGGTGTAAAATCGCTGATAAAATATCTTCTTAATAGCATGCACAACGTGGGAGGAAACGAACCACTCACTGCTGACCCTCATCAACCGTTTACGATAGGAAAGTCCACCACACACACACACACACACATATATATATATATATATATATATATATATATATATATATATATATATATATGTAGTATATTAAGAACAATTGAAAAAACACAGGTTTAAATGAGTTAAGTGGTAAGTTTATTGGCCGACGCTGCAGAGTTTCGATCTATTAATTAGATCATATTCAGGGCATTTGTTGGTATATGGAAAGTGATAAAAAAATTTTTTATTAGAGAATAACGAGAAAAGCGAGTAATAATCCTTGTTTATCAGTCTGTTTAAAATTTGAAGTCTGAAAAAAGAACGTTGGAAAAAATATACCATATTTCATATACCAACAAATGCCCTGAAGATGATCTAATTAATAGATCGAAACACTGAAGCGTCGGCCAATAAACTTACCACTTAACTCATTTAAACCTGTGTTTTTTCAATTTTTCTTAATATACTACATATCGTCAGATTCACTTCCTTTTTTCTTCACACACACACACACACACACACACACACACACACATATATATATA
>CM042163.1:44450433-44471190 GCA_023376005.1 Doryteuthis pealeii
ATTGCATAAAAACTTAAATACTTCCACCAGGAGGGTGCATATATCTGCTTGTTCGTCTAAAAGAACAAGAGAAAGTCTCATGCCTGTTCCCAATGACGGGGAATGGCGACGGATGCCGTTGGAGACCAAATCTTGATAAAATTATTATACCACCCTTTGTTTCAAATCTTTTTTTGCATTCTTATTTAGTCTCATTAGCCTTTCTAATCTTATTTAATTTTATTGCATAAAAACTTAAATACTTCCACCAGGAGGGTGCATATATCTGCTTGTTCGTCTAAAAGAACAAGAGAAAGTCTCATGCCTGTTCCCAATGACGGGGAATGGCGACGGATGCCGTTGGAGACCAAATCTTGATAAATTATTATACCACCCTTTGTTTCAAATCTTTTTCTTTGCATTCTTATTTAGTCTCATTAGCCTTTCTAATCTTATTTAATATTTTTATTGCATAAAAACTTAAATACTTCCACCAGGAGGGTGCATATATCTGCTTGTTCGTCTAAAAGAACAAGAGAAAGTCTCATGCCTGTTTCCCAATGACGGGGAATGGCGACGGATGCCGTTGGAGACCAAATCTTGATAAATTATTATACACCCTTTGTTTCAAATCTTTTTCTTTGCATTCTTATTTAGTCTCATTAGCCTTTCTAATCTTATTTAATATTTTATTGCATAAAACTTAAATACTTCCACCAGGAGGGTGCATATATCTGCTTGTTCGTCTAAAAGAACAAGAGAAAGTCTCATGCCTGTTCCCAATGACGGGGAATGGCGACGGATGCCGTTGGAGACCAAATCTTGATAAATTATTATACCACCCTCTGTTTCAAATCTTTTTATCTGCATTCTTATTTAGTCTTATTAGCCTTTCTAATCTTATATAATATTTTATTACATAAAAACTTAAATACTTCCACCAGGAGGGTGCATATATCTGCTTGTTCGTCTAAAAGAACAAGAGAAAGTCTCATGCCTGTTCCCAATGACGGGGAATGGCGACGGATGCCGTTGGAGACCAAATCTTGATAAATTATTATACCACCCTCTGTTTCAAATCTTTTTATATGCATTCTTATTTAGTCTCATTAGCCTTTCTAATCTTATTTAATATTTTATTTAAAAACTTAAATACTTCCACCAGGAGGGTGCATATATCTGCTTGTTCGTCTAAAAGAACAAGAGAAAGTCTCATGCCTGTTCCCAATGACGGGAATGGCGACGGATGCCGTTGAGACCAAATCTTGATAAATTATTATACACCCTCTGTTTCAAATCTTTTTATCTGCATTCTTATTTAGTCTTATTAGCCTTTCTAATCTTATTTAATATTTTATTACATAAAAACTTAAATACTTCCACCCGGAGGGTGCATATATCTACTTGTTCGTCTAAAAGAACAAGAATAATTTTTAGCACTACCTTCAACCATACATTCGTGTGCAGGAGGGTCCCCACTTATATAACTGACAGTGACGTATGGGTAAGAGAAATGATTTAGCACATGATATATACCTACCCTCCGACAGGTGTCATCTTGTGTGATGTAATGATTAGACGCTAGAGGCGCTTATGGTGTAATTGTTATCATCGCAGAAAATGGACTCTGCGAACCGAGTTCAAATCCTGAATATATATATATATATATATATATATATATATATTATATGGAGTCCCATTCCAACGGGCATGTTTATAACACCCAAGATTAATCGAAAACTCGATTAATTTAACTAAAGTAACCCTGATGAATCAATCGATGAAACTCGAGTAGGTTACTCCTTTCCATTGTTAATATATATATATATATATATATATATATATATATATGATGAATTATAAAAGTATCGGAATTGAAGCTGTATTTACCAAGATAGAAATGAACAAGAAATGGAACCATAATTTTTTTCAGAATACAAGGTGTGTCAAAAAGTATCGAGATTGAAGCTGTATTTATCAAGATAGAAATCCGAGTACCTGAGGGGCAGGCGTTGAAGGATTATGAGAGTTAAATATTAAATCAGTGTTAAATAATAGATTAGGTATATCTATTTGATAATTTAAAAAAGATTTAAACGGTTGTTCGAAGCGAAAAATGTTCGTTGGTTGGTTGGTTGAATTTTACACATGTTAACTCTTGTTGGGTTATTTTATCCGATTTTGTTTTAGTCATTCTTGATGGGTATTCAGTTTTTTTTAAACACAATTTTTCAAACTCATTTTTGTTCTATTTAACCTATAGATTGGACCCTAACGGGTACTACCACTACGGGTCAGCGTGGACCTGGTAATGAAGGGGTACTCCACACTCTCCAAAGCTCCAGAATTGAAACTTCACCATTAGATTCAGTTTAAGGAAACTGTCAAATCTTATTATAATGGAGATTGTGTGTTTGTCTGTCTGTAACCGAAACTAAATCACTATTCAAGTCATAATTCCCTTAGTCACATTTATCATGAATTTATTTTTATTTAAACCTCAATTATTGATAAAATGGTTATACCTTATTAATACTGTTGACCATATCTACCTACTAATAGCATGTAATTGTATTTATATATACAACAAAATAGCGGTTTACAGTGTGAACGAGAAGGCTAATTTGCATATTGATATTTAAAATTTGATTTTAATAAATATATGCTTAGTATTATTGATTTCTAATTGTTTGGTTTTCTCTTAACGAATCTGAGCAAAAATCTCTGGGATAAATCTTAAAAGAAATCCATAAACAAGACGAAAGAACTGTAATTTTATTAAATACTTCATAATCTAACTAAATAGATAAATTAGGAAAAATGAAAGACGGGAGTGAAAGAAAATGATAGAAGAGTTAAATTTAAAGCTGTTCTATTTTTCGATTATACCCCCTCAGTTTATCATTTTCTAAATAGTTTCTAATTTGATACAATATTTTATAACATCAAAACCTAAATACTTGCACCCGAAGGGTGCATATATTTGCTAGTATATTTAATTGACAGGTGATGACCTCGAAATGAATTTGAGAATCATCTGGCAGGTGATCGGGTGGTTCTAAAAGTTAAAAGATAAATTTCAGCTAAGAGTTAGCCCAGAAAAGTTGAATCGTGAGGACCTAGTCTTGAAGTGAATAAAGGAATGTAAAAGCCCCTCCACCGCCACCCTCCAAAAATACAAAAAAAATCCCAAGAAACAACCCCCCCTAAAAAAACACCCTCTCCCCCCAAAAAACCCAAACAAACAATAAGTATTATTATTTTGATTTTTCGGACTGTTGTCCTCATCTTTATTGTGAATTATACATACACAGCGTTTCGACCGTTGTACCATCCGGCCTTCTTCGGGTGTTCCTTGTAATCCATTGGGATCGACTTCTACTACTCCGCTACAAGAATCAAGACTTTGTCTATCCGAGCATAGCAATGATTGAACTTGGGAAATCATTTGCAGTTGCAGAAGTTAACTACCTAGGTTTCACCAAGAAGGATCTTCAGGATAATTCTGACAGCCTATATATATATATATATATATATATATATATATATATATATATATATATATATAAGAAATAAAAGATATCAGTGGTCTGAAGCTCGTGGGCATACTCACGAGTGGAAATGGTCCATAACCATTCCATAGTTTTAAACTATTGAATCATAATCTTACATATATAATATATCATTCATTATATTTTTTTGTTATTTAGCTTTCTTTATGGAAAATGAGGGTTAAAAAGTTTTGAACCCTTTTCGGATAAAAATGATCTTTACTAGTCTCCGCTAACTTTCCTTTATAAAAGGGTGTGCGCTCGGTCGTTATACAAATAAAAAATACAGACTCTTTCTTTTATATATACAGATTCGACTGTAAAAAAAACCTTTGCTATTAGTAGACGAATATTGTAATTACTACATGCTATTGGGTTTGAGTTTGAATGAGTTTTGTTTAAAGGCATATCAACCTCTGTGTGTCATTTAATGCCAGTACTGGATTTGAGAAAGGAAAATGGTAATATAAGTGAAGGTTCTTTATAAAACTATATAACCCCCCCCCCCCAAAAAAAAAACCCAAAAAAACCCAAATGATTTGATGATAAACGTCATGGACACTAAGATCTTCAGCCACCGCCTTCTAGCACATATGTGATAAAAAGGGTTCGAGCCTGCTATAAGAGCAATAAGGTTGGGATAATTATATAGGTGCTAGGGCTTGACGTGACCAGCCGATTGATCGGAGAGAACCTCTCCGACCGCCCGTCTAGTACTGGAAATCTGATATGCTTAGCTGTGCACTATTTTACTAAAGACTTTACCAATCAAATTTTGTCTCGTGTACTAGCTATTACTTAATTAATGAAATACTTGACTATTCGTTTACAAATCAAAGTAACCTTCCAATGTGTGTACATGAATTAATCCAACAAAGAAGTTATATATAATAACAAACATAGACTTTATTTTGTGAGTACATGGAGAAAAGACATATATGACAAGGTACAAGATTGATATGGCAGATATATAAACATACATAAAGAATGTAGGACTAAGTCCTAAAGAAGTGATACAGAGTTACATGTAAAAATAAGTGACTTACTGATAGTTTGCTGGGGGGCAATGTCCCCCTACTTAAGGGGCCGAGAGAAAGAGAGTGATTTTCTCCCAGGCTGTAGCAAGGGAAGATAACCCTATTGGACTCATGTCCATTCCTTTATGGGTGGACAATTACTACACCCCCATCCAATATGGCCACCAGTTGACCGTGGATGATGACACATGATACTTGTAACGATTTGACATTGAATAACTGTTGTATACCCTCTTCATTTCTTCTTTACTTACTTCTTTCTTACTCTATTCTTCTGGCCGCCTTTGGAATCTTATAACATCTTGTCTTGGTCTGGAATCTTCTAAGGTCTGGACTTTCTTGGGGACTTCGGTCTGGTTTTCTGTTAGGGATTGTTAGTTTTTAGATAAACACAAGACTTCGATTTATTTTGATGTTACTTTATTTTCAATCCCCAACCCAGACATCTGCTAACTAACATAGCGCGCGTGAGTTCCAGTTTTAGGCAGGACATAAAAATGGCCGACTTCTCTGCCTGACATGCAACTGCAACTGGGGACTCAAAAAGGTCCCACGTGACTTCACATATTTGGCGGGCTTCTGTAATTTTCCATGGAAGGACCCGGCCATGATATGAAAAGGGTCATCCCCTCAGAATTACAGGGGATTGACAATAATCTTATGCAACCGCATAGATTATGTAACATAACCCGCAATGGTTGATATGGTATTAAATCAAGTGACCAAACGAACCAACCCAGATGAACTGAACTCAATTGATATTTTAAGAACATCACATCTGCACGAGCATTTACTATAATAATTAACATGATAAGAAGTTAGACTTTTATTTAAAAAAAAAATAGTAAATAAGTAAAGTCGACGGGGCGGCCTAAAGTCGGCATCAGCCAATCAGCGAGGGAGTCTATCCCCTTTTCATTAGCGCTAGACCAAGGAGATTGTTTTAGCATCTGAGGTGGAGTGCCAAATTTACCATCTGCTCCTTACTTTACTGCACAGATCCCTGTGCTACTCATACGCTGAGTTGGCGAGGACCGGTATCGAACTAGGAACCTTGTGGTTTCTAGCCGAACGCTCTACCGACTGAGCTAATCTAATTTTCCTGATCTCGATATTGACTTACAACCTGGTTGAAAGCGCTAAATCATAAACGTTTACACAATATTTACATACACTGGGTCCAGACATACTGTCTCTTGTACATAAATTTTCTGGTTTGAATAAATAAAAACAGAACAAAACAAAACAAAAAAAAAACAACAAAAAGACAAACAAACAAAAAACGAACCAGAAAACAAAACAAAAAAAAAAATCAAAACAAAAACAAACTTATCTATTACCATTAATCAAATTTAGAAGCGCGTAGTGTAATAGTCATTGCTTTAGGAAATGATCTCGGAGGCCCGAGTTCAAATCCTGGACCAGGCTATTTGCATTTCCCATAGCACTAATGCGCTTGGGAAAGGTACGAGTCCAATTATTCTCCCTCCAGTTAAATAGTAGGGCAGTCAAGACTCTTTAATCTATCTATCAATCTATCTATCTATCAATCTAACTAACTAGCTATCTAGGTGAACGTCACTTATGAGTTCGTCATTAGTACACAGTATATCATGCTCATCTGACTTGGATGGTTTGTTTGAGGGGAGGATGCTGCTACCAACATTTGTTCTAAACAGCACGCAACATCCTTGCGTAGTTGCCATATAGCTTTTTTCTGTAGGCGTTCTGTAAAAGTCAAGGTGCCGCAAACCTACAATAGCACTGGCATGGCTATAGCTATATAAGAATTCCAGGTTTATTCTATCAGAGAAATCAGATTTACACAGGGTCGTTAATCTCTCGACAGAAGCCCATGGCTTTCCAATGCGTATGCTGATATTATTTTCAGTCGATGAGATATGGCTACCGAGATATATGAAGCAGTCTACTAATTTCAGAGGCTTGTCATTTAATGAAACTTTTCTAGGTTGATTGCGTTCTTTAATGTGAAGGGCAGGATAATTCGTGGGTGTTTCATCATGATAACGCACCTGCACACACTTCCCTGAGTATCCAATAGTTCCCTGGCCCAGAAGAACATTACTGCCCTAGAGCGACCTCCATACTCACCCGACCTGGCTCCATGTGATTTTTTTTCCTTTTTTCCAAGCTCAAGTGGGTCATCAAGGAAACCCGTTTAAAGGATGTATACGACACAAAAAAGTCCGTGACGACAGAGCTTCGGAGAATCCCGGAAGAATTCTTCCTAGAGTGCCCTTAGTATCCAAGAGTTCCTGGCGCAGAAGAACATCACTGCCCTGGAGCAACCTCCCTAATCCAACCTGGCTCCATTTGTGTTTTTTCCTTTTCCCCAAGCTCAAGTGGGTCACCAAGGGAACCCGTTTTGAGGATGTGCACGACACCAAAAAAGGCCGTGACGACAGAGCTTCGGAGAATCCCGGAAGAATCCTTCCTAGAGTGCATGCAAGCATGGCAGAGAAGGATAGGAAAGTCTATTAGACTCCAGGGGTATTGATTTGAAGGGGATAAATTGTAGTTTGCAGTTTGAATTTGAAATTAATTTTTTGTGACAACAGTATTGGAACTTTTCTGACATATATACAGGGTGGGCCAAAAATATACCTCTTCTTCCCTCAGCTACGGGTAAATAGGATAGGCTGGGTTCTCTAAGCATTGTCGGTAGGACAACCGTACTAGGAGAAGAAAAAACTGAATTCTAATCTAAACGCTAGAGATAATACAGTAGTCCGTTGTTGTGTTCTGCGACATTATTGTCTGGTTGTATGATGTTAAACTGCATCTAGTGGTGAAGTTCCAATTCTGGAGCTCTGGGAGATGTGGAGTACACTTCCTAGAGCTCCATTACCATTACTCCCAGATCCACCCGACCCTATATTGCTCTTGTGGCAAACCCCTAACCCTTTTTATCATATACATATTTACCAATCCTTCCACACGAGCAGGATGTGACACAAGGTCAATTTCTTTAGCGGAGTTTAACCGGTTTAAATTCAATTTTCCTTCTCCTAGACTGGTTACCTAGCCAAAGTTAATAGCCCGGCCTACCCTGCTATTTACCCATAGCTGGTGGAAAAGTAGTTGGATGCATACCTTTCCCAATGGTATTAGCACAATGTGAAATGCAAACAGCTTCGTCCAGGATTTGAATTTGGGACAACAAGTCCATTTTCTACGACTCTAACCATTACATCACGCGCCTCCATATCCTTTTTATCATATATGTGCTAGAAGAGTTTTAGTGTCCTGGGCATGACCTTAAACTGGTGAAGTTCACATTTTGGAGCTCTGGGAGGTGTGGAGTCCTTTTGCCTCAGCAACAACTACGCATATGTGTAACTGTTTTGTTCCCAGACCTCCGGAACCAAAGGAATAATAGTAAGTGGCTTCCACCCTTTTTTCCATGACCAAAATCACCTTTAATCAACCAAGAACAAAAAACTAGTCTTACTTACATGGGCCGGGTTGACAAGTTTTTCAACAAAAGCAAAATTCTTTAGTTAACCTTCAACATCTATAAGGAAATCGTATTATCTTTCACTCGGCACAATCGTGGAATATTTACCCACCTTCTGCCGAATTTCGACGATGATAGGCTTCGTCGCTCAAACCTGATCTTGACATTAAGCTGATGATTGAAGAATGGGACCAGGGTCTGAGATGAGAAAAACTAACTCGTGTAGTACAAATCTCAACTCGCCTAATGTCAGGAAGGTAGAGAAACACAGTTTGTCCTCCTATCAAGCGCCGGGACTGCATTGGTACAGACAGGTTAAACCTGTGCATTGCATTGAATAACCCAGAGGGAGTTGATATGTCATTAAATAAAATAAATAAATTGTAATACTGAGAATGTTACCGTAGAATGTTATGTCAAGTTAGGAATGCAAATGAAAAAAAAAAAAAAAAGGGCAAAATAGATTCTATTTAAAATTTAGCTCATTCGGTAGAGTACCTGTTTGGAATCCGGGTTCGATACCGGCCCTTGCCAACTCCGCACAAGTAGTAGCATAACTTGCATGTAAAGTGGGAAGCTGGTGGTAGGTGTGACGTTCTACCTCAGACGCAAAAAAAATCACTCCGGTGTAATGCTAGTGAAAAGGGGATTGACTCCCTTGCTGTCCGGCTGATACCGACAATAGGCCACTCCACCTGCTTCACTGACTGAGATTCCATAAAGTCCAGGTTAAAAGCACGGTAAGGGCAACCCGAAACCAAACATTTTAGGACATTTATTCCGATGCAGCTAACATGAAGGTGGGGGTTGTAGTATACTGGCATCAAATTCTATATGTTATATAGCAGCTTCAAATTCACGCTGCTAAATCGTGTATCTGTATACGTAGCGGGTATGTAGTAGTCGGACTAGAAAATCACAACACATGGGTATAGTAGGAGTTGACTTTATTTCTCTCCCTAGGGTGGTGGGTGGCGAGCGGTGACAATGACTACTACTGCTGCTGGGATGTCTGGCGCTGGTGTTGTGGGAGGAGAAGACGAACCTCACTGCCCGCTGGCAGCGATGGACCGTGTCGACGGTCGCTCCTTGTGCTCTGTTCGCCGTCCGCTGTCGGACTCTCTCACTGACCTGGGATTCCTGACTTCATTTTATATATATCAAACGCCTACGCGTTTTCTTTTGTTATCTTTATCAGCGGATAAATTTATTTCCGAACTTATTGTTACCCATCCTTCTTTGTTCGCTTTACCCGGAAAAAGTCCTTTGTTACTCTTTTCGTCTTCTCCCGGCCTCGATCCAACCGGAAGACCCTATTTCCGTTTTCACCTTCTTTTAAATATCTTCAATATATAACAGGGGTGAGCAAAGTTGTATGCCCTATCTGGGTTACCTGGTAGAGAATCCACCTAGGAACGACAAGGTTTCGTAATCGATACCGGCCCTCACCAACTCAGTGCATGTGTAGACAGCTTGCATCAGTGCGGTAAAGCTGATGATAGGTGTGGCGTTTCACCTCACACGTAAAAAATAATCTCCCTAGTGCTTGTAAAAAGCTGATACCAACTATTTTGTCCGAATTCGATATAATGGAGATGACTTTTTAGTGTTAGTTTTAATTTTTTATATTCATTCTTAATATAAGCTTTAATATCATCATGGACTGCGGGTTCACGAACCGTATATATATATATATATATATATATATATATATATATATATATGTATATATATATATATATACCATTGTGAAAAACAACCTTGTCGACCGGAGTTGTAGAATACACCAACTGCGCCTCTGGAAAGGCGTAAAATTCCCTCAATGGGGTCATCTTTTGGCGGTGGTTGATGACCCATAATGCTTAAGGACAGGATCCTGGTGACTTGAGCAGTCCATGACATGCAACGCTCCACTTTGGCCGTTAATTAGGCTAGACCGGCGGCCAGAGTGACATTCTCCGATCAATCTATTGGTCACGTCAAGACCTAGCACCTATATGATTGTCCCAACCCTATCTCTTTATGGCAACCAACAACCACTTTTTATCGTATATGTGCTAGAAGGCGATGGCTGAGGGACTTAATGTCTGGGTATGACGTTAAAAAACATCTAGTGGTAAAGTTCCAATTCTGGCTAATGTGGAGTACATATTTATCGCCATTATCCCCATGTCCACTCTGACCCGGAGAAGTAGTACCTGTTAGGGTTCCAACTTGGTGTTAAATAGGCCAAATTTAGTTTTAAAAATCTGTTTGAAAAACAAAAACTGAATTAAAAAAAAAATTCAATATCCATCAAGAATGAATAAAACAAAATGTATTCGGCAAAAATAACCCAACAACATGCTGTAAAATCCAACCAACCAACCAACCAACAGCCGATGAATTCTAAGCGGACGGTGCTGTAATTTAAAATATAGAGTAATTTCCAACTTGATAATAATGTAAAGTCTTCATTCACGCTGAACGTCTGAATTCGATATAACTGAGATGGCTATACAGTGTATGTTTATACCCTTCCTAAATAGAAGCTTCAGTATCATCATGGACAACTGTAACAAGTGTAACCCGACGGGCTCACTGGTTTTCTACTATATATACATATTTTTTTTGGGGGGGGGGAGATTATGTGCTTCACGCCTAATTCATTTAATTATAATTAATTAATTAACAAATTAGGTATGACTTTTAATTAAGCACATAATCTCCCAAAAATTGTCGGCCTTCGCCATTTCAAACACATTGTTTGTTCACTTCATATATATATATATATATATATATATATATATATATATATATATATATATATACACTTTCCCTCGTTGGCTTTCTCTGTCTCTTTCTCTCTCTACCTCTCTCCCCCCTCTCTTTCCATTTTCTTTTTTGTTCTATCTTCTCTTGTCTGTCTCTCAAGCTCTATTTTTTTTGTCTCTATCTCTCCTGAGTTGCTCTACACACGCGCACACACACTCTCTCTCACTCTGCCCCTCGTTTGCTCTCTCTCTCTCTCTCTCTCTCTCTCTCTCTACCTTTTCTTTTGCTCTCTCTTTCTCTCTGTCTCTTCTCTGTCTCTCTCTCGCTACCTCTAATCTGTTGGTCTCTATCTCTCCCAGTTGCTCTTTTTTTTTCTCTCTCCACCCCCTCTCTCTCTCTAACTTTTCTATTTTGTTCTCTCTTTCTCTCGGTCCCTCTCTGTCTCTCTCTCGCTACCTCTAATCTTTTGGTCTCTATCTCTCCCCAGTTGCTCTTTTTTCTCTCTCTCTCCCCCTCTCTCTCTACCTTTTCTATTTTGCTCTTTCTTTCTCACTGTCTCTCTCCGTCTCTCTCTCGCTACCTCTATTCTTTTGATCTCTATCTCTCCCCAGTTGCTCTTTCTCTCTCTCTCTCTCTCTCTCTCTATCTATCTATCTATCTATCTATCTCTATCTCTCTCTACCTTTTCTATTTTGCTCTTTCTTTCTCTTTCTTTCTTTCTTTCTTTCTTTCTCTCTCTCTCTCTCTCTCTCTCTCTCTCTTTCTACCTCTATTCTTTTGGTCATTATCTCTCCTCAGTTACCCTACTCTCCCCCCTCTCTCTCTATCTATGTCTCCTTTTTCTCTCTCATTGAATTGCACACTCATCCACACGTGTTCTTGTATTCGATCAAGACGGATGCATCGGATTATTTCGGAGGGAAATACAATAAAAAGTGAATTAATATTGATTGGGATTTTGGCGAATAAAGTTGGCTTGAAGATCCTGATCAATTCGAAGGGGGGGGGGAGCGGGGAGGTGCGGGGACATTATGAGAGAAAGAAGGTAAGTGAATGAAATTGTTGGTAAAAAAAAAGAAAGAAAGAAAGACAGAGACAGACGATAAGCGATAGTCAAGATAACGAACCTAAACAATAAATAAATAAATAAATATAAAATAAATAAAAAAATAAATAAAAAGAATGTATCTTAAAAATGAAATATAAATAGATAAACAGAAAAATAAATAAATATCATTGGAAAAAAAATGGAAAAAAAACAAAAAAAACCCAAAAAAGAACTCTCCTTAAAAAAAGGTAAAAAAAAAAGTGCAATTGGAAGCGACGGAAGAAAAAGAGTTGCGAGAGTTTGTTCCCGCCTCTCGTCAACAGCCGGGACATAAAATGGCAATGAGTGATTGCATTTTTATCCATATCTCTTCCTTCCTTTCTTTCTTCCTTTCTTCCTTCCTTTCTTTCTTCCTTTCTTCCTTCCTTCCTTTCGTTAGTCATTGCAGGCAAAATTATTTTGATTGATCGCCAATGTCGTTTAGACCATATACGCATGCGCTGATCAGCCGGTCCGGCAAGGAAAGTGAAGCGCTTTTTGGCTTTGTGCGTTGCCTTCTGTTTTTGTTATGTTTGTCTTCAGTTGGGGATCTCATTGCCGTATTTGTTGGTTGTGACAAATGGAAGAAGAAGAAGAAGAAGAAGAGATGAAATGAAAGAAGAAGCAGAAGAAGAAGAAGAAGAAGAAGAAGAAGAAGAAGAAGAAAAAGAAGAAGAAGAAGAGATAAAATGAAAGAAGAAGAAGAAGCAGAAGCAGAAGCAGAAGAAGAAGAAGAAGAAGAAGAAGAAGAAGAAGAAGTGGTCACTCGTCGAAGGGGAAAGAAGAAATAATATACATCTGAGCGAAGAAAGCGACAAAAGAAAGTGAGAAATATAGAGAGATAGAGAAGAAGAAAAAAGGCAGAGAGAGAGAGAGAGAGAGAGAGAGAGAGAGAGAGAGAGAGAGAGAGAGAGAGAGAGAGAGAAGAGAGTACAGAGAGAGAGAGAGAGAGAGAGAGAGAGAGAGAGAGAGAGAGAGGAGACATAGATAGATAGATAGATAGATAGATAGAAAATATAGCAACTGAGGAGAGACAGAGACCAAAAGAAGAGAGAGAGAGAGAGAGAGAGAGAGAGAGAGAGAGAGAGAGAGAGAGAGAAAAAGAAGAGAGTTAGAGAGAGGTGAGAGAGCGGAAAAAGGAAAGAGGAAGAGAGAGAGAGAGAGTGAGAGAGAGGGGGGGGGGAAGAACGAAAGAAAGATAGAAAGAAAGAGGTGATGAGAGGTGGAGATTGTGAGACATAAAGAGAGGGGGAGAGGGAGGAGATTAGCGAAGGGGAGAGATCGAGAGTAAAGAAAATGCTGGTTAGAGAGTGAGCAAGGGTTTGGGTGTGTTGGAAAAACGCGAGACTGGAAAGAACAGAAATAAAAATGTTCCGTGGGAGATTGACAGAATTAAACATAATATGAAAAGGGGGGGGGCAAGAGGAGACGAGAGGAGACTGAGAAGATGAGGGTAAAAAAAAAAAAAAAAAAAAAAAGATGAGAGAAAAAGAAATACACGGAGCCTGAATTTCTATCAGCCCCTACTATCATTTCTGTCTGACTCACTTCCCACATCTTATTTTTTTTTCTTCACTATAAATATTACATTATCCATTTTCATGGACAGGTTTTGTAATTCATCATCATCATCATCATCATCATCATCATCATGCCCCCCCCATCTACTAAGCACGGACATCCATGACAATCTCTTACCAACCGTCCCTATCATTCATCCCTCTAGGGTCGGCCCTCTTTGCGCGGGTCCCCCAGTAGTATCCGCACAGAGCTGGTCAATTAAGATTTTTGCTGGAAGGCCGGCACTGTTGTGCCCATGTGCAGGCCTTCACAGAATAACGTCACTTATGAGTTCGTTCTCGCTTCCCGAGCGGTGTCATCCACCATTTATTTTTTTAGTTCTCTGCATCTCCGCTGGGGTATTTGACAGCTGGCTTCATATCTGGCCCTGGAATTCCTAGTAATCCTGCCAAGTATTTATCCGCTATATGAAAAGAAGAAAGAAAAAAAAATAAAGAGAGAGAGAGAGAGAGAGAGAGAGAGAGAGAGAGAGAGAGAGAGAGAGAGAGAGAGAGAGAGTTAAACCAAGATTGTTATGCTTTTTACACATTAAACTATTTCGTAATAGCTTTTAAATAAACATAACAAACGTTGTAATAATTAGATTATCACACTGTGGTATTTTCACTGGTCCTGTTCGTTAATTCATAATATCAGAATTATTCTCTTGCTTTAATCTTACAATCTGTACTCCCACCAAGAGCGGCGGCTAAATAACTTCTACCTTCGCTGCCATAGACGTATACCTGGCATCACCTGGAGGGACAGGATCACTAACACAGCAGTTCTAGAGAGCTCAGCTTCACAGCTTGTGTTCTCTAATGAGACAGTCGTCTCTGATGGCAGTGAGAACAGATTTTCATATGACTTTGTCATACACAGTTTTATTGAGAGAAACACTCGAAATTTATATTTGAAATGTACAGTTAACTCATCGGTTAAAAACTAGACATTCCATAGAGAAATAAAAAAAATAAAGTCGATGGAGTGACTTATTGTCGGTATCAGCCGGACAGCAAGGGAGCCTATCACTTTTCACAAGCGCCAAACCAGGGATATTGTTTTTACGTCAGAGGTATAGAGCAACACCTATCAGTTCCATACTTTACCGCACAGATGCTATCTACTCATGCGCTGAGTTGGTGAGGGTCGGTATCGAACCCGGAATCTTGTCGTTCTAAGACGGATTGTCTATCAGGTATCGTGGATGGGGGGAAATTCCTCTTTCTGCTAACCAGGGAGATTATTTTTGCCGGAGTGTAGCGCCACACCTACAGTCAGCTCCCAGATGCTTTAACGCACATATCAGATTACACAAGTTGTGCTACTACTCAGGAGCGGTATCGAACCCAGAACCTTGCGATTCCTTGGCGGACGATCTATTGACAAGAGTACCTGATATCCTAAACTGTCACCCCCCCAAAAAAGTACAATGAACGCGATTCCCTAATCTGTAAGTATAAAATAACCCTGAAAGGGTAGACATGCCCGCTTAGGGGAGCACATGTTGAGGGACCACAACTGTGAAAATTCTGCCAGCCACTCCTGGATTACGTGGTTATTTGATTATCACGTGGTTCATGCACCACAAATCAAACTTAGCCACCCTTATGACAACGCCGACGATTTCTTTTAGGGGGGAGGTCAGCTATGGATAACATACACGCTTAGATGCCTTTTGCTCACACGTCCAATATATATATATATATATTTTGAAAATGTCCATCATTGCAAGTACTATATCCAAGTCCTGAAGGTCTAACAAACCGAAACGTTGCATCGTCGACACCGCTACCCCAATAAACATCCATTTCATATATAAATATATATATATTTTTTTAATACTATAAAAATAATGAGGCCCTACTCGGGGATATTGAAATAAAGATTAAAAAAAAATTATTTCACATTTTAATTAATGCTTCTAACTCACTATAAACATAATTTAAAAAAGATCTTTATTTCAATATCCCCGAGCAGGGCCTCATTATTTTTATAGTATTAAAAAAAATATATATTTATATATGAAATGATTTTCAAAACATCCCGCGAAACAAGACGCCGCACGGGTTCTAACGGAGTTTCACTATCTTTGCCGAGCAGAACTTTACAATCTTTGCCGAACGTTTGCATTTACATTTAAACATTCAACGGATTAATATCACAGTTGAGTTTAACAAATACAGATGAAAAAAAAAAAAAAAAAATTTCAACTCTCTGAAGATAGGCATAGCCTGAAAATATTAAGGAAACAAAAAAAAAAAAAAAAATTAAATAAATATGTTTTTAAACATAAATTTGCATTATTTCGCCTTCAAAATATATTATTACATTTTAATTAATGCTTCTAATACACTATAAAAAAATTTAAAAAAATCTTTATATATATATATATATATATATATATATATATATATATATATATATATACGCTCTTCTATATAAGGAATGGAGCACTCTGTGACGGCCTTTACACACAAAGCGATATGTGTATTGAAATAGTTAAAATCCCCTTCCCATTCTGTAAGTGAAGACAGCCTAATGGTTAAGGTGCCGGACTGACACCCAACCGATCGGATTTGAATTCCGGCAGTAGGTAGCTTACAAAATGTCTAGCTCCACTGAGGAGACTTGATAAGTCGAAACACGTGTCTGTGGATGACCCTATATATGCTCCCAATCCCCTAGGGTTGAGCACTCTGGGGGGATTTCGCTGACGGCTGCCAACTCAAGCGTAAACGCGACGCTCTTCTATATAAGGAATGGAGCACTCTGTGACGGCCTTTACACACAAAGCGATGTGTGTATTAAAACAGTTAAAATCCCCTTCACATTATGTAAGTGAAGACAGCCTAATGGTTAGCGTGCCGGACAGACACCCAACCGATCAGATTTGAATTCCGGCTGTAGATAGCTTACAAAATGTCTAGCCACACTGAGGAGACTTGATAAGTCGGAACATGTGTCTTTGGATGACCCTATATATATATATATATACAATTCTCAAAACTACATAATCAGTATTGATAAATATCTTTTTCAAAAAAAAAAAAGTAAACCTAGTTGGAATAAGTGAGAGTTACCTCCCCTATCTTATCATTACCTCCCATTTGAAGAACTCTTTGGTGTTTGCAAGAGTATATAAGCTCTCAGTAAAGTGTACCATTTTTCTAAGTAGAATAAAGCTTTCTTAAGCCTATTAGTGTTATCGATTATTATTACACTAGTACGGGATCTTATTTTTGTTCTTTCATCCTACCTATAATTTTGTGAAAATAAGTAAATATTTGTAAGATGCTTCCTTAATAATATGGATAAGTACTAATAAACTAATTACTGGACATTACTAACTAATTCCTTACTAAAAAATTCTCTGTAATTGTTATTTAAGTAGTAATTTAGGTCTCCATATGTTCACCCCCAGTTGTGGACCCCGGATGCATGGTTGTCAGACCTTCTTTAAGGATAGTTCTGGACAGTGTCCATCTTTGGTGGGTAAGAAGCAGATATTCCATTTGTCCATCATAAAAAACAAAGTTTAAAGGTGTTGGTTGGTTGATTGGATTTTACGGCATGTCTACCCTTGCTGGGTTATTTCATGCCGTGGATATTTTGTTTAATTCATTCTTAATGCGAATTCACTTTTTAAACTAATTTTTAAAGCACTTTTTTATAAACTCATTTACTTCCATTTAACCCATAGATGGGATCCTAACAGGTACTACCACTCCGGGTCAGAATGGACCTGAGTAATGGCGATGAAGGGGTATTCCACACACACCAGACCTCCAGAATTAGAACTTCACCACTAGATGCAATTTTATGTCGTACCCAGGACTGGGGCTGTAGAATACGCCAAGTGGACCTCTACAGACGGGTAAGATCCCACCCCACAATAGATACACCTGTCAGCTGTGTGTGGTGACCCGTAATGGCTGTGGACAGGATTGTGATGGCTGAGTGATCTGTGATGCTAGTAATATCCAACCCTCCACTTCAACCCTTACTTGAGCTAGACGGGTGGTCTGATGAGCCCTATCCGATCAATCAGCTGGTCATATCAAGCCTTAGTACTTATATGATTGCCCCGATTACTCTGATGGCAAACATCCAATACCTTTTATCATATAGGTGTTAGAAGGCGGTAGCTGAGGGTCAACTACCAATGTTTATCAATGCACAAGTTAAAGAAAATTATTTCTACCAATTTACTAATACACAGGAAGTTAATGAAAATTATTTCTACCAGTTTATTAATGCACATGAAGTTAATTAAATTTATTTCTACCAGTTTATTAATACATATGGAGTTAAAGAAAATTATTTCTACCAATTTCCTAATACACGTGAAGTTAATGAAAATTATTTCTATCAATCTATAAATACACATGAAGTTAATTAAAATTATTTCTAACAATTTATTAATACACATGAAGTTAATTAAAATTATTTCTATTAATTTCTATTAATGTATAAATACACATGAAGTTAATTAAAATTATTTCTATCAATTTACTAATACACAGGAAGTTAATTAAAATTATTTCTAACAATTTATTAATACACATGAAGTTAATCAAAATTATTTCTATCAGTTTACTAATACACATGAAGTTAATCAAAATTTTTTCGGTTAAATCGAACTTAACGAACCTAAAGTCCACCATCGTGTGTCACCCCGCCGAAAGAGAAAAAATACCAAAAATCAGGGAATTAACCGAATGTAATGAAATTTTCAGTGTCCATATACTAATGAATAAAATATATAATGTACCAGTTATTTCATTTAAAAACCTTTACATTTTTTCAGGTCAGTTAACTTTGAACCACATATATTTGAGAATCTCTGTTACGCCTCAAAGATACGTGGTTCAAAGTTAACTGACCTGAAAAAATGTAAAAGTAAAGTCCGATTTAACCATTATTTATATCAATTTATAAATACACATGAAGTTAATGAAAATTCTTTCTTAAACGAGATTTGGCTTTAAATAACCAACAAGGGTTGATATGCCATTAAACAAAGCAGCCATACCAAACCAAACCATTTGTTCCGTTGTGGATCCAGTTTGTTTAACTTGTTAAATTTTCTGAGAAATAAGAGATCAGTTTGAAGTAAAAGTGTTTAACATCGTTTTCTGTATAATCAGCAATCAAGTCCTTTTCAATCTCACAGAATGTTAGAATGACAATCCTCGACCAGACTCTCACCTCACCCCTCAGCCATAGGATTTTTAAAGGCCTAATCGGAATTTTGAATCTCAAACGTGAAGATTGTTTGTATTTTTTCAATTACATAATCTTAATTGCCATTCACAAATAAATGATCGATTGTAAATTCTTCTGTTATTTCGAATTTGGAAGCAGAAAATAAAAAATAAGAAAACAATTAGAGAGAGAGAGAGAGAGAGAGAGAGAGAGAGGAGAGAGAGAGAGAGAGAGAGAGACGGAGGAGAGCAGGAAAGAAAAAAAAGAAAGGAAGAAAACAAAAAGGAGAGAGGAGATTGAGAAAAATAAAAGAAAGAAAACGTGGGGATAGAGAGAGTGGAAGAACGAGAAGAGAGAGAGAGAGAGAGGAGACGAGAGAGAGAGAGAGAGAGAGAGAGAGAGAGAGAGAGAGAGAGAGATTTGGGAGGAATCGGAAATAGAAGAAATAGAACAAGAGCGAGATAAAAAGAACAAGAGAGGTTGAATGAAAGAAGAATGATATTATATATATATATATATATTATATATATATATTACAGAGAGAGAGAGAGAGAGAGAGACAGAAGAGAGAGAGAGGGGGGGAGAAAACTCAGAGAGAATCAGAGAAAATGAAAAGAGAGAGAAAGATAGATAGAGAGAAAGAGAGAGAAAGAAAGAGAGATATATAGAAAGAGATATAGGCCAGAGAGACCAGAGCGAGAGAGAGAGAGAGAGATGAGAGTGAGGAGGAGAGAGAGAGAGAGAGAGAGAGAGAAGAACTTACGGAGAATCAGAGAAAACGAGAGAAGAGAGAGAGAGAGAGAGAGATGGAGAGAGAGAACGAAAGAGACATAAAAGAGCTAACGTAGAGTCAGAGAAAACAACAAAATGAGAGAGAGAGAGAGAGAGAGAGAGAGAGAGAAGAGAGAGAGAGAGAGAGATGAGAGAGAAAGAGAGAGACAGAGAGTGAGAGAGAGGCACACCACACACACACAGACAGACAGACAGATAGACAGACAGACAGAGACTGAAAATTGAAGCGAGAGAGCGACAAAAGAGAGACAGAACGAGTGACCAAACGAGACCAAAAATGACATAGACAGAGTGAAAGAAAAAAATACCAAAATTAGATGGACGAAAATGCAAAAGGGCAAAGAACGTAAAATACAAAAATTAAAAAGATTAAAAAAACAAAAAACAAATAAGGGGAAATAATCCGATAGAATTTGCCGATTCGACTTTTCCTTGAAAGACAAAAGAAATATCCCAACCGTTTTTTTAGCAACAGTCCTCTTTTTTTTTTTTTTTTTTTTTTTTTCTCAAGGAAAAAATTCCTGATCCTCAACACTCCAATTCCGAATCCAGTCTACCTAAATTCTTAACAAAAATGGCGGCGATAACCGTGAGCAGGAACGGCGGGTGGTGGTGGTGGTGGTGGGTGGGTGAAGGGGAGGTCGAGTTTCGAGTCAAATGGTGAATGTCAGTCACGTGACAGTTCCAGCCCGCCTAATCACTGTCTGCCGGATTCCTTCCCCCCTTCACCCAGAATCGGCTTGTGCTGGTCATAATCGGAAGGGTAGCCATATGGAACGTGGCACCAATGGAGCGTGGGCGCAAAGGATGGAGCCAACGGGACGTTAAACGAGCTCTCTTTCAACCGCCCCCGTTTTTTTTTCTTTCTTTTTACATTTGTACTTGACTACCATACGATCCAATATATATCGGAGGGTTCTTGTTATTTTTTGTGTGTGTTGTGAATATACGTGTGTGCGCACGCGCGTGTGTGTGTGTGTGTGTGCTTTTAAAAACACAACAAAAATAAAAAAATTTTCTGGCTTCATTTTCTTGGGCTTCCAATTTTCCCGCATTTTTTGGCCTCGCAAATTTCCCGGTTTTTTACTTCTCTTTTCTACCACTCCAACCACCTTGATTTCTTTCTTTCTTCTTCTTTCTTTCTTTCTTTCTTTTCTTTCTTCCTTTTCTATTCTTTTTTATCCTTCTTTCTTTTCTATTCTTTTCTTTCTTTCATTCGTTCTTTCTTTCTTCCTCTCTTTTTCTTTCTCGTAACATTGCAATCTTTTTTCTTCCCACAAAATTATCTTTTCTTTCTATTATCTCTCCTTT
>CM042163.1:44471290-44508790 GCA_023376005.1 Doryteuthis pealeii
GTTTTGATGAGAGGGGGTGTCGCCATAAGAGCAATAAGGTGTTGGAAAATCATATAGGTGTGTTAGGGCTTGACGTGACTAGTCCGATTGATCGAACCGGGCCTCTCCGACCCCGTCTAGCCAAGATAGGGCCAAAGTGGAGTATGCATGTCATATTAAAACTGCTCAAATCCACCTGCGGCTCTATCCTTAAGCATCACGGGGTCACCACCCACGGCCAACAGGTGGCCCCATGGAGTCTTACCCCCTCGGCACAGATGTGCAGTGCCGGTCGGGATTTTCGGAGGTACAGTTTTTTTTTTTTTTTTTTTTTTTTTTTCTTTTCTACGCCCCGACGAACACGACCACAGGCGCGGTGGTGACACGCGTTTTAAAAGTAAGCGGATGTTTGTTAAGTATTTAATTCCCAGATCCAAACATTTTTTTTATTAATTTTGTTTTCTTTTGATATCCGTATCCATATAAATCATAATTGGAGAATGCATTGACCTTTTTAATAAAGATTCATTTTTCTTTAATTATCTGTATGTTTCTACGGCGCAAGCACTAGCATCCGTTGATATTATTTGTACCAATAAAAGAATAGATCGATGAAAATTTTAACAAAATTTTTTGGCACAAAATGTCATCTAAAAAGCTTCGTTCTGAGTTCTTTTTGGTCAAATATTTGTTCAATATATGTGGAAATATAATAGAAAAAAGTTTTTTGTCATAGAATGCAAGTGCCAACATCGAGATATTGATCTTGCTATAGAAAAAAATCAGAGAAAATTCATTCAATACTTGACTAAGACTTTTTTTAATAGCATTTATTGGATTCCTTGGCCCAAAATGCTTTTAATAAACCAATTTTTTACGTTGTAGGGAAGCCTGAAGAATCATTTTATAGACAAAAATAGATTTACACAAAGTCACATTTTTCGCGATCTCCACCAAATTTAGAGAGGCTAAAAATCGACATAAACTCCGCCAATTTTTGGAATTGGAAGCTCAAATTTAGGGATTGTCTAACATTAACCTGGAAAAAAGGGGGTGGGTAACAATTTACTTTTTTCTAGATGATTTAACATGGAATTAATTACCATTAGTGATAATGATTGTAGCAATACTTTTTTTTTAAAGAAAAATTTCTTTTAACCGAAAGACTCTCCTCTAAGAAGGTATTTCTCCTCTCTTCTGGCTTTCCATTAGCCATAGCATGCCATCAAGCACTCCTCGACTACATGCCCAGTTCCAGCACGTCAGTAAATGCTTTTCGACCATATTTAGTTTAAGATACATAAAACAATTTGTATAAAAGTAATAAGACTGGTATCTAATTTATTTATTGATTATACGAATAAGTGGAGACCCCCCGAACGAAGAAACAAACGACCATTTTTAGTAAAGGTTATTTTTCCCCATCGAGTGAAATTTGGACGACCATTCAGAAAGTTAGTTTGCCTACGATGTTTATTAGAAGTTCAGAATCGAAAAGGAGTTTGTGCCCCTGCCTCATTAAGAAAAAATGTTGAAATAGTTTGAAGATTGGGAAGAAGATGCAGCCATGCGGATGGGTTAGTTGCGTCGATTGGTTGGTTTCGAATTTTATGGACATGTCAACCCTTGTTGGGGTTATTTTTAGTTGAAGATATTTGTTTATATTTTATATATTATACAAGAAAAAAGGCATTTTAAAATTTAGCTTAAACCAAGGCCGAACACTGACTAGTCGGAAGTATGATCTAATTCGTGCAAGCAAGTTTTGTTTTAATTTATTTACTCTATAATATTTTATTTTGATATTATTTGAAAATCTGACGTGGCGGATGAGATTAAGTGGGTTTGCATTTGTTGTTTTGAAGTAATTAAGTATTTTAAAACCAAATTCAGGAAGAAAAAGAGGAAAAGTAGTGTGTCTGTGTGTGTGTTGTGTGTGTGTTGTTGTGGTGAGAGAGAGAGAGAGAGATAGATAGATGAGAGAGAGAGGAGAGAGAGAGGAGAGGGAGATAGATAGAGAGGGAGAGAGAGAAAGAAGAGAGAGAGAGAGAAGATAGATAATAGAAGAGGAATACAAGAGAGAGAGAGAGAGAGAGAGAGAGAGAGAAAAGAGAGAGAGAGAGAGAGAGAGGGAGGGAGATAGATAGAGAGAGAGAGAGAAAGAGAGAGAGATGAGAGTAGGAGATAGATAGAGAAGGGAGAGAAATACAAGAGAGAGAGAGAGAGAGAGGAGAGAGAGAGAGAGAGAGAGAGAAGAGAGAGGAGAGAGAACAGGGAAAGAAAGAAAAGAGAGAAATTAGAAAATAACAAGAGAGGGAGACAAACAGGACAGAGAAGAGAGAGAGAGAGAGAGAGAGGAGGAGAGAGAGAGAATTTCGTTTTAAATTTTACATATAGACAAATTAAATGCATTTTATTGAAAAATAAATGCAATATTTTACTATTCTATCTCATAAATGTCCAAATTTTAGACCATATAGGCAAGACTAAATTCTCTTAATGTAGACAAAAATGGATATCTTAAGACATGATTTCAACAAATGTCTTTCCTATTCCAGTTAAAGGAAAAGAGAGTTTCTACAGATTAAAAAAAGGAACAAAAAAGCAATATAAATAACAAGACAAACAAAACAAAAGTCTTCTGTATATTATAATTCTTTGAATTCATAAGCCTGATATTTCGGGCTGAAGCGCTACATTACTATACATAGTAAGCCCTTATTTCAAGTTTCAGGGAGGTCGCATCTGATACGAATAATCTTAAAAATAAAGTCAGCGGGGTTGCCTAGTGTCTGTATCAGTCAACGGTGAGGGGATAATATATATATATATATATATATATGCAATATAATATAGTGGAAATGAATGTGAAAAGTATTAGCATATTTAAAACGATAAACAAGCCACCGTTTTTTAAACTCTTAACATTTCACCGTCTGATGATTTCAAAGTACATGAAACTGTAGTTACGGGATATTAAATCAACAATATTTAATCTGTTTTATATATATATATATATATTATATAATATATATATATATATATATATATATATATATATCAACACCTCCACGCCAAGTACAATGCTCAATTTCTTAAGCGGAGTTTGACAGGTTTGAATTCAGAATTTTCCTTCTCCTAGACAGGTTGCCTATCTAAGATTAAAGAGCCCAGTCTGCCCTGCTATTTTACCCATAGCTGGAGGGAAAACATATGGGTTCATACATTTCCCAAGGGTATTAACGCTAAGTGAAATGCAAACAGTTACGTCCAAGATTTGAACTCGGGCCGACGAGTCCCTTTCCTCCGAATTTAACTATTACATCACACACCTCCATCGAGGGAGTATATATCCTTTTTTACTAGCGCTGAGATAGAGTGCCACACCTACGACCATCTCCCCACTTTACAACACAGATCCAAGCTGGGCTGCTCAAGTGGAAACATTCATTACATTTTTAAAAATAGTATTCGATTTATTTAAACAAAATATTTCTATTTCTCTGAATGTTTGAGATGAGGCTTGATGATTAGTATTATCTGCATTATTCGGACTATTGTCCCCATCTTTATTGTTATTTGTACAACGTTTCGGCCGATATGCCCTCGTGGACTAAATAAAGGGTTAGGTTCAAAGTTCCGTGATGGCTCCCGATTACGACAAGAAAGTTCCCGAGTTCGAAAAGAAGGTTCCCGAGTCCGACAAGAAATACCTGGAAGAAGGCCGGAGGAATATCGGCCGAAAACGTTGTACAAATAACAATGAAGATGGGGACAATTGCCGTTTTTAGATATAAGGCGGGTGAAAGAAGCCTACTCCTAAATATAGGCTCGTTGACTACCACGTGACCTGAGAAGGATTCTTATTGTCCAATCACTGGCACTGCTGCTGCTGCTTCTGCTGTATTAATAGAGACCCCAATCTGAGCTTATTTCATTGACATTTGGATTCTCTTGAACGACGGACTTACAAGGAATACGTTAACACCGGATTCTTATTGGCTTACTTACTTATTACATCTGGAACCTAGGATGCCGACCAGATACTTAACACGAATAATGCTGATAATACCAAAATATTTCTGTACTGTGAGGCTGAATTTGTTTTATGCTAAGCATTTATTTTTGCAAGTTCAGTAATCCGAATTTTTATTTCTTTGAGCTTTTGGCACACATTCGATTTATTGTTCATTTCTATCTTGATAAATTATTATACCACCCTCTGTTTCAAATCTTTTTATCTGCATTCTTATTTAGTCTCATTAGCCTTTCTAATCTTATTTAATATTTTATTGCATAAACACTTAAATACTTCCACTCGGAAGGTGCATATATCTACTTGTTCGTCTAAAAGAACAAGAATAATTTTTAGCATATACATTCGTGTGCAGGAGGGTCCCCACTTATATAACTGACATGACGTATGGGTAAGAGAAATGATTTAGCACATGATATTATACCTTACCCTCCGACAGGTGTCATCTTTGCGTGATGTAATGATTAGACGCTTGAGGCGCTTATGGTGTAATTGTTATCATCGCAGAAAATGGACTCTGCGAACCGAGTTCAAATCCGGAAATATATATATTAATATATATATATACTATATTATATATATTATATATGGAGTCCCATTCCAACGGGCATGTTTTATAACACCTAAGATTAATCGAAAACTCGATTAATTTAAACTAAGTAACCCTGAAGAATCAATCGATGAAACTCGAGTAGGTTACTCCTTTCCATTGTTAATAATATATTTATATATATATATATATTATTATATATATATGATGAATTATAAAAGTATCGGAATTGAAGGCTGTATTTACCAAGATAGAAATGAAACAAGCGAATGGAACCATAATTTTTCAGAATACAAGGTGTGTCAAAAAAGTATCGAGATTGAAGCTTGTATTTATCAAGATAGAAATCGAGTACCTGAAGGCGTTGAAGGATTATGAGAGTTAAATATTAATCAGTGTTAAATAATAAGATTAGGTATATCTATTTGATAATTTAAAAAAGATTTAAACGGTTGTTCGAAGCGGAAAAATTTCGTTGGTTGTTGGTTGGTTGTATTTTACACATGTCAACTCTTGTTGGGTTATTTTATCCATTTTGTTTTAGTCATTCTTGATGGGTATTCAATTTTTTTTTAAACAAAATTTTCTAACTTCATTTTTGTTCTATTTAACCTATAGATTGGACCCTAACGGGTACTACCACTACGGGTCAGCGTGGACCTGGTAATGAAGGGGTACTCCACACTCTACAAAGCTCCAGAATTGAATTTCACCATTAGATTCAGTTTAAGAAACTGTCAAATCTTATTATAATGGAGCATTGTGTTTTGTCTGTCTGTAACCGAAACTAAATCACTATTCAAGTCATAATTCCCTTAGTCGTCACATTTATCATGAATTTATTTTTATTAAACCTCAATTTATTGATAAAATTGTTATACCCTTATTATACTGTTGACCATATATCTACCTACTTAATAGCATGTAATTGTATTTATATATACAACAAAATAGCGGTTTACAGTGTGAACGAGAAGGCTAATTTGCATATTGATATTTAACATTGATTTTAATAAATTGTGTTAGTATTATGGATTTCTAATTGTTGGTTTCTCTTAACGAATCTGAGCAAAAATCTCGGGGATAAATCTTAAAAGAAATCCATAAACAAGACGAAAAGAACTGTAATTTTATTAAATACTTCATAATCTAACTAAATAGATAAATTAGGAAAAATGAAAGACGGGAGTGAAAAGAATGATAGAAGAGTTTAAATTTAAAGCTGTTTCTATTTTCGATAATACCCCCCTCAGTTATCATTTCTAAATAGTTTATAATTTGATACAATATTTTATAACATCAAAACCTAAAATACTTGCCACCCGAAGGGTGCTATTTGCTAGTATATTTAATTGACAGGTGATGACCTCGAAATGAAGTTTGAGAATCATCTGGCAGGTGATCGGGTGGTTTCTAAAAGTTAAAAGAGATAAATTTCAGCTAAGAGTTTAGCCCAGAAAAAGTTGAATCGTGAGATTCTAGTTTTGGAAGTGAATAAAGGAATAGTAAAAAGCCCCTCCACCGCCACCCTCCAAAAATACAAAAAAATCCCAAGAAACAACCCCCCAAAAACCCCAAAACAAACAATAAGTATTATTATTTTTGATTTCGGACTGTTGTCCTCATCTTTATTGTGAATTATACATACACAGCGTTTCGACCGTTGTACCATCCGGCCTTCTTCGGGTGTTCTTGTAATTCCATTGGATCGACTTTCTATTACTCCGCTACAAGAATCAAGACTTTGTCTATCCAAGCATTAGCAATGATTGAACTTGGGAAATCATTTGCAGTTGCAGAAGTTAACTACCTAGTTTTCACCAAGAAGGATCTTCAGGATAATTCTGACAGCCTATTATATTATAATATATATATATATATATATATATATATATATATATATATAAGAAATAAAAGATATCAGTGGTCTGAAGCAAGTTCGGGGCATACTCACGAGTGGAAATGGTCCATAACCATTCCATAGTTTAAACTATTGATCATAATCTTACATATATAATATATCATTCATTATATTTTTTTGTTATTTAGCTTTCTTTATGGAAAATGAGGGTTAAAAAGTTTTGAACCCTTTTCGGATAAAAATGATCTTTACTAGTCTCCGCTAACTTTCCTTTATAAAAGGGTGTGCGCTCGCGTCGTTATACAAATAAAAAATACAGACTCTTTCTTTTATATTATACAGATTTCGACTGTTAAAAAAAACTTGCTATTAGTAAGACGAATATTGTAATTACTACATGCTACTGGGTTTGAGTTGCAGTGAGTTTTGTTTAAAGCATATCAACCTCTGTGTGCATTTAATGCCCAGTTACTGGGTTCGAGAAAGGAAAAAATGGTATATTAAGTGAAGGTTCTTTAAAAACTATATAAAAAACAAAAAATTAAAAAAAAATGATTGATGATAACGTCAGGACACTAAGATCCTTCAGCCACCGCCTTCTAGCACATATATGATAAAGTGTTCGAGCCTACTATAAGAGCAATAAGGTTGGGACAATCATATAAGTGCTAGGGCTTGACGTGACCAGCCGATTGATCGGAGGGAACCTCTCCGACCGCCCGTCTAGTACTGGAAATCTGATATGCTTAGCTGTGTACTATTTAACTAAAGACTTTACCAATCAAATTGTGTCTCGTGTACTAGCGATTACTTGATTAATGGAAATACTTGACTATTCGTTTACAAAAATCATAAAATGCATTTGGGGAAATGTGATTTTTACTATAAAAATGCATTGGAAATGATTTTTATTATAAAAATACATTGAAAATGATTTTTACTATGTAATTGCATTGCGAAATGATTTTTACTATGAAAATGCATTGGAAATGATTATTTACTATAAAAAGCATTGGAAATTACCTTTTACTATAAAAATGCATTGGAATGATTTTTCTTATAAAAATACATGAAAATGATTACTATGTAATTGCATTGGAAATGATTTTTACTATGAAATGCATTGAAAATGATTTTTAACTATAAAAAATGCATTGGAAATTACTTTTACTATAAAAAATGCATTGGGATGATTTTTACTATGAAAATTGCATTTGAAATGATTTTACTATGGAAAAATAGTCTGTGCAGTGTTCGAGCGCGTGTTATACCATTTACCCAACCCTTCCAAACCCGAGCCAAGTCTAGCAGGCTTGACTTCAGAGATTTCTTAATTGTAAAACGATTTTAGAAAACGATTTGACATTGAATAACTGTTGCATACCCTCTTCATTACTTCTTTACTTACTTCTTTCTTACTCTATTCTTCTGGTCCCCTTTGGAATCTTATAACATCTTGTCTTTGGTCTGGAATCTTTCTAAGGTCTGGACTTTCTTGGGGACATTCGGTCTGGTCTTTTATTGGGGATTCTCTTTATCAGAAGCCCTGTGTCATTGTTAGTTTTTAGATAATAAACACCAAGCTTCGATTTATTTTGATGTTACTTTATTTCAATCCCCAACCCAGCCATTGCTAACTAACATAGCGCGCGTGAGTTCAGTTTAGACAGAGCATAAAATTGCGCCGACCGCTCTGCCTGACATCAACTGCAAACTGGGACTCAAAAGAGCCCACGTGGACTTCACATATTTGGCGCGGCTTCTGTAATTTTCCATGGAAGGACCCGGCCATGATATGAAAGGGCCATCCCCAGAATTACAGGGGATTGACAATAATCTTTGCAACCGCATAGATTATGTAAACATAACCCACAATGGTTGATATGCTATTTAAAATCAAGTTGACCAAACGAACCAACCCAGATTGAACTGAACTCAATTGATATTTTAAGAACATCACATCTGCCCACAAGCATTACTATAATAATTAACATGATAAGAAGTTAGACTTTTATTAAAAAAATATGTAAAAAAGTAAGTCGACGGGGGCGGCCTTAAAGTCGATATCAGCAGTCAGCAAGGGGGAGTCGATTGTTTTAGCATCTGAGTGGGAGCGCCACACCTTACCATCAGCTCCTTACTTTACCGCACAGATCCCTGTGCTACTCATACGCTGAGTTGGCGAGGACCGGTATTCGAACTAGGGACCTCTTGTGGTTTGCTAGCCGAACGCTCTACCGACTGAGCTAATCTAATTTTCCTTGATCTCGATATTGGACTTACAACCTGCTTGAAAGCGCTAAATCATAAACGTTTACACAATATTTGCATCACTGGGTCCAGACATACTGTCTCTTGTACATAAATTTTGGTTTGATAAAATAAAAACAGAACAAAACAAAACAAAAAAAAACAACAAAAAGACAAACAAACAAAAAACGAACAAGAAAACAAAACAAAAAACAAACAAAAAATCAAAACCAAAAACAAACTTATCTATTACCATTAATCAAATTTAGAAGCGCGTAGTGTAATAGTCATTGCTTTGGTCTCGGAGGCCCGAGTTCAAATCCTGGACCAGGCTATTTACATTTCCCATAGCACTAATGCGCTTGGGAAAGGTACGAGTCCAATTATTCTCCCTCCAGTTAAATAGTAGGGCAGTCAAGGCTCTTTAATCTATCTATCAATCTATCTAGCTATCTAGCTAGTCAGCTAGCTAGCTAGTTAGCTAGCTAGGTGAACGTCACTTATGAGTTCGTCATTAGTGCACAGTATGTCTTGCTCATCTGACTTGGATGGTTTGTTTAAGGGAGGATGCTGCTACCAACATTTGTTCTAAACAGCACGCAACATCCTTGCGTAGTTGCCATATTAATTTTTTTCTGTAGCGTTCTGTTAAAGTCCAAGTGGCTGCAAACCTTACAATAGTTACTGACATGGCTATAGCTTGGTAAGATTCCAGGTTTATCTATCAGAGAATCAGATTTACACGGGTCGTTAATCTTCTCGATAGAAGCCCATGGCTTCCAATGTGTAGCTGATATTGTTATTCAGTTCGATGGAGATATGTACCGAGATATTATGCAACTAGTCTATTAATTCAGAGGCTTGTTCATTTAATTAGATTTTCTAGGTTGATCGGCATTCTTTAATCGTGAAGGGCCAGGATAATCGTGGGTGTTTCATCATTGATAACGCACCTGCACACACTTCCCTGAGTATCCAATAGTTCCCTTGCTTAGTAGAACATCATGCCTAGAGCAAAACCTCCATACTCACCCGACCTGGCTCATGTGATTTTTTATCCTTTTTCCCAAGTTCAAGTGGGTCACCAAGGGAAAAACCCGTTTGAGGATGTTGCACGACCACCAAAAAAGGCCGTGGACGACAGAGCCTTCGGAGAATCCGCGAAATCCTTCCTATAGTTGCCTTAGTATTCAAGAGTTCCTGGCCCAGAGAACATCACTTGCCTTGGACAACCTCCCTAACTCATTTCCGACCTGGCTCCATTTGTGTTTTTTCCTTTTCCCAAGCTCAAAGTGGGTCAACCAAGGAACCAATTATTGAGGATGTGCACCACCAAAAAAGGCCTGTTGACGAAGAGCGACGGAGATCTCGGAAGAATCCTTCCTAAGAGTCCATGCAAACATGCAGAGAACGATAGGAAAGTCTATTAGATTCCAGGGGTATTGCTTTGAAGGCGGATACATTTTAGTTTTGCAGTTTGGATTGAAATTGAATTTTTTGTGACTCAGTATTGGAACTTTCTGGACATAATATACAGGGTGGGCCAAAAATATACCTCTTCTTCCCTCAGCTACGGGTAAATAGGATAGGCTGGGTTCTCTAATCATTGTCGGTAGGACAACCGTACTAGGAGAAGAAAAAACCGAATTATTATCTAAACGCTAGAGATAATACAGTAGTCCGTTGTTTGTGTTCTGCCGACATTAATGTCTGGTTGTAATGATGTTAAACTGCAATCTGGTGGTGAAGTTCTAATTCCGAGCTCCCATTAAACCATTGACTTCCAGATCCCACACACCTTATATTGCTCTTACGGCAAACCCCTAACTTTTTATCCTATACACATTTTAACAATCCTTTCACTGCGAGCAGATGTGACACAAGGTCAATTTCTTTAGCGGAGTTTAACCGGTTTTAAATTCAATTTTCCTTCTCCTATACTGGTTACCTAGACAAAGTTAATATCCCAGCCTACCCTGCTTATTTTACCCAAAGCTGGTGGAAAAGTAGTTGGATGCATCCCTTTCCCAGGGTATATTAGCATAAGTGAATGCAAACAGCTTCGTTCCAGGTTTGTAACTTGGTCAACAAGTCCATTTTCTACGACTCTAACCATTACATCACGCACCTCCATATTCTTTGATCATATATGTGCTAGAGGGTTTTTAGTGTCCTGCGTATGACCTTAACTTGGTGAAGTTCAACATTTTGGGCGCTTTTCCTGGGGGAAGTTGGGGTGGAGTCTTTTTCGCCTCAGCAACAACTACGCATATGGTGTACTGTTTTGTTCCTAGACCTCGGAAAGGAATTATAGTAAGTGGCTTCCACCCTTTTTTTCCATGACCAAAATCACCTTTAATCAACCAGGAACAAAAAACTAGTCTTACTTACATGGGCCGGGTTGACACGTTTTTTCAAAAAAGAAAATTCTTTAGTTTAACCTTCAAAATCTATAAGGAAATCCTATCATCTTTCACTCGGCACAAAGAATCGTGGAATATTTACCACCTTCTACCAAATTTCGACGATGATAGCTTCGTCGCTCAAACCTGACCTTGACATTAAGCTGATGATTGGAAGAATGGGACCAGGGTCTGAGATGAGAAAAACTAACTCGTGTAGTACAAATCCCAAACTCGCCTAATGTCAGGAAGGTGAGAAACCACAGTTGTCTCTTATCAAACGCGGAACTACATTGGTACAGACAGGTTAAATTTGTGCATTGCATTGAATAACCCAGAGGGAGTTGATATGTCATTAAATAGATAAACTAAATTTTAATACTGAGAATGTTACCGTATAATGTTATGTCAGGTTAGGAATGCAAAAGAAAAAAAAAAGGCAAAATAGATTCTATTTAAAATTTAGCTCATTCGGTAGAGTACCTGCTTTGGAATACGGGTTCGATACCGGCCCTTGCCAACTCCGTACAAGTAGTAGCATAACTTGCATGTAAAGTGGGCAGCTGATGGTAGGTGTGGCGTTCTACCTCAGACGCAAAAAAATCACCCCAGTGTAATGCTAGTGAAAAGGAGATTGACTCCCTTGCTGTCCGGCTGATACCGACAATAGGCCACTCCACCTGCTTCAGTGACTGAGATTCCATATAGTCCAGGTTAAAAGCTCGGTAAGGGCAACCCGAAACCAAACATTTTAGGACATTTTTTTCCAATGCAGCTATCATGAAGGTGGGAGTGAGCAAAGTTGTATGCTATCTGGGTTACCTGGTAGAGAATCCACCTAGGAACGGCAAGGTTCTGTGATTGATACCGGCCCTCGCCAACTCAGTGCATGTGTAGACAGCTTGCATCTGTGCGGTAAAGCTGATGGTGTTGTATACCCTTTCTTTCCTTACTTCTATTCTTCTGCTCATCTTTGGTATCTTACGTTCTTCTTCCAGCGTCTGGACCTAGTCTTGGGGACTTCGTGTCTGGTCTTCTAGGTCAGTCTTGTTGCCAAGACATTCATCAACCACAAAACCATATTATTTATTTAAACCTTTATTTCTTAACTAAACATATTTCTCTAACTAATCACAGCGCGCGTGTGCTGTGAGTCTCAGCTAAAGCAGTAACATCTTATCTGCCTGATGTCCAAGCTGAAACTGAGGAACCAACCAGGTCCCACGTGACTTCACGTATTTCGCGGGCTTTCTGTAATATTCCATGGAAAGTTCCGCCCGTGATATGAAAAGGGCCATCCCTTCTGAAATACAGGGGGTTGACAATAATCTATGCATAGATTATGTTACAATGGTAGGTGTGGCGTTTCACCTCACACGTAAAAATAATCTCCCTGGTGCTTGTGAAAAGCTGATACCAACTATTTTGTCTGAATTCGATATAACGGAGATGACTTTTTACTGTTAGTCTTAATTTTTTATATTCATTCTTAATATAAGCTTCAATATCATCATGGACTGCGGTCTCACGAACCGTATATATATATATATATATATATATATATATACCATTGTGCAAAACCACCTTGTCGACCGGAGTTGTAAAATACACCAACTGCACCTCTGGAAAGGCGTAAAATTCCCTCAATGGGGTCATCTTTTGGCGGTGGTTGATGACCCATAATGCTTAAGGACAGAATCCTGGTGACTGAGCAGTCCATGACATGCAACACTCCACTTTGGCCGTTAATTAGGCTAGACCGGCGGCCAGAGTGACATTCTCCGATCAATCTATTGGTCACGTCAAGACCTAGCACCTATATGATTGTCCCAACCCTATCTCTTTATGGCAACCAACAACCACTTTTTATCGTATATGTGCTAGAAGGCGATGGCTGAGGGACTTAATGTCTGTGTATGACGTTAAAAAACATCTAGCGGTGAAGTTCCAATTCTGGAGCTCTGGGGAATGTGGAGTACTTATTTATCACCATTATCCCCATGTCCACCCTGACCCGGAGAGGTAGTACCTGTTAGGGTTCCATCTAGGTGTTAGATAGGCCAAAAGTTAGTTTTAAAAATCTGTTTGAAAAACAAAAACTGAATTTTAAAAAAATTCAATACCCATCAAGAATGAATAAAACAAAATGTGTTCGGCATAAAATAACCCAACATATTGTAAAAATCCAACCAACCAACCAACCAACCAACCAACAGCCGATGAATTCTAAGCGGACGGTGCTGTAATTTAAAATATAGAGTAATTTCCAACTTGATAATTATGTGAAGTCTTCATTCACGCTGAACGTCTGAATTCGATATAACTGAGATGGCTATGCAGTGTATGTTTATACCCTTCCTAAATAGAAGCTTCAGTATCATCATGGACAACTGTAACAAGTGTAACCCGACGGGCTCACTGATTTTTACTATATATACATATTTTTTTTGGGGGGGGGGAAGATTATGTGCTTCACACCTAATTCATTTAATTATAATTATTATAATTAATTAACAAATTAGGTTTGACTTTAATTAAGCACATAATCTCCCAAAATTGTCGGCCTTCGCCATTTGTTCACTTCATTATATATATATATATATATATATATATATATATATATATATATATACACTTTCCCTCGTTGGCTTTCTCTGTCTATTTCTCTGTCTACCTCTCTCCCCCTCTCTCTCCATTTTCTTTTTTGTTCTATCTTCTTCTCTTGTCTGTCTCTCAAGCTCTATTCTTTTCTCTATCTCTCCTGAGTTGCTCTACACACACACACACACACACACACACACACACACACACACACACACACACACTCTCTCTCTCTCACTCTACCCCCTCTTTTGCTCTCTCTCTCTACTTTTTCTATTTTGCTCTCTCTTTCTCTCTGTCTCTCTGTGTCCTTCTCTCTCGCTACCTCTAATCTTTTGGTCTCTATCTCTCCCCAGTTGCTCTTTTCTCTCCCCCTCTCTCTCTCTATCTCTTACCCTTTTCTATTTTGCTCTCTCTTTCTCTCTGTCTCTCTGTCTCTCTCTGTGTGTCTCTCTCTCTCGCTACCTCTAATCTTTGGGTCTCTATCTCTCCCCAGTTGCTCTTCTCTTTCTTCTCCTCTCTCTCTCTCTCTCTCTATCTATCTATCTATCTATCTATCTCTCTACCTTTTCTATTTTGCTCTCTCTTTCTCTTTCTTTCTCCCTCTCTTTCTCTCTTTGTCTTTCTACCTCTATTCTTCTGGTCATTATCTCTCCTCAGTTACCCCACTCTCCCCCTCTCTCTCTGTCTATCTATGTCTCCTTTCTCCCTCTCATTGAATTGCACACTCATCCACACGTGTTCTTGTATTCGATCAAGACGGATGCATCGGATTATTTCGGAGAGAAATACAATAAAAAGTGAATTAATATTGATTGGGATTTTGGCGAATAAAGTTGGCTTGAAGATCCTGATCAATTCGAAGGGGGGGGGAGGTGCGGGGACATTATGAGAGAAAGAAGGTAAGTGAATGAAATTGTTGGTAAAAAAAGAAAGAAAAGACAGAGACAGACGATAAGCGATAGTCAAGATACGAACCTAAACAATAAAAAATAATAAATAAATAAATAAATAAATGAATAAAAAATAAATAAATAAAATAAATAAAAGAATGTATCTAAAAATGAAATATAAATAGATAAACAAATAATAATATCATTGGAAAAAAAATGGAAAAAAAACAAAAAACCCAAAAAAGAACTCTCCTTAAAAAGGTAAAAAAAAGTGCAATTGGAAGCGACGGAAGAAAAAGGTTGCGAGAGTTTGTTCCCGCCTCTCGTCAACAGCCGGGACATAAAATGGCAATGAGTGATTGCATTTTTATCCATATCTTTTTCCTTCCTTTTTTCTTCTTCTTCCTTCTTTCTTTCTTCCTTTCTTCCTTCCTTCCTTTCGTTAGTATTGCAGGCAAAATTATTTTGAATTGATCGCCAATGTCGTTTAGACCATATACGCATGCGCTGATCAGCCGGTCCGGCAAGGAAAGTGAAGCGCTTTTTGGCTTTGTGCGTTGCTTCTGTTTTTGTTATGTTTGTCTTCAGTTGGGGATCTCATTGCCGTATTTGTTGGTTGTGACAAATGGAAAGGAAAAGAAGAAGAAGAAGAAGAAGAAGAAGAAGAAGAAGAAGAAGATAAAGATGAAGAAGAAGAAGAGAAGAAGAGATAAAGAAAGAAGAAGAGAAGAAGAAGAAGAAGAAGAGAAGAAAAGAGAAAAGAAGAGAAAATGAAAGAAGAAGAAGAAGAAAGAAAGAGAAATTAAATGAAAGAAAAGAAGAAGAAGAAGAAGAAGAAGAAGAGATTAAATGAAAGAAGAAGAAGAAGAAGAAGAAGAGAGAAAGAGAAGAAGAAGAAGAAGAAGAAGAAGAAGAAGAAGAAGAAAGAAGAAGAAGAAAAGAAGAGATTAAATGAAAGAAGAAGAAGAAGAAGAAAAAAGAAAAAAAGAAAGAAGAGAAGAAGAAGAAGAAGAAGAAGAGAAGAAGAAGAAGTGGTCACTCGTCGAAGGAGAAGAAGAAATAGTATACATCTGAGCGAAGAAAGCGACAAAAAGAAGTGAGAAATATAGAGAGAACGAGAAGAAAAAAGGCGGAAAAGGACAGAGAGAGAGAGAGAGAGAGAGAGAGAGAGAGAGAGAGAGAGAGAGAGAGAGAGAGAGAGGGAGGAGGGGGAGACATAGATAGATAGATAGATAGATAGAAAGAGATAGAGAGTAGAGCAACTGAGGAGAGAGACCAAAAGAAGAGAGAGAGAGAGAAAAGAGAGAGAGAGAGAGAAAGAGGAGAGAGAGAAAAGAAGAGAGGTAGAGAGAGGGTGAGAGAGCGGAAAAAAGGAGAGAGGAAGAGATAGATAGATAGAGGAGAGAGAGAGAGAGAGAGAGAGGGGGAGAAAGAAAGAGGTGATGAGAGGTAGAGATTGTAAGAAATAAAGAGAGGGGAGAGGGAGGAGATTAGCGAAGGGGAGAGATCGAAATTAAAGAGAATGCTGGTTAGAGAGTGAGCAAGGGTTTGGTGTGTTTGGAAAAACGCGAGACTGGAAAGAACAGAAATAAAAATGTTCCGTAGGAGATTGACAGATTAAACATAATATGAAAAGGGGGTGGGCAAGAGGAGACGAGAGGAGACTGAGAAGATGAGGGTGAAAAAAAAAAAAAAAAAAAAAAAAGATGAGAGAAAAAAGAAATACTCGGAGCCTGAATTTCTATCAGCCCCTACTATCATTTCTGTCTGACTCACTTCCCACATCTTATTTTTTTTTCTTTCACTATAAATATTACATTATCCATTTTCATGGACAGGTTTTGTAATTCATCATCATCATCATCATCATCATCATCATCATCATCATCATTCCCTCCCCCGTCTACTAAGCACGGACATCCATGACAATCTCTCACCAACCGTCCCTATCATTCAACCCTCTCGGGTCGGTCCTCTTTGCGCGGGTCCTCCAGTAGTATCCGCACAGAGCTGGTCAATTAAGATTTTTGCTGGGAGGCCGGCACTGATGTGCCCATGTGCAGGCCTTCACAGAATAACGTCACTTATGAGTTCGTTCTCGCTTCCCGGGCAGAGTCATCCACCATTTATTTTTTTAGTTCTCTGCATCTCCGCTGGGGGATTTGACAACGGGCTTCATATCTGGCCCTGGAATTCCTAGTGATCCGGCCAAGTATTTATCCGCTATATGAAAAGAAGAAAAGAAAGAAAAATAGAGAGAGAGAGAGAGAGAGAGAGAGAGAGAGAGAGAGAGAGAGAGAGAGAGAGAGAGAGAGTTAAACCAAGATTGTTATGCTTTTTACACATTAAGCTATTTCGTAATAGCTTTTAAATAAACATAACAAACGTTGTAATAATTAGATTATCACAGTGTGGTATTTTCACTGGTCCTGCTCGTTAATTCATAATATCAGTATTATTCTCTTGCTTTAATCTTACAATCTGTACTCCCACCAAGAGCGGCGGCTAAATAGCTTCCACCTTCGCTGCCATAGACGTATACCTGGCATCACCTGGAGGGACAGGATCACTAACACAGCAGTTCTAGAGAGCTCAACTTCCCAGCTTGTGTTCTCTACTGAGACAGTGTCGTCTCTGATGGCAGTGAGAACAGATTTTCATATGACTTTATCATACACAGTTTTATTGAGAGAAACACTCGAAATTTATATTTGAAATGTACAGTCAACTCATCGGTTAAAAACTAGACATTCCATAGAGAAATAAAAAAAGTAAATGGAGTGACTTATTGTCGGTATCAGCCGGACAGCAAGGGAGCCTATCACTTTTCACAAGCGCCAAACCAGGGATATAGTTTTTACGTCAGAGGTCTAGCACCACACCTTCTATCAGTTCCATACTTTACCGCACAGATGCTATCTACTCATGCGCTGAGTTGGTGAGGGTCGGTATCGAACCCGGAATCTTGTCGTTCTAAGACAGATTGTCTATCAGGTATCGTGGATGGGGGGTCATTCCTCTTTCCGCTAACCAGGGAGATTATTTTTGCCGGGATGTAGCGCCACACCTACAGTCAGCTCCCAGATGCTTTAACGCACATATCAGATTATACAAGTTGTGCTACTACTCAGGAGCGGTATCGAACCCAGAACCTTGCAATTCCTTGGCGGACGATCTATTGACAGGAATACCTGATATCCTAAACTGTCCCCCTCCCCCCCAAAAGTACAATGAACGCGATTCCCTAATCTGTAAGTATAAAATAACCCTGAAAGGGTAGACATGCCCGCTTAGGGGAGCACATGTTGAGGGACCACAACTGTGAAAATTCTGCCAGCCACTCCTGGATTACGTGGTTATTTCATTATCACGTGGTTCATGCACCACAAATCAAACTTAGCCACCCTTATGACAACGCCGACGATTTCTTTTAGGGGGAGGTCAGCTATGGATAACATACGCGCTTAGATGCCTTTTGCTCACACGTCCAATATATATATATATATATATATATATATATATATATATTGCAAGTACTATATCCAAGTCCTGAAGAAGGTCTAACAGACCGAAACGTTGCATCGTCGACACTGCTACCCCAATAAACATCCATTTTCTATAACATCCCGTTTTTTTCTACTTTTCTCCACACACACACACACACACACACACACACACACACATATATATATATATATATATATATATATATATGGTAAAGAAAAAGGTTTAAAAATCGGCCATCACGCGGTAATACATCTATTTCTACTCTCAGATATATGTACATAATTTCGTAGGACCGCTAACTTTATTGAAATGCTAAAAAGAATTCATGGCAGTTTATATATACATTTTTTTTGCTACCGAAACTTATTCAGAATCCCCCAAACTTTGATATTTACCGTGTGCTCTTTCTTACTTTTTTATCGGCAAAATAATTTAAAAATCTTTCTAATGTATACTTTTACAAAAAAACCCCTCAAAATTCAAAACAATTTTCAGACATTTTGTGTTTCTACACTTCCTTACACAATGGATAGGATACTATCCATTATGTGTCTCCCATCTCAATCTGGACATGTGCCTGTGTTGTTTGTCACAAAACAACAACAAAAAAAACCCCAAAACAATTACAATGTCAAGGTAACCCTTAAAGTGTCAATTCCGGCTGTAGGTAGTTTACAAAATGTCTAGCTACACTGAAGAGACTTGATAAGTCGAAATACGTGTCTGTAGATGACCCTATATATATATATATATATATAATATATATTAATATATATATATATATATGTATATATATATATATATATATACAATTTCAAAACTACATAATCAGTATTGATAAATATCTTTTTCAAGTAGTAAACCTAGTTGGAATAAATGAGAGTTACCTCCCCTATCTTATCATTACCTCCCATTTCAAGAACTCTTTGGTGTTTGCAAGAGTATATAAGCTCTCAGTAAAGTGTACCATTATTCTAAGTAGAATAAAGCTTTCTTAAGCCTATTAGTGTTATCGATTATTATTACACTAGTACGGGAACTTATTTTTGTTCTTTCATCCTACCTATAATTTTGTGAAAATAAGTAAATATTTGTAAGATGCTTCCTTAATAATATGGATAGGTACTAATAAACTAATTACTGAACATTTTCCTTACTAAAAATTCTCTATAATTGTTATTTAAGTAGTAATTTAGGTCTCCATATGTTCACCCCCAGTTGCGGACCCCGGATGCATGGTTGTCAGGCCTTCTTTAAGGATAGTCCTGGACAGTGTCCATCTTTGGTGGGTGAGAAGCAGATATTCCATTTGTCCATCATAAAAACAACGTTGAAAGGTGTTGGTTGGTTGATTGGATTTTACGGCATGTTTACCCTTGTTGGGTTATTTTATGCCGAAGACATTTTGTTATATTCATTCTTAATGTTCTTAATGTATTTATAAATACACATGAAGTTAATGAAAATTATTTATAACAATTTATTAATACACATGAAGTTAATCAAAATTATTTTTAACAATTTATTAATACACATGAAGTTAATCAAAATTATTTCGGTTAAATCAAACTTAACGAACCTAAATTCCACCATCGTGTGTCACCCCGCCGAAAGAGAAAAAAATACCAAAAATCAGGGAATTAACCGAATTTAATGACATTTTCAGTGTTCATATATTAATGAATAAAAGATATAATGTACCAGTTATTTTATTTAAAAACCTTTACATTTTTTCAGGTCAGTTACTTTGAACCACGTATATTTGAGAATCTGTGTTACGCCTCAAAGATACATGGTTCAAAGTTAACTGACCTGAAAAAATGTAAAAGTAAAGTCCGATTTAACCATTATTTATATCAATTTATAAATACACATGAAGTTAATGAAAATTCTTTCTTAAACGAGATTTGGCTTTAAATAACCAACAAGGGTTGATATGCCATTAAACAAAGCAGCCATACCAAACCAAACCAAACCAAATGATATTTTCCGTTGTGGATCCAGTTTGTTTAATTTTCTGAGAAATAAGAGATCAGTTTGAAGTAAAAGTGTTTAACATCGTTTTCTGTATAATCAGCAATCAAGTCCTTTTCAATCTCACAGAATGTTAGAATAACAATCCTCGACAGACCTCTCACCTCACCCCTCAGCCATAGGATTTTAAAGGCCTAATCGGAATTTTGAATCTCAAACGTGAAGATTGTTTGTATTTTTCAATACATAATCTTAATTGCCATTCACAAATAAATGATCGATTGTAAATTCTTCTGTTATTTCGAATTGGAAGCAGAAAATAAAAAAATAAAGAAAACAATTGAGAGAGAGAGAGAGAGAGAGAGAGAGAGAGAGAGAGAGAGAGAGAGAGAGAGAGAGAGAGAGAGAGAGAGAGAGCAGGAAAAGAAAAAGAAAGGAAGAAAACAAAAAGGAGAGAGGGAGATTGAGAAAAATAAAGAAGAGAAAAACGTGGGATAGAGAGAGGTGAAAAGAACGAGAGAGAGAGAGAGAGGAGAGAGAGAGAGAGAGAGAGAGAGAGAGAGAGAGAGAGAGAGAGAGATTTGGAGGAATCGGAAATAGAAGAATAGAACAAGAGCGAGATAAAAGAACAAGAGAGGTTGAATGAAAGAAGAATGATATATATATATATATATATATATATATATATATATACAGAGAGAGAGAGAGAGAGAGAGAGAGAGAGAGAGAGAGAGAGAGAGAGGGAGAAAACTCAGAGAGAATCAGAGAAAATGAAAAGAGAGAGAAAGATAGATAGAGAGAAAGAGAGAGAAAGAAAGAGATATATAGAAAGAGATATAGGGCCAGAGAGAGAGAGAGAGAGAGAGAGAGAGAGAGAGAGAGAAGAACTTACGGAGAATCAGAGAAAACGAAGAGAGAGAGAGAGAGAGAGAGAGAGAGAGAGAGAGAGAGAGAGAGAGAGAGAGGGAGAGAGAGAACGAAAGAGACATAAAAGAACTAACGTAGAGTCAGAGAAAAACACAAAATGAGAGAGAGAGAGAGAGAGAGAGACAGACAGACAGACAGACAGACAGACAGAGAGAGGCACACACACACACACACACACACACACACACACACAGACAGGCAGATAGACAGACAGACAGAGACAGAGACTGAAAATTGAGAGCGAGAGAGCGAACAAAGAGAGACAGAACGAGTGACCAAACGAGACCAAAAATGACATAGACAGAGTGAAAGAAAAAAATACCAAAATTAGATGGACGAAAAATGCAAAAGGGCAAAGAACGTAAAAATGAAAAATAAAAAAGATTAAAAAAAACCAAAAAAACAAAATAAGGAGAAATAATCCGATAGAATTTGCCGATTCGACTTTTCCTTGAAAGACAAAAGAAATATCCCAACCGTTTTTAGCAACAGTCCTCTTTTTTTCATTTTTTTTTTTTTTTTTTTCTCAAGGAAAAAATTCCTGATCCTCAACACTCCAATTCCGAATCCAGTCTACCTAAATTCTTAACAAAAATGGCGGCGATAACCGTGAGCAGGAACGGCGGTGGTGGTGGTGGGGGGTGGGTGAAGGGGAGGTCGAGTTTCGAGTCAAATGGTGAATGTCAGTCACGTGACCAGTTCCAGCCCGCTAATCACTGTCTGCCGGATTCCTTCCCCCCTTCACCCAGAATCGGCTTGTGCTGGTCATAATCGGAAGGGTAGCCATATGGAACGTGGCACCAATGGAGCGTGGGCGCAAAGGATGGAGCCAACGGGACGTTAAACGAGCTCTCTTTCAACCGCCCCGTTTTTTTCTTTCTTTTTTACATTTGTACTTGACTACCATACGATCCAATATATATCGGAGGGTTCTTGTTATTTCTTTGTGTGTGTGTGTGTGTGAATATACGTGTGTGCGCGCGCGCGCGTGTGTGTGTGTGTGTGTGTGCTTTAAAAACACAACAAAAATAATAAAATTTTCTGGCTTCCATTTTCTTGGGCTTTCCAATTTTCCCGCATTTTTTGGCCTCGCAAATTTTCTCGGTTTTTTACTTCTCTTTTCTACCACTCCAACCACCTTGATTTCTTTCTTTCTTTCTTTCTTTCTTTCTTTCTTTCTTTCTTCTATTCTTTTTATCCTTTCTTTCTTTTCTATTCTTTTCTTTCTTTCATTCGTTCTTTCTTTCTTCCTCTCTTTTTTTTCTTTCTCGTAACATTGCAATCTTTTTTCTTTTCACAAAATTATCTTTCTTTCTTTCTTTCTTTTTTATTCTTTTCTTTCTTTCTTTCTTTCTTTTCTATTCTTTTCTTTCTCTCTTTTTCCTTCTTTCTAAACATTGCAATCTTTTTTCTTTCCACAAAACACTCTTTCTTTCTTTCTTTCTTTCTTTTTTCTTTCTAGTACCATTGCAATATTTTGGCCTCGCACATTTTCCTTATTATCTACTTTTCTTTTCTACTACTCCTCCCACCTTAATTTCACTTATCTTTCTTTCTTTCTTTCTTTCTTTCTTTCTTTCTTTCTTTCTTTCTCTGTCTGTCTGCCTGTCTGTCTCTTTCTGTTTCTCGTACATTCCTTAATCCTCTGTTTTCCCTAAAGTATTCTTTATTTTATTTCTATGATTTATTTTTTGGCCTCTCCAATTTTCCTTCTTTTTTGTCTTCTCTTTTTTTTCTCACTTTTATCATCTTAATTTCTTTTATCTTTCTCTGAAGTCTTCTCTCTCACTACTTCTCTCTTTCTCTCCCTCTCTCTACCTTTTTTTTATTTCTCTCTCTCTCTCTCTCTCTCTCTCTCTCTCTCTCTCTCTCTCTCTATCTATCTCTCTATCTATCTCGATGTTTTTGCCTTTATCTCCTCAGTTGCTCTACTCTCTGTCTGTCTGTCTCTCTACCTGTCTCTCCACCTCTATTCTCTTGGTATCTAGGTCTCCTCAGTTGCTCTAATCTCTCTCTTTCTCTCTCTACCTATTCTCTCTCTCTCTCTCTCTCTGACGTACATTCCTTAATTCTCTTTTTTACTACTCTAATCTCTCTCTTTTCTCTCTCTACCTATCCTCATTTGCTCTCTCTCTTCTCTCTCTCTCTCTCTCTCTCTCTCTCTCTCTGACGTAAATTCCTTATTCCTCTTTTTTTCCTAATCTATTTTTATTTTATTTTATTGCTATGATCTATTTTTTGGTCTCTCCAATTTTTCGGCATTTTTGTCTTCTCTTTTTTCTCACACTTCTCACCTTAATTTCTTTCATCTTTCTCTGGAGTCATCTCCCTCTCTACTCTCATTTATTTCTTAACACTCTTTTCTTTTTTTCGAATCTACTTTTTACTCTATTATTACTATCGCCAACTTTATTTTATTCTTCTATTTCTTTTGCGACTTTCCAAACTCGTTCGCATATAAACACGGAATGCATTCATTCATGCAGAAATACATGTTCAGTCGAACACACACACAGAAACACACACACTGAGGAACACACACACACACACACGCACGCACGCACGCACGCACGCACGCACACGTACACGTACACGCACGCGCGCACTTGCACGGGCACACACAGAGTCTAATAGACATACAATTACATACACAGCACGCAACCATTCGTCTACGCTCCAACACACTTCGCCTTTCGTATCTGTATTCGCAACCGTGAACTAAAAACATGTAACATTAGAATCTCTTTTACGCATGAACTTATTTTTATGCATACACAGAAAGCCGTGTGCGAAAACTTTAAATATCTGACAATTTCTATGATTAAAAATACAAGAAACACTCGGCAAATGCCCGAACTATATATATATATATATATATATATATATATATATATATATATAAATGCAGTAATATGAATATACAAGGTGTGTACTTTTTGACACACTTGAATTCTGAAAAAAAAATAACGTTCTTTCATTATTTTTTTCCCAGAATACAAGGTGTGTCAGAAAAGTACCAAGTTTAAAGTTGTATTTACCAAGATAGAAATGAAGAATGAATGGAACCTTATTTTTTCAGAATAGAAGGTGTGTCAAAAAAGTACAAAAAATCTCGATACGTTTTTGTACACGTTATATATATATATATATATATATATATATATATATATATATATGATTAAGGTAATTTGCTTTAGAAGCATTGTTGAGTAAAGTATATTATTATATATATTTTTTGCTTGAAGGCAGTTACAATGCGTATATCGTATAAAATTCAATAATTAATGAAAATAATCATGACATCGCTGAGGAGACTTAATAAAGTTGAAACAGCTGCTGTACGATGTTCTATGTAGGGGGCAATATTTGCCGAGTTCGCTTGTCATGATTATTTTCATTAATTATCGAATTTTATACGATATACGCATTGTAACTGCCTTCAAGCAAAATATAAATAATAATATACTTTACTCAACAATGCTTCTAAAGCAAATTACCTTAATCTCATTCCTCATGCCGGAGCATAGGCCTAAAATTTGCGATCTTAAATTTCCCGTCTTTATCACTGCTACATCGACTCTTATAAGGCTTTGAGCCAGTCCATCTTGTAGGGTTGTTAATGTTACATAATTGTTAGTAATCTAACACTTATTTACAGTAGTGTAGAAACCAAGATGGCTATTATAAGTTGCAGCCGACGGCCTTGAAGGATTGAGTGACAAGGCTTGACCTCATTCTGATCCTTCCGGTGGATACCGTGAGAATCGGTGGAGAAGACCCTCTTCCGGTTTAGATTAGAAAGAGAGTTTAGTATCAGTATGGGCCAAACCACGAAAGTGGTAAGTCGTATTAAGCACACAGCCGTCTCAATCTGCGCAGGTAGTCTGGTGGGGATTTCGGAATAAAATATGATCTAAAGCAAATCGAAGTCTTGGGTAATTATCTAAAAACTACCAATGACACAGGGCTTCTGATAAAGAGAAATCCCCAATGGAAGACCAGACACGAAGTCCCCAAGATGAAGTCCAGATGCTAGAAGAAGAACGTAAGATACCAAAGATGAACAGAAGAATAATAGAAGTAAAGAGAGTATACAACATTAACTCCTCTACAACATCACCCTATCACTAATTATGATGGTAAGAAATAATAGTTTGTCAACTTTTGGATGAGACTTGATAATGAGTATTATTTGGATTTTTCGGACTGTTGTCCTCATCCAAGATCCAAGATACAGAAATAACAGAATAGCTGAGAAGAGACAACACACCCAGATAGACGTTAGATAACCCAACCAAATCCATGGAAAGAAGATTGGGCTGTTGGTCCTTCCGTCTGCGAAAGAGGATGGCGTAGTGTCCAAAAGATTTTTTTTGAACTACATAGCCTGATAGTTTGATACGGAGGATGTGCTGTTACTCAAGCAGCAGATATCTCCTTTCCACCCTGCCGCTGTGGTCCAAAGGAAAGGTAAGAAATCAATGCAGCTTGGCTGAAGTTCTGCGTTACTCTATCTTAGGGACTCCGGCTCCGTATTTGTTTTAGGGTGTAAGATTCAAAGTAATTAATTGAATAACAGCTCCGACACGTTGTGAGACAAAACATTTAATATATATAAAACAGCACATGGAAACGATAAGATACATAACTTACAGGAAAATAGAACATGTAAATACATATACAATATTTAGGTATAAACAAGATACCCAAATGTACGTAAAATATAAATGTTACAGACATGGAACTAAAGGATAGTCCATGCTGTATAAAAGACTTACAGTAATGTAAGTGGTGGTGGTGGGGGGGGGGCAAAGGCCCCACCGAGAAGGGGGTAGACAGACTCTAGTCCATAGCAGTTCGTTGAGAAGATCCAGCTAAAAGAGAAAGACAAGTTCAAACAAGGCGCTTAAATACCAGAGGTCCCCTAGTGGGAACAAACGGCAACGCAGCGAGAAGATAACTCTTCCAGGCAAAGGGAAGATAATCCCCTACAAGGGCTTTACTCCTCTGTCTTTCCCTCTGGAACATCGGCAGCGATGATTTTGTAACAAACTCTTTCTTGTCGTAGATAGAATGACACCCAGGGTCAAGGAGCCGCATCTAACCAATTTGGGTTTTGTGTGTGTAGTACGGGCGCCAATCCTACCGTCTGTGTGGATAGTGATAGGCTTCCATAGAGCTCATTCGCTTCATTCCAGCTCCTGTTTTTTGTGTGTTTGTTTCTTTGAACTTTGAAACCTTTATTCAATCCACAGGGGTATCCTGCTCTCATTCCGCTAACCATACCTGGGGTTCAGGTGCTATGCTGTGTTAATTATTATTCTATGGTACTTTCGCCCTTGACCATGATTGAACCTGTAGCCTAGGGGTAACTGTCACTAAGAACTGTCTTAACCCGTAACGAGTCTACAAGGGGAAACACGGGTCAACGGTTAATAACTACATCTTATACAAATAGGGGCCTTTTTAAATGTCCCTTTTTTGTTCATCATTATATTCGCTTGTCAACGTCACTGGTCTCCATGGCGACGTGCGTGACTACAGACTCGGATGTTGATAGGCTTCCGTAGAACTCATTCGCTCCATTCCGGCTCCTGTTTTTTGTGTATTTGTTTCTTTTAAGGCATATATATATATATTGTTATGTATTGGAAATACATTACGAGAAGATTTAGTGGTTGTAGTAATAGTTTATTACAAATAATACAAATAACAAAAAAACGGCTTCCGGCCGGCAAGGTAAAAAAATCTCTGCGCGTAAAAAAGGATTGGTAACATTACTTATCTTGAAAAAGTTGTAACACGTGTGTTTGCAATCTGAGAATACGAAACAACGTTTGTGGTTGGAGATCAACTCGCATCATGCTGAGCTAATCTTCTGTTGTTCTTTTATACGTATCTCATTTGCATACGTGAGGGTTACTTCTCTTTACAACATATATATATATATATATATATATATATATATATATATACAAGATACGTATATGACGTTCACAACCTAGTATTATTTGGATTATTCCTCCTCTTTGTTGTTATTTGTACAACGTTTCGGTCAAGATGCCCTCCGGCCTTCTTCAGATATTTCTTGTTGGACTCGGGAGCCTTCTCGAACTCGGGAACCTTCTTGTCGTAATCGGGAGCCATAACGGAACTTTGAAACCTTTATTCAATCCACAGGGTATCCTGTTCTCATTCCGCTAACCATAGCTGGGGTTCAGGTGTTAAGCTGTGTTAATTATTATTCTATGTTACTGTCGCTCTTGACTAGGATTGAATCTGCAGCCTAGAGGTAACTGTCACTAAGAACTGTCTTCCACTACGTTATGTGTCCAATTGGACAATTCTGTGTGAATTCTGGGAACCTATAAACCTAATGTCTTATTTTACCAAGAATATCTACCATTTTACTTATCGAATTTTTTTTACCTTGTCTCATATTGTGTTTTTATAACCTACTTTTTTAATTGATGCCACAAAGTAACACCGCTAGTAAATTATAAAATTCCTCGATCTACGAAGTAAAAAAAAAAAAAAAAGAAAGAAATGAAAACGAAATAGAACACGCTAAAATAGACCTCATTTTTCATGCCTGGAGTCAAGGGTTCGATCGTTGGTGGCAGTAATTACGCACATTTTTTTTTCATTTTTTATAAATGACAAAAGAAGAAAAATGAAGAAAAAAGATTTTCTTCTCGTTCTTATTACACGCTTAATGTGTGTAATCTTTTATTCTATTTTTGTTTATATCTGTTTATTTTTTGTTCTATTTGTTTTTGATGGACGTTCATGAAAAGGTGACAAGTTAGGCGTGACACCGTAACGAGTCTGCAAGGGGAAATAGGGGTCAACGGTTAATAACTACATCTTATACAAATAGGGTGCCTTTTTAAATGTCCCTTTTTTTTTGTTCGTCATTATATTCGCTCGTCAACGTCACTGGTTTCCATGACGACGTACGTGACTACAGAGTCGGACGAGAAGAGAACATAACAGCGAGAAGCAGATAAAATACCCATGTCGACATTAGTGTGTGTGGCCTTGTTTTTCGGTTGCTCGGTTTTTCTCTTTACAATAAAAACAGCCCGACGATTAGATAATGAGATTAGGGAACGACTTGTGAATTTGTGTTAAAATAAGTAAGTAAATTCGGTTATTTCCTATAAGTCTAACATAAAAAAGGGGAACCACTCTTGACTGATGAATTATTTATTTATTTTCCCATTAAACTAACCCTAAACCCTAATCCCGTCTTCTTTTTCCTAGTAGATCAATAAATAAATAATTTATCAGTCAAGAGTGGTTCCCCTTTGTTTATGTTAGACTTTTAGGAAATAACCGTAAAGTCGGTATCAGCCATACAGCGAGGGAGTATATGCCCTTTTCCCCATCGCTAGACCAAGGAGATTGTTTTTAGCGTATGAGGCGGCGCGCCACGCCTACCATCAGCTCCTCACTTTATCGTATAGATTCCTGTGCTACTCATACGCTGAGTTGTCGATGGCCGGTACGGAACCAGGTGTTAATACGAGTTAATATGAACTCCCGATGAGTCATGAGTTAAATAGTTCCACTACTGTTTTTCTACAAGGATGTGTTTGGCTTTGAATAACCTGTATTATAGTGATATATTTGCTATGGTTAAATCCTACTGAACCGACATAAATAAACGAGGGAGTCTATCCCCTTTTCACTAGAGCTAGACCAAGGAGATTGTTTTTGCTGTTTGGGGTGGAACATCACACCTACCATCAGCTCATTAATTTACCACACGGATCCCTGTGCTACTTATACGCTGAGTTGGCGAGGGCCGCTATCGAATTAGAAACCTTGTGGTTTGGTAGCCGAATGCTCTACCGACTGAGCTAACCCGGCCCTTAAAACAACAGTAGTGGTAGTATTTAATCTATAGATGAGAGAGATCTTATCTTTCCAAAAGTTTTTTTGTCTGAAAGTGAACATCATAGCACGACTGGAATTCGAACTCGCGTACTACGATTTCACAGTCCAGCACGATAGCCACAACGCCACGGAGACTCACCCAAACTATAACTGTCGGACACCCTGTAGACAGGGGCTAAAAATACGCAACTGTATCCCCCACCAAAAAAGACTGTCCTATATATGACACTAAGCAACATATGATGGTAGCAAAGGTTAAATCCAAGTGAAAAGAGGATAGACTCCCTCACTGATTGGCTGATACCGACTTTAGGCCACCTGATGACTTTACTTACTGTTGTTCTACAATAATAGGTTTAGCTTTAAATAATTCACAAAGTAAGGTATCTAAAGTGCTGATTTGGTTGGTTAGATTTTATGGCATTTCAACCCTTTTTGGGGTTATGTTATGCCGAACACGTTTTGTTTTATTCATTCTTGTTGGATATTCAATTTTTTAAAAACGCAACTTTTTAAAAAAACACATTTTTAAAACTCATTTTTTGATCTATTTAACCCATGGGGGGCAAACAGGTACTACCATTCCAGGTCAGTGTGGATTTGGGAGTAATGGCAATGAAGGGGTACTCCACACTCCCCCGAGTTTTAGAATTGGAACTTCACCATTAGATGCAAATGCCATCATACACAGGACACTAATACACCAGCTACCGCCTTCTAGCACATATATAATAAAAAGGGCGATAGGTTCGGGACAATCCTAAAGGTGCTAGGGCTTTACGTGACCCGCCGATTGATCGGATGGGCTTCATCAACTACCCATCTAGCCTAATTCAGGACCAAAGCGGGGTGTTGCAAGTCTTGGACAGCACACCCACCAGAATTCGATCCTTAAGTGTCACGTATCGCCATCCTCAACCAACAATTAAGTAGCTGATGGTAGGTGTGATGTTCCACCCCAGACAGCAAAAACAATCTCCTTGGTCTAGCTCTAGTGAAAAGGGGATAGACTCCCTCGTAGTAGCACAGGAATCTGTGAGATAAAGTAAGGAGCTGATGGTAGGTGTGGCGCTCTACCTCAGACGCGAAAACAATCTCCTTGGTCTAGTGCAAGTGAAAAGAGCATAGACTCCCTCGCTGATTGGCTGATACCGACTTTAGGGGAGTTTTTTTAACCTTCTGCAGAGGTGCAGTCGGTGTATTCTAAAGACTGTCCGAGACTGCGATGATGATGATGATGATTATGATTATAATATACTGTTTGAATATGTTCATTTCTACATGGTTGTCGGAGTGTGTTTATGTCGACTAGTGAATTTATTCGTGTGTGCGTAGACTATCCGCATTCCATGTTTGTTCTTTGTCATATCTCGTTACCTTGCATCGCGCTCTCTTGACTCACAGGCTGCGTTGCCTTCCCCTCCCCTCTTGTCCTTCTACTTTGCCGCGCAAAAGTTTTTTTTCCCGCGTCCTCCATATTTTCTCTTTGCTAGTTATCAGGCAACTTCTGCCATCAACAAATAAATAAATAAATGAATGAATAAATAAATAAATAAATAGAATAAAATAAAATGAGAATCTTCAGATCAAAAAGTTAAATTCGTGAACTTTTTTTCCAATGACCCAGGCAAAAGTGCGCATGCGCAGAGCAGTGTCTGTAACTTGTGTGAATAATTTTGTAAGTTATTCATATAGTAGCTCTGTTCTGAAATCAGAAATGCTTGAATTAATTTCTGTTAGTTGGTTGGTTAGATTTTATCACCCTTATTCTTGTTTTCTATTAATAATGGATTGGTTTGTTTTGTTTTACGGCGTATCAACCTCAGTGGGTCATTTAATGCCGATAAAGTTTTGAAATAAATCAATTCTTAATGGATAATACAATTTTTTTTATAAATACATTTTTCTATTTAACCCATAGATGGGACCCAGGTACTACCACTCCGGGTCAGGGTGGACCAGGGAGCAATGGTGATGAAGGGGTGCTCCACATTCCCCAAACCACCAAAACTGGAACCCCACCATCAGATAGAGTTTAACGTCATTCCCAGGACATGTAGAACCGCAGCCACCGCCTTCTAGCACCTATATGATAAAAAAGGGGTTGGGGCTTGCCATAAGGGCAATAGGGTTGGGAAAATCATATAGGTACTAGGGCTTGACATGACCAGCCGATTGATCGGAGGGGGCCTCTCCGACCGCCCGTCTCGCCCAAGATAGGGCCAAAGTGGAATATTGCATGTCATGAACTGCTCATCCACCTGGCCTAATAATGGAGATTGTCTGTATTTCTGTCTGTAACAAAAACTACGTCATAGCTCTGCGTCACAGCTTACGTCACAATATTCTTAAGCTATATACACCCAAAATTTGAGTAAGCAATTTCAAAAATTGTATTTTACTCTCGTCCTTTTTTTTTTTTTTTTTTTTTTTTTTACAGTAACAAGAAGTTTACTAAAAAGTTTACAAATAAATAAATACCTACGATTTTGTGGAAAATTGTGGAAAATATTCAAAATAATTGTTTGATTATACATGCACGCAACATTTTATTTGTGAGGGACGGGGCTCAGTTTTCATTTCAAATTGTTTTATTTTTTTTACTTCTTTAATAAATATGAGGATTTGTCTTACTTATGATACAAACCCTCTGACATTGAATTTTTAACTCCCACCCTCTCAGGCAATGTCTTTCAAAAATTAATTTTTACGACGCCCGGAGGGTGTTTTCTGTTGCTAGTAATTATAATTTCTATATAAAATTATACGAAGGATTGCTTTAAATACAATTTAGAATAAAATACTAATATTAGAAATCAATAACACCTAGTAATAATCGGACCATATGACCTTTAGGCACCCATTTTTTGATCTCGATTAAGAAAGGACATATTTTTCATTTACACCGTCAATATCCGTTTGTTTTAACAGACGATTTTTAGATTTAAAAAATATAACCCTAACCCTAATCCTAATCCCTAACCCTAACCTCTAAACCTAACCCCTAACAAACAACCGGATATTGACGGTGTAAATGAAAAACATGTCCTTTCTTAATCGAGATCAAAAAGGGGTGCCTAAAGGTAGTATGGTCCTAATAATCTATTAAATCTGTTTTTTTCTTAAAACTGGTATGAAAATTATCCACACCTTATACTATGTAAACCTTTATTTCTGCGTGATATATAACATACTTTGTAGTATTCTAAACTCATTAATAACATGGGCTGTTTTGAGCTAGAATTTACTAAAGACATCATTAATGAATAAGACTAGCAAAATGAAAAACACCCTCCGGGCGATGTAAAAATAGATTTTTGAAACATATTGCCTGAGAGGTGGGAGTTAAAAATTCAAGGTCAGCGAGTTTGTACCCTAAGTAAGTAAAATCATCAAATTCATTAAAGGATTAAAAAATAAAACAATTTGAAATGTAAACTTTAAATATGTATTAAAATAAAACAAACTATATATAGATATATAATATCAGTCATGCATTTATTCAAACTTGTTTTAAAAAACAATGAGGACTGTCTAATGTTGCATGTTCAAATTTGAGTGTATTTATTCTATGTTATGACAATTTTGGGTAATGTGACGTAAGCAGTGACATAGTTTTGTTACAGACAAAAACCGGAAGCGAATCTCCATTATTAATAGAAGATAATAGATGTTAATTAAGATCACATAAAGACTATTTAATTAATAATATAATGTAAATACCTAAATGAATTGTGACGTAAGTAATGACGTAGTTTTGGTTAAAGACAAATAGAAAACAATTATTTTACGCAGATGACGTTTTGTTTTATTCCTCCTTGTTGGGTATCCATTTTTTTTTCAAATTCACTTTTTAAACGTATCTTTTTAAATTTTTTAAATCTATCTAACCGATAAATGGGACTCTAATAGATACTACCACTTCTGGTCAGAGAGGACAGGAGTAATGACGATAAAGGAGTACTCCACATTTGCCAGAGCACCACAATTGGAACTTCACTACTAGATGCAGTTTAATGCCAAAGCCATCCTTGTAGAAGAACAGTAGTGGTACTATTTAACCCATAGCCGGGGGGATGAGGAGTTTCATACCTTTCCCAAAGGTATTAGTTCAATATTGAATGTAATAGCATGACTGGAGTTTGAACTCTCTTATTACGATATCGCAGTCTAGCATGTTAACCACTATACCATGGGGATTACTTTCCATATTTCTTTTTAAATGTTTTCAAACCTTAACCTTCAGATGTTCTACAATTATCCTGTAGCTTGGGATGGATTCATGGATCCATACCTTTCCCAAGAGGATTAGTGCAAAGTGAAATGCAAACAGCCTCATTTAAGATTCAAATTCAGCTTGATGATTCCATTTCCTACAATGATTACCATTGCACAATGAGCGCCTCTATTTTAAAGTAATAATATTAAAATAAAAAAATTGCTCAAGTAATTCCTTGAATTACCCAGGACACTAAGATTTTTAGCCACCGCTTTCTAGCACATATATGATAAAGAGGATTGGAAGGTTGCCATAAAGGCAATAGGTTCGGGACAATCATATATTCATTTACCCCCCCCCCCGCGCACGAGCAGGATGTGACACAGGGTCAATTTTCTTAAGCGGAGTTTAACAGGTTTGAATTCAGATTTCCTTCTCCGAGACCAGTTGCCTAACCAAGGTTAAAGAGCCCAGTCTGCCTTACTATTTATCCATAGCTGGAGGGAGAGTAGGATTCATACCTTTCCAAAGGGTATTAGCGATAAGTAAAATGCAATTACCACGTCCAGGATTTGAACTCGGGGCGACGAGTCCATTTCCCATGACTTTAACTATTACACCACGCGTTTCGGGACAATCATATAGGTGCTAGCGCTTGACGTGACCTGCCGGTTGATCGAAGAGGGACTCTCCGACCACTCGTCTAGCCTATGTAAGGGCCAAAGTGGAGTGTTTGAAGTCAATGACTGTTCAGCCACCAGGATTGCTCCCTTAAGCATCACAGCTTGACCCCGATAGCCAACAGGTGGTCCCATTAGGGGTCTTACTCCTCTGTCGGCGTATTTTACAGCTCCAGCCGACTGGGCTTACACATTTGGAGAAGATAGGTTATATAGTTTCTTCTTCTGATCATCTTTAGCATTTTATGTAGCTGGGAGTTCTAGCGTCTGGAACTTCGTCTTGGAGATTTCGTGTCTGGTCTTCCATTAGGGATTTCTCGTCTATCAGAAGCCCTGGGCCATTAGTAGTTTTCTTTATATTTTATTTAGAAATCCCAATCCAGATTAACTGCGCAGAGTGAGTACGACCCAACCGGGAGCGCGCTGATCGCGATTTACTATCTCCGTGGCTTGCCCAGTACTAACTTAACTAACTCTTTCAAATCAAAACCGGAAGAGGCTTTTGTTTCTCATTTCTCTAATAATTCTCACGGTATCTACCGGAAAAGGCGTTAACATGATGTTAACATGTGCCAATCAATCTTCTATGATATCGTCACATACTCCCACTCAAAAAACTGCTAGCCGTAATTTCCAACAACCATTTTGATTTCTACACTAACCCTACATAATTGTAAGGTTAGTGTGTCATAGAGTGTGCCAGAAGACGAGGAACATTACTTCCTTATACATTAGGGGCTGGATGAGAGTGTTTCGCACTTCTCTAATGATGTCACTGTTTTCGAAATTCGTTTCGCCCGAGGGGGGCACGGAGAACGAACGGACAGTTGACAAATGTTGTGGGTCGGAGGAAAGCACAGCGAGCAAAAATGTCGCCAATATAACGAGGATGTCGTTTGCAGATGGTACAGGGCAAACAGATGTTGGGAGTGAAGGAAGTTACACGGCTATCAGATATTGTGAAGCAGGGAGGTACAAGGCTAACGCATGTTGGGAGAGCAGGAAGGTACAGGCCTAACATGTGTTGGGCGAGCAGGAAATTAGGGGGCTAAGATATGTTGAGTAAGCAGGAAGGTACAGGGCTAACATATGCTGGAACAGCAGGTAAGTACAGGGCTAACATGTGTTGGAAGAGCAGGAAAGTACAGGGCTAACATATGTTGGAAGAGTAGGAAGGTACAGGACTGAGATATGTTGAGAAAGAAGGAAGGTACAGGGCTAACATGTGTTGGGAGAGCAGGAAAGTACAGGGCTAACATATGTTGGAAGAGTAGGAAGGTACAAGACTAAGATATGTTGAGAGAGAAGGAAGGTACAGGGCTAACATGTGTTGGGAGAGCAGGAAAGTACAGGGCTAACATATGTTGGAAGAGTAGGAAGGTACAGAACTAAGATATGTTGAGAGAGAAGGAAGGTACAGGGCTAAGATATGTTGAGAGAGTAGGAAAGTACAGGGCTAACATATGTTGGAATAGTAGGAAGGCACAGGGCTAACATATGTTGGGAGAATAGAAACGTACAAGGCTAACATATGTTAGGAGAGTTGAAAGGTACAGGGGAGAACAAGGAGGTACAGAGTTTACAGATTTTGGGAGAGCAGAAAGGTACAGGGCTAACATATGGAGTAACAGGGAGGCTATTGTTAATGATAATCCTGAGCGTCAATTAACTATTCTTAGACTGACCCCAATAGGTACTACCTATCCAGGTCAGATTGGACTTAGGAGCTTAATTCCTATCGAACATGAATAATTTTCAAACAGATCTATTTGACCGATAGGACAGCCTAACAGTTACTTCCTTCTCACGTCAGAGTTGGCTTGGGAGAATTTGAAAAAAAAATGGTACTCCCCACTTCCCAAATCTCCAGAACTGGAGCTACCCATCAGATGAAGTTTAGTGTCATATCCAGATCATCCTCTTTCGGTACTAGCCCTCGCCAACTCAGCGTATGAGTAGCACAGGCATATGTGCGGTAAAGTAAAGAGCTATTGGTACGTGTGGCACTCCAACCGAGACGCAAAAAAATCTCCTTGGTCTAGCGCTAGTGAAAAGGGGATAGATTCTCTCGCTGTCTGGCTGATACCGACTTTAGGCCACCTCGAAGACTTTTTTTTTTACTTCTATAACACATCACTCAATAAGACCCGGGCCTGACATATAGATATCTTATTATAATGGAGATTGTGTGTTTTTCTGTCTGTAACCGAAACTATATTCCTACTCAAGTCACAATTCTCTTAGTTATTGACATCACATTCTCCATGATTTTATTTTTATCTAAACCTCAATTATTAATAAAATTGTCTTACATTATTAATACTGTTAACTATGTCTATATACTGACATCTTGCAATTATATTTATATATACAACAAAATAGCGGTTTACAGTGTGAACGGGAAGGCTAATTTGCATATTAATATTAAAAAATTGAATTTAATAAATATGTGCTTAGTATTATTGATTTTTAACTGTTTGGTTTTATTTTAATGAATATAAGCAAAAATCTCTTCAATGAATCTTAAATGAAATCCATTAACAAGATAAAATAACTGTCATTTTATTCTTTACTTCCTCTTATAACTAAATACTTAAATTAGAAAAAATAACAATGAAAGACGAGAGTGATGGAAGAGTAAGTTTCAGTTGTTCCATTTTTTATTATACTCCCTCTGTTTCAAATCTTTTATTATACTCCCTCTGTTTTAAATCTTTTTATCTGTATTTAGTTTCATTAGCCTTTCTAATTTAATACAATATTTTATTACATTAAAACTTAAATACTTGCACCCGGAGGGTGCATATATTTGCTAGTACTAATAAAAAAATCCATGTGATTTTTTATAAAGTACTAACCTTCAAATGGCACGTGTCAACTTTACTAGTTGAATTTATAACTTGATAAGTTTGTGAGGTCTGCGTTCGCGCTGAACGTCATTTTTTTTTAATCATCCAAGTTCTTGATATAACTATTCTAAGCCTCTTTGACAGGGCGGTGCCGGGTCGGTGAAACGAAAGAATGTCTGCTAGTTTTCGGTTGTCCATACTAAATTCCAAAGTACTGACTGGGTAGGAATTTCTATTAACTCCGAATACACCAGCTCCACCATCTTTTCTAAATTGAATTTGCCTAGAAAAATTGTGACCTACGTGGAGGTCATGAGAACGCTGACCTTTGATGAATGAATTTTGATAAGGTCAAAAAATATAAAAGAGATATTAATAAAAGAAGGAAATTAAAAAAGAAAAGAAAAAGAAAGAAAGAAAGAAAGTAAGAAGTAGAGTGAAGGAAGCAGAAGGAAGGGGGGAATAAAGGGAACGAAACAAAATAGTTTGACGAACAATGAATAAAGCATAAAGAAAATTAAGAAATTAAGGCTAAAATATGAAACAACAGAAGATACAAAAAATCAATAAAAGGAGGGGCGGAGAGAGAGAGAGAGAGAGAGAGAGAGAGAGAGAGAGAGAGAGAGAGAGTATATAGAAAACACACAAATATTCCAGAGAGAGAGAGAGAGAGAGAGAGAGAGAGAGAGAGAGAGAGAGAGAGTGTGTGTGTGTGTATGTATTACACTAGAAAACCCTGAGAGAGAGAGAGAGAGAGAGAGAGAGAGAGAGAGAGAGATAGTCAGTATATAGAAAACGCACAAATATTCCAGAGAGAGAGAGAGAGAGAGAGAGAGAGAGAGAGAGAAGAGAGAGAGAGAGAGAAGAGAA
>CM042163.1:44513790-44523790 GCA_023376005.1 Doryteuthis pealeii
GGGACCACCTACAAGCCGACACTCATTGGTGGCGGGTTTAAAAAATTGCGTCTACCCTCTCGGCATTCCCCCTCAAGGGGGCGCCTCAGGCACTGGGCAATAAACTCAGCCCTGCACCTTTAAATCGAGGGGCAGGTGTTGCCTGGGGGGATGGCCCCCTGGGTTCGACGCTCGTGTACCCGGGTACACATCTGAAGACCCTGAAGATTTGTTAGCTGCACTCACAAGAAACTCGAGATGTTTTCGTTTTAATCGTATATTAAACTCTTTTCATCTCCTAATTGTAAAATAAATCTTTTAAAAACATATCATTGATTTATAAAATTATTACAGTTTTATATGGCTTTTAAAACCGCCTCTCGGACAGAAATGTAATGTGGATTTTATCGAAATTTGGTATGTGCTGGTCTCCATCAATTTTTTCTTTATAAAGGAACGTGTACTCGCTGTACAAAGAGACTGACAGACATACGTAATCTTTCTTATATATGTATATAGATAATCATTCTTATATATATATATGAGGTAAGGTAAAAGAAAAAAGTGGACAAAAAATAATGACTCAAACAAGTAGAAGTAGGAGAGAAATATTTCGTTCTTCGTTACGCGAAGAACATCATCAGTCTAACTTTATTCAAAACAAAAGTACGTACATTTGTATTTATAGAAGAGAAAGTTTTTTTTAATTTTACACGTTTGTTGAGCTGTGAATCCCCAAGTATTTAAATCTGGTTATTCATTCTTTCTTGATTCGCAAAAAAAAACATGTCCAAAATATTTTATTTGACACAGTCAAAATCTTATTTCTATAAAAGCTTTTCAAATCAAGCCAAAAATGATTTCTGTTTATACAAATGATTTTCAGCCTTGGCTTTAGAATACACCGACTGCACCTCTGCAGAGGGGTAAGACCCCCATTCCACCCAAATGAGGCCACCTGTTGGCAGTTTGTGGGAACCCGTGATGCTTAAGGACGGAACCCTGGTAGCTGAGCAGTAAATGACAGGCAACCCCTTTGGCCCTTACTTAGGCTAGACGGGTGGTCGGAGAGGCCCCTCTGACTAATCGGCTGAACACGTTAAGCCCTAGCACCTATATGATTGTCCCGAGGTGCGTGGTCAAATGGTTAGAGTCGTCGGAAATGGACTCGTCGACCCGAGTTCAATTCCTGGATGAAGCTGTTTGCATTTCACATCGCACTAATACCCTTGGGAAAGGTATGAATCCAATTCTCCCTCCAGCTATGGGTAAATAGTAGGACAGACTGGGCTCTTTAACCATGGCTAGGTAACAAGTTTAGGAGAAGGAAAACTCTGAATTCAAACCTGTTAAACTCCGCTTAAGAAATTGACCTTGTGTCACATCCTGCTCGTGCGGAGGGGTTGGTATATATATATATGATTGTCCCGACCCCATTACTCTTATGGTAAGCCCCAACCCTTTTTATCATATGGGTGCTAGAAAGCGGTGGCTGAGAGTCTTTATGTCCTTGGTAAGACGTTAAACTCTGTGAGGTTTCAGTTCTGGAGGTCTGGGGAATGTGGAGCACCCCTTCATCAATATTGCTCCCAGGTCCACTCTGACCCGGAGTGGTAGTACCTGTTAGGGTCTCATCTATGGGTTAGATGAATAATTTGTTTACAATTGTTGTGAGGTTTTAAGGGGTCAAATAAGAACAAAACGACGGGTAACAAATGTAGGAAAATGTATTAACAAAAGAGTAAACAATTACAGTACAGAGAAGTGAGAATTACGCCCGACAATAGAGTTATGAGCTGACTCGCATTGGCTTACTCTACAAGCCATAATTGTCCCTGTTACTTATAGTAACCCACACACATGCAAACTACCAGAACACATACAAATACACCCATTAAATCTTCTTATACAAACACGAAATATATACATGTTTACATGCAAACATACTATAAAGATTGAAAGGATTTCAAACATCCGAACACGTGTCGCACCGAATAAAATAAATTAGAAAATAATTCAAACCATTTTGCGGTAATTTTTTTTAATCATAGAACATTTATTTTCTCTCTCATTGCATCAACAGCAATCTTTTCTTTATAGATACATATATGTATATACACATACACTACATGTATAACATATATATATATACACACTATCTCCCCCCATATGTATACACACATCATTATATATATATATATAATCAGTAAAAATAACAGAAGATTGAGATTTTTAGCGTTATAGCCTACTTCAGGAAGCCTAGATAAATCGTCTAGTCTTACCCATCTTCAGATGCCAAACTGCTTACAGTCACAACAAACAACACACACACACTATATATATATATATATATATATATATATATATGATTTAATATACCAAACTTGTTGGTAAATCCTCGCGGTGCGAAAAAAACAGCAAATAGTTTGATAGTAAAAATATATACTACCAAACATCAACCGGGAAGAAAAAAAATTTGGAAAAAGAAAAAAGACCAAGATAATCGTATCAACAAAAAATAATCTATTATACAATATTTGGCCAAAAGAAAAAACAATTTTATATGCATATATATATATTATAAGATATATATATTCATACAAAACCATCAGGAGACTAAAGCTAATAAGTAAAAAGTGCTCNAAACCGTCGGCGCATTTCCATTAGTCTATAAGGTATATCACCTATAACAACAACTTAAAAAATTTGAGTTTAAAAATTTTTCTTCCGAACTTATCCACTATTGAATCTTTCAAAACTTTGCCGGCATTAATAACCCACATAAAACAAAAACAAAACGAACAAACAATTGTCATTTTAGTTTTTTCAAAATCATCTTTCATTTTTAATATTTTCATATTTCATAGTTTTCACTGCTACAATTATTTCCATTTCTTAATTCAAAGAATTGATCATGCCTTTGAGGACCAATATATATATTTACCAACCCCTCCGACACGAGCAGGATGCGACACAAGGTCATTTCTTTAAGCGAGATTTAACAGGTTGGAATTTAAGTTTTCTTTTCCTGACCGCGTTGCCTAACCAAAGTTAAGAGCCCAGGTCTGGTCCTACTGAGTGTTACCTATAGCCGGCAGGAGAGTAGGACCATACCTTTCCCAAGGGGGGTATTAGCGCTACGTGCTGAAAATGCAATTTACCATGTCCAGGATATTGAACCTCGGGGCGGACAAGTTCCATTTCCCCATGACTTTACCATTTACCCCACGCGCTCCTATATATTGAGGGACCAAGGGTTGTTTGCCAATGGCTATCACATCACAAACCATTTGTCATTAATATAAACTTTGGATTCCATGTCAATCAACAATTTTTAAGTTATTGATGATATCTTGATTTTTTATAGCAAGAATCAATTATCCCGATGTGGCACTTGCATTGTTGAAAAAAAATTCCATTATTATTTTATTCACATATATTTGTTGCATACCTTCTTATTTAACTTTCTTACTTCTATTCTTATAGCCATCTCTTCTAGCGCCTGGACTTCGTGTTGGAGACTTCGTGTCTGGTTCTTCCATTGGGGATTTCCTTTATCAGAAGCCCTTTGTCATTGGTAGTTTTTAAATAAAACACAAGACTTCGATTTAACTTAGATCCTATTTTATTCTGAAATCCCCACCAGACTACCTGCGCAGCATTGAGTCGGGCAGCGTGCATAACACGACTACACCGTCGTTGGTTTTGGCCGAACTGTTCTAAAATCTCTTTCTAATCTAAAAACCGGAAGAGGGCTCCTTTCCACGATTCTCCACGGTATCCACCGCGAAGGATCAGGATGAGATCAAGCTTTGTCATTCAATCCATTCAACGCGGTGGGCTGCAACGTATAACAGCCATTTTGGTTTTTGTACAGTAGTGTAGAAACCAAAATGGCTGTTATAAGTTGCAGCCCACCGCCTTGAAGGATTGAATGACAAAGCTTGATCTCATCCTGATCCTTCCGGTGGATACCGTGAGAATCGGGAGGAGACCCTCTTCCGGTTTAGATTAGAAAGAGATTTTAGACAGTTCGGCCAAAAACCACGACGGTGGTAAGTCTGTTTATGCACGCTGCCGACTCAATCTGCGCAGGTAGTCTGGTGGGGATTTCAGAATAAAATAGGATCTAAGTAAATCGAAGTCTTGTGTTATTATCTAAAAACTACCAATGACACAGGGCTTCTGATAAAGAGAAATCCCCAATGGAAGACCAGACACGAAGTCTCCAAAACGAAGTCCAGGGCGCTAGAAGAATGCTATAAGAATAGAAGTAAGAAAGTTAAAAGAAGGTATGCAACAAAATATGTGAAATAAATAATAATGGGAATTTTTTTCTCATACATGCAGTGCCACATCGGATATTGATCTTGCTATAAAAAAATCAGATATCATCAATAACTTAAAATTGGTTGATTTGACATGGAATTACCCAAAGATTTATATTAATGACAAAGGTTTGGATGTGATACCATTGGCAACAACCACATTGGTCCCTCAATATATAGGAAGCGCGTGGGGTAATGGTTAAAGTCATGGGAAATGGACTTGTCGCCCGAGTTAAATCCTGGACATGGTAATTGCATTTCACTTAGCGCTAATACCCTTGGGAAAGGTATGGATCCTACTCTCCCTCCGGCTATAGGTAAATAGTAGGACAGACTGGGCTCTTTAACTTTGGTTAGGCAACCGGTCTAGGAGAAAGAAACTTTAATTCAAACCTGTTAAACTCCGCTTAAGAAATTGACCTTGTGTCGCATCCTGCTCGTGCGGAGGGTTGGTTAAATATATATATTTGGTCCCTCAAAGGCATGATCAATTCTTTGAAATAAGAAAGAAATAATTGTACAGTGAAAACTATGAATATGAAAATATTAAAATCGAAAGATGATTTGAAAAAACTAAAATGACAATTGTTTGTTCGTTTGTTTTGTTTTATCGTGGGTTATTTAATGCCGGCAAAGTTTTGAAAGATTCATAGTGATAGTTCGGAAGAAAAATTTTTAAACTCAATTTAATTGTTTTTATAGTGATATACTTATAGACTAATGGAATGCGCCGACGTTACTATAAGTAACAGGGACAATTATGGCTTGTAGAGTAAGCCAATGCGAGTCAGCTCATAACTCTATTGTCGGCGTAATTCTCACTTCTCTGTACTGTAATTGTTTACTCTTTTGTTAATACATTTCCTACATTTGTTACCGTCGTTTTTTTCTTATTTGACCCCTTAAAACCTCACAACAATTGTAAACAAATTATTCATCTAACCATAGATGAGACCCTAACAGGTACTACCACTCGCGGTCAGAGTGGACCTGGAGCAATATTGATGAAGGGGTGCTCCACATTCCCCAGACCTCCAGAACTGAAACCTCACAGAGTTTAACGTCTTACCAAGGACATAAAGACTCTCAGCCACCGCTTTCTAGCACCCATATGATAAAAAGGGTTGGGGCTTACCATTAAGAGTAATGGGGTCGGGACAATCATATATATAAATACCAACCCCTCCGCACGAGCAGGATGTGACACAAGTCAATTTCTTAAGCGGAGTTTAACAGGTTTGAATTCAGAGTTTTCCTTCTCCTAAACTTGTTACCTAGCCATGGTTAAAGAGCCCAGTCTGTCCTACTATTTTACCCATAGCTGGAGGGAGAATTGGATTCATACCTTTCCCAAGGGTATTAGTGCGATGTGAAATGCAAACAGCTTCATCCAGGAATTGAACTCGGGTCGACGAGTCCATTTCCGACGACTCTAACCATTTGACCACGCACCTCGGACAATCATATTAGGTGCTAGGCTTAACGTGTTCAGCCGATTAGTCAGAGGGGCCTCTCGACCACCCGTCTAGCCTAAGTAAGGGCCAAAGGGGTTGCCTGTCATTTACTGCTCAGCTACCAGGGTTCCGTCCTTAAGCATCACGGGTTCCCACAAACTGCCAACAGGTGGCCTCATTTGGGTGAATGGGGTCTTACCCCTCTGCAGAGGTGCAGTCGGTGTATTCTAAAGCCAAGGCTGAAAATCATTTGTATAAAACAGAAATCATTTTTGGCTTGATTTAAAAGCTTTTATAGAAATAAGATTTTTGACTGTGTCAAATAAAATATTTTGGACATGTTTTTTTTGCGAATCAAGAAAGAATGAATAACCAGATTTAAATACTTGGGGATTCACAGCTCAACAAACGTGTAAAATTAAAAAAAACTTTCTCTTCTATAAATACAAATGTACGTACTTTGTTTTGAATAAAGTTAGACTGATGATGTTCTTCGCGTAACGAAGAACGAAATATTCTCTCCTACTTCTACTTGTTTGAGTCATTATTTTTTGTCCACTTTTTTTCTTTACCTTACCTCATATATATATATAAGAATGATTATCTATATACATATATAAGAAAGATTACGTATGTCTGTCAGTCTCTTTGTACAGCGAGTACACGTTCCTTTATAAAGAAAAAATTGATGGAGACCAGCACATACCAAATTTCGATAAAATCCACATTACATTTCTGTCCGAGAGGCGGTTTAAAAGCCATATAAAACTGTAATAATTTTATAAATCAATGATATGTTTTTAAAAGATTTATTTTACAATTAGGAGATGAAAAGAGTTTAATATACGATTAAAACGAAAACATCTCGAGTTTCTTGTGAGTGCAGCTAACAAATCTTCAGGGTCTTCAGATGTGTGTACCCGGTACACGAGCGTCGACCCAGGGCCATCCCCCCAGGCAACACCTGCCCCTCGATTTAAAGGTGCAGGGCTGAGTTTATTGCCCAGTGCCTGAGGCGCCCCCTTGAGGGGAATGCCGAGAGGGTAGACGCAATTTTTTTAACCCGCCACCAATGAGTGTCGGCTTGTAGGTGGTCCCACGTTAATAGGGCTTGTGCTGACCTTGTACAAGAGGGGTACGGGGATAATACTCTTCAGATGTGTACCGGTGTACCCATCATTGACAAGATTGACAAAAATGGTTAGACATTAGGTTGAGGAAGCTACTATTGTTACTTGACTATTCATGTTGCGCACTGTAAATATGATATATGTTCAAAATATATCGCAACCGTATATTTGTTTTTGATCCTAAATCAACACTTCATATCTCTGAAATTTAAATATATCAAGCAAATAAGTTCACTTTCAAGAATATGTCTTCATAATGTTAGCACACACCCACACAAAACAACACACCACACACACACACACACACAGATAAATATATATATATATATATATATATATATATATATATATATATATATATTTGAAAATGGTTTTAAAAAGCGTGTGCATTGTGAGATGTTATAATAAATACAATTTCACAAATTTTTTTTTTCTTCTGAAAAAGATATCTTTTTTTCGGTCACGTCTCATCAGAGAAGCAAACCGTGACACTAATGTTTGTACGAGATAATGTGTAAAATCAGCAGATGTGAAGTAATATATATTTTATATATAATATATATATATATATATATATATATATATATATATTCAGGAAAGCCAGAAGATGATATCAGAAGATCGAAACACGTGCCGCTAATGTAAATAATAATTTTTTTCTTTTCAAAAAAAACAATTATAATCCATTTTGCGGACCTTCGTTTTATAAAATTCATTAATCACATTAATGTGGTTCGTCAACTTCACATCCACGGCAAAACCATCCAAAGCTTGCGAATTGTGCATCACGTCAATAAATATTCTAAAAGTCTAACGAGATGGACTGCGACGTCGTAGTAAACCAGTTCGATCTCCAGTCGCGCTATTACGCTCACTTTCGAACAAGCACATCGGAACCACAAGTTCCGTATTCGATACCGGCCCACGTTCCTTTATAAAGAAAAATTGATGGAGACAGACATACCAAATTTCGATAAAATCCACATCACATTTTTTCCGAGAGGCGGTTTTAAAAGCTATATAAAAATGTATAATTTTATAAATCAATGATATGTTTTTAAAAATTTATTTTAAAACGATTAGAATATAAAACAAATCAATAAGTCATAAAAAATAATAAAAAGCAAATAAAAGACAAAGGAAATATACATGCAAAAATAAGAAAATTATTATTAAATTATAAAACAAATATATAAAAAGAAAATCAATAGAAATATATTGAAAAGAATTGATATTAATCTATATAAATATAGATAAGGTTTATTTTCAACTTTTTAGATCCCGGCTTACAGTACACCCACACACACCACACACACACATATATATATATATATTTATAAATTAATATATTAATATTATATATATATATATATATATATATATATATATATATATATATATATATATATATATATAGAGAGAGAGAGAGAGAGAGAGAGAGAGAGAGAGAGAGGAGGCGCGTGGGCTAGTGGTTAGGTGTCGTGAAATGGACTCGTCGATTCGAGTTCAATTCCTTGACGAAGCTGTTTGCATTTACATAGCGCTAATACCCTTGGGAAAGGTATGAATCCATATATTCTCCTCCAGCTATGGGTTAATAGTAGGGCAGACTTGGCCTTCAGCCTTGGGTAGGTAACCAGTCTAGGAGAGGGATAACTCTGAATTCAAAATTCCTGAGGTCGGTCGTTGATTGGGTTTGTGGCAACCCTTGATGCACCAATTCTTTCCTATCGACTGTGCCAAAAAGTGTGGATGGTCCAACACAAGCCTTCACCACAATAAACAAATCCCTGTGGGTGTTCATTGTGTGTATGAACCCTCATACGTCGATAAATCGACGGGAGAGTCCATTTATATATAATATATATAATATATAATATTATATATATATATATATATGATATTATATAGATAGATAAAATGGTATGAAAAACACACTTTGTTGTTAAAATGAATGTATTTTTATATCCTTTTTCATTGCAGATATTGACAATATTTCGATTTATAAAAAATCATCATCAGAGCATAATGGTAATTTGGTCCGTTTCTAGATGTAAATGTTTTTAATCCGGATCATTAAGAGAGAAACCGACGATAATTTGAATTTAAACTGGAAGTATTGTTCACCACTGAAGCAAGAACTCTATTTCTAAAGTCCCGAAGAAGGTCTAACGGACCGAAACGTTGCATCGTCGACATCACTACCTACAATAACAACCATTTTCTACAACATCCGTGTTTGTCTACCTTTCTCCACACACACACACACACACACACATATATTATATATATATATATATATATATATAGGGTCATCCACAGACACCGTGTTTCGACTTATCAAGTCTCTTCAGTTGGCTAGACATTTTGTAAGCTACTACAGCTGGAATTAAATCCAATATATATATAATATATATATATATATATATATATATATATTTGCATGGTTTGTGTGACTGTAAGCATGTTTGGCATCTGAAGATGGAATGACTAGACGATTTCTCTAGGCTTCTGAAGTATAGGCTATAACGCTAAATCTCAATTCATCTGTTATTTTTTACTGATATATATATATATATGCATGTGTGTTATTACATATGGGGGGGGAGATTAGTGTGTATTAGATATATTCATTGTTTATACATGTAGTGTATGTGTATATACATATATGTATCTATAAAGAAAAGATTGCTCTTGATGCAATGAGAGAAAAATAAATGTTCTATGATTAAAAAATTACCGCAAAATGGTTTGAATTATTTTCTAATTTATTTTATTGAGTGCGACACGTGTTTCGGATGTTAAATCCTTTTCATCTTTATAGTATGTTTGCATATAAACATGTATATATTTCGTGTTTGTATAAGAAGAATAATGGTGTATTTGTATGTGTTCTGGTAGTTTGCATGTGTGTGTTGTATATACATATACAAGTATATGATTTTTGCAACCTCTGAACAGTACTCATATATATATATATATATATATATATTATATGTGTGTTGTGTGTTGTGTGTTGTGTGTGTGTGTGTGTAGTTTGTTATATATAATATATATATTTTATTATTATTAATTATTATTATTATTATATCTATACATTATTGCCAGA
>CM042163.1:44526290-44531290 GCA_023376005.1 Doryteuthis pealeii
TTGAATTCAGAGTTATCCCTCTCCTAGACTGGTTACCTACTCAAGGCTGAAGAGCCCAGTCTGCCCTACTATTTAACCCATAGCTGGAGGGAGAATATATGGATTCATACCTTTCCCAAGGGTATTAGCGATATGTGAAATGCCAACAGCTTCGTCTAGGAATTGAACTCGAATCGACGAGTCCATTTTCCACGACTCTAACCATTAGCCCACACGCCTCCTCTCTCTCTCTCTCTCTCTCTCTCTCTCTCTCTCTCTATATATATATATATATATATATATATATATATATATATATATATATATATATGTATGTGTGTGTGTGTGACTGTAAGTCCGGGATCTAAAAAGTTGAAAATAAACCTTATCTATATTTTATATAGATTAATATCAATTCTTTTTCAATATATTTCTATTGATTTCATTCTTTGTATATTTTTGTTTTTAATAATTTAATAATAATTTTCATTATTCTTGCATGTAATTTTTCCTTTTGTCTTTTATTTGCTTTTTATTATGTTTTATGACTTATTGATTTGTTTTATATTCTAATCGTTTTAAAATAAATATTTTAAAAACATTTCATTGATTTATAAAATTATTACATTTTTATATAGCTTTTAAAACCGCCTCTCGGAAAAAATGTGATGTGGATTTTATCGAAATTTGGTATGTCCTGCTCTCCATCAATTTTTCTTTATAAAGGAACTTGTGCTCGTTGTACAAAGAGACTGACTGAGTTGGTGAGTGCCGGTATCGAACACGGAACCTTGTGGTTCCGAGGTGCTAGTTCGAAAGTGAGCGTAATAGCGCGACTGGAGATCGAACTGGTTTACTACGACGTCGCAGTCCATCTCGTTAGACTTTTAGAATATATTATTGACGTGATGCACAATTCGCCAGCTTTGGATGGTTTTGCCGTGGATGTGAAGTTGACGAACCACATTAATGTGATTAATGTGATTTTATAAAAACGAAGGTCCGCAAAATGGATTATTATTATTATTTTTTTTTTTTTGAAAGAAAAAATACTATTATTTTACATTAGCGGCACGTGTTTCCGATCTTCTGATATCATCTTCTGACCTTCCTGAATATATAATATATATATATATAATATATATATATTACTTCCACATCTGCTGATTTTACACATTATTCCTCGTACAAACATTAGTGTCACGGTTTGCTTCTCTGATGAGACGTGACCGAAAAAAAGATATCTTTTTCAGAAGAAAAAAAGAAAATTTGTGAAATTGTTTTTTATTATAACATCTCACAATGCACACGCTTTTTAAAACCATTTTCAAATATATATATATATATATATATATATATATATGTGTGTGTGTGTGTGTGTGTGCGCGCGCGTGCGCGTGTGTGTGTGTGTGTATGTGTGGGTGTGTTGCTAACATTATGAAGACCATATTCTTGAAAGTGAGCATTTATTTGCTTGATATATTTAGATTCTCAGAGATATGAAGTGTTGATTTTCGGAACCACAAACAAAGTAACGGTTGCGATATATTTTGAACATATATCACATTTACAGTGCGCAACATGAATAGTCAAGTAACAATGGTAGCTTCCTCAACCTAATGTCTAACCATTTTTGTCAATCTTGTCAATGATGGGTTACACCGGTACACATCTGAAGAGTATTATCCCCGTACCCCTCTTGTACAAGGTCAGGCACAAGGCCCTATTAACGTGGGACCACCTACAAACCGAGACTCATTGGTGGCGGGTTTAAAAATTGCGTCTATCCCCTCGGCATTCCCCCACAAGGAGGGCGCCTCAGGCACTGGGTAATAAACCCAGCCCTGCACCTTTAAATCGAGGCGGCAGGTGTTGCCTGGGGGGATGGCCCCCTGGGATCGACGCTCGTGATTTTACCCAGGGCGGGTGCGTACACCCGACCCCGGTACACATCTGAAGACCCTAAAGATTCGTTAGCTGCACTCACAAGAAACTCGAGATATTTTCGTTTTAATCGTATATCAAGCTCTTTTTATCACCTAATTTGAAAATAAATCTTTTAAAAACATATTGATTTATAAAATTATTACATTTTTATATAGCTTTTTAAACCGCCTCTCGGACAAAAATGTGATGTGGATTTTATCGAAATTTGGTATGTGCTGGTCTCCATCAATTTTTCTTTATAAAGGAACGTGTGCTCGCTGTACAAAGAGACTGACAGACATACGTAATCTTTCTTATGTATGTATATAGATAATCATTATATATATATATATATATATATATATATATATATATACATATGAGGTAAGGTAAAAGGAAAAGTGGACAAAAAATAATGACTCAAACAAGTAGAAGTATAAGAGAAATATTTCGTTACGCGAAGAACATCATCAGTCTAACTTTATTCAAAACAAAGTACGTACATTTGTATTTATAGAAGAGAAAGTTTTTTTAATTTTACACGTTTGTTGAGCTGTGAATCCCCTAGTATTTAAATTTGGTTATTCATTCTTTCTTGGTTCGAAAGAAAACATGTCCAAAATATTTTATTTTAGTAGGATCCATACATTTCTCAAGGGTATTACCGTTAAGGGAAATGCAATTACCACGTCCAGGATTTGAACCCGGGGCGACGAATCCATTTCCCATGACTTTAACCATTACACCACGCGCTTCCTATATATTGAGGTACCAATATGGTTGTCGCCAATCGTGTCACATCCAAACCATTTGTCATTAATATAAATCTTTGGGTAATTCCATGTCAAATCAACCAATTTTAAGTTATTGATGATATCTGATTTTTTCATAGCAAGATCAATATCCCGATGTGGCACTGCATGTATGAGAAAAAAATTCCCATTATTATTTATTTCACATATATTTGTTGCATACCTTCTTTTAACTTTTTTTACTTCTATTCTTATAGCATCTCTTCTAGCGCCTGGACTTCGTCTTGAAGACTTCGTGTCTGGTCTTCCATTGGGGATTTCTCTTTATCAGAAGCCCTGTGTCATTGGTAGTTTTTAGATAATAACACAAGACTTCGATTTAACTTAGATCATATTTTATTCTGAAATCCCCACCAGATTACCTGCGCAGATTGAGTCGGCAGCGTGCATAACACGACTTACCACCGTCGTGGTTTTTGGCCGATCTGTCTAAACTCTCTTTCTAATCTAAACCGAAAGAGGGTCTTCTCCACCGATTCTCACGGTATCCACCGGAAGGATCAGGATGAGATCAAGCCTTGTCATTCAATCCTTCAAGGCGGTGGGCTGCAACTTATAACAGCCATTTTGGTTTCTACACTACTGTACGTAAGTATTAGGAATCTAATAATTATGTAACATATTGAACATCATTTGTACCAAAAAGATACTTTAAATTTTGCTACATCGGGATATTGATCTTGTTATGAAAAAAATCAGAAATCATCATTAACTTAAAATCGGTTGATTTTAAGATTTTCTTGATGTCATTCTTGGATTCCTTGGGCAAAAATTATTTTATAAACCAATTTTTAGTAGTAGGGAAGCTCTAGAACTCATTTTACAGACACAAATAGATTACAAAAAGTCGCCATTTTTCGCCAACCCCACCAACATAATTAATAGAATTGGTGAGTCTCGGTGAACAATTTGGGAACTTCCTAGCTACATTGTTTAGTTACAACCAATCCTTTTCGACTAATACTAGTAATATCTTGTTGGTTTGGTTTTGTTTGTTTTGTTTTACGGCATATCAACCTCAGTGGGTCATTTAATTCTGATAAAGTTTTGAAATAAATCAATTCTTAATGGATAATACAATTTTTTTTATAAATACATTTTTCTATTTAACCCATAGATGGAACCCTAACAGGTACTACCACTCCGGGTCAGAGTGGACCAGGGAGCAATGGTGATGAAGGTGTGCTCCACATTCCCCAAACCTCCAAAACTGGAACCTCACCATCAGATAGAGTTTAACGTCATTCCCAGGACATGTAGACCCGCAGCCACCGCCTTCTAGCACCCATATGATAAAAAGGGGTTGGGGCTTGCCAAGATCTTGTCTGCTCAGTGTTAAAGTAAAAAACAGTAATGCATAAGTTATTTATGAAACTTAGTTTAGATTTGGCCCAAGACCAGAAGTATGGGGCACCAGTGAGAATCAAAATCACTATCAATAATCCGCTAATCCAGCCTGTTAAATTCTGGTGATTGTTTAGCGTTAACATAGCCCACCTGGAAAAAAATTCAGAAATATTGAAGGGGGTGGATGACAATTTTACTTTTTTCTGGATGATTTCAAATGGAAATTTTCCTTTACTTAATAAGCCCATTGTAGATGAATTCATGGAAAGGAATTATTTAACTCTTTGATCGCAATGATTCTCATTATAGTGCCGATGAATATGTTTTATTCTAAGATCATGCAATTTACAAATCGATTGCTTAAATGCAATTGATGTCTCTGAATACTGAAATTCGAAACTAAGGCTTAAAAAAACGGTACATAGTTTCACATCCCTTTATGTCTTTGCGTGCATGTATGTGCAAACAATTCTCTCAATTTCCGCATTTATACGAATCTCTATTGAACATATAGCGTGCATGCTCAGATTCGCGTGTAAATACCCCTCTCTCTATCTCTGTCTCTGTCTCTCTGTCTCTCTGTCGTTGTCTCTCTCTCTCTCTCTCTGTCTCTCAGTCTCTCTCCGAGTAACTGTCTGCTTCCGCGCTCTCTGCCATATACGTACGTATCCCTTATTCATGTTTCCTCTCTGACATATTCGACCGTAATTGTCGACCAGCAAAAACATACACCAATCAACTCTGCACGGACACCGGATGCTGTGCAGAGGACCTACCAGAAACGATAACAGATTGGGACGGATAGCGAGAAAGAGTCATGGGGATCCGTGCTGTCGGTTTGACTTGATCTGCTGAAATGTTTCATTGTAATGCTAAAACACACACACACACACACACACACACATATATATATATATACATATACTACACTTCATT
>CM042163.1:44536290-44538790 GCA_023376005.1 Doryteuthis pealeii
CAAAACTAGACACGACTGGGCTGGGAAGGTGATCCACCGGGAATTATGCAAAAAAATTAATTTTGACCATAAACAAAATGGTATATGCATAAACCAGAATCTGTTCTGAGAACGAAACACATAAAAATTCTCTGGGACTTTGAAATAAAAACGGATCACTTATCCCAGCAAGAAGATCAGACCTAGTGTTGATAACAAAAAAGAAAGAACTTGTCAACTGGTAGATTTTGCAGTTCCAGTAGATCACAGGTGAAGCTAAAGAAAATGAAAAAATAGACAAATATCTGGACCTTGCAGAGAACTGAAAAAGTTATGGAATATGAAAGTGAAAGTGATACCAATTGTAGTTGGTGCACTTGGAACCCCAAAAGGATTGGGAAAGGTTTGGAAAGTTTGGAAATCAGAGAAGGATTGAAACCATTCAGAATACTGCACTGCTGCAATCTGCCAGAATACTCAGAAGAGTCCTGGAGACCTGAGGAGACTTGCTGTCACTCAGCCTCTAGTGAAAGACCATCAGCTAATGCTGATGTGAAAACTCAAAAGGAGTAAATAATAATATCCTTTCAGCTTGTATATTAGGTCTGAGACCTGTTAGCTGTTCCTTATAAACATTCATCTTAATTCCACAGAATATTCCTAATCTTTCCACAGATTATCTAAGATTGCTTTAAAGGAGTTTAGAGATGGGACATTCACTATTGATGATGGTAGTTTATTCCATGCACATCGAGCGATAGGTATTCCTATCCAATGGTAAGCAACACGAGATTTAAAAAGCTTAAATTTAGCCGGATACTATATAACTACATAACATGGCCGGAAACATACAGCAAATAACAGATAAGACGCAAAATATTTTTTATTTAGTAGCTGAATATTCTGGCTCCATAAAATAATACTTAAACAAATTATATCAAATCATCTAAATTAATGGTATTTTTCCAAGCCACGCATAAGAAAATATTATGTAATAATAATGATAATATCAAATGTACGATGTGTGGAGATAGAAATGAGACGATCAACCATGTAATAAGCGAATGCAGCAAACTAGCACAATGAGTATACAAGGGTAGGCACGATTGGGTTGGAAAGGTGATCCACTAGGAATGATGCAAGAAATGATAGAGACAGGCTATATGTACCAGGATGTGGTTGAAGGTGCGTGGTGTAATGGTTAGAGTCGTAGGAAATGGACTCGTCAACATGATTTCAAATCCTGGACGAAGCTGTTTGCATTTCACATAGCGCTAATATACTTGGGTATGCATCTTGCTCGTGGAGAGGGGTTGGTCAATATATATATGTAGCAAGAAAGGAAGATTAAGGATTGCGTAGAGGTCAAAACCAATGGACTCGAAGAATACACAAAATAGAAGAAGGAAAGGTTAATTACGGCAATCAATAACTGCAGCTGCAAAATATGGACAAGCGGAAAAGAAAAAAAACAAGAAAACAAAAACAAAACAAGAACTGAAACCTCACCATCAGATACACAAAATAGAATACACAAAATAGAACAAGAAAAGATTAATTACGGCAGCTAATAACAGCAGCTGCAACATATGAACAAGAAAAAGTAAAAAGAAAAAAAAGAAATTGGAAAAAGAACAATTTTATGGATACATCAAGCGACAAACTGGGGAAATTGCACCTGAAAAGACCTGGACATGGTTAAGAAACGGAAACCTTGAAAGAGAAACTGAGTCGTTCAGAATTGTAGTACAAAACAATATCATAAGAACAAATTATATCAAAGCAAAAATAGATAAGACACAACAAATCTATTTGACCTTTAGATGGGACCCTAACAGGTAAAACCACTCCGAATCAGAATCGACGAGAGAATAATGGTAATGAAGGGGTACTTAAAATATCCCTGATTTTCAGAAATGGAGGCTCACCATACGTTTAGGTTAATCTTGAACTTTAAGTGACTAAATTCCTACATAAAATTGTACTTGCGCATTATTTGAAATGAACTTAATTGTTATTAACAAGACATTTTATGATATTTTGGAGTTAAAACATGTATTAAAATGGGTTTGAAAAGCGTCGTGTTTTCTCCGTGAAAATGACGTTGAATCAAAGATGGTTTACAAGCTTCTTCTCGGAAAAAAAACAAAGGGACTTAACTCTCATTGCTTTGAGAGTTAAGTCTTTTTAAGACTTAAATGAGGGTTAAGTCTCTTTATTCTTTTTCCGCTTTTCAAATCCATTTTCAAATGTCTTTTTAATAACAATTTTCATTTCAAATAATGCGCAAGTACAATTTTATGGTAAGAATATAGTCACTTAAAGTTCAAGATTACCCAGTTTAGGACACAAGAGAGAAATTTTTATCAATAAAGATGGCCATACGACTTTATTCTTGGGTCGTTTGGTCTGTTTTTCTTTGTGGAGCTGATCCGTGGCTTATACGGTTTCGATCAGAACCTGCGACCGAAAAATCTTTACTTAACAACAAAACACAATGGGGGTGGAGTTGTAAAGTAGG
>CM042163.1:44543790-44548040 GCA_023376005.1 Doryteuthis pealeii
GACTATTTTGAACATAATTTTATCTAAAGGTGAATAAGTATCTAAATTTTGTGAAAATTTGACTGTTAATTGATTTTTCATAGAATTTTGATATTTCCATATAGTAATGATTTTGACTATAAATTAAATACTCATATATAAACTTACTTAAATCCTGAAATACCTGTGACGTAGTTTCGGTTACAGAAAAATGGAGACCGAATCTCTATTATTAATGGATTCATTTTTCTTTCGTTGGAGAACAACGAACGTTTCTTTATATAGAAGAGAAATACACAGAAAATGTCGAAAGACCCCAGAAAATACAAACTGGAAAGAGAGAGAGAGAGAGAGAGAGAGGAGAGAGAGAGAGAGAGAGAGGAGAGAGAGAGAGAGAGAGACGATGAGAGAGAATGAAAGAGAAACAATGAGAAAAGTAAGAGTAAGATAAGTAGAGAGTAGAGAATAGATAGATAGATAGAGACAAAGAGAGAGTTAGAGAGAGAAAGAGTTAGGAGAAAGAGATAAAGATAAGATAGAAGATAGATAGATAGATAGATAAAGAGAGAGTTAGAGAGACAGAAAGAGTTAGAGAAAGAGATAAAGATAGATAGATAGATAGATAGATAGATAAAGAGAGAGTTAGAGAGAGAAAGACTTAGAGAAAGAGATAAAGATAGATAGATAGATAGATAAAGCGACTAAGAGAGAAAGAGAGAGAAAAACAATTAGAGAAACGATGAGAAAGAAAGAAAGAGAGAAACAATAAGAGAATTAAGAAAGAGTGAGTGATATATATATATATATATATATATATATATATATATATATATATATATATAATATATATTATGTTTAACGAACCTTTCTTTATATAGAAAGAGAAATACACAGAAAATGTCCGAAAGACCCCAGAAAATACAAACTGGAAGAGAGAGAGAGAGAGAGAGAGAGAGAGAGAGAGAGAAGAGAGAGAGAGAGAGAGAGAGAGAGAGAGAGAGAGAGAGAGAAGAGAGTTGTCTGATTGGACCTTAACTAGAATTATTATCGGAAAAGAAAACTTTAATCATGCTTGCCGAATAAATTTTTCCTTCATGAAGTTTTTCGTTGATTAATTTCTGACGGCCCGGAAAGTCTTTGTCTGTCCTGACTACTTTGATTGTCAAATGTATCTCTCTCTTATCCCTAACTCCCCCAATGGTCATTACCTGTCAGCCCTTAAAAAGCCCTCTTATTTATATAACTTAGTTTATCAAAATTTTAATCTAGAATCTCCCTATCTGTGAGTGGTTTTGCACTGCCCAATTTAATGTTTTTTCGGCTCTCAATTCTACAAAGTAATTGAATAAATGTTTATGACTCCATTAGGTGGCTATCAACTATCATTCCTACTTAATAATAGTTAAGACAAACACTCTCATAAAACAAAACTTCAAAGGGTAATTAAACACACACATAGACTCTACCATGTCTGGAACAGGTGGGTCTTATTTAATCCTTATTATCAGAAGATCCATAATGCGTCATTTTTAGTCGTAAAATAAAGTCCGAAGAAATAGATTTTTAACTATTTGCGAATGATGATATTGTTATATATCAATAATGTTGTATACTCACATGGGGTATATAAACTTGAGAGTGAGAGAGTTCAGAGAGAGAGAGAGAGAGAGAGAGAGAGAGAGAGAGACAGACAGACAGACAGACAGACAGACAGACACTTACTTCAGAGAGGATGGATGGTCTTACTTCATTTCTAGTAATTATTTATATTATTCGGACTATTGTCATCATCTTTATTGCTATCTGTACAACGTTTCGACCGATGGGTCCCTCAGCCTTCTTTAGGTATTTCTTGTCAGACTCGGGAACCTTCTCGACTCGGAAAACTTCTTTTCGAACCCGGAACCTTTTTGTAGTAATCGCGAACCTTCTTGTCGTAATCGGGAGCCATCACGGAATTTTGAACTTAACCCTTTATTCAGTCCACGGGGGTATCCTGTTTTCTTTCCGCTAACCATAGCTAGGGTACAGGTGTTAAGCTGTGTTAATTATTATTCTATGTTACTGATGCCCCAGACCAGGATTGAACCTGCAGTCTAGAGATAACGGTCACTTAGGACTGTCTTAACCTAACTCCTTTATCCATTACGCTATGTGTCCAATAATTCAGAGAAACTTACTTCTGCTTATTTGTTGCTGACTGCTTACCTTTTCGGCCACCATGTTCCTATCTAGTTGATTGGTTTGTTTGCTTTGTTTTGTTTTACGGCATATCAACCTCAGTGGGTCATTTAATGCCGATAAAGTTTTGAAATAAATCAATTCTTAATGGATAATACAATTTTTTTATAAATACATTTTTCTATTTAACCCATAGATGTGACCCTAACAGGTACTACCACTTCGAGTCAGAGTGGACCAGGGAGCAATGGTGATGAAGGGGTGCTCCACATTCCCCAAACCTCCAGAACTGGAACCTCACCATCAGATAGAGTTTAACGTCATTCCCAGGACATGTACACCCTCAGACACCGCCTTCTAGCACCCATATGATAAAAAGGGATTGGGGCTTGCCATAAGGGCAATAGGGTTGGGAAAATCATATAGGTACTAGGGCTTGACGTGACCAGCCAATTGATCGGAGGGGGCCTCTCCGACCGCCCGTCTAGCCCAAGATAGGGCCAAAGTGGAGTATTGCATGTTATGAACTGCTCATCCACCTAGGCTCTATCCTTAAGCATCACGGGTCGTCACACACGGCCAACAGGCGGCCCCATTGGGGGCGTCTTGCCCCTCTGCAGAGGTGCAGTCGGTGCATTCTAACGCCCCAGCCGACAGGGCGGCTATCTTATGAGTCGACTTCTAATTCTTCTGTTCTTCAATCTTCTAATTCTTCTAGTGGGTTTCTTGGGCTAATCATTGTTTTTACATTTAATAACAACAGGACTTCAAGTTTTCTTGATCAAGTTTTTATTACTTATATAGCCCATTATTCCATTCTTCCACCGCGGGGATTTAGGTCTGGACCACGGAGAGAAAACTAACATGTCTTTCTCCTGCCAAGTTATGGTCGGATCTCTTAACTAAACTAACTATTCCCACGTCTCTGTACCGGATGTCAGTTGGAATCATCTAAATTGTCAATCATAACTCCCAACGGTTATGGAAAACTACCCGCCTCCGCCTTTAATTCTAACGAACTTTATTTAAAATTCTAACTTACTGGTACGTTCACAATTTATGATTCTCATAACTTGTAACAATATCTTGTAGATTGCTTCCATTTTCACTTTAATTTGAGAACTTTGTATGAATTTCTTCGAGGTTTCTGGGATCAATCCTCATACCTCTGCACGAATACTATTCTCAAGTTGTAGCAATGTCTTAAGCTTATTCAAATTATACACACTCACTTAAATAACCTCACAAAAAGAAGTCAGGCAGACAAAACAGGCGAATGAGGTAGTCATTTGAATTCTAAATTTCTTGAAATTTTTCGGTCAACAAAAACGCCAGGGACGTAGACGCGTACCTATCAGCATTTCTGTTAGGTATTCAATTTTTTAAAAACTTCAATACTTTTTAACACGTTTTTAAAATTCATTTTTGATCTATTTAACCCATAGATGGGGCTCCAACAGGTTCTAACACTCTGACTTTCAGTGCACCTGGGAGTAATGGCAAAGGGATATTCCACACTCCTTAGAGCTCCAAAATTGGATGCAGTTTAATGTCATACCTAGGACACCCTGAGTTTTTAACTTTTTTTATGCAATAAATATTTCCAACATAATTTCCTTCCTTTCCAATGCAATTAACCCAACACTTCTTTAAAGATAACGAATAAGCATTATACAATGAAAACCTCAGATCAAAATTCAGCTTATAACACCATGCCAAGCTACAGAATTATTGATTCACTCTTGTATGTTAGTTGTTTTGTTTTTGCTTAAGTTATAAAGTTGAATAGTAAATTTTCTTGTTTTAAGATGTTCTTTCAAATTGTAACTTGATATTTTCAATTGCTTAGGTTATATATCATATCTGCAAAAAAAATAATATCAAAATCAAATTAAAAACAAGAAAGTTATGAATTTCTTTATATATTTCAATATTTTGTGAGCCAACCTGTACTTTTCGTTTTACATGAAATTTATGTTGTCAAGAAATTATTTAAACCAATTTTAAATCAATTGAATAAACTAAAAACAACAAAAGCAACAACAAACAAACAAAGAAAAATCCCCCCCCCCCGGGGCGGCGTGTAAAAT
>CM042163.1:44548140-44553140 GCA_023376005.1 Doryteuthis pealeii
CAAAAAAAAAAAAGAGAGAGTGAGGGTTCTAAGTGGGAGTGGTTGCAAGTCATGACTGCTCATCCACCTGGGCTCTATCCTTAACATCACAGGTCGCCAACCGCAGGTACAGGTGGCCCATTAAGGGAGTCTTACCTGCAGAGGTGCAGTCGGTGCAATTCTAACGCCAGCGACAGTGCGCCTCATCACGTAGTAACAACAATTGGTAAAGAAATATTTTCATCACGTAGTAAAAATATAAAAATTTCCCCCAGGGTTCGTCCTTAAGCATCACGGGTGCACCATAGCCAACAGTGTGCCCATTTGAGGATTCTACCCTCTGCAGAGTGAGTCGTTGTTTCTAAAGCCCTAGTCGACGGGATTTAATAGATTTAAATTCATAACAGTATCGTTGTGTGGCTGCTGGAGATTAACCCGTTATCTGGTTGGGCTGTGTGTATAATGCCTATTGGTTATAGTAGCACATTTCAACACAACCGCTGTCAGCTGGGGCGTTAGAATGCACCGACTGCACTCTGCAGAGGGTAGAACTCCCCAATGAGGCACTTATTTGCGTGGTGGGGCCGTGGATGCTTAAGGATAGAACCAGGTGGATGAGCAGTTCATGACTTCCAATATCCACTTGCTTATCTTGGGCTGACGGGCGCTCGGAGAGGCCAACATCCGATCAATCAGCTGGTCATGTCAAGGCCCTAGCACTATGATATTTCCCAGCCTATTGCCTTATGGCAAGCCCAAACCTCTTTATATATGGGTGCTAAGAAGGCGGTGGCTGCGGGTGTACAATGTCTTGGGAATGAGTAAACTCTATCTGATGGTGAGGTTCAGTTCTGGAGGTTTGGGGAATGTGGAGCACCACTTATCACATTGCTTCTGGTACTCTGGCCCGGAGTGTAGTACGTGTTAGAGTCATCTATAGGTTAAAAATAGACATTTGTTTTAAAAAAATTGAGTTTAAAATAATTCTTAGCACACCTATCAAACCATACGCATTCTTTCAAAAACTTTGCAGGCATTAAATGACCACCGGGGTTGATATGCGTAAACAAACAAACAAAAAACAAAACATTTTTTAATGGGATAGATTTCAAATTTACTTTTAAAACCCATTTTTAAAAAAGATCTATTAACCCATAGTTGGGACTAAAAGGTATACATCTCTGGTTGAATGGACAGAAATAATGGCAATAAAAAGCTACTTCAACACTCCATGAGAGCTCAGAATCGGAATAAGAAATTTAAATAGAAAAATGTATTTATAAAAAAATTGTATTATCCATTAGAATTGATTTAATTTCAAAACTTTATCGAGCATTAAATACCCTACTGAGGTTGATATGCCGTAAAACAAAACAAACAACCAAATTGACTTGGGTTTTAATAATTAATCTCTTTGAAATTCAGGAGAGTGAATGGCTATGAGAGTGGGAGAGTTTTCTGAACGTTTCTTTTAATCCTCGTCTTTGTAGCGGTGATATCTAGCCTCAAATCATTGCTTGTTTCCGTCGGCTGTCCCCTTTCCTCACTACTGCCGCTGGACTTTTCTGCCTTCATATATTGCAATATTTCAGGGCTTCGTACCGCCCCTGAGCGTGTGTCAAGTTTTCGAATCTCCTTAGTTTCACAACCCAGCCCTATTTTTATTGGTTGAGTCTCCGACCATCAAGAATCTGGGCTGGAGCTTTAGAATACATCGACTGCAGAGGGAAGACGGCCCAATGAGACCACTGTTGGCTGTGTGGTCACGACTCTTGATCTTTATATGGAATCATGTGGTTGAGCAGTCCATTGCATGCAAGCCGCAATTTGGGCCCTTACTAGGTTAGAAAGAAGAGAGAAATAAGAACGAAACAGAGAGAGGAGACAGAGAGAGAGACAAGACAGACAGACAGGACAGAACAGAGATGAAGAGAGCCTGAGAGAGAGAAGAGAGAGAGAGAGAGAGAGGGAGAAACGAGAGAGAAAATATACACGGAGGAATAGATAGATAGATGAATCGTTGATTATATATATACTAATATATAATATATAATATATTATTATTATAGTAGAGAGAGAGAGAGAGAGAGAGTGAAAGAGAGGTGGAGGGAATGCGTGTGAGAGAGGTTTTGGTTCTTTGTTTATGGCACATCACTTTATGGGGTTATATTTAATGGCCAAAATCCATCCGTGAGAAGTCATGATACTATTTAAACCATAAACTGCAGGGGAGAGGGATTTCATACTTTCCAAGGGTATTAGTCGAACGGAATGTAATGGTGCGACTGGTGTTCGAACTGCTTAAAAACGAGTGTCCCAATCCAGCATATCAGCCACGTCAACACGCGTGCTAGAGGAGAGAGTGAGAGAGAGAGAGAGAGCGAGAGAGAGAGAGTGGTGGGGGGAAAGTAACAAGATAAACGAAAAATAAGGATAGGGAATGAAAGAGAGAGAGAGAGGGGGGAGAGAAGTGGTGTGTGTGTGTGGTGTGTGCGTGTGAGAAGAGAGAGAGAGAGAGAGAGAGAGAGAGAGAGAGAGAGTGGGGAAAGGAGTGTGGTGGGGAAGTACAGATAAACGAAAAAATAGAGATAGGGAAATGAAAGAGAGAGAGAGAGAGAGAGAGAGAGAGAGGGGGGGAGAGGAAGTGTGTGTTGTATGTGTGTGTGTGTGTGTGTGTGAATGTGAGAGAGAGAAGAGAGAGAGCGAGAGAGAGAGAGAGAAAGAAAGAGAGGGGTGATGGGATGGAAATGCAAGAAAACGAAGAGGAATAGGCAAAAAAAAAAGAAATAGAATATATATATATATATATATATGAGAGAGAGAGAGAGAGAGAGAGAGAGGAGCATGAGAGAGGGAGAGAGAGGCAGGGTGTTCATACCATCATATGATAAGATGAATATAATAAATCTTCGAGTGAAAAGGAGAGTAAGGAGATAAAGGAGCGGAAGGATGATAAAGCCTATAAAAAGAAAGAGAAAGAGACAGAAAAAACAACAGATTAGCGAAAAATATAAATAAATAAATAAGTAAATAAATAAACAAAAAACCCCAAAAGATAAAAGCCTTTTTGCTTTGTTTTCCCTATTTGGTCGTTTGCTTTGTGGACAACCGGAAATCGTTAAATCCAGGAAGTTCCGGTCTGTCTCCCTTTGCACAGACCTGCACTGCTATTTTCGTCCACCTTCGAACACCTGGTATCAATAGTCTTCATTGAAGAAATAGTGATTCATTTTTAATGACAAACTGCCCATAGAGTCGCGGTCTTTCATTTTTTTTTCTCTACTCCTCCTTCTCGCATTTTCCACGCGATTCTCGTTTTTATTCCTATCCTTCCAAGTTGTCTTTCTTTAATCAATTACAGCGCGTGTGTGAACGCATGCGCGCTTGTCTTTCGTTTGTATCTATTGCATGAAGTGGGGTTGCCGAAAAATTCTCGGCCCGACCAAGAAAGCAATGATCTAGAGCCGTGAAACACATGTTGCTCAACGTATTCATCTTGAAGTTTAACATGCTTTGCGCTATAGCTCAGTCGGCATAGAGCATCAGCCCAGGAACCACAAGGTTCCGGGTTCGATACCGGCCCTCGCCAACTCAGCGTATGTCGTAGCACAGGTATCTGTGCAGTAAAGTAAGGAACTGGTGGTAGGTAGGGTGATCCCTCTCAGACGCGAAAACAATCTCTTGGTCTAGCGCTAGTGAAAAGGGAATACACTCCCTCGCTGTCTGGCTGATACTGACTTTAGGCTACCCCGACGACTTTACTTACTTTATATATATATATAATATAATTTTTTTTTTGCTTGTGTCATAAGCTACAATTTGGGGTTCGAGCGAGCTTCAGATATGCGGGTGTTAATAAAACATTTAAGTTTCCAAATTAAGATAAATCTAATTTATAAAAAATCGTTTAATACAGTGGAGCCTCGACTTACGAGTTTTCCTAGTTACGAAGTGTCACTCGATCGATTTTTTGCTTTGTGTCGTGAGTTTAAATTTGAGGGACGGGCGAGCTTCAGATACGTTTATGCTAATAAGTCCACTAAGAATTTATTTTCCAAATTTATTAGGCCAAAGAAAAATATCATTAATAAAGAAATAAACATTAGCACAATTCATTATATTCCATTCATTTTTTCAATTATTCTTATATATATATATTATATATATATATATATATATAATATATATATATTAAGTTAAGAGTAAGGAAATGAATCCGCAGGTATAAGTATAGATAAAAGGATATGAAAACACACAATGCTGATATATATATGTCTTCTTCTTTCAAAAACTCGTACACTAAAGATATACAATTATGTCATTGGCTTAGAAACGCGTAGCGGATGTACTAATGACGAAACGATCGCATGACTTGGATGCTTTTTGGAACATCAATGTTTTTCGTTTTGAATTTAAATTATTTTCTGCTTCTCTCTCGTTAGGTCCGGATTAAAAACAAGCTCTGAAGATTTTTATAAATCGAAATTTTCTTCAATATTAGCTATGAATATGATATAAAATATTTTCACTTTATCAGCATTGTGTATTTTCATACCCTTTTCTCTCTCTCTCTCTCTCTCTCTCTCTCTCTCTCTCTATATATATTATATATATATATATATATATATATATATATTATATATATGTTGAAAAATGAATAAAAGAAAGAAAGTTTAGAATGGATAATATACGATTATTCTAATCAATTTTACTTACACGTGTTTCGGTCAGGAGTTTATCCATGTGTACATTATTCTATCTATTATTATTTTTAAATAACCAAATGAAATGAAATAATAATAATAGAAAAAATGAAGAAATGTTCCGCACACAAAGAAAATTCGACCTTCATCAGAGTAAATCCTTATTTGAAATGAAATTCGTTGGAAAATACGGACAAATTTTGAAATGTTCGAAAAATAACTTTTTTTAAATTCACGTTTAGTCGCGACCGAGAAAGATAGTTAATGACGTCATATTGCATATATATTGCATATATATATAGACGGCTAATGACGTCA
>CM042163.1:44558140-44565640 GCA_023376005.1 Doryteuthis pealeii
ATTAATGCACTCCTGGGATGAATTCATAAATGATGTTCTCTTCTGGACTCCCACACACGGACACACCAATCACAAGACTAATTTCTCTTTGTTGGTGTGTGGTAACGAGCCAATGACGCTGTAACCAAGGATAACAAACTCTAGAGTCCAAAAATAATACTCCAAAATTAATACACTCCTGGGATGAATTCATGAATGATGTTCTCTTCTGGACTTCCACACACGGACACACCAGTCACAAATTCTTCTTCTTCTTCTTCTTCTTCTTCTTCTTCTTCTTTAATTTTGCTGTTTTCATTGTCTTGGCATGTACTGCCAGTCTGCTAAACATGCCACAGCCAATTTTGAATTCTCTGTTGTCCTGTTTTCGTTTCGTTTTGTCTGGTAATGTTCAATAATTTATTTCATTTTAGAGAGACGATTCTTCCAACCTGTAGCTGTGTTAACTCTAACGAAACGCTTCGAGAAAAGCTAGGTTGGAACTGTACAAGGATTCCGCGCGTTGTCTTGAACAAATTCTGGGAGCAGCACCACACAAAAGCTAAGTTGGACGGCCACTTGCCCCCGATCACACTAACCATCCTGGTAAGACAGACAAGACATGGTGAACACTACTGGAGAAGTAAAGACGTAATCACAAGTGGCTTTCCACTGCACATGGACACACCAGTGACCACCAAATGACCTACATCAGTCAGATCTGCGCGGATACTGTATATGTTGTGCAGAGGACCTTCCGGGACAATAGGGACGGGTGGCGAGGAAAGGTCAGGGAGATTGGTGCTGTCGGTACGACCTGATGATGATGATGATGATGATTTTTAATTTTTTATCAATCTTTCTTTCCGACGTCTTTCTCTGATCTTTTGAAATGAGGCTTAATAATTTGTATTATTTGGATTATTCGGACTATTGTCCTCATCTTCATTGTTCTCTGTACAACGTTTCGGTCGATGTACTCGCTCCCACCGGACTTCTTCAGGTATTTCTTTTCGAACTCGGGAGCCTTCTCGAACTCTGGAATCTGAAGATGAGGACAATACCCCGATAATCCAAATAATCCAAAGTCTTTCATTCTATTCAATACACCCCCCCCCCCATTTGCTCTTATCTCTCTTCTACTTTGTTGGCTTCGTATCCCGAAAGTTTTCCTCTAAACATTCACCCCCCTCCCCGCAGCCTAAAAAAAAAATTCCCTAGTAACACACTTTTCCCCCACAGATTAAATTCACCCTTTCCTCCTTTGCCATCTCACCCAACTCACCTTTCGTTCTTTTTACTTCGATCCCCCCCCCCTGCTTCATTATCTCCCTCGGAGTCCGCCCCCACCTCAGTTTACCACATTTTTCCTGCTGAACCCCACCTCGACATAACACCCTGCTCCCCACACTTTTCAGCACCCCCGTCACCAAACTTCTGCTCACTAACCTTATATCCGATACATTGTTGCTGAACGTTAATTTCCGTCCTGGGATCCCGAAGGTACAGCGCATGCGTAGACCACCGCATGTTGAGATGATGGATTTTAACCGGAAGCGCCAAGACAGTCCAATGCTATCGAAGCCGCCAGTGAAACAAGCGGAGACAGCACCACCTGGTTTTAACAGACTGTAGCGAGCGTTCAATCTTGGACAGGTTGTCTCTGGTTCCCAATAGAAGCGGTTGTCATAACGACGATGTGGGCCATGAAGAGTGACCACGGAAAACCTTTTATGAAATAGAAATGGGTTGAGAGAGTTTGTTGCTCAGAGTGCATAACAGGAGTCCCACAAGCATGAAGAAAATTGGTCTATGTATTATATATATATATATATATATATATATAACATAGACCATATATATTATATATATATATATATATATATAACATAGACCAATATATATATATATATATATATATATATATATATATATAAGAGAAGTAAATATATATATGCACATATATATATGTCTGTGTGTGTGTGTGTGAGAGAGAGAGAGAGAGAGAGAGAGAGAGAGAGAGAAAGAAAACACACACACACACACACATATATATATATATATATCTTATTATAATGGAGATTGTGTGTTTTTCTGTCTGTAACCGAAACTATATTCTCCTACTCAAGTCACAATTCTCTTAGTTAGTGACATCACATTCTCCATGATTTTATTTTTATCTAAAGCTCAATTATTAATAAAATTGTCTTACATTATTAATACTGTTAACTATGTCTCCATACTGACAACATGCAATTATATTTATATATACAACAAAATAGCGGTTTACAGTGTGAACAGGAAGGCTAATTTGCATATTAATATTAAAAAATCGAATTTAATAAATATGTGCTTTGTATTATTGATTTTTAACTGTTTGGTTTTATTTTGATGAATATAAGCAAAAATCTCTTCAATGAATCTTAAATGAAATCCATTAACAAGATAAAATAACTGTCATTTTATTCTTTACTTCCTCTTATAACTAAATACTTAAATTAGAAAAAATAACAATGAAAGACGAGAGTGATGGAAGAGTAAATTTCAGTTGTTCCATTTTTTATTATACTCCCTCTGTTTCAAATCTTTTATTATACTCCCTCTGTTTCAAATCTTTTATCTGTATTCTTATTTAGTTTCATTAGCCTTTCTAATTTAATACAATATTTTATTACATTAAAACTTAAATACTTGCACCCGGAGGGTGCATATATTTGCTAGTGTATATAACATAGACCAATATATATATATGCATAGATATATATTTCTATTTCTTTCTCTTTCTCACTCTCTCTCTCTTTCTCTCTCTCTCACTCACATATTTATGTGCATATATATTTACTTCTCTCCCCCCTTCTCTCTCTCTCTCTCTCACACACACACACACACACACACACACACACACACATATCACACACACACACACACACATATATATATATATATATATTTCTGTATTCGATCACATACACACACTCTCTCTCACATATATTTATTGCTATATCTGCATTCTTTCTCCCTATCACACGCACACACACATATATATTCATCTATTTCTTTCTCTCTCTCTCTCTCTCTCTCTCTCTCTCACACACACACACACATATACATATATATATCTTTCTCTCTCTCTCTCTCTCACACACATAACACACACACACACACACACACACACACATATATATATATATATATATATATATATATAGAGAGAGAGAGAGAGAGAGATTCGGTACTTCTTATTCCCATGATATCCTTATCATTGTATAAATGGAGCTGGCTCTACGCACCCCGAATGAATGCTCCAGCAAGAACACCAGTAACAACACCAGCAACAACAACAACAACAACAATATCTTACACACACATACACATCATGCATATATGTATATGTATTAGTTCGTATATATTTATTGCATGGAAGTGATTCTATGACGCTGGGTTTCATGCCTTCTTTTCGGCATTCATGAGGCAGAATGAAAATTCATGTACTTTAGCCAAAACATTTATTCTGTTCGGAGGTTCAGCTGCCTATTAGTGGGCTTAGCTTGTGTGTTTTTTCATTGGTAAGTTTGTCGAAGATGCTGAAAGAAAATGGTTGAAAGTAAAAAATATATACAATGTGTGCCAAAAAAGTATTGAGATTTTTGTACTTTTTGACACACCTTTTATTCTAAAAAAAACGTTCCATCCATTTTTCATTCTTATCTTGGTAAATACAGTTTCAAACTCGATACTTTTATGAGACAGCTTGTATTCTGAAAAAGAAATATCGTTCCATTCATTGTTCATTTCTATCTTGGTAAATACAGTTCAAACTGGCCACTTTTATGACACACCTTGTATTCTGAAAAAAAAGAAGAAATAACGTTCAGTTCATTGTTCATTTCTATCTTGGTAAATACAGCTTCAAACTCGATACTTTTATGACACACCTTGTATTCCGAAAAAAAAAATAACGTTCCATTCATTGTTCATTTCTATCTTGTTAAATACAGCTTCAATCTCGATACTTTTATGACACACCTTGTATTCTGAAAATAATTAACGTTCCATTCATTGTTCATTTCTATCTTGGTAAATACTGTTCAAACTGGGCACTTTTATGACACACCTTGTATTCTGCAAAAAAAAAAATACGTTCTATTCATTGTTCATTTCTATCTTGGTAAATACAGCTTCAATCTCGATACTTTTATGACACACCTTGTATACAATGTTTAGGATGAAATCTATTGTTTTACTTAGTAAAAACAAGATCTCTTTAGTTTACAAGTACAGAATAATTTTTAAATGAACTGAGGGGTGGGAGTTTAAAATTCAATTTCAGCGAGTTTGTACCCTAAGTAAGTAAAATCATCAAATTCATTAAAGGATTAAAAAATAAAACAATTTTAAATGTAAACTTTAAATGTGTATTAAAATAAAACAAACTATATATAGATATATAATACCAGTCATGTATCTATTAAAACTTGTTTTAAAAAACAATGAGGACTGCATGATGTTGCATGTTCAAATTTTAAGTGTATTTATTCCATGTTATGACGATTTTGGGTAATGTAACGTAAGTAGTGACTTAGTTTTTGTTACAGAAAAACCGGAAGCGAATCTCCATTATTAATAGAAGATATCCCGTACATGTAAACTAAAGAGATCGAAACACTTGTATAGACGACTTAAAACAATAAATCTCGTCCTAAACTTCGAATATGTATTTTTCCCTTTCAACTATTTTTCCCTTTCAACTGTTTAATATATATATACATATATATTTTTCAAAGAAAGAAAACTTAACAAACCGTCATCCCGTTATATTTTTATTTCGACGAGAAACTAAGATTTTTTTTGAGTTTCTGGTCGAAATAAAAAATATAACGGGATGATGGTTTGTTAAGTTTTTCTTTCTTTGAAAGTTAAATATTGCTCTGTATATAATTTAATTTATTGATTATTATACATTGAGCTCTCTTTAGGGATTTATGAAGACCTTTATATGGGTATATATGTTTGCACCTACAAGAGCATACAGTAGGTTTGTACAGTGAGATTTTAATAATCCCAAATAGAATCATACCTTACTTACCAATCATTTGGATTACCTTACATGTATATATATATATATATATATATATATATATATATATATATATATATGAGAGTAAACAAACAGTTTGTTTGAGATGGCGGTAGCCGACAATTTTTGGGAGAATATGTGCTTAATTGAAGTCATACCTAATTTGAAAATTAATTAGTTGATAATTAATGAATTAGGCGAATATATCTGTTCAAATGTAAGGCGTAAACAAATCGAGAAAAAGTCAATCTCTGTGAAATGTACAAACAGAGATCGACTTTTTCTCAATTTGTTTACACCTTACATTGAACAGATATATTCACCTAATTCATTAATTATCAACTAATTAATTTTCAAATTAGGTATGACTTCAATTAAGCACATATTCTCCCAAATATATATATATATATATATATATATATATATATATATATATATATATATATAAAATTTTACTTGAAGGCACTTACAACGCATGTATCGCATAAAATTCGATACTTTTTCTTATAGAAAATGAACTTGACAAGTGTAATCCAAGCAAAGGATGGCTCGATGTGTAGAATACCGTACAGACTGTTTCGACTTTATTAAGTCTCATCAGCGGTATATACTAACGATTTCATTTGACAAGCTTAATTTCGCTAGAATGGTCAGCTGTGTACTGTGGCCGAGGCGATAAAAGTGTTTCACTAGTGTTTCACTGTGTCTGCTGAAGTCCCGGTTTCGATTTCTGTCGGAGGGAAATCGTTAGTATATACCGCTGATGAGACTTAATAAAGTCGAAACAGTCTGTACGGTATTCTACACATCGAGCCATCCTTTGCTTGGATTACACTTGTCAAGTTCATTTTCTATAAGAAAAAGTATCGAATTTTATGCGATACATGCGTTGTAAGTGCCTTCAAGTAAAAATTTAATATATACTTTGTCAGCAACGTTTCTAAATAAACAAACATCCAAAAATCTTATATATATATATATATATATATATATATATATATATGTGTGTGTGTGTGTGTGTGTGTGTGTGTGTACATTATTCTGGACAATGTTTATCATATTTTGTTCAAATTACCTTTTCTGAAATATTTGACATAAATTAAACAAATTTGGGGACGAACCGTGATCCTATGGATTTTTCGTTGTGACAACGGTCCTTGATTATATTGTTACTTCTGTTTAGATCAGAGTGGAGAATTCTAATTAACATTTCTGTTTCATCGAAAATTTGGATGGCTAAAAAATAGGATTCACCGCAAACAATGCCAACAAAAATTTATCATCAATATGAAAATTGGACTGGAAACTGCTTTATTCTTTAGATCAAAGAATTTTTATTAAAAAAATCTTCCAGCTCTTTTGTCATCTTGCATTACATTTTGACGAGATGCAAAGGATTAATCTATATTTAGAAGAACACCACGATCATAATCAGGTCTTTTTGTCTTCTTTCTTTCTTTCTTTCTTTCTTTCTCTTTTGTACCTTTCTTTCTCTTTGTTTGTTTGTTTCATTTTTTTCTATATTTTACTTTTGGTATATTTTTCTCTTTTAGCTTCTTTCTTTCTTTCTTTCTTTCTTTCTTTCTTTCTTTCTTGTTATCTGTCTTTCTTTCTTTTCTTCATCCTTTTTTTCTTTCTTTCTTACTTTCTCTTTTTGTACCTTTCTTTCTCTTTGTTTGTTTGTTTCATGTTTTTCTATATTTACTTTTGGTATATATTTTCTCTTTTAGCTTCTTTCTTTCTTTCTTCTTTCTTCTTTCTTTCTTTCTTTCTTTCTTTCTTCTTGTTATCTGTCTTTCTTCTTTTCTTCATCCTTTTTTCTTTCTTTCTTACTTTCTCTTTTTGTACCTTTTTTTCTCTTTGTTTGTTTGTTTCATTTTTTTCTAGATTTTGCTTTTGGTATATTTTTTCTCTTTTAGCTTCTTTCTTTCTTTCTTTCTTTCTTCTCTTTCAATTGCCTTTATTCCTTATTTTTAGTTTTTCTTTTCGTTCTCTTTTGGTTTCTTTTGTTCTTTTTATCTTTCTTCTCTTTTAATTTATCCCTCTCTTCATTCTTTGAGAGGCTACTTTCTTTCTTCTTTCTTTCTTTCTTTCTGTCTTTCTTTCTTTCTGTCTTTCTTTCTTTCTTTATAGATTTCTAGATTTCTAGAATTCTAGATTTCCATCCTTCCTCCCCTTCTGGTCTTTTTGGTTTCTTTCTTTCTTTCTTTCTTTCTTTCTTTTTTATTGTTTTTTTTTCTATCTCTGGTAGTTTATTTCTTTCTTTCTGTTTTAGTTTCCCGCTTTCTTTCTTTCTTTCTTTCTTTTTTTCTTTCCTTCTTTCCTTCTTAGCAAGCTTATTTCTTTCTGTTTTAGTACTTTCTTTCTTTCTTTCTTTCTTTCTTTCTTTCTTCTTAGCAAGCTTATTTCTTTCTTTCTGTTTTAAGTTTTTCTTTCTTTATCCT
>CM042163.1:44568140-44571621 GCA_023376005.1 Doryteuthis pealeii
ACTATACAAGTCACAATTCCCTTTGTTATTTACATCACATTCTCCGTGATTTTATTTTTATTTAAACCTCAATTATTAACAAAATCGTCTTACATCATTAAGACTATTGACCATCTCTACATTCTAATAACATGCAGTTGTATTTATATATACAACAAAATAGAGGTTTTCAGTGTGAATGGGAAGGCTAATTTGCATATTGATCTTAAAATTTGATTTGAATAAATATATGCTTAGTATTATTGATTTCTAATTGTTTGGTTTTATTTTAATAAATATGAGCAAAATTTTCTGGATTAAAACTCAAAAGATATTCGTTAACAAGAAGAAATAACTGTAATATTATTCTTTACTTCCTATTTTAACTAAATAGTTAAATTAGGAAAATTTACCAATGAAAGACGGGAGTAATGAAAAATGATGGAAGTGTTAGTTTCAAAGTTGTTCTATTTTTCAATCATACCCCCTCTGTTCCAAATCTTTTTATCTGCATTCTTAGTCAGTTTCATTAGCCTTTCTAATTCAATATGATATTTTATTATAAAATTTAACTAAAATACTTGCACCCGGAGGGTGCATATATTTGCTAGTATATATAATGATTCATACGTATGCAGACATACACAAAATGTGTGCATGTGTACGTATTTGAATAAATGAATATATATATATATATATATATATATTATATATATAATATATATATATATACACTCCGGTGTGTGTATGTATATATATACCCATAGTGTATAAGAGTTATATGTGTATATATGTAGGTGTATATGTATATATATATATATACATATTTATTGTTGGCGTGTATATGTATATACACGTATGTGTACATATATATATGTGTGTGTGTGTGAGTATATTCATATATATACATATATATGTATACATATGTACACACGTGAGTATATAAATATATATATATATATATATATATATATATGTTCATATGTATATGCACACACAAAGACATACCTATACATACACGCAGACACTTATATACATACACATATATCTATACATATGGACATGCATACATTTAGGTTGATTGATTAGATTTTACGACTGGTCAACACTTGTTAGGTTATTTCATGCCAAAGAACTATTGTTAGATTCATTGTTAGAAGCGCGTGGTGTAATGGTTAAAGTAATGGGAAATGGACTCGTCGCCCCGAGTTCAAATCCTGGACGTGGTAATTGCATTTCACTTAGCGCTAATACTCTTGGGAAAAGTATGAATCCTACTCTCACTCCAGCTATGGGTAAATAGTAGGGCAGACTGGGCTCTTTAACCTTGGTTAGGCAACCGGTCTAGGAGAAGGAAAACTCTGAATTCAAACTTGCTGAACTCCGCTTAAGAAATTGACCTTGTGTCGTATACTGCTCGTGTGGAGGAGTTGGTAAAATATATATATATATATTCATTCTTGTTATGTATTCAAATTTTTCTCAAACCCATTTTTTTAAAACACATTGTCAATACTCTTTTAAAAAAAAATCTATTTAAACCATAGATAGGATCCTAACAGGTACTACCACTCTGGGTCATAGTGGAGCAGGGAGTAATGGCAATGAAGAGGTATTCCATATTTCCCAGAGTTCCAGAATCTAGAACTTCACCACTAGATGCAGATTAACGTTACTCCCAGAACACGAAGATCTTATGTCCCCGTCTTCTAACACATATATGATAAAAAGATGTAGGAAGCGCGTGGTGTAATGGTTAAATCATGGGAAATGGACTCGTCGCCCCGAGTTCAAATCCTGGACGTGGTAATTGCATTTCACTTAGCGCTAATATCCTTGGAAAAGGTATGAATCCTACTCTCACTCCAGCTATGGGTAAATAGTAGGGCAGACTGGGCTCTTTAACCTTGGTTAGGCAACCGGTCTAGGAGAAGGAAAACTCTGATTTTAAACCTGCTGAACTCCGCTTAAGAAATTGACCTTGTGTCGCATCCTGCTCGTCCGGAGGGGTTGGTAAATATATATATATGATAAAAAGAGTTGGGGGGGGGTCACCATAAGGGCTATAGGATTAGGACAATCATATCGATGCTAGGACTTGACGTGATCAACCGATTGATCAGAGAGGGCTGCTCCGACTGCTCGTCTAGCCTAGGTAAGGCCAATGTAGAGTGTGCATGTCATGGACTGCTCAGTCCTTTTTCCAAACTGTATTTCTTCATCTAATATATAAAACAGAGATTTTGGTATGTACGTGTCGACGTATAACTCAAAAACGGGAGGTCACTGAGATTTAAAATCTTGCATACACATTGATATCGTTCTAACTAAGAAAAATTCCAAATTTGGTTATTGATTTTTACTGATTAAGGGATTTAATCGATTAATCAAACAAAAATCAAACGATTTTTCGAAAGCCATAGCATAGCTGCTGCTGCTGCTAATGCTTGGTCTATCAGCGGATGCTCGCCTGACTGTTTATCAGCAGAAAGAAAGAAAGAAAGAAAACAACGAAAATGTTTAGCGACTCGCCTGGCTGTTTTAGCAGTTAGAAAGAAAGAAAGAAAGAAAGAAAGAAACAATGAAAATGTTAGCGACAAACTAAATTTTAACGTAAAATAAATTCGTTTTTTTATATCTTTCTAAATATTTATTTATATTTATCGTATGTTTTTGAAACTAAGTTTTATTGTACAATGTACACTCACTTAATTTAAATTGTTGTCATGCAAAAAAAATTGTAGAAAAATGAAAATTGTTTCAAAACACAAGTTTTATATATATATATATATATATATATATATATATATATATATATATATATATACATATATATACATATATATATATATATATATATATATATATATATATATATATATAGAGAGAGAGAGAGAGAGAGAGAGAGAGAGATGCTGATAGTATATATTATATATATATATATATATATATATATAGAGAGAGAGAGAGAGAGAGAGGGAGAGAGAGAGAGATGCTGATAGGTATATATAATATATATATATATATATATATATATATATACCTATCAGATCTCTCTCTCTTCCTCTCTCTCTCTCTCTCTCTCTCTCTCTCTCTCTATATATATATATATATTATATTATATATACCTATCAGCATCTCTCTCTCCTCTCTCTCTCTATATATATATATATATAATATATATATATATATAGAGAAGAGAGAGAGAGAGAGAGGAGAGAGAGAGAGATGCTGATAGGTATGTGTCCTGACACGAAAAAAAATCTAAAAGGATGCAGTAAAATCCTATCCATAGGTCCCGGTGTTTTCCTTTTTTTCTTCCTCACCATTTCAAGCTAACTGTACATATATTCAGTATTTTTTTTAGAAACGAATTACACAGGATAAATTACAAAGGTAGGATTAGACAGCTTTAGTTGGGATCCATAAATTTTCCCAGGGACTCATATATGCGTCCAGGACGCACTAAATCAAAAAGCTTTCAGCATCAATCTCTCCTCGA
>CM042163.1:44571721-44594221 GCA_023376005.1 Doryteuthis pealeii
TTTTTTTTCTCTTTCTTTCTTCTGCTGATAAACAGTCAGGCGAGCCATCCGCTGATAGACCAAGCATTAGCAGCAGCAGCAGCTTGAACTATGGCTTCGAAAATATCGTTTGATTTTTGTTTGATTAACGAAAAATCCCTAATCAGTAAAAATCAATAACCAAATTTGGAATTTTTTCTTAGTAGAACGATATCAATTGTGTATGCAAGATTTAATCTCAAGTGACCTCCTTTTGAGTTTACGTCGACAACGTACATACCAAATCTCTGTTTTATATAATTAGATGAAGAAATACGTTTGAAAAAGGACTGAGCAGTCCATGATGCACATCTCTACATTGGCCCTTACCTAGGCTAGTGACGAGCAGTGCGGAGCAGCCCTCTTGATCAATCGGTTGATCACGTCAAGTCCTAGCATCGATATGTTGTCCTAATCCTATAGCCCTTATGTGACCCCCCCCAACTCTTATCATATTATATATACCACGCCTACCGACGAAGCAGGAGCGACACAAGTCAATTTCTTAAGCGGAGTTCAGCAGTTTAAAATCAGAGTTTTCCTCTCCTGACGTTGCTAACCAGGTTAAAGACCCAGGCTGCCCTACTATTCCCTAGCTGGAGTGAGAGTAGGATCATACCTTTCAAGGGATTATTAGCGCTAAGTAAATGCAAATTACCACGTCCAGGATTGAACTGGGGCGACAGTCCATTTCCCATGATTTTACCATTACACCACGCTCCTAACATCTTTATCATATATGGTTAGAAGACGGACAAAATCTATCGTGTCTGGGAGTAACGTTAATCTGCATCTAGTGGTGAAGTCTAGATCGGGAACTCTGGGAAATATGGAATACCTCTTCATCTGCCATTACTCCCTGCCTCCACTATGACCCAGAGTTAGTAACTGCTTAGGATCCATCTATGCGTTTAAATAGATTTTTTTTTAAAAGAGTATTGACAATGTGTTTAAAAATGAGGTTTGAGAAAAATTTGAATACATAACAAGAATGAAATAATATATATATTTACAATCTCCACACGAGCAGTATACACACAGGTCAATCTTGCGAGTCCAGCAAGTTTGAATTCAGAGTTTCCTTCTCCTAGACCGGTTGGCCTAACCAAGGTTAAGAGCCCAGTCTGCGCCTACTAGTACCATAGCTGGATAGAAGTAGGATCATACTTTTCCCAAGAAGTATAGGCGCTAAGTATTGAAATGCAATTACCACGTCCAGGTTTGAACCGGGGCGGACGAGTCCATTTCCATTACTTTAACCATTACACCACGCGCTTTAACAATGAATCTAACAATAGTCTTGGCATGATAACTAACAAGTGTCTGACAGTCGTAAAAATCTAATCAATCAACCTAAATGTATGCATGTCCAATGTAAGATATATGTGTATGTATATAAGTAGTCTGCGTGTATGTATAGGTATGTCTTTTGTGTGCATATAACATAATTGAACCATATATATATATATAATAGTATATATATAATTTTATACTATACGTGTAACATATTATACATTATATATGTATATATATGAATATACTCACACACACACACATATATAATGTACACATACGTGTATATACATATACACGCCACATAAATATGTATTATATATATATATACATATAACCTACATTAATACAATATATACTCTTATACACATATGGGTTATAAGTATACATACACACACCGGAGTGTATATATATATATATTATATATATATTATAATATATATATATATATATATTCATTTATTCAAATACTTACACATGCACACAGTTTTGTGTATGTCTGCCATACGTATGAAATCATTATATATACTAGCAATGATATGCACCCTCCGGGTGCAAGTATTTAGTTAAATTTTATAATAAAATATCATATTGAATTTAGAAGGCTAATGAAACTGACTAAGAATGCAGATAAAAAGATTTGGAACAGAGGGGGTATGAATTGAAAAATAGACAACTTTGGAACTAACACTTCCATTCATTTTTCATTACTCCGTCTTCATTGGTAAATTTTCCTTAATTTAACTATTTAGTTAAAATAGGAAGTAAAGAATAATATTACAGTTATTTTCTTGTTAAGAATATCTTTGACAGTTTTAATCCAGAAAATTTTGTCATATTTATTAAAATAAAACCAAAACAATTAGAAATCAATAATACTAAGCAGTATATTTATTCAAATCAAAATTTTAAGATCAATATGCAAAATTAGCCTTCCCATTTCACACTGAAAACCTCTATTTTGTTGTTATATAAATTACACTGCATGTTATAGAATGTAGAGATGGTCAATAGTGTCTTAATGATGTAAGACGATTTTGTAATAATTGAGTTAAATAAAAATAAAATCACGGAGAATGTGATGTAAATACAAAGAATTGTGACTTGTGTATAGTATAATAGTTTCGGTTACAGACAGACAAAACACACAATCTCCATCTATAATAAGATATACATACCACGCTCCCGCAACACCATTAGTTTCATACTTATACATACACGCGCACACATATGTACATACGCATACTTACACGCACACGCATACACACACAAGTATATATATATTATATATATATATATATTATATATATACCAAGCACTCCATTACGAGTAGGGTGACCACATGGTCAAATTTGTAAAAGTTTAACAGATTTGAATCAGCCCAGACAGGTTGCCACTCAATATTAAAAGAGCCAGTCCCCCTACTAGTAACCCATATCGACGGAGAATATTGTATGCATACCACTCAAGGGTATAGTGCTATGTGAAATGCAAACAGATTTACCCTGGGATGTGAACTCGGATCGCCGTGTCATTCCCGACCTGATGCAGGTATTAATATATATTTTTAGAAGATCACCACTATTCATAATCAAGGTCTTTTTCTTTCTGGACTTCTTTCTCCTAGACAAGGTTGCCTAACCAAGTTTTAAGAGCCCAAATCCTTTCTATAATTTACCCAAGCTGGAGGAAGAATAGTTGGATACAAGGGTATTAGCGCGATGAGAATGCAATAGATTCGCCCAGAATTCTGAACTCGAATCGCCGTGGTTCACATTTCCTAGGCGATTATCCATTACACCACGTGTCTTATATATGCATTACACACATACAAACTTAGACATTACGTGCACACACATATACATACCTATACACGCACAGCAATGCACACACACACAACACACACACACACCACACACACACACACATCACACACACACACATACACATACATAACTATACAAAATAATTCACAACCGTTCGGATGAAATTATAGATTCAAGCAATTTCATATGTAAGTAAATCGTCGGGTGGCCTAAGTCGGTATCAAGCCAACAGCGAGATAGTCTATCTCTTTTGCTAGCGCTAGACAAGGAGATTTTTTGCATCTGAGTTTGGAGCACCACAACCTTCCATCAGCTCCTTAGTTTTAAAAATCATTCTAATATGAAGCCTCCCAAAATCCTTGTTTTTGTAAATTAAGGAGCTGATGGAAGTGTGTGGTGCTCCACCTCAGATGCCAAAAAATTCTCCTTGGTCTAGCGCTAGCAAAAAGAGGATAGATATCTCGCTGATTGGCTGATACCGACTTTAGGCCACCCCGACGACTTTACCTTACATATGAAATTGCTTGAAAATCTTATAATTTCATCCAGAAACGGTTGTGATTTATTGTATAGTTATGTAGTGTATGTGTGTGTGTGTGTATGTGGTGTGTGTGGTGGATGTGTGTGTGGTGTGTTGTGCATTTGCTGTTGGTTGTAATAGGTATGTATATGTGTGTGCACGTGAATGTCTAAGTATTTGTATGTGTGTATGCATTATAATGAGGACACCGTGGTTTAATGGATATCGCCGTAGGAAATGGACACCGGCGATTCGAGTTCAAATCTGGGCGAATCTAATTTGCATTTCTCATCGCGCTAAACCCTTGTACCAACTATTTCTTCCTCCAGCTTCAATGGGTAAATTATAAATAGGATTTGGGCTCTTAAAAACTTGGTTAGGAACCTGTCTAGGAAAGAGTCCAGAAAGAAAAGACCTTGATTATGATAGTGGTGAATCTTTCTAAATATATATTAATACTCTGCATCAGGTCGGGAATGGACACGGCGATCGAGTTTCAAATTCCAGGTAAATCTGTTTGCATTTCACATAGCACCTATACCCTTGAGATAGGTATGCATACAACTATTCTCCGTCCAGATAATGGGTTACTAGGTAGGGCGGACTGGGCTCTTTAATATGATTTAGGCAACCTGCTAAGAAAAGGAAAACTCAGAATTCAAATCTGTTAAATGTTACCAAAATTTTGACCATGTGTCACCTACTCGTATGGAGTGCTTGGTATATATATATATATATATATATATATATATATTATATGTGTGTGATGCGTGTGGTGTAAGTATGCGTATGTAACATATGTGTGCGCGGATGTATAAAGTATGAATATGTCTGTGTGCGGAGCTGTATTGTATATCTTATTATAATGGAGGGGGGATTGTGGTGTTGTCTGTCTGAACCGAAAAACTATATTACTATACAAGCACAATTCCCTTGTTATTTACATCACATTCTCCGTGATTTTATTTTTATTTAAACCTCAATTATTAACAAAATCGTCTTACATCATTAAAGACTATTTGCCATCTTACATTCTAATAACAGCAGTTGTATTTATATATACAACAAATAGAGGTTTCAGTGTGAATGGAAGGCTAATTGCATATTGATTCTTAAAATTTGATTTGGAATAAATATATGCTTAGTATTATTGATTTCTAATTGTTGGTTTATTTTATAAATATTGAGCAAAATTTTCTGGATTTTTAAACTCAAAAGATATTCGTTAACAAGAAGAAATTAACTGTGGATATTATTCTTACTTCCTATTTTAACTAAATAGTTAAAATTAGGAAAATTTACCGAATGAAAGACAGGAGTAATGAAAAATGATGAAGTGTTTTTAGGTTCAAAGTTGTTCTATTTTTCAATCATACCCCCTCTGTTCCAAAATCTTTTATCTGCATTCTTGTCAGTTTCATTAGCCTTTCTAATTCAATATTGATATTTTATTTATAAAAATTTACTAAAATACTTGCACCCGGAGGGTCATATATTTGCTAGTATATATAATGATTCATACGTTATGCAGACATACACAAAATGTTGTGCATTGTGTACGTATTGAATAAATGAATAATATATATATATATATATATATATATATATATATATATATATATATATACACTCCGGTGTGTGTATGTATATATATACCCAATATGTGATATAAGAGTATATATGTGTATATATGTAGTGTATATGTATATATATAATATACATATTTATGTTGGTCGTGTATATGTATATACACGTTATGATGTAATATTATTATGTTGGTGTTGTGAGTATAATTTTCATATATATACATATATATGTTTACATATGTACACCACTGAGTTATATAAAATATATATATATATATATATATATATATGCTATGTAATGCACACACAAACATACGAACATACACGCAGACACTTATATAATACACATATATCTATACATATGGACATGCATACATTAGGTTGATTTGATTAAGATTTTACGACTGTCGTCAACCACTTGTTAGGTTATTTCATGCCAAAAACTATTAGTTAGATTCATTTCTTAGAAGCGCGTGGTGTAATGGTTAATAGTAATGGGAAATGGATCGTTCGCCCCGAGTTTCAAATCCTGGACGATGTAATTGCATTCACTTAGCGCTAATACTCTTGAAAAAGTATGAATCCTACTCTCCACTCCAGCTATGGGTAAATAGTAGGGCAGACTGGCTCTTTACCTGTTAGGCACCGGTCTAGGAGAAGGAAAACTCTGAATTCAAACTTGCTGAACCCCTTAAGGAAATTGACCTTGTGTCGTATACTGCTCGTGTGGAGGAAGTGGTAAATATATATATATATATTCATTCTTTTATGTATTCCAAATTTTTCTCAAACCCATTTTTAAACCACATTTGTCATACTCTTTTAAAAAAAATCTATTTAAACCATAGATAGGATCCTAACAGGGTACTACCTCTGGTCATAGTGGAGCAGGAAATGGCAATGAAGAGTATTTCCATATTTCCCAAGAGTTCGAATCTAGAACTTCACCACTAGATGCAATTATATTAAACGTTACTCCCAGAAAGAGATCTTATGTCCCGCGTCTTCTAACACATATATATAAAAAGATTGTAGGAAAGCGCCGGGTGTAATGGTAAATCATGGGAAATGGACTCGTCGCCCCGAGTTCAATCGCTGGACGTGTAATTGCATTTCACTTTTTGCGCTTAATATCCTTGGAAAAGGTATGGAATCCTACTCTCACTCCAGCATATGGGTAAATAGTAGGGGCAGGGACTGGGCTCTTTAACCTTGTTAGGAGCAACCGGTCTAGGAGAAGGAAAACTCTGATTTTAAACCTTGCTGAACTCCGCTTAAGAAATTGACCTTGTGTCGCATCCTGCTCGTCCGGAGGGGTGGTAAATATATAATTATGATAAAAGAGTGGGGGGTCACCATAGGGTATAGGATTAGGACAATCATATCGATGCTAGGACTGGACGTGATCAACCGATTGACAGAAGAGGCTGCCCGACTGCTCGGTTCTAGCCTAGTAAGGGCCAATGTAGAGTGTGCATGTCATGGACTGCTTCAGTCCTTTTCCAAACTGTATTTCTTCATCTAATATATAAAACAGAGATTTTGGTATGAACGTGTTCGACGATAACTCAAAAAACGGGAGGTCACTGAGATTTAAAAATCTTGCATACACATTGATATCGTTCTAACTAAGAAAAATTCCAAATTTGGTTATTGATTTTTACTGATTAAGGGATTTAATCGAATAATCCAAACAAAAATCAAACGATTTTCGAAAGCCATAGCATAGCTGCTGCTGCTGCTAATGCTTGGTCTATCAGCGGATGCTCGCCTGACGTTTATCAGCAGAAAGAAAGAAAAAGAAGAAACAACGAAAATGTTAGCGACTCGCCTGGCTGTTTTAGCAGTAGAAAGAAAGAAGAGAAGAAAGAAAGAAAACAATGAAAATGTTAGCGACAAACTAAATTTTAACGTAAAAATAAAATTCGTTTTTTATAATCTTTCTATATTTATTTATATATCGTATGTTTTTGAAACTTAAGTTTTATTGTACAATGTACACTCACTTAATTTTTAAATTGTTGTCATGCACAAAAAAAATGTAGAAAAATGAAAATTGTTTCAAAACACAAGTTTTATATATATATAATATATATATATATATATAATATATTATATAATCATATATATACATATATTATATATATATATATATATATATATATATATATAGAGGAGAGAGAGAGAGAGAGAGAGAGAGAGATGCTGATAGGATATATATATATAATATATATATATATATATAGAGAGAGAGAAGAGAGAGAGGGAGAGAGAGAGAGATGCTGATAGGTAATATATTAATATATAATATATATATATATATATACCTATCAGCATCTCTCTCTCTCTCCCTCTCTCTCTCTCTCTCTCTCTCTCTCTCTCTCTATATATATATATATATATACTTATATATATACTATCAGCATCTCTCTCTCTCTCTCTCTCTCTATATAATAATATATATATATATTATATATAGGAGAGAGAGAGAGAGAGAGAGAGAGAGGGAGAGAGAGAGAAGATGCTGATAGGTATGTGTCCTGACACGAAAAAAATCAAAAGGATGCAGTAAAATCCTATCCATAGGTCCCGGTGTTTTCCTTTTTTCTCCCTCACCATTCAAGCTAACTGTACATATATTTCAGTATTTTTTTTAGAAACGAATTACACAGGATAAATTACAAAGGTAGGAGTTAGACAGCTTTAGGGATCCATAAATTTTCCCAGGGACTCATATATGCGTCCAGGACGCACTAAATCAAAAAGCTTTCAGGCATCACTATATATATATATAATATAATATATAATATATATATATATATAATATTATACTATATACAACACATAATATATATATATATATTATATACCAAGTAAATATATGCACCCTCCGGGGCAAGTATTTAAGTTTTAATATAATAAATATCATATTAATTAGAAAGGCTAATGAAAACTGAATAAGAATGCAGATAAAAGATTTGGAAACAGAGGTATGATTGAAAGATAGAACAACTTTGAAACAGCTCTTCCATCATTTTCCGTTACTCCCGTCTTTTATTGGTAAATTTTCCTAATTTAACTATTTAGTTAAATTAGGAAATAAAAGATAAAATGACAGTTATTTTTTCTTGTTAATGGATTTCATTTAAGATTCATTGAAGAGATTTTTGCTTATATTCATTAAAATAAAACCAAACAATAGAAATCAATATACTAAGCACATATTTAATAAAATCACATTTTTAATATCAATATGCAAATTAGCCTTTCCATTAACACTGTACACCACTATTTTGTTGTATATATAAATACAATTGCATGATATTGTATGTAGATATGGACAACACTAATAAAAAGGTGAAGCAATTTTATTAATAATTGAGGTTAAATAAAATAAAATCATGGAAGAATGTGATGTAATAACGAAGGGAATTGTGACTTGAGTAGTTAATATAGTTTCGGTTACAGACAGAAAAACACACAATCTCCATTATAATAAGATATATGTATATATATATGTTATACATATATACATACACATAATATATATATATATATATATGTGTGTGTGTGTGATTGAGGCCTGGTAATAAAGACAGTTGAAAATCTTAACATAAAAATATTTCCACATATAATGTTAAGTTTAAGGTAACATTCTCCCCTTAAAAGTTATCAACTGATACGAGTGTCAGCTGAAAAGTTCATAGGCTGACTAAGGTACTCATGGATGAATGTTTGATTTCTTTGTTTAATGGTATATCAACATTTGTGGGTTATTTAATGCCAAGTCCATCCTTAAGTGGATTTTACCCTATGCAGAGGTGATGTTGGTGTATCCCACAGCCTCAGCCGACATGGCCTTAATGCTGAAAGTTAAGGTTTTTAGATAATATGCCAGCGTATATATATATATATATATATATATATATATATATATATATTATAACAATACAAACCATATAACTCATTCACACGTAAGAGATTTTAGGAGATTTGGTTTGGTTTGTTTTGTTTTACGGCATATCAACCCCAGTGGGCCATTTAATACCGACAAAACTTTGAAATAAATTAATTCTTAATGGATACTCAATTTTTTTAATAAACACATTTTTCTATTTAACCCATAGATAGGACCCTAACAGGTACTACCACTCCGGGTCAGAGTGGACCAGGGAGCAATGGTGATGAAGGGGTACTCCACATTCCCCAAACCTACAGAACTAGAACTCACCATTAGATAGAGTTTAACGTCCCACCCTAGGACATGAAGAGCTTCAGCCACCGCCTTCTAGCACATATATGATGAAAAAGGGTTGGCTTGCCATAAGGGTAATCGGGTGCTTGGTTTGACGTGACAATTGATTGATGTGAGGGGGCCTCTCCTGACCGCCCGTCTAGCCTAAGTAAGGTCAAAGTAGAGTGTTGCATATCATGGACTGCTCATCCACCAGGATTCCATCCTTAAGCATCATGGTTCGCCACCCATGGCCAACAGGTAACCTCATTGGAAGTAGGTCTCTTAAAGCCGGTGTATTCTAAAGCCTCAAGCTGTTACTTAAGTGGTCACCCAATTAAGTATTGAACAAACTCATAGCTGCTTAACTACAGTGATCTAGCGGGAGCCATTGGGTAATCCTTAACTTGTTCCTCGTAAATTCCTGCCATAAAATAAACTGAACCTTCATTTTATGTCCGTCTTTCTGCGATAAATGTTTTATTTTTCTTGCACCCGTTATTTTACTATACTGAATATATTTTAGAAACATTTATTGCAAACATATATTTTACAATACTGAACATATATTTTACAATACTGAATATATATTTAAAAACATTTATTGCAAACATATATATTTTCTTTATTTAAAAACATCTATTGCAAAAATATTTAAAACATTTATTGCAAAAACACGGACATAAAATGAAGGTTCAGTTTATCTTATAGTTGGAATTTACGAGGAACAAGTTGAAGATTACCAACCATTGCTTTCAGCGTGATTTGACCGTAAGGAAGAAAAGAAAAACGAGTGAGGAAAAGGACAAAGAAATTAAGGGGAAAAGAAAGAAAAAAACGTTGAGAAACAAGTCAATTATTAATGATAATTTTAAAGATCACGAAAAGGCGATAAAAATTTTGTGATTAAAAACGAACAGGCATAGAAAAAAAAAGGAAACTAACGAATTTGATAGAGACGATAATTCAAGTTTCATATTACGTTCATAGAAAAAATATAAAAATAAATAAAAAAAAAAAAATAAATAAATAAATAAAAATAAAAAAATAAAAATAAAAAAATAAAAATAAAATAGAAACAATAAATGAATAAATAAATTAAAAAAAGATTAGATAAAAAATTATTGAAAAAAAAAAAAGAATACCCGGACTCGGGTAGATAGTAATATTATAAAAGTTGCCGCGACTTCCTCGTAGTTGCATTCTCTCTTTCTCCCACTATAGATTATTATTGGTGATGAGAAGAAGAAAAATAAGAATCTTAAGAAGTAATGTAATAAAACGAAAGATATTAAAACATTCATGAATATATTCAAACACGAAGTCATGGCGATGATCATCATTCCCACCAACATCACCAACACCAACCACATACACCACAACCAACAACTACAACAACTAATACAACGACTGCCAATAATAATAATAATAATAATAATGATAATAATAATAATAGTTCTTTGCTAATCAGTATTAGGGAAGGCGGGAGGGAGGGAGCCCCCCTTTTTTAGAAGGGTGTGTGGAATTGAAATAACAATTCCCCCCGGTCGGTACTAAATTATTCCTTCTGTCCGACGGAATTCCTTACACGCCAGTCCCAGGTCCGCGACGGACAGGGCTGAGGTGCGCAGGGGTGGGGGGTCGGGTTTGTTGTTGGAGCTGTCCACAACTTTTTTCATTTCTTGTTTACTCCCCAAGGTGGTGCTAAATATTCTGCCTGTTTCTACACCTTTCTTTCCTTTTCTTTTCTCGTTTTCTTTTTCTTTTCATTCCTTTTTCTTTTTCATTTTTGTTTGTTTTTTGTTTGTTATTGCTTTTTCATTAATCTTTGTTTTTAATGATGTTCCTTGAAATCACACTTCTTTCTTTCTTTCTTTCTTTCTTTCTTTTTTCGTTTTTTCTTTCTTTCTATTCCTGTTTCTTTCTTTCTTTCTTTCTGCTATCATTGCAATCTTTTTTCTTTCCACAAAAATCTATTTCTTTCTTTCTTTCTTTTTTTTTCTTTCTTTCACGTAACATTGCAATCTTTTTCTTCCACAAAACTCTTTCTTTCTTTCTTTCTTTCTTTCTTTCTTTCTAGTATTATTGCAATTTTTTCTTTTTCTTCCACAAATCTTTTTTCTTTGCTTTATTTTTCCTTACACAAACTCTCTTTCTTTCTTTCTTTCTTTCTTTCTTTTCTTTCTTTCTTTCTTTTTAGCACCATTGCAATCTTTTGTTTTTTGTTTTCTTCCACAAACTTTCTTTCTTTCTTTTTTTTCTTTCTTTCTTTCTTTCTTCTAATACAGTTTCAATCTGTTCTCTTTCTTTCTTTTTTTTCTTTCTTATTTTCTTCTTTCTTTTAGTACCATTTGTTTTTCTTCCACAAGACTTTTTTCTTTCTTTCTTCCTTTCTTTCTTCTTTCTAATACAGTGGTAATCTGTTTTCTTTCTTTTTTTTTTCTTTTCTTTCTTTCTTTCTTTCTTTCTTTCTTCTTTCTTCTTTTTACTCTTGGTATTTTCATTCTAGACTTTTTGTCTTTAAAACAAATTCCTACACTTCTTTCTTTCTTTTCTTTCTTTCTTAGATGTTCTTTCTTTCTTTCTCTCTTTCTTTCTTTCTTCATTTTATATTTTTATCAATTCCTTTTTATTTCCCCTTCTTTATCTCTTAGATCTGATCGTCTTTACCTCAACCCTGGATCATTGATTCTTTTCTTCCTTCTTTTCCTTTGACCGATCAACTCCTCCTTCCCCGACCCCTTTCACCCCCCCCCATCAACATCTAGACTACACCCTCCAGCTTCTTCTATCCCTGGAGTAATTCGCATCTTTCAACTGCGCATTTATCAACATTTTGTACAACAGATGAGATCTTCACCGGGCCGGACATTCATCTATTCGGAATTTATAATCGCAAGACACCGTCATCACCGTTCCCTCGGCCAGAAGGGTCCACCCAACCACAATCCTGACCGGGGGTTTACGGAGCCAGTGACCCACCCTTGTCGTCTCCCTGTATCCCTAATTCATTATCAGTACATCTATTGTAAGAGAGACACAATCGCTCATTATGATGTTGCGGTGGGTGTGGCCAGGGCCGTGGCCGTGGCCGTGGCCGAGGTAATGTGTACCTTTGTTTGACACATGGAAAACTTTCCGGAATTGCATTTTTCGATTATAATTGTTGGGACGAGGTATACCGCTGTTTTAATGAGTTTCTGTCGCCTTTTTTTCCTTCTTTCGCTTTAATAAAGTTGTTTTCCTTCATAAATACGTATATATATATATATATATATATATATATATATATATATATATATATATATATCAGTACGCAACGCATATATATATATTTATATATATATATATATATATATATATATATATATATATATATATATAAAGAGTTGATTGGATGGAAGTCATGCATTTTAAGCATATATATATGTGTGTGTATATATATTACTCTTCGTACTTATGCATATATATATATATATATATATATATATATATATATATATATATATATAAAGAGTTGATTGGATGGAAGTCATGCTTTTAAGATTAATGTTCTTTTTTTTAATGAAACAAGGTGGTAACATTGGATACTTGAAACGATCCCATGTGTCTGAGTCAGTTCATTTTGTATAATATAATGATATGAAATAATATAATATAGTATAATCTCTCTTTCTCTCACTCTCCTTCTCTCTCTCTTTCTTTCTCTCTCTTTCTTTCTCTCTCTCTTCTCCCTCTCTCCTCTCTCTCTCTCTCTCTATCTATATAATATATATATATATATATATATATATGTTTATCTTTCTCACCTATTACATTCTATTCGGCCCTTTCTTTATATCCCTGTCTTTAGCCATTTTATTTACTTCCTATCTATCTATCTATCTATCTATCTATATAAGTTTGTTCATACCTCTCTCTCTCTCTCTCCTCTCTCTCTCTCTATATATATAATATATATATATATATATATATATATATATTATCCGTAGAGACCATGTTTCGTCTTTTCACTCCTAAGTGTGGCTAGACTTTTATTATTATTTTTTTACCTGTTACATTTTTATTCGTCTTTTTCTTTCTATATTCATCTTAATCTCTTGCTATCTTTCAATCCCAGTCTATTCCTATCTATCTATCTATCTATCTGTCTCAGTCTGTTCATATCTATCTATCTATCTATCTATCTATCTATCTATCTTTCTTTCTTTCTTTCTATCTCTATCTCTCATTATGTTTATATCTATCTATCTATCTATCTATCTATCTATCTATCTATCAATCTCAGTCTGTTCATATCTATCTATCTATATGTCTATCTATCTATCTATCTACCCATCTCATTCCGTTTATATCTATCTATTTGAGTATGTTCATATCTATTTGTTCAATTGTTTGTATGTATCTAATTCTGTTTACATCCCTCTATTTAATTGTGTTCATCTATCTCATTGTCTTCATTTATCTAGTTCTATTCATATCTATCTATATAATTTTGGTTTTATCTATCGATCTATCTATCTCCTGTTCATATCTATCTATCCATCTATCTCAGTCTGTTCATATCTATCTATATATCTATCTGAGTCTGTTCATATCTCTCTCTCTCTCTCTCTCTCTCTCTCTCTCTCTTATATATATATATATATATATATATATATATATATATATATATATATATATATATATGAGAGTAAATATGGAAAATAAATCCGACAATATAAAGAAAATTTGAAAAAACAAGTGTTCCGAAAATGTGATGAATTTAATTATCGATGTTTAAAACATTTCGGTTTCTTTGAACCTTCATCAGGATGTATCTTGGGGTGAAGAAAATGATGGATGTTTTTATATATGACAGGAGATGATGTCACATATAAAAACATCCATCATTTCTTCACCCCAGAATACATCCTGATTAAGGTTCAATGAAACCGAAATGTTTTAAACATCGATAATTAAATTCATCACATTTTCGGAACACTTGTTTTTTCAAAATTTTCTTTATATATATATATGTGTCTATCTATCTATCTATCTATCTATCTATCTATTTCAGCCTGTTTCTATCTATCTATCTATCTATCTCAGTCTGTTCATATCTATCTTATATATATATCTATATATCATAGACTGTACAAACTTATCTATCTATCACACTCTATTAACTTTCATTTGTACATTTTGTTAAAACTATATACAGTATCGCCCATAAATAAGTACACTTTAAAAATTATTTATTTTTTGATGCCTGCACATTCACATTTATGGTTACACACACACACACACACACACACACACACACACACACACATATATAGTATAATATATATATATATTATATATATATATATTATATATATATACTGAAATCATTTACAATACATTTCTATAATAGTGAAGTCATTTTCTCTGTATTACTGCAATAATATTGTTTTCTATGCATTTTTATTATGAAATAATTCCCAATGTATTATTATAAGAAGTTTTAACACTCAAATCAATATTAAATAATTCCTATAGTAAAATTGTTTAGAATGTAATCCTACAGTTAACTAATTTATAATTTATTCCTATAGGAAAATAATTTACAATTCACTTTTAATAGTAAAATAATTTTAAAAGCATTTTTGTAGTAAAAAAGACGCATCTATATAATAAAATCATTTACAAAGCATTTCTACAGTAAAATCAATTTGTAAAATTGTTCACTATATATAATGTTCCTATAATAAAATAAGTTATAATGTATTTCTATAATATAATCATTTACAGCACATTTCCACAGTAAAACTATTTGAATTTCTATAGCAAAATTGTTGTCTATGTATTCTTATAAAAATAAGTTATATATTTTTATAATATAATCATTTACAACACATTTCTGCAGTAAATTATTTAAATTTCTCTAGCAAAATTGTTTCCTGTAATAAAATAAGTTGCTATACATTTATATTGTAAAATCATTTACAACACATTTCTAGAGTAAAATCATTCACATTTCTCTAGCAAAATTGTTTCCTGTAATAAAATAAGTTGTTATACATTTATATTGTAAAATCATTTACAACACATTTCTAGAGTAAAATCATTCACATTTCTCTAGCAAAATTGTTTCCTATGTATTCCAAAAACAAAATAAGTTACACTTCATTTCTATAGTAAAATCATTTAAAAGCTATTTCTGCTGTAAAAGGATTTACATTTCTATCACAAAATTGTTAACGATGTATTCCTATAATAGAATAATTCATAATAAATTTCTATAATAAAATCATTTACAATACATTTAAATTGTAAAATAAGTTGTAATACATGTATATAGTAAAATCATTTACAACACATTTCTATAGTAAAATTATTCCCATTTCTATAGCAAAATTGTTTCCTATGTATCCCAATAATACAAGTAATTATACTTTATTTCTATAGTAAAAGCATTTAAAAATATTTCTGCTGTAAAGGGATTTACATTTCTATTGCAAAATTGTGCACGATATATTCCTATAATAGAATAAGTTACAATGAATTTCTATAGTAAAATCATTTACAATAAATTTCAATTGTAAAATAAATAATAATTCAATAGGAAAATTGTCCACGACGTTTTCCTATAAAAATAATACTATCTAGAAAATCATTTACATACAATTTACGGTAAAATGTTTTACATTTCTATAGCAAAATTGTTTATTATGTCCTCTTATGATAAAATAAGTCATAATACATTTCTATAGTAAAATACTTTATAACACATTTTTACCGTATAAGTATTTACATTTCTATAGCAAAATTGTTTATTATACCCCCTTATGATAAATAAGTTATAATACATTTCTATAGTAAAATCCTTTATAACAGATTCCACCACTTCCTCCTTGCGGATATTCTTTATAGATTTCCACTTTTCGGATGTAAATATTCTTAACTAAGTAGCCAAAAAGTTGGGTCAACGCTAAAATCTCAAAAAAAAAAAAAAACTTCGAAAAAGAAACCTTATCAACATAATTCCATATATATATATATATATATATATATATATATATATATATATTATATATATATATACCAACCCCTCTGCACGAACAGAATACGACACAAGGTCAGTTTTCTACGCGCAGTTTAACAGGTTTGAATTCAGAGTTTTCTTTCTAGACTAGTTACCTAGCCATGGTTAAAAGTCCAGTCGGCCTTGTTATTTGCCCATAGTTGGTGGGAGAGTAATTGGATGCATACTTTTCCTAAAGGTATTAGCGCTATGTGAAATGCAAACAGCTTCGTCCAGGATTTGAACTCGGGTCGACGAATCCATTTCCTAAGATCCTAACCCTTACACCACGCACCTCCAAATCCATAATTCCATATAAAAAAGATGGATGTACGTTGTTGATTGGTTGGTTGTATTTTACAGCACGTCAACCCTTGTTGGGTTATATCATACCGAGGACGTTTTGTTTTATTCCTTCTTATTAAGTATTCTATTTTTTTAAAAACTCATTTAAAAAAAAACTCATTTTTTGATCAATACGGCAAATCCCCAACATCTATTTCATACGGGGTTATATGATATAAATGTCCTTATTAATCAAGAGAGAGAGAGAGAGAGAGAGAGAGAGAGAGAGAGAGAGAGAGAGAGAGAGAGAGAGGGGGGAGCAATATTAAGGCCGATTCATATATTTACACAATTTTAAAAGAAATGTATATATCGATCTGTAATGACAAAGGATAACACCGATAGACTGGAAATCTTTATTCTACTTAGAATAATTGGTACACTTACTAAGAGTTTATATAGTCTTATATTCCCTAGAGAGTTCTCTAAAGGGGAGGTAATCATAAAATAGGGAAGGTAACTCTCAATTACTTATTACACGGTTACGTGTTTTATACGCCGTAAACTAGCTCGTACCAAAAATATTTCAAGACACATTCCTAACCCTAGTAGCAGGGAACATGGTTATTATACAGTCATTTGTTTAATAAAATGTTAAAAAAACAAAAAAAACAAAAACAATCAAAAACAAACACTAGAGAGGTGCATTCTGGTCATGTAAGTACTGCGCATGACTGTTTATAACCAATCAGCTATTTGTTTTGTCACAAATAGATATATGAAGAATTCTCAATTACATATTACACGGTCACGTGATTTCTACGCCGTAAACTAGCTCGTACCAAAAATATTGCAAAAGACTTTCCTAACCCCAGTAGCATGGAACATGGTTACTATACAGTCATGTGTTTAATAAAATGAAAAAAAATGAAAAAAAAAAAACCCAAAAAAAAAAAAATAACAAACAAACAAAAACAGAGAGGTGCATTCTGGTCATGCAAGTACTGCGCATGACTGCTTATAACCAATCAGCTATTTGTTTTGTGACAAAATAGATATACGAAGAATTCTTATTGGCTTAGTCATTATCAATTACAATTAAAGAAAAAACATGTAATCAATGGGGTGGAAAGAGAAAGAAAGAGAATTCTATCTAAAATGCATTATGAACAATATGAGAAATTCACTATACGCTACAGTGAAAAGCGCTAAGATACGATCTATGTTTATTTCGTTCTTCTTCAAGTGAACAAATTCGACCAAATTGTTTTTAAGCAGCCATATTGAAAAATAAAAAATGGAAAATTAGACAGAAGTTGTTCTTCCGTTTCCGGTTGTGTTTGTTAGTTTTGTATTGTTTCATTTATTTATTGAATGTTGTGATTTGTTTGTTCGTTGTGTGTCTGATTTGTATCCCTAATTTCGTCAAGGAGAATTTAATGGATGGAGAGGGAAAAAAAGCAATGAAATAAGCAATTATTTATTTGGCTGTGGATTTTGCTTTTAAATTCTATTCTTTCTAAATAACAAATTATTTTTTGATTGTTTGTTTGTTGTCTTTTCTTTCTTTTCTTCTTTTTCTATGTGTTCTTTTATTTATTTATTTCTTTTTCTTGTCTTCCTTCTTCCTGACCTTTTTAATCAAACACTTTTCTTTTAGATACATGTGTTTTGTTTCTTTTTTCTACGATTAATTGTTTCTTCTTTCATTCATTCATTCTTTCTTTTTTTCTTTCTTTCGTTCATTCTTCTTCTTTCTTTCTTTCTTTCTTCTTCTTTCTTTTTCTTTCTTTCGTTCATTCTTCTTTCTTATGCATGGTATTTTAAAACTTTCTATTCTTGCGGCACATTCTGTCTTTCTTTCTTTCTTTCTTCATTCATTCATTCATTCATTCTTTCTTTCTTTCTTTCTTATGCATGGTATTTTAAAACTTTCTATTTTTGCGGCACATTCTGTCTTTCTATTTTTCTTTCTTTCTTTTTTCTTTCTTTCTTTCTTTCTTTCTTTCTTTCTTTCTTTTTTCTTTCTTACTTTCGTTCATTCTTTCTTTATTTTTATTCGTGGTGTTTTAAAACATTCTATGTTTGTGGTACTTTCTTCTTTCATTCATTCTTTCTTTCTTTCTTTCTTTCTTTCCTTCTTTCTTTCTTTCTTATTCGTGGTATTTTAAAACATTCTATTTTTGCGGAAGTTCCTTTCTTTCTCTCTCTCTCTCTCTCTCTCTCTCTCTCTCTCTCTCTCTTTCTTTCTTTCTTTCTTTCTCATTTCTTTTCTTTTTTACTTTTCTTTCTTTGTTTCTCAATTATTTTCTTTTTTTCTTTCTTTCTTTTCATATCTTTCGTTCTTTCTTTCTCTTTTCTTTTCTTTCTTTCTTTCGCATTTCTTTTTCATTTCTTTTTAATATGCTGATTTGATTTTAACATTATATTTTTGTAGCTATGATGTTTACTAGCAGGACCTATGGATATACCACAGTATGATAATTTAATAATAATATTTTTCTTTCAATGATTCTTTTATGTCACTTTTTTGATATTTTAAAACTCTTTGATTTTATATTTTCTTTCTTTCTTTCTTTCTTTCTTTCTTTCTTTCTTTCTTTCTTTTTTCTTTCTTTACGACTTTTCTCAACTATTCTTTCATTCATTCATTCTTTCATTCATTCTTTCTTTCTTTCTTTCCATTGATTATTTCTGATATATTAAAAATGTCTCTTTTTTATTTTTTGGTTTGTTCCTTCTTCGGTTGTTTGTTTGTTTGTCTTTCACTTTCTTTCATTCTTTCTTTCGTCTCTTGTTTCTGACATTTCAAAACTTTTAGTAACACTTTCTTTCTTTCTTTCTTTCTTTCTTTCTTTTTTTCTATCTCTTGTTTATTTTCTTTGTCTCTTTCTTTCTTTTGCTAATATATTAAGACTTTCTCTTTTTGCGAGACTTTCTTTCTTTTTCTTTCTTTTTTCTTTCTTTCTTTCTTTCTTTTCCTTTTCTTTTTCTTTCTTTCCTTTCTTTCTTCTATGTCTCTGATATTTACTGACATAAATTGACAAATGCTGATAAGGCCACTCATAATTAAATTAAAATCAAGTTGGACTCGGCGTGAAACGTTCCATTTCAATGGTGAGCCAAGTAATAAAATGACCTTTGCCATTGAAATCTATAATGAATAATGACGCTACTCGAACCCCTTCCCTCTGTGGGGAAATCATCGCCCTAAAAAATTTAGGATATTGCAAAATGTATCCTTCCAATAAAAGGGGAAGGAGTCGTCAGCGATGTCATTTTCCTGGGTTCATTGAATATTTCGGATTTCTCAACATCATAATTTCTTTCTCTCAAGCGACCCAATCAGGACTAACCGGATCTTGATTTTGACACCAGTAACAGGCTTTTACAAATCTGCCCCCCCATTTTGATATTGGTAAAAATTTGATCGTTTAGGTGGTTCTGTAGATTTGGTCATGTTATCCTCAACCAATGGCGTTTGAATTCTGTTTTACCGTTATCTTTACTAGCAAGAATATGCACTCCCTGGCCGTAAATATTAAGTTTTAATGTCATAAAATATATTAAATTAGAAAGACTAACTATTAAATGAGAACGTATTTAAAAAGATTACACTTATTTTAATTATATTTTAATTGGTTTCTATATAAAATCATTCATACATTGGAGAATAAAACAAGTATATTAGAGATCAATAGCACCAAGTTATTATTTATTAAACCCGGTTTTGTTAGAACCAGTATGCAAATTAACCACACTATATATCATAATATTGTATTATATTCTTATGGCAAACCCCAACCCTAACAGGTGGTGATGGAGGGTCTTAGTGTCCTGGGTATGACGCTAAACTGCACCTAGTGGTGAGGTTCCAGTTCTGGAGTTCTGGAGGTTGTGAAATACCCCTTCATTGCTATAACTCACAGGTCCACTCTGACCCTGAGAGGTAGTACCTGTTAGGGTCCCATCTACGAGTTAACCTCTGGTTAAAAATGAAACCACCCAAATCATCCAACGTGAAATGCAAATATGTATATCCTGATGAACTGGAATTGCTTATCCACCGAATTCTTATTGCTTATGAGTCTCGTCACCTCATCCTAATAATGGACCATTCCGTTTTTATAATAAAGAAAGAAAGGGAATAAAAAGGACATGACATAGAAAAATATAATTAGAAATAAAGAAAGAGGGTAGGAAAAAGAGAGAGATATAGATAGAGAGAGAGAGAGAGAGAGAGAGAGAGAGAGAGAGAGAGGAGAGAGAGAGAGAGAGAGAGAGAGAGAGAGAATTGAGTGGGCGGAAGCAATAAAGCTAATTTGTTTCAATCAAACATAATGAAAAGATGAAAAGAAGAAAAGAAAAAAGGGAGAAGGAGTTAAATCAAGATTATTATACTTTTTACATATTGAAGAGGGGCCGGGTTAGCTCAGTCGGTAGAGCGTTCGGCTAGAAACCACAAGGTTCCTAGTTCGATACCGGTCCCCGCCAACTCAGCGTATGAGTAGCACAGGGATCTGTGCGGTAAAGTAAGGAGCTGATGGTAGGTGTGGCACTCCACCTCAGATGCTAAAAAACAATCTCCCTGGTCTAGCACTATTGAAAAGGGGATAGACTCCCTCGCTGACTGGCTATTACCGACTTTAGGCCGCCCCGTTGACTTTTACTTACATATTGAACTATTTGGCAATAGTTCTTAAGTAAGCATCAAATTATCATACTGTGGTATATCCACAGGTCCTGCTAGTTAAAATAGAAAATTGACAATCATTAAAAAATCATAAACTTATGAATGTTTTATGGTAGCTCTTGGCATGCTCGGTACCACTCGAAGTGAGCAAGCATCGCGTTACCATTTCTACGGAATTTAAAAACTTAAACAACTTAAAGCAGGATGGCCTATTGTCGGTATCAACCGGATTGCGAAGTAGTCGGTCCCCTTTTCACTAGAGCTAGGCTAGGGAGATCTGTGTGGTAAACCAAGGATCTGTGCTGTAAAATGGGGAAGTGTTGGGAGGGGTGGCACTCTATCTCAGACCCCAAAATAATCTCCCTGGTCAAGCGCTAAGGAAAAGGGAATAGACTCCCTCGCTGTCCAGTTGATACCAGCAAAAGGCACCTCCGCTGACTTAACTAAAAACCTTATCTATTAATAATGGAGATTCGCTTCCGGTTTTTGTCTGTAACAAAAACTACGTCACTGCTTAAATTACCCAAAATCGTCATAACATAGAATAAATACACTCAAATTTGAACATGCAGCATTAGACAGTCCTCATTGTTTTTTTAAAACAAGTTTTAATAAATACATGACTGGATATTATATATCTATATATAGTTTGTTTTATTTTAGTATATATTTAAAGTTTACATTTCAAATTGTTTTATTTTTTAATCCTTTAATGAATTTGATGTTTTACTTACTTAGGGTACAAACTCGCTGACATTGAATTTTTTACTCCCACCCCTCAGGTAATATGTTTCAAAAATCTATTTTTACATCACCCTGAGGGTGTTTTATATTTTGCTAGTAGAATTAAAAAAAAAAATCTATCTAGACGATAAGCTGTGAGTTTTTTTTGCAGGGGGGGGAGAGAACAGGTACTGCACTTTGATCCTAGCCATTGACTCAGTGATACGGATTTTGATTACATATAGAACATATACTTATTTACTAAGCTTAGCTT
>CM042163.1:44599221-44606278 GCA_023376005.1 Doryteuthis pealeii
AGCACAAAAGCAAAGTTTGAAGGAAATAATCTGTATTTTTTACGACATAGGCTGTTAAGAAATAACACACACTATCCATGAACATTTTTTGTTATTATAGAATGCAACAGCAAAAAAAGAAAAAAAAAAGAAATAAGAGGAAATGATTTATAACTAGCATTGATACTCATCCCGAAATCAAATTAAACTGATTCGAGCGAGCGCAATCGCGGACTGCACATTCTTAATATTATTACATTACCAAATGATTTCGAGATTTTTTTACGATGTGCCATTAAATTTTCGTAGAATACTCAACAGTTCCAAACTTTATTACAACATTTTAATTGCCTATGATTGTAACTACACCAAATAGTATCCGTTTATTCGAGTGATATATATATATATATATATATATATATATAATTATATATATAATATAGAGAGAGAAGAGAGAGAGAGAAACATTGTGTGAGATTGATAGAGATAGATTGAGTGATGTCTTGTGGTGTAGTTGTGTTGTGAGAGAGAGAGAGAGGATGAGAGAGACAGAGAGAGAGAGAAGGAGAGAAGAGAGAGGTGTGTGTGTGCCGTGGGGCAAATGTGAGTGTGCTGCTGTGTGTGTGATGAAAGAAGAGGTGTAGAGAGAACAAGAACGAGTGTTGTGTGTATGTGTGTGTATATGTGTGTGTGTGTTTGGTGTTGAGAGAGAGAGAAGCGAGAAGAGGAGAGGGGAGGAGGGGAGAGGGCGATGAGAGACATGAATGAAATAGATTTGTGAGTAGGTGAATAAAAGACATTGTCTGGTTTGCTGGTAATAATTTACAAGATCTTTACAATTTATAACACCAACCTCTCTCTTGTACTCTATTCCCTTCACGCCTTCTCTCTCCCTCTCTCTCTCTTTTCTCCCCCCCTCTCTCTCTCTCTCTTATTCTCTCACTCTTTCAGTCTCTCAAATCAATCGAGAAGCTTTTGTTCAATCTACTTAGTTTTAAAGACAAAGAAGTTGCTATTAAGTACTCTTGACTTAATTACGATATACAAAGACTCAAGTAATATTAAACTGAGCCATTATCCACAATAAAATTGCTTAATTAAGCATAATTACTCATTGGATGTAGCCACTTACACACCCATAAAATGGCGTCTTAGACCTGTGATAACATAATTTTCTTGTTTTGTTGTTTTCTAAATTTTAAAAATTCGTGTCAGATAGGACAAGTACTCTGAAACACAATACAACTGCTTGTGCCAAAAAAATAATATAATCGGGTATAACTCTTTTAGTCCACTTTAACCATCTCACTGCGGCTCTCCCGCTTCTGCATGATAACCCTTACCGTTATCCTCGCTGCTAGCGACTCTTGCACGTGTCACTTGTTACCCTGAGAGAAATCACACGTATTTCACACGGTAGTAGTAATTGGTTGTTTTGTTTACGGCATATCAACCCCTTTTTCGGGTCATTTAACGCCGCAATCAAGGACTCAGGTGGCTTACAAATCTGATTTGGTTATTTCCTAGTTGAGTAACATGATGACCCAGAAAAAAACAGAACCCAAATTTATTTATTTTCCCTATTAAACTAATCCTAAAACCCCAACCCTAACCCTTGTTGGGACGTAAACTTTTTAAAAAAAAATTAAAATTTAAGGATTTTATTACAAAATTTGTGGATCAGTTTTTTTCTGGGTCACCCTGTAATATTATGTTACTCAACTAGGAGTTTAGGGAGTAGTTTAGGGTTAGGATTAGGGTTTAGGCATTAGGTTAGTTTAATGGAAAATAAATAACTTGGGTCATTTTTTTTTCCGCGTCACCTGTATATCATGTTACTAACTAGGAATAACCTCTGGTTTTGACTTAAATAGTCACCAAATTAAAGAGTACTGTACACGCTCATCGCTGCTTAACTTCAGTGATCCAGCTGCGGTAACCATCCGCTTCAGCAAAAATAAGAAAGATGATTACTTGTTATTCAAAAGTTTGGACGTAAACAAACTCAGTATTTTGGTAATATGTAGGAAGTGCGTCCCGGTCTCCTGCCGGCCGGTGACTATACTTTAAATAACGACCCAGCTCACCGTCATTCAAAACTATCCATCCATCTAATCTAATTGTTTATATTTACTCTATATAAACAAGGTTGTTTAGAAGCTTTTCCGATAATGTTTCGAAATAAGTGCTTAATTGAGTCGGACCTAATTTTGAAAATTATATTAATTAATAATAATATGAAATTAGGCGGGTATACCTATTAAATGTATGGGCTAAACAAATCGAAGAAAAAATCAACTCTCCTGTATGTACAATTTCGCCTTATAGCTCATCAGCAAAGCTATAGATCGTAAAAAGACCGCCCTGTGCGTGATTTTGGAAACCGGACTGCCAAGCTGACAGGCCGATCCATAACCTCTACACTAAACGGACCTCTTAGATTTTTTGTACTCTATTATTACAAATACTAAGATTTTTTATTTTTTTATTCATGTTTGTTTAATGTTCTTGTTTTTAGTTTAAATAAACAAGAATTACGACAAAAAAAAGAAGCGACCCCCAAATACATTTACTTGTCGAAAAATATCTATCTATCTCCATTATGTTCGTATCTATCTATATTATTTTTTTGTTTTATTTCTATCTATCTATTCTCAGTCTATTCCAAACTAATATATCCATCTTCATTCTAAACGAAGGAATTACGACATTACGATAATTAAACAAGAATTACGACGAGCTGAGGTTGTTATTTTTGATAGTCACCGGGTACAGCGTTTTTGAGGCGGAGACCGGACGCACTTCCTCATAAATTACCCAGTATTTTTCTGTGATTTTCAACAACGAGGAACAGAAAGAAAATATATATCCATCTTCATATCTCCCTAAACTAGGAATTACGACAAATTACGATAAATAAACAAGGAATTACGACGAGCTGGTGTCGTTATATGATAGTCACGCCCGGGTAGCGGTTTTTGAGGTGGGAGACCGGACCGCGACTTCCTCGATATAATTTAACTATATTTCTGTGATCTGCGTATAACATTTACAACGAGGAAAGAAAAGAACTATAATATCCATCTTCATAATCTAAACAAGAATTAAATTACGACAAATTACGTTATTAAATAACATTCAAGATATTACACTGACTTAGGTTGTTTATTTTGATAGTCACCGTTTCCTGTTCTGTAAACGCCCTCGTTTATTTTATTACTTTTGTAGCATGCATGGTTGTGTATGTTGCGGGAGACCGGGAACCCCGATTCCTAATCAAGATTACCCGAGTTTTTTCATGTGTAAATTTCTCCATATCTATATATATATATATATACTTTATGATGGCATATTGCGGCCATCTTGCACTTAAACCAAGAATTGCGGACAAATTACGATAATAAACAAGAATACGTACGAGTAGAGGGTGTTGTGTGTTGGGTGATGTTTTGATATGTTATTGGTTCAGGCCGCGGTTAACGTCTGTTTTTGAGGCGGGAATGAGACCGGGACGCATTCCTCATAATAACATCTATAAATTACCCCACATACTTTTCTCGTGATTTTCGCAACAACCGAGGAAAAGAAAGAAAGAACTCATATATATCCATATTCAGTATACTAAAAAACAAAATTTGCGTACAAAATTACGAGTTAGATACAACAAGAATACGGACGAGCTAGGTTTGGTTATAAATATATCACCGGTTAGCAGAGGTTTTTTTGAGGCGGAGACCGAGGACCATTCCTCATAAATACCCTATTTATCTGTGATCTTCATCAAACAACAACGCAGGAAAGAAGAAAAAGAACCTTATATATCCCATTCTTCAATCTAAACAGAAGAATTCGAGCAGATTGACGATAAATAAACAAAGGAATTACGACGAAGCGTCGTTAGGTGTTATTTTGAAAACCGCCTGGGTAGCGGTTTTGAGCGGATGAACCCGGGACCACTCTCCTCATAAATGTACCAGTAATTTTTCTGGTGTCATTTTTTCGAACAACGAGGAAAAAAGAAATATATATCCATCTGTCCGATATCTAAACAAGAAGAATCTACGACAAATTACATAAAAATAAACAAGAATTGACGACCGAGCACATTGGGGTCGCGTTGTATTTTGATAGTCAACCGAGTTAGCAGTTCTTTTTTTTTACGGTGGGAGACCGGGATCGCATCTCCTCATAAATACCAGTATTTTCCATGTGATTTCAAACAAACGAGGAAAGAAAGACCGGCAAACGAAGGTGGGGGAAAAAAACGAAAAGCTGAACTTCTTTTTAAAAGAAACTTTTCATTAACAATTACTTTTGAGTGTATGATCTAGTTTAGTTCGATCAATTTGACAATTGCCATCATCTCCAGTTGAGATGTGTTTATTATAAGTAAGTAGCCCTCATTAAAATAAATCCAAATGTCGGAAGCGCTAGGCACACTATCTAACACAACACACAGTCTCTAGAGTACAGTAATAAGAACCAGATATCTTCAGGCCGCGTGCATCACCTCAATTTCCCCGTCTCCGGACCGATCCGACACACTCCCACCCCTTCAGGTCTCACTCCTATTCCTCTCCCATTCACCCACATCTTGCTTCTAATCATCACGCCTCGTCCTGTTCGTGAGAGTATTTGCAAGACTTGATAAGGTAAAAGGCTAATTTGTTAATAAGGTCACCGAAATGGAAGAGCTAGCTGTCCCGCTGACAAAGTTATATGTAAGGAAGTCAGGAAAGAAAAACCTAGGTAAAGCACTTTTTAGTTGAGCAAGAAAGTTATTACATGGATTGGGGATGGAGTCTATATGTAAGAGGAAGGATTAGCAAGAGAGAGAGGGGAAGGGAGATGGAGACATACGAGAAATCAACAACTAAAGGAAAGACAAGAGAGAGAAGAGAAAGAGAGAAGCCGAGAAGAGAGAGAATGATGGGGGAGAGAAGAGAGAGGTTTAGCGGGAGAAAGAGAGAGAGAAAATAATTATAAGATACAAAGGACGATTTTGACGAGAGAGCAGGGAAGAGAGAAACCAGAGCCGGGGAGAAGAAGGAATAGAGAATAAAACTAAAGGAAGAGAAGAAGAGAAGAAGAAAGAACTGATGAGAGACGAGAGAGAGAGAGAGAGAGAGGGAGGGAGAGAAAGAGGATGTAGAGAGTAGGAGAAAAAGAAAAAAAAAGTATATAAAGACGAAAGGAGGTTGCGAGCGAGAGAGAGACAGGAAGCAGAAGAAAGAGAAAGCAGGATCCAAAGGAAGGAAAGGAAAAGAGAGAGGGGAGAGCAGGAATAGAGAAATAACTAAAGGAGAGAGAGAGAAGAGAGAGAGAGAGAGAGAGATGGAAGAGGGGGGGAGAGTAGGAGAAGAGAGAGAGAAACAGCATTATAAGACGAAAGGAGTTTGCCGAAGCGAGAAGGACAGGGGAGAGAGAAAAAGAAAAAGACCAAAGAAGACAAGGAAAGAGAGAAGGAGGGTGAGAGTGGGGTGAAGGCGGTGAGAAAGAGGAAAAAATATTACATTAGATGGGAGCAGTCTAATAAAAGGGAAAAAAGATAGAGCGGAGGAAGAGAGGAAAGAGAATTAAACTAATGAGCAGAAAGAGAGAAAGGGAGGAGTAGGAGAAAGAAAGGAGAGAGAAATAGATATAAGACGAAAGGAGATTTCGAGCGAGAGAGACAGGGAAGTGAGAAAGAAACAAAGACCAAAGAAAGGAAAGGAGAGAGAAGAGAGAGCCTCAGGAGAGACGAGAGAGCGAAGAGATGAGATGAGAGAGAGAGAGGAGAGGGGTGAAGGTGAGAAAGGGAGGAGAGAGAGAAATAACGAATAATAAAATCAAAGGAGGGAGAGAGTGAGAGAAGGTAGGGGGAGAGAAATTAAAAATAAGACCAAAGAGAGAGAGAGAGACGACGAGAGATGAGAGAGAGAGAGAGAGACGAAGAGAGAGAGAGAGAGGGAGTGAGAGAAAGGGGGAAGAGAAATACAGCATGAGACCAAAGAAGAGGGAGAGATAGGGGGCAGCGGAATAGAGAATAAGACCGAAGGAAGAGAAAGCGGACGAGGGAGTAAGAGAGGAGAAAATACGAGAAATAGATAGCTAAGATCCTAAAGAAAAAAAAGGACAGCAGAGAGAAAGAGAGAGAGGAGACGAGAGCGAGATGGAGAGAGAGATCGCAGACGTACTATCGAGGAGTACGGCAGTCCAGCCCCAGAGAGATCAGAGTAGGTTGGACTTTTTACAGATGAGGTTTCAAAGTGTGGAGAGAAGAGAGGATTTAGTTCTAGAAAGTAGAGGTTTGACGACAAGTGAAAGAGAGAAGAGAGAACGACGAGGAGAGGAGAGAGAGAGAAAGAAAAGATGAGGGTAAATGTAGGGATTGTACGAGAAGAGAAATTAGAACCACGAAGGTAAGTTGTGGACAAGAGAAACGAGTTTTAAGTGTGTGGTGTGATTTTGTGTTTGTGGTGAGAGAGAAGAGAGAGAAGAGAGAGAGAAGAGAGGAGAGAACGGAGGGGCACACACAGTAGTAGAGTGTTATTTTCATGATATAGAAGGAAAGGTCAACGACCCACGAAATGCTGAACACTGTGCAGCAACAGAAAAATTAGACTGGAAGAGAGAGAAAACACTGAAAGGTATGTATAGAAGAAGACGAAGGCGAACACACAAAAGATTCCGACCGACGTCACTGTTTTCTAGTGAATGACCAACCACCACCCACTAAAGGACCGAGAGGAGAGAGAGATCACCAGTAAAATTGTCAGGTCTAATATAAAGCAGAGAGAGAGAGAGAGACGAGAGAGAGAGAGAAAGAGAGAGAGAGAGAGAGAGGAAGAGGAGAGAGGGCGAGAGAGGAAGAATAGAGGGAAGAGAATTGTGAAGGAAGAGGGAGTCACAAGTAATGAAAGAGAGAATAGCAAAGTGATGAATCAGAACCCTCTCTCTTCTCTCTCTCTCTCTCTCTCTCTCTCTCTTCTCCTCTGAGTATTCATATAAATATAATAATATATATATAATAGATAGATAATAGCATAATGAAGCAGATGAGCTAGTAGATAGATATGATCTCTCTCTGTAGGCGACC
>CM042163.1:44606378-44616378 GCA_023376005.1 Doryteuthis pealeii
AGCACTATATTTCTCCCAAAAATTATCGGCAAAAAGCCATTCTAAACAAACCTTGGTTTAATATAGATAAATATAAACAAATTGAGATAATGGATGGATAGTTTGAATCAGCTTGAGCTGGTCGTATTTAAATAGTCACCGGCCGGCAGTTAGACCGGACGCACTTCCCTCATAAATTACCAAATAACTGAGTTTGTTATTACGTCCAAACTTGAATACAAATATCCTACTTTTTATTTTGCTGGAAGCGATGCGTTACGTGGATCACTGAAGTTAAGCAGCGATGAGCGTGTACAGTACTTAATTTGGTGACTACTTAAGCCAAAACCCAGAGGTTATTTCCTAGTTGAGTAACATGATATTACAGGGTGACGCGGAAAAACATGAACCCAAGTAATTCTACTTTTCCCATTAAACTAACCCTAAAGCCTAAACCCTAATCCTAACCCTAACCTAACCTAAACCCCCCTAGTTGAGTAACATATATTACAGGGTGGACCCAGCAAAAACTGATCCCACAATTTGTAATAAAACTCTTAATTTTAATTTTAAAGTTAAGTCCAACAAGGTTAGGTTGGGTAGGATTAGTTTAATAGGAAAATAAATAAATTTGGGTTCTGTTTTTTCTGGGTCACTCATGTTACTCAACTTAGGGAAATAACCAAATCAGATATTTGTAAGCCACCTGAGTCCTTGATTCGGCGTAATGACCCGAAAAAGGGTTGATATGCCGTAAAAACAAAACAACCAAATACTTACTTACCACAAATACGTGTTGATTTCTCAGGGTACAACAAGTGACACGTGCAAGAGTCGCTAGCAGCGGATAACGGTAGGGATCGCAGAGCGGGAGAGCCGCAGTGAGTGGTTTAAAGTAGACCAAGAGTTACCGATTATATTTTGCACACAGTTGTATTTGTTTCGAGTCTTCCTATCTGACACGAATTTTTAAAATTAGAAAACAACAAAAACAAGAAATTATGTTATCAACAGGTCTAAGACCGCCATTTTATGTGTGTGTAAACATGGCTACATCCAATGAAGTAATTATGCTTAATTAGCAATTTATTGTGGATAATGGCTTCAGTTTAATATTACTGAGTCTTTGTATATCGTTAATTAAGTCAAGAGTACTTAATAGCAACTTCTTTGTCTTTAAAACTAAGTAGATTGAACCAAACTTCTCGGAATTGATTTGAGAGTAACTGAAAGAGTGAGAGAATAAGAGAGAGAGAGAGAGGCCGGGGGGAGAAAGAGAGAGAGAGGGAGATGAGAAGGCGTGAAGGAGATTAGCAGTACAAGAGAGAGGTCTGGTGGTTATAAATTGTAAAGATCTTGTAATTATTACCAGCAACCAGACAATGTTCTTTTATCACCTACTCACAAAATCTATTTTTCATTCATGTCTCTCATCGCCTCTCTCCCCCCTCCCCCTCTCTCTCTCCTCTCTCTTCTCCACACACCACACACACACACACATATTACACCACACATAACACACCACTCGTTCTTTCTCTTCTCTACCCCTCTCTTCTTTCATACACACACACACGCACACTCACATTTGCCCCACGCACACACACCACACTTCTCTCTCTCTCTCTTCTCTCTCTCTCTCTCAACACACACACACACCACACACACACACTCAAATCTATCTCATCAATCTCACACAATCTCTCTCTCTCTGTCTCTCTCTTCTCTCCTCTCTCTCTCTCTCTCTCTCACTCTCTGTCTCTGTCTCTCTCTCTCTCTATGTAAGTATATAAAATATATATATATAATATAATATAGTACTATATATATATATCACTCGTATAAACGGATACTATTTGCTGTAGTTACAAACATAGGCAATTAAAAGTATTAATATTATAATAATAATAAATTAATTGTATAATAAAGTTTGGAACTGTTGAGTATTCTTATGAGAAAAATATTATGGCTTCATCGTAAAAAAATCTCAAAATCATTTGGTAATGTAATAATATTAAGAATGTGCAGTCCGCGATTGCGCTCGCTCGGATCATTTTAATTTGATTTTCGGATAGTATCAAGCCTAGTTATAAATCATTCCTCTTATTTCTTTTTTTTTCTTTTTTTGCGAGTTTCATTCTATAATAAGAAAAATGTTCATGGATAGTGTGTGTTATTTCTTAACAGCCTATGTCGTAAAAATACAGATTATTTCCTTCAAACTTTGCTTTTGTGCTCTGGATTAACGCTATATAAGTAAAGTCGTCGGTGGGTGGCCTAAAGTCGGTATGTATTTCCTTACATTATATTTTTTTATTTTATTTCCCTTCTTTCAAAATAACGGAATAAAAAAAGGCCGGTTTATCTCAGTTGGTTAGAGCGTCCAAAAAGAAAAAAATCTAAGTATGGGTTTCGATTTGCACTAACAAAAAAGTTTTTGACAGCGTGTCTCACGAATGGATTTTAAAAGTCCTAAACATCTTAAAATATCACCAGATCATAGTAACATTCTTCCAAATACAATAGGGAAAGGTGGCAAACTCACATCAGATTAATTCCATGAAAAGGTCATGCCTCAAAACTAACGATTCGAGCATTAAAATAGATTCCATTTTTAATTTTTCCAAAAGAGACCAACTTTCACCTCTTCTTTTTGTAAAGCTCTAATACCTCTCTCCATAGAACTTAAAATACAGACTATGGATATAAACTACTTAAAAGAATTAAATCACTATTCATTTTAGAAGTTTGGGACCGGTTAGCCCTGTCGGTAGAGCGTTCGGCTAGAAACCGCTAAGGTTACTAGTCGATAACCAGCCCTCGCCAACTCAGCGTTATGAGTAGCACAGGATCTGCTGCCGTAAAGGTGCGGAGCTGATCGTAGGTGCGGCGCTCCACCTCAGACGCAAAAAACAATCTTCTTGGTCTAGCGCTAGTGAAAAGGGATAGACTCCCTCGCTGATTGGCTATACCGACTTTAGGCCACCCCGACGACTTACTTTACTAATTAGCCCTGTGAAAAGATTTAGTGACGACATAGGAATATAATTTAGCCTGAACAAATGTGCGAAAGCTGCGATTAGGAAAGGTTTGCTTGTAAAAGTTTTAAAAAACATTCTATCAGATGAAATACGGAAATTACAGAGTTAGAACATAATATTATGGAACTGAATTGAATACGATGAATTGAATTACCAGCGTTCGCCAACTCTGCGCATGAGTAGCACATGGGATCTGTGCGGAAGGTGTGGAGCTGATGGTAGGTGTGGGGTCCCACCTCAGACTCTAAAATAATCTCCTTCGTTTAGCGTTAATGAAAAGAGGATAGACTCAACTCGCCGTTTGCGCTGATTAACCGATTTACGGTCATCCTAAGGACTATTAGTAGATTTGAAAGAAGTTTGTTTGTACATCAGCTAAGAGATCTGAAACAAATGTGTCACATTCACTGCTTTTTGCGTTCTCAGATTTATGTTAATGTATTATATATATTATATAGATATATTGTATTAAGGTGTATATAGAATAACCTACTTCTAGTTTCATATAAGGATCTTCAGGTTAATTACAATGATTATCAAGAATATTTAATTAATTACAATCAATTGCGAAAGTGATAATGCAATTATGACCGTTGAAAAGAGTTCGCATATATAACTATACTATATATCAATATATATATATTAAATATATATATGTGTGTGTGTGTGTGTGTGTGTGTGTGTAGTGTGTTGTAAAAGGCAAAAAAGGAAAGAAAGTATTGAATGGATAAAATAGGATATTCTAATTATCTAACTTACACGTGTTTCGTCAGGAGTTTATCCATGTTACATTGTTCTATATGTATTTTTTTGAATAACAAAATGAAATGAAATAATAATTAGAAAAATATAGAAATGTTTTGCACACAAAGAATAATCGACCTTCCTCGTAAGTTAAATTAATTAAAATATCCTATTTTATCCATTCTATACTTTCTTTCCTTTATTTTTCTTTCAACATACCGTCGGATTTACTTTCCCATTTTCATTTTAACACACACACACACACCACACACACACACCATATATATATTATATTATATATATATATATATTATACTAGTATATATATATATATGCTAACCCATCGCAGACAGAATGTGACACAAGGTTTAATTTTTAGCGGAGTTTAACATGTTTGATTTTCAGTTTTCCTTATCTTAAGACTTGGTCTACCTAGCACGGTTAAAGAGCCCAATCCACCTACTATTTAACATGGGTTAAAGGGATGGTGGGTTAGAGTCGTAGGAAATGGACTCGTCGACCCGAGTTCCTGGACGAGGCTGTTCACATTAGCATTTAATACCTTCGAGACAGGTTACATCGACACCCTCCTTTAACCCATGGTTAATAGTAAGGTCGGATTGGGCTCTTTAACCGTGGCTACGGTAAACCAGTCTAAGAAAGGAAACTGAAATCAAACATGTTAAACTCCGCTAAAGAAAATTAACCTTGTGTCACATTCTGTTCGTGCGGATGGGAGCATTATATATATTATATATATATTATATATATATATATATTATATTATATATATGTGAGTGTGTGTGTGTGTGTGTGTGGTGTAAAATGAAAATGGAAGTAAATCCGACGGTATGTTGAAAGAAAAATAAAGGAAAGAAAGTATAGAATGGATAAAATAGGATATTTTAATTAATTTAACTTCTGAGGAAGGTCGATATTTCTTTGTGTGCAAAACATTTCTATATTTTTTCTATTATTATTTCATTTCATTTTGTTATTTAAAAAAATAACATATAGAACAATGTACACATGGATAAACTCCTGACCGAAACACGTGTAAGTTAAATTAATTAGAATATCCTATTTTATCCATTCAATACTTTCTTTCCTTTCTTTCTCTTTTCAACACCACACCACACACACACACACACACACACATATATATATAATATATAATATATATATATATATATATATGCGAAACTCTTTTCAACGGTCATAATTGCATTATTCACTTTCGCAATTGATTGTAATTAATTAATATCTTGACTAATTCATTGTAATTAACCTTGAAGATCCTTATGATGAAACTAGAGTAGGTTATTTCTATATACACCTTAATACAATATATCTATATATATATATATATATCATTAAACATAAAATCCTGGAGAACGCAAAAAGCAGTGAATGGTGACACATTTGTTTCAGATCTCTTAGCTGATGTACAAACAAACTTCTTTCAATCTACTAATAGTCTTTAGGATGACCGTAAATCGGTATCAGCCAAACGGCGAGTGAGTCTATCCTCTTTTCATTAACGCTAAACGAAGGAGATTATTTTAGAGTCTGAGGTGGGACCCCACACCTACCATCAGCTCCACACCTTTACCGCACAGATCCATGTGCTACTCATGCGCAGAGTTGGCGAACGCTGGTAATTCAATTCATCGTATTCAATTCAGTTCATAATATTATGTTCTAACTCTGTAATTTCCGTATTTTCATCTGATAGAATGTTTTTTAAAAATTTTACAAGCAAACCTTTCCTAATCGCAGCTTTCGCACATTTGTTCAGGCTAAATTATATTCCTATGTCGTCACTAAATCTTTTCACAGGGCTTAGTAAAAGTAAGTCGTCGGGGTGGCCTAAAGTCGGTATCAGCCAATCAGCGAGGGAGTCTATCCCCTTTTCACTAGCGCTAGACCAAGGAGATTGTTTTTTGCGTCTGAGGTGGAGCGCCGCACCTACCATCAGCTCCGCACCTTTACGGCACAGATCCCTGTGCTACTCATACGCTGAGTTGGCGAGGGCTGGTATCGAACTAGTAACCTTGCGGTTTCTAGCCGAACGCTCTACCGACAGGGCTAACCCGGTCCCAAACCTTCTAAATGAATAGGTGATTTATTCTTTTAGTAGTTCTATATCCATAGTCTGTATTTTAAGTTCTATGGAGAGAGGTATTAGAGCTATACAAAAAGAAGAGGTGAAAGTTGGTCTCTTTGGAAAAATTAAAAATGGAATCTATTTTTAATGCTCGAATCGTTAGTTTTGAGCATGACCTTTTCATGGATTAATCTGATGTGAGTTTGCCACCTTTCCCTATTGTATTTGAAGAATGTTACTATGATTGGTGATATCTTTAAGATGTTTAGGACTTTTAAAATCCATTCGTGAGACACGCTGTCAAAAACTTTTTTGTTAGTCAATCGAAACCCTACTTAGATTTTTTTCTTTTTGGACGCTCTACCAACTGAGATAAACCGGCCTTTTTTTATTCCGTTATTTTGAAAGAAGGGAAATAAAATAAAGAAAAATGATAATGTAAGGAAATACATACCGACTTTAGGCCACCCCGACGACTTTACTTATATAGCGTTATCCAGAGCACAAAAGCAAAGTTTGAAGGAAATAATCTGTATTTTTACGACATAGGCTGTTAAGAAATAACACACACTATCCATGAACATTTTTTCTTATTATAGAATGCAACTGCAAAAAAAGAAAAAAAAGAAATAAGAGGAAATGATTTATAACTAGCATTGATACTCATCCCGAAATCAAATTAAAATGATCCGAGCGAGCGCAATCGCGGACTGCACATTCTTAATATTATTACATTACCAAATGATTTTGAGATTTTTTTACGATGAGCCATTAATATTTTCTCATAGAATACTCAACAGTTCCAAACTTTATTATACAATTTAATTTATTATTATTATAATATTATACATTTTAATTGCCTATGTTTGTAACTACAGCAAATAGTATCCGTTTATACGAGTGATATATATATATATATATATATATATTATATATATATTTATATATACATAGAGAGAGAGAGAGACAGAGACAGAGAGTGAGAGAGAGAGAGAGAGAGAGAGAGAGAGAGAGACAGGAGAGAGAGAGATTGTGTGAGATTGATAGAGATAGATTGGTGTGTGTGTGTGTGTGTGTGTGTGTGTGTGAGAGAGAGAGAGAGAGAGAGAGAGAGAGAGAAAGTGTGTGTGTGTGCGTGGGGGCAAATGTGAGTGTGCGTGTGTGTGTGTATGAAAGAGAGAGGGGTAGAGAGAGAAAGAACGAGTGTGTGTGTATGTGTGTGTATATGTGTGTGTGTGTGTGTGTGTGAGAGAGAGAGAGAGAGAGAGAGAGGGGAGGGGGAGAGAGGCGATGAGAGACATGAATGAAATAGATTTTGTGAGTAGGTGATAAAAGACATTGTCTGGTTGCTGGTAATAATTTACAAGATCTTTACAATTTATAACACCGACCTCTCTCTTGTACTCTATCTCCTTCACGCCTTCTCTCTCCCTCTCTCTCTCTTTCTCCCCCCCTCTCTCTCTCTCTCTTATTCTCTCACTCTTTCAGTTACTCTCAAATCAATCGAGAAGGTTTGTTCAATCTACTTAGTTTTAAAGACAAAGAAGTTGCTATTAAGTACTCTTGACTTAATTACGATATACAAAGACTCAAGTAATATTAAACTGAGCCATTATCCACAATAAAATTGCTAATTAAGCATAATTACTTCATTGGATGTAGCCATGTTACACACACCATAAAATGGCGTCTTAGACCTGTGATAACATAATTTTCTTGTTTTTGTTGTTTTCTAAATTTTAAAAATTCGTGTCAGATAGGAAGACTCGAAACAATACAACTGTGTGCAAAAAATATAATCGGTAACTCTTGGTCTACTTTAAACCACTCACTGCGGCTCTCCCGCTTCTGCGATCCTACCGTTATCCGCTGCTAGCGACTCTTGCACGTGTCACTTGTTTACCCTGAGAAATCAACACGTATTTGTGGTAGTAGTAATTTGGTTGTTTTGTTTTACGGCATATCAACCCTTTTCGGGTCATTTAACGCCGAATCAAGGACTCAGGTGGCTTACAATATCTGATTTGGTTATTTCCTAGTTGAGTAACATGAGTGACCCAGAAAAAACAGAACCCAAATTTATTTATTTTCCTATTAAACTAATCCTAAACCCCAACCCTAACCCTTGTTGGACTTAAACTTTAAAAAAATTAAAATTAAGAGTTTTATTACAAAATTTGTGGGATCAGTTTTTCTGGGTCACCCTGTAATATTATGTTACTCAACTAGGGGGGTTAGGGTTAGGGTTTAGGGTTAGGATTAGGGTTTAGGCTTTAGGGTTAGTTTAATGGGAAAATAAATAACTTGGGTTCTGTTTTTTCCGCGTCACCCTGTAATATCATGTTACTCAACTAGGAAATAACCTCTGGTTTTGCTTAAGTAGTCACCAAATTAAGTACTGTACACGCTCATCGCTGCTTAACTTCAGTGATCCAGCGGTAACCATCGCTTTCAGCAAAATAAAAAGTAGATATTTGTTATTCAAGTTTGGACGTATAACAAACTCAGTATTTGGTAATTTATGAGGAAGTGCGTCCCGGTCTCCTGCCGGCCGGTGACTATTTAAATAACGACCCAGCTCAGTCTATTCAAAACTATCCATCCATCTATCTCAATTTGTTTATATTTATCTATATTAAACAAGGTTTGTTTAGAATGGCTTTTTGCCGATAATTTTTGGGAGAATAAGTGCTTAATTGGAGTCGGACCTAATTTTGAAAATTAATTAATTAATAATGAATTAGGCGGGAATACCTATTAAATGTATGGCTAAACAAATCGAGAAAAATCAATCTCTGTATGTACATTTCGGCCTATTAGGCCTCATCAGCAGAGCTATAGATCGGAAGACCGCCCTGTGCGTGATTTGAAACCGGACTGCCAAGCTGACAGGCCGATCCCATAACCTCTACACTAAACGGACCTCTTAGATTTTATGTATCTATATTACTTTAAATACTAAGATTTTTTTATTCATGTTTGTTTAATGTCTTGTTTTTAGTTTAAATAAACAAGAATTACGACAAAAAAAGAAGCGACCCCCCCCCCAAATACATTTACTTGTCGAAAATATCTATCTATCTCCATTTGTTCGTATCTATCTATATTATTTTGTTTGTTTATCTATCTATCTATCTCAGTCTATTCCAAACTATATATCCATCTTCATTTCTAAACAAGAATTACGACAAATTACGATAATTAAACAAGAATTACGACGAGCTAGGGTTGTTATTTTGATAGTCACCGGGTAGCAGTTTTTGAGGCGGGAGACCGGGACGCACTTCCTCATAAATTACCCAGTATTTTTCTGTGATTTTCAACAACGAGGAAAGAAAGAAACTATATATCCATCTTCATATCTAAACAGGAATTACGACAAATTACGATAAATAAACAAGAATTACGACGAGCTGGTGTTGTTATATGATAGTCACCGGGTAGCGGTTTTGAGGTGGGAGACCGGGACGCACTTCCTCATAAATTACCCAGTATTTTTCTGTGATTTTCACAACGAGGAAAGAAAGAAACTATATATCCATCTTCATATCTAAACAAGAATTACGACAAATTACGATAAATAAACAAGAATTACGACGAGCTAGGGTTGTTATTTGATAGTCACCGGGTAGCAGTTTTTGAGGCGGGAGACCGGGACGCACTTCCTCATAAATTACCCAGTATTTTTCTGTGATTTTCAACAACGAGGAAAGAAGAAAACTATATATCCATCTTCATATCTAAACAAGAATTGCGACAAATTACGATAAATAAACAAGAATTACGACGAGCTAGGGTTGTTATTTTGATAGTCACCGGTAGCGGTTTTTGAGGTGGGAGACGGGACGCACTTCCTCATAAATTACCCAGTATTTTTCTGTGATTTTCAACAACGAGGAAAGAAAGAAACTATATATCCATCTTCATATCTAAACAAGAATTGCGACAATTACGATAGATAAACAAGAATTACGACGAGCTAGGGTTGTTATTTTGATAGTCACCGGGTAGCAGTTTTTGAGCGGGGAGACCGAGACGCACTTCCTCATAAATTACCCAGTATTTTTCTGTGATTTTCAACAACGAGGAAAGAAAGAAACTATATATCCATCTTCATATCTAAACAAGAATT
>CM042163.1:44621378-44623878 GCA_023376005.1 Doryteuthis pealeii
ACACACACACACACACTAAACACACACATACATATATATATATATATATATATAATATATATATATATATATATATAATAATAAAAACGCTTGTTGATTTTTGATTATATGAAGGAATGTTTTGTTCTTTTTTCTTTCTTTGAATTCGTTTTATTGTCTTACTGTAGTTATCTTTTTCTTCTCTCTTTTTTCATCAATTCATTCATTTACTAATTCTCTCTATGTATCTCTCTCTTTTGCTCACTTTCTTTCTTTCTTTCTTTCATGCTTTCCTTCATTTTTTCTTTTCCTTCTTTCATCTTTTCCATCTTTCTATCTATGTTTGTATATTTATCTGTTCTTTCTTTCCTTTTCTCTTTCTTTCTTACTTTATTTGTGATTCACCTCTCCTTTCTTTCTTTCTTCTTTTTTATTTCTTGTGCATTTAACTTTTTCTTTCTATCTTTTCTTTCTTTCATATTCCTTTCTTTTCGTTTCATTTTATTTGTTCTTTCTTTCTTTCTTTCTTCTTATTCTTCATTTCTTTTCTTTCTTTCAATTTTTCCTTCTTTATTTTCCTGTGCTTCTTTCTTTCATCTTTTTTCTCTTTCATCTTTTTTCTTTTTTTTCTTCTTTTATTCAATCTTTCTTTCTTTCTTTCTTTCTTTCTTCTTTCTTTCTTTCTTCTTTCTTTCTTTCACTGTGTCCTTTCTTTCTTCATTCCTTTTCTTTTTTTCTTACTTCCTTGTGTCTTTTATTTCATTTTCTTTCTTCTTTCTTTTCTTTCTTTCTTTCTTTCTTTCTTTCTCTTCTCTAAATATTTCAATAATGTTTTTCTCAATTTTACTTCCTTTGTTTTCTTTGCGTTTTTATCTGTTAACTATCTCAGTTATTAAATTTTATTTTTGTTGGTGAAGCTCCAGTTCTGGAGCCTGTATTTACCACTTCGTAGCCATTACTCCCAGTTCCATTATGTCCCAGAGTATTAATATATGTTAGGGTCCCATCTAATGGTAAAATAAACAAGTTTGAGATTATGTTGAGAATAAGCCTAATACATTGGTTCTTAAAAAATTGATATTGTAACTACGTAGTCATTACTCCCAGTTCCATTCCTTCCCAGAGTATAAGTATATGTATATATATAAATGTACATATGTATGCATAGGTATATATATATATATATATATATATATATATAATATATATATATGTTGAAAAAATGAATAAAGGAAAGAAAATATAAAATGGATAAAATAGGATATTTTAATCAATATTACTTACACGTGTTTCGGTCAGGAGTTTATCCATGTGTACATTATTCAAACTATTATTATTTTTAAAATAATCAAATGAAATTAAATAATAATAATAGAAAAAATGTAGAAATGTTCCGCACATAAAGAAAATTCCACCTTCAACAGAGTAAATCCTTATTTGAAATGAAATATGTTGGAATTTTCTTTATGTGCGGAACATTTCTACATTTTTTCTATTATTATTATTTAATTTCATTTGATTATTTAAAAATGATAATAGTTTGAATAATGTACACATGGATAAATTCCTGACAGAAACACCTGTAAGTAATATTGATTAAAATATCCTATATTATCCATTTTATACTTCCTTTCCTTTATTCATTTTTTCAACATACTGTCGGATTCACTTCCAGTTTCATTTTACACACACACACACACACACACACACACACACACATATATATATATATATATATCTTCGTATATTCAAATCTATCTATCTATCTATCTATCTATCTATATATATATATATATGCAATGTATATATGTACGTATATATATATATATATATATATATATATATATATATATATATATATATATATATATATATATTATATATATATATATATCTTCGTCTGTTCAAACCTATCTATCTATCTATCTTCTTTACTATTTTGTTCCTACCTATAACATTCTACTCTCCTATCTATCTATCTATCTATCTATCTATCTGTCTGTCTATATATATATATATATATATATATATATATATATATATATATATATATATATATATATCTTCGTCTCTTCAAATCTATCTATCTATCTATCTTCTACTATTTTGTTCCTACCTATAACATTCTACTCTCCTATCTATCTATCTATCAATCTATCTATCTATCTATCCATCGTATTTATCATTTTGTTCTGTCTATCTATCTATCTATCTATCTATCTATCTATCTCAACCAATATCCTTTAACCTTCTGTTTCCACATCAAGTTCCGATACAAACAAATTAGTCCGCTGAGGAATAGTTGTTGATAAGTGACGTCAGTCAGTGGCCTCATGGGTAATATGGCTGTCCGCCTTGATATGTCTTTTCTCCGTCAAGTGACTCACGATATTCGGCCGGCATTTAACCTCTTTTATACGATGCCTGCTTTTAAGATACAAAAGAGAAAGAACAGAAGTAAAGAGGCTGTGGATTAAACGTATATATTATCATTGCACACGCTCATATTAGCCGGGCAAAT
>CM042163.1:44628878-44643878 GCA_023376005.1 Doryteuthis pealeii
TGACACATAGATACTCTTATGGGTTACAAAAACATCGTTTTCTTCGGGGCTGACTCACTTAAAATACTTGTATTCTGACACACCCTATCGACTGGGGCTATAAAATATACCGACTGCACCTCTACCTCTTAAACCCCCTTTCCTATGGTGTCACCTGTTGGCCGTAGGTAGTGGTCCATAATGCCTGGGACAGGATAGTGTTGGCTGAGCAGTCCGTGACCCGAGTGCTAAGATGCATGCAATTCCACTTCGGCCCTTACCTGGGCTAGACGGGCCGTCGAAGATGCCCCTCCGATCAATTGGCTGGTCGAGTCGAGCTTTAGCACCTATATGATTGTCCCGACCATATTCTTCAAATTGCTCTTATGGCAAACAAACACCCAACCTTTTTATCATATGAATGCTAGAAGGCGATTCCTGAGGTTCAACCATCAGTTTATTAATTCTATCAATTTATTAATACACATGAAATTAATGAAAATTATTTATACCAATTATTTAATACACATGAAGTTAATGAAAATTATTTCTACCAGTTTATTAATACACATAAATTAATGAAAATTATTTCTACCAGTTTATTAATACACATGAAATTAATGAAAATTATTTCTACCAGTTTATTAATACACATGAAGTTAATGAACATTATTTCTACCAGTTTATTAATACACATGAAATTAATGAAAATTATTTCTACCAGTTTATTAATACACATGAAATTAACGAAAATTTTTTCTACTAGCTCAGTCACTAGAGCGTTCGGCTAGAAACCACAAGGTTCCTAGTTCGATACCGGTCCTCGCCAACTCAGCGTATGAGTAGCACAGGGATCTGTGCGGTAAAATAAGGAGCTAATGGTAGGTGTGGTGCTCCACCTCAGACACCAAAAACAATCTTCTTGGTCTAGCGCTATCGAAAAGGGGATAGACTCCCTCGCTGACTGGCTGATACCGACTTTAGGACGCCCCGACGATTTATTAATACACATAAAGTTAATGAAAATTATTTCTACCAGTTTCTAAAGCCAAACTAAAAGAAAATATTTACCTACAAACTATTCGCTGAACCATATATATATATATATATATATATATATATATATATATATAATTACAAGAGTTGGCATTAGATAGTTCACAAAGGTCTGACTTTAACAAGAATCTTTTTCCGAACAAAAAATGTCTCGCACGTTCTGTGCTCCAAACTATTGCAAGAGCCTCTTTCTCAATATTTGAATAGTTATCTTCAGCTGACGTTAGTTTTCTCGATAGGAAAATAATTGGATGACCTTCTTGAGATAGAATTGTTGCAATCGAAAGCTCACTTGCATCTGTCGTTAAAGTCACTTCCTTTTTGGGATCAAATATTTTTTAGTTTTCTTATTAGAGCGTTTTTAAACTTTCAAAAGCTATATTTTGCCTTTGAGTCCATTTAAATTCGGCATTCTTCTTTCTTAATTCTGCAAATGGTTCTACTATGTCATTGTATCTGGGTAAAAATTTGCTATAAAAATTAGTCAAACCCGAAAAGGATTCTAATTCCTTTTTATTTTTTGGTGAAGATATTTCCAATATTTTATTTATCAGCTTGTCGTTTGGTAAAATTCCTTCTTTGGATATTTGGTATCCTAAATACGATATTTTGTCGCAATTCAATTCACATTTATCGCTATTTATCGTCATACCCACATTTTTAATTTGTATAAAACTTGTTCTGTTTTTTTTTGTTTTAATTCGTCTTTACTGCAAACACCTATCGATATGTCATCTTGGCATATAATTATATTTTTTAACCCCCCCGAGAAAAGTTTTTCCATTGCTTTTTGAAAAATGTTGTTTGATTTCTTAATTCCAAATGGAAGACGATTTTTTTAAATCAATTTTTTAATTAAACAAATAACCAGCCAACTAACCATTGTATTCTGTCAACCTCTCGGACAAAGAGGAAATGTTAGATCCCCTGCAGAGAGTTGGACCCACCCCAAGAAATTGGTTGTTCTGGGTATGACAATAAATTGCATTCGGTGGGGAGACGCCAGGTCTAATGCGCTGGGGAGTACGGAGTACTCTTTCGTTACTAGTACTCCCAGGTTAATTTTGACTCAAATTTTTAGTACCTATAGGGTTCTCATCTATGGGTCAAATATTACTGTTTAAAAACTTAGAATTCGATCGAAATACTTGAAACTATATAAATTTGAGTAAATTATTAGTGTTATAGGGGGGTTAGCTCAGTCGGTAGAGCGTTCGGCTAGAAACCACAAGGTTCCTAGTTCGATACCGGTCCTCACCAACGCAGCGTATGAGTAGCACAGGGATCTGTGCGGTAAAGTAAGTCAGACGCCAAAACAATCTCCTTGGTCTAGCGCTATTGAAAAGGGGATAGACCCCTCGTTGACTGGCTGACTTTAGGCCGCCCCGACGACTTTACTTTACTTTACTTATTAGTGTTATATATATGAAACAAATGATTATTATTTCACTTCTTGCGAGTTTTTCCCACCAGTAGAATCTGCATGTCTCCTCAGGTCTCCAGGACTCTTCTGAGTATTATAGACAATCTTAACAATGCTGTTGTCTGGATGGTTTCGATTCTTCCTCTGATTTCTTGTACCTCTGGTATTTTTTTTTCAAAACTTTGGGTACCAAGTACAAGGGCACCAACAACAATTGATATTACCTTTTACCCTCGTGTTCCACAGTTTTTGTTTTCAGTTCTCTAGCAAGGTCTAAGTATATGTTTATCTTTGTTTTTTCTTTCATTGCGATTTTTTCCCGCCAGAGTTAGCTGATCGTATGTCACTGGAATTTTAGAGCCTGCACGGGGGACACGAAGTCTGATGTTCCACACTCGGCTTAGCCGGTGGTTCACTGGAGACTGAGTGACATCTAGTCTCCTCAGATATCCCGGACTCTTCTGAGTATTCTAGTCAATCCAATAATAGTTTCTGTGGGATATCGTCTGCTTCTTGCCCTCTAAAGAGAAAAAGATATTAATAATTATATAGTAATATATAGTAATATATAGTAATATAGTTTGGTTCGGTTTGTTTTGTTTTACGGCATATCAACCTCAGTGGGTCATTTAATGCCAATAAAGTTTTGAAATAAATCAATTCTTAATGGATAATACAATTTTTTTTATTAACACATTTTTCTATTTAACCCATAGATGGGACCCTAACAGGTACTACCACTCCGGGTCAGAGTGGACCAGGGAGCAATGGTGATCAAGGGGTGCTCCACATTCCACAAACCTCCAAAACTGGAACCTCACCATCAGATAGAGTTTAACGTCATTCCCAGGACAGGTAGACCCGCAGCCACCACCTTCTAGCACCCATATGATAAAAAGGGGTTGGGGCTTGCCATAAGGGCAATAGGGTTGGGGAAATTATATAGGTGCTAGGGCTTGACGTGACCAGCCGATTGATCGGAGGGGGCCTCTCCGACCGCCCGGGCCAAAGTGGAGTATTGCAGGTCATGAACTGCTCATCCACCTGGGCTCTATCCTTAAGCATCACAGGTCGCCACCCACGGCCAACAGGTGGCCCCATTGGGGGAATCTTACTCCTCTGCAGAGGTGCAGTCGGTGCATTCTAACGCCCAGCCGACAGGGCAGATAATATACAGAGAAAAAGATATAATAATTAATATATAGTAATATCTATAAACGCTCGGGAATTTATTTGCAAAAGAGAAGACAATGTTTTTTATCAATCAGTTCACCCAGACCCTTTTCCAAACCCCTGGGGACCGTTCAAAGAGCACCAGTTACATTTGGTACGACCTTCACTTTCATGTTCCACAGTTTTCTTTACTCCCAGTATTTATCTATCTTTTCGCTTTCTTTCAGTTTCACTAGGTAATCCACAGGGACAGCAACGTCCCTGATATGACGAGTTTTCTTCGTCATGTTAATTAACTCTAGATCTAGTCTCCTGACCCGGATTAGGTGATCCGTCAGTATCTCAAAGTCCCAGACATTCATATGCGTCTCATTCTCTAATACAGATTCAGGTTTGTACATATACCATTAAGTAGTATGGTTTAAATATAATTTCTTGCACAATTCCCAACGGATCACCTTTCCCACCCAGTCTTGCCTAGATTTGTACTCTCTTATTATATGATTAACCGTTTCGTCTTTTTCTTCACACAATCTACACTTGCTCTTCTGTTACGTCTTATCTATTTTTGCTTATTTATTTATTTATTATTATTATTATTATTATTATTATTATTATTATTATTATTATTCAACACCAGTTTTGCATTTCCGTCTCTGTCAGTGTCCTTTCTCTTTTGGTATATTCAAAGTACTGTAAGGAGTTGAATTATCTCCCTTTGCCTAACTTCCGGTAGGTCTCAGGCGAGATACGATTGAAGCTAACGATCACAAACACACAGTTGTAAGCAAGGTCCGTCGAGTAAACTTCAGCGCGTTTTTCGATAAATCAGTTTTCTTTCTTGTGCTCCATATATTGTTTTACCAGATCGTAACGTTATCCCAATTGTAACCCGAATCCAGGGAATAGACGTCTCGCTTCTTGTTGTCCCTTTCTTTCTGTCTTGACTAATAATAGATAATTGGAGATGATGAATTTGCGATGTGTTCTGTCGTCTTGCGGCATAACGATGCCAAAAACGACGTTCTCCCGGGGTAGGGATGTCACGTGATGGATTGTAGTGTATTAGCGCTGTGTGTTTCCGAGAATGAAGACTAACTGCGAAGTAAATTAAATATTCTTTTATTTTTCTTCTTCTTTTTTTTTTTCCTTGTCGTCAGTGACGTCATGATGAGAAACAGTGCTGAGCTCTGAACGTCTTGTCTATAGGGTTACAAAGCAAAGCTTAGTCTCGTACATAGTAAGTAAAAGTAAGGAAAACTCTGAATTCAAACCTGTCGAACTACGCTTAAGAAATTGACCTTGTGTCACATCCTGCTCGTCCGGAGGGGTTGGTAAATATATATATATGATAAAAAGAGTTGGAGTGGGTCACCATAAGGGCTATAGGATTAGGACAATCATATCGGTGCTAGGACTTGACGACTGTGATCATCCGACTGCTCGTCTAGCCTAAGTAAGGGCCAATGTGGAGTGTTGCATGTCATGGACTGCTCAGTCCTTTTTCCAAACTGTATTTCTTCATTAATATATATAAGTAAGTAAAGTCGTCGGGGTGGCCTAAAGTCGATATCAGCCAGACAGCGAGGGAGTCTATCCCTTTTTCACTAGCGCTAGACCAAGGAGATTATTTTAGCGTCTGAGGTGGAGCTCCACACCTACCATCAGCTCCTTACTTTAACGCACATATCTATGTGCTACTCATACGATGAGTTGTTGAGGGCTAGTATCGAACCCGGAACCTTGTGGTTCCAATTCGACCGCTCTACCGACTGATTTTAAATTAAGAGAATATTGAGCAATCAGCATTCAAAGTCTTGGCTTTTACCTGGTTGCTTGGTTTTTAAGGCATGTCAACCCTTGTTGGGTTATTTTATGCTGACGACATTGTTTTATTCATTCTGGATAGTTACTGAAAAAAATTTTAAACTCAATTTTTAAACACATTTTTTGTTAATTCATTTTCTTCTATTTAACATGGATGGGACCCTAACAGGTACCATCACTTCGGGTTAGGGTGGACCTGGAGTAATGGCCTGTAATCTTAACCTGAACCTGGTAGTATCCGTGAAAATGAATAGGAGGTGTTACTTATTATAAGTATAGTATGTATATACAGATCATTAGAGGTATATAGAATGTTTCTAAGCTCAGCTTAGGAGTGGTTTAGTTTTTTTTATTTAATGGCATATCAACCTTCGTGGGTTATTTAAGCAAAAGCGATCCTTGTAGAAGAACAGTAGTAGTACTATCTAACCCATAGAGGGGGGGGGTAATAGCTTTCCTAATGTTGTATAGCCCTATTATTCTATTCTTAACATCTTCTTATCTGTTTCTAAGATGGATTGGCTGAACTTGCACAAAGGTGTCAAAATTAGTGTGATACAGAAAAAATTATTAATTTATTTTCCCATTAAACTAACCTTAAACCCCAACCCCAACCCCAACCCTAACCCCTAAGCCTAACCCTAACCCCTAACCCTACCCCTAGTTAAAAATAACTGTTTTATTACAAAATTCGTGGGTTCGGTTTTTTCTGGGTCACCCAGAAAAAAACATAACCCAAATTATTTATTCATTTTCCCATTAAACTAACCCTAAACCCCAACCCTAACCCTAACCCTAATCCTAACCCTAACTCTAACCCTAAACCCTAACCCTAGACCTCCATAGTTGAAATTACAGTTTTATTACAAATTTTGTGGGTTCTGTTTTTCTGGGTCACCCTAATTTTGACACTATTGTGCAAGGTCAGCCGATGGATTGTGTCCTCTAAACTGTTATGTTGTTTCTTCAATATTCTTTCAGTTCTGCTAGTTGCTTTATTGGGTCTTCTTGGGGTGTTACTTCTTTGTGTCCGTTGTTTGTTTCAGTAACGAACACAAGACTTGATATTTTAGACGTCTTTATTCAACACAAGTAAAACTAACGCGTATTCGAAAAATAGAAATCTTGTACTCTTTCGTTATCAGTACTCCCAGGTTAATTTTGATCCAGATTTTAGTACCTATAGGGTTCTCATCTATGGGTCAAATATTACTGAAATTTTGTAAGTCTATTGGTAATCCTTAACTTTTTCCTCGTAAATTCCTACCATAAAATAAACTGAACCATCATTTTATGTCCGTGTTTTGCAATAAATGTTTTATTTTTATAGCACCCAATACTAAATATATTTTCTTTATTTGTTAAAGAATAAAGAAAATATACGGGTTTTTACAATCACCAGAGAACTCAAATCTGTAAACAGACGGGTAATGGATTATGCCAAACGGTGAAGTTTCAATTAATGTCCCCCCACAGTGCTCAACCATGGGAGTGGGAAGCATATATATCAGTCATCCACAGACACGTGTTTCGAAGTTTACTTCTCATCAGTGCGGCTCGACTTTTTAACAGCTACCTCTAGCTATATATATATATATATATATTATATATATATATATATATAGTTTATGGTTATCATTAGCTCACTTGGTGAATTAATGTTGGGCAAACTTGTAGTGGATTATTAGAGGAGTGCTCAATATCAGTGATAGAGCTATTATATATATAATATATATATATATATATATATATATATATATATATTAGTTTAGTCTAACGTATATTAGTTTGGGAGTATATATTTATTGCACAGAAGTAATTTTGTGCCAGTCTGATGAATACCGAAAATAAAGGTATAAAACCCAGTTTCACAGAATTATTTCTGAAATAAATACATATACACAAACTAATATATATCTATATTTATTCTCTCTCACTCTCTTTCTCTTTTTCTTTCTCTCTCTCTCTCTCTCTCTCTCTCTCTCTCTCTCTCTCTATAATATATATATATATATATATATATATATATATATATATATTTTTTTTTTTTTTTTCAAAATTAAAATTTAAAAAAAATAATTCCGGCTATGAAATTGAACGCTTCTTCTGTACCACTTTCGTCTTATAACGGTCCACTCATACCGTCTCTCCATTATACACACCTCGCTCTTGATGAAGACCACTTCAATAAAGGGTCGAAACAGATTTCTGTCAGCGAATTTTAACATCATGTGTTTGTTTTTTCTAAAATATTTATTTCATACTGTCGGATTCACTTCCATTCACTTTTTTCATACTGTCTTTTGAAAAAACAAAAATACCTGGATAACTACATCTTCTCCGGTGATTATCGTGGTCTGCAGTGCTGGATTTTGAACTTTTTGATACTTTCTTATACATTTTTTATACATATTTACATCAAACTCTTTTGAGTTTTCTTTGTGGACTATAATGCTTCTGATTTAATAAAATAAAATAAAATTTATTCTATTTTATTTTCAAAACAGAATATGCATTTTCAAAATTTAATATATATATATATTAAATTTTTACTTGAAGGCACTTACAACGCATGTATCGCATAAAATTCGATACTTTTTCTTATAGAAAATAAACTTGACAAGTGTAATCCCAGTAAAGGATGGCTCGATGTGTAGAATACCGTACAGACTGTTTCGACTTTATTAAGTCTCATCAGCGGTATATACTAACGATTTCCCTCCGACAGAAATCGAAACCGGGACTTCAGCAGACGCAGTGAAACACTAGTGAAACACTTTTATCGCCTCGGCCACAGTACACAGCTGACCATACTAGCGGAATTAAGCTTGTCAAGCGATACTACGCGCCTCTACCATAATAGGTAAGGGGGCGCTATTGAGAGAATAATAACAACAAACAGCCCGAATGCCCTTCGGCGAAGTGAATAAGATTTTTGGATGTTTGTTTATTTAGAAACGTTGCTGATAAAGTATATATTAAATTTTTACTTGAAGGCACTTACAACGCATGTATCGCATAAAATTCGATACTTTTTCTTATAGAAAATAAACTTGACAAGTGTAATCCCAGTAAAGGATGGCTCGATGTGTAGAATACCGTACAGACTGTTTCGACTTTATTAAGTCTCATCAGCGGTATATACTAACGATTTCCCTCCGACAGAAATCGAAACCGGGACTTCAGCAGACGCAGTGAAACACTAGTGAAACACTTTTATCGCCTCGGCCACAGTACACAGCTGACCATCCTAGCGGAATTAAGCTTGTCAAGCGATACTACGCGCCTCTACCATAATAGGTAAGGGGCGCTATTGAGAGAATAATAACAACAAACAGCCCGAATGCCCTTCGGCGAAGTGAATAAGATTTTGGATGTTTGTTTATTTAGAAACGTTGCTGATAAAGTATATATTTAAATTTTTACTTGAAGGCACTTACAACGCATGTATCGCATAACATTCGATACTTTTTCTTATAGAAAATAAACTTGTCAAGTGTAATCCAGTAAAGGATGGCTCGATGTGTAGAATACCGTACAGACTGTTTCGACTTTATTAAGTCTCATCAGCGGTATAACTACGATTTCCCTCCGACAGAAATCGAAACAAGGGACTCCAGCAGAACGCAGGTGAAACACTAGTGAAACACTTTTATCGCCTCGGCCACAGTACACAGCTGACCATCTAGCGGAATTAAGCTTGTCAAGCGATACTACGCGCCTCTACCATAATAGGTAAGGGGGCGCTATATATATATATATATATATATATATATATATATATATATATTATATAATATGTGTTGTGTGTGTGTGTGTGTGTGTGTGGTGGTACAATATATATGTATATATAAAGAAAATTTTGAAAAAACAAGTGTTCCGAAAATGGGATGAATTTAATTATCGATGTTTAACATTTCGGTTACATTGAACCTTCATCAGGATGTCTCTTGGGGTGAAGAAAATGATAGATGTTTTTATATGTGACAGAAGATGAAATCTTTTTTAGTTATGTAACTGTATTTGATCAGCGTTTTATTTTGAAAGGCAAGTCGCGATCCACACATGCGAAGATGTCATGACGCGTGACGCGTGACGCAACTCGAAGAAATGCAAAAGACGAGAAAAAGTATTAATGGACTGATTATTTTTAAAGAGAACAACGGGAACAAATACAGTTATATAACTAAAAAGATTTTCATCTCCTGTCACATATAAAACATCCATCATTTTCTTCACCCCCAAGAGACATCCTGATGAAGGTTCAATGTAACCGAAATGTTTAAACATCGATAATTAAATTCATCCCATTTTTCGGAACACTTGTTTTTTCAAAAGTATTGTCCGGATTTATTTTTCCATATTTACTCCCATATGTATATATATAAATATATATGTTTTGTGTGTATGAAGAAAACAGATTCAGAAAGATCTGACAGAATATGAAACAATATGTAAGGAAATTGAATTAAAATTCATGAAGATGTCTATTTCTTTTGTGAGTGCCTCATACTTTTAACATCATATTTACAAATTCAGAAAAGAATAGGTTCAAACCGTAAGACATCTGTTAGACATGTGCGTGTGTCATCTTTCAAACAAACTTGTCGATATACTTAATGGTGAATGATGGGAACGTTGAAGAAGAAGAAAAATTATACCTGCACGAACAGGATCTGAGATTATAATATATGATGAATTAAAGAGCCGAATTAAGAGATCTTGTATCCACATACATGTTTAAATAGGATATAAAGAAAGTCGTATATATATATATAATATATATATATATATATATATATGTGTGTGTGTGTGTGTGTGCGTGTGTGTGTGTATGCGTATGAAATATGTGTGAGTATATATATATATATATATATATATATAAATATGTATATATATATGTACTAATATGTGTGTATATATACTATTCATATATATGTATGAATATATATATATAAAAGATATGAAAACGCCACTTTTTTTTATATATTCATACCGTCGGATTCATTTCCTTTCTTTTAACTTATATATATATGTATATAACTATATAATATATAATATTAATATTATATATATATATACATTACAGAGAGAGAAGAGAGAGAGAGAGAGAGAGAGAGAGAGAGAGAGAGAGAGAGAGAGAGAGAGAGAGAGAGAGATAATATGAACAAAAAGTGATTAGACAAACAGGAATATTTTTTTTATGTTTTTTATTTTTCTTAACTAGTTTGACGCTTAGGTCATCGTCAGGAGAAAATTTATTGTTGAAATTGTTTTTAGAGAGTTTAAAAAATTCTAAATAATTTTTAAAATGTTTGATAGGTCACTATAATCCAGACAGAGAAGTGTATTATAAGTGGCGACTCCATCTGTTCCGTGAAAAACTTCTCTGAGTTGAATTCGTCTGAAATGTTCTTTTTACCTTCATAATATATTATATATATATATTAATATATAATATTATATATATATATATATATAAATATAATATAAGTGTATTTTGGCAGTATTTTTTCTTGATACAAGTTTTGTTGAATTGATACGACAATGGCCTGTCGGACAAGTTTTAGGTTGATCCGTTCCAATTTTCGGCCATCTTCTGGTGTCGGGGTGTAACTGGTATACACAGTCCACAATGGTTTCAAAACGAGTGCTTTCGGCAATGCAATTTGCATCCTCAGGTAGGAAACTATGGAATGATTACAAAAAATCACTATGCACCGCTCGCTCGAACCACTACCATTCCTACAACCTCCTACTAGCAATCGTTATTACTCCACTTTCTAATTCATGCTACTACTCGTTCTTCGTTAAAAACGAGACATCGAAATCATACCTTCGTTTCCTAACTGAGGATGGCAAATTGTATTGCCGAAAGCGCCTCGTTTGAAACCTTTGGTGCTGTTATATCAGTTACACCCCGAACCAAAATTGAACGGATCAACCTAAAGCTTGTCCGACAGGAATTGTCTGTACAGTTTTAACCAAAACTTGTATATATATTATATATATATATATATATATATATATAGTGTGTGGTGTGTGTGTGGTGTGTGTGTGTGTGTGTAATGTGTATGTGTGTGAGTGTGTGTGTGTGTTCTCGGTACTGTGCACCTGACTCATATATATATATATATATATATATATATATTATATATTTTATATATTTACTATATATATATATATTATATTATATATATTTTCTTTTTTTTTCTGGCCGGTATTTCATCATCATTGTTTTGTCTCTGTATTAGTTGACTAGGTGGTTGAGGTTGGCTAAAATCAGCCGTTCGTTCCGTGGCGCTAAATATGGTTCGGTAATTTCGAATGGTCATTTTAGCTCAAGCGACGACGCTTTGTTTTTATACAGAAAGAGTTTTACTTTGGCTATTTCGTCTGTTTTTCCGCCCCGAAGAACGGTTCCTCGCGCTCACAAATGGTAAATAACAGTGCGATCGGGTAAAATTAAAAAGCAATCAGTTTCGGAACGGAAATCTGAGCAGAAAAAGCTTCCTATGACAAAATATGAATCATGAGAACACGCGGGATGGTTTTTTTTTTTGGTAGTTATATTTTTGTTTTTCCTTTTTTTTGTTTGTTCTTCCTTCTGTTTCACAGTAAGATAAATATATACGAGTTCCTAATAAGTAGTATATCTATGGTGAAATCCCATTTTGGGCCTGAGAGTGTGGAGACTCTATCATAAATTTTACTCTCCCTCGGGTCCATATCGGACTTCAGCGGTGATTGTTCGGAGAGTAGTGTTGGTATTATGCATGTGCTCCCATTAGAGTTAACAGTATAGTGTAGAGAAAAAAGAAGAATGACCGCATGCCTATACAATATTATATTATTATATTCTTATCTCTTACAGAAATAGAAGCCGAAGCTCAGGTAAGTAGATTTTATTTGACCCCCACCCACGAGGGCAGATTGAACGTGAGAAGTGTCCGGGCAGAACCAACATGGTTAGCCTCGAAATGATTATACTTAACAAGGTGATTAGTATTTGGGTGATCTAGTTACACGCGCGTTTCTAGTATGTATAAGATTTAAGCTATATATTGATGTCATGGTTACAGTCTCATCTCTGTCACCGCATATATCTACTTTACTATTTTGTTGGGTCTTATCAATTTTTGCTTTGAATAGTTTGTCCTTATGGCATTATTTTGTGTCGCAATTATTAGTGATTCAGTTTCTCTTTTGAGGTTTCTTTTTCTTAACCATGTCCAAGTATTATTATTATTATTATTATTATTATTATTATTATTATTATTATTATCAAACTTGTAAACCAGAGAAATCTTTCAAGATAAATTATTCGTAGTAAACAGTTTTTAAATAATTCTAAAAGTATCCAATTATTTTTCTATTCTGTTGTTAATTTGTTTATTTGGAATCTTTTTTTTTCTATTCTGAATAAATTATTCAAGAACTAATTTGACGAAAATTTTAAGAGAATTTTTAAACAAAAACTTCACAAAAAAATTATTGAAAAATATACCATTTTAGTCAGTAAAATAATTTCAATTTTTTTTTTTTTTGAGGATACCGAATTTGAAACATAAAAATGTTACACGATGACTTATACAAATAAGGTTTTATGTGATAAAATATTATATTAAATTAGAATGACTAATTAATCTAAATAAGAATGCAGATAAAAAGATTTGAAACAGAGGGGCGTATAATCGAAAAATAGAACAACTGAAACTTACTCTTCCATCACTCCTATCTTTCATTGCTAATTTTTCTAATTTAACTATTTAGTTAAGTTAGGAAGTAAAGAATAAATTGCAGTTATTTTTCTAATTTAACTATTTTGTTAAATTAGGAAGTAAAGAATAAATTGCAGTTATTTCTTCTAATTTAACTATTTAGTTAAATTAGGAAGTAAGAATAAAATGACAGTTATTTCTTCTTGTTAATGGATTTCTTTTAAGATTTATCCCTAACATTTTTGCTCATATTCATTAAGATAAAACATTCGACCTCCCTGACAAGCTAAAGAGACGATTCTTCCAGGCTGTGGTTGTATCGGTACTGCTATATGGCTGTACCACCTGGACCCTAACGAAGCGCCTTGAGAATAAGCTGGATGGGAGCTGCACAAGAATGCTGCGAGGGTCCTGAATAAGTCGTGGAAACAGCATCCCACAAAGAAGCAACTGTATGGCCACCTGCCTCCCATCTCACAAATCATACGAGTAAGGAGGTCTAGGCATGCAGGACACTGCTGGAGAAGCAAAGATGAGCTCGTAAGCGACGTACTACTGTGGAAGCCAACACATGGGCATGCTAATGTGGGCCGCCCAGCCAGGACCTACATCGACCAGCTATGTAAAGATGCTAGCTGCTGCGCGGAGAAGTTCCAGGTTCGATGAATGATAGGGAAGGTTGGCGAGAGATTGTCATGGATATCCGTGCAAATTGCGCGACATGATGATTGATGATGATGAATATTAAGTAAATATTTATTAAAATCAAATTTTTAATCTCACTGTGCAAATTAGTCTTCCCGTTCACACTGTAAACCACTATTTTGTTGTAAATATAACAACAATTGCATGTTATTAGTACTAGCAAATAAAAAACACCTCCGGGCGATGTAAGAATACATTTTTGAAAGATATTGCCTGATGCGGTGGGAGTTAAAAACTCAATGTCAGAGAGTTTGTACCCTAAGTAAGTAAAATCATTAAATCTATAAAAGGAGTAAAAAAATAAAAAATTTGAAATGGAAACTTAGTTCTGATACTTTAAAAATGTTTTAAAATAAAACAAACTATAGGTAAATATATAATATCGGACATGTATTTATTAAAACTTGTTAAAAGACAATGAGGACTGTCTAATGTTGCATGTTCAAATTTTGAGTGGATCTATTCTATGTTATGGACGGCGATTTTGGGTAATGTGACGAAAGCAGTGACGTAGTTTTTGTTACGACAAATAGAGAGCGAATCTCCATTATTAATAGAATGTAGATAAAGCTTACGGTATTAATAATGTAAAACAATTTTATTAATAATTGGGTTTAGATAAAAATAAAATCATGGAAAATGTGACATAAATAACTAAAGGGAATTGCTGACTTGATTAGTATTATAGTTTCGGTTACAGACAGACAAACATACATATACATTATGATAAGATTAGATATGAATAATTAAAGAACTATTTGTCCACACAATTCACTATACATCACTATACAGGGGTAATACCATACCATTGGAGCCACCTATTGGCCGTGGGTAGCGACTTATGATGCTTAAAGACGCGAATCCTAGTGGCTGAGCAGTCCATGACATTGAACACTCTGGATCTTATTTAAACTAATTTTTCCGAAGATAACTCAATCCTAGAAATAAGGAATATTTCGATATCAATTTTGTGTCATGAAACTAAATAGAAAAAGCCTTTAGCATACAATCATTGATTCACTCAGCTTTAGTATATATATATAATATATATATATATATATATATATATATATATATATATATATATATATATATATATATAAGAGTCGGATCTTA
>CM042163.1:44646378-44653878 GCA_023376005.1 Doryteuthis pealeii
ATTTCCGGTAGGCTTAAGCATTGTACGTTCGTTTCTCTTGGCTTGCAACTATGGACGGCCCATAAAAATTGTCCATAGATTTCGGGCTTGATATTCCGTATAAGTTGAATCCCTGGTGAAGTTAACGGTGTTCTCCGAGGCCGAGGATGCATCTTGGGGGCAGAGGTTAACGATGAATGCTGGCGTGAAAGTGACCAGGATTGGGGCCCTAGGTTCGGCGCAAATGGCATTCTGGGGTGACGGGGAGCACGTCGACATCAGTGACTCATGCATTTCGGGCCCGAAACAAACATGAGATTGTTAGCAAAGATTATGAGCAACGGAGTGGAATAACATGAACGTGGCCAAGGACCCACTACAAAACGTTAAATATTATAAATATAATAGAACGATTTTGTTGTAATACTTGAATGAATTCCTGACCATTGACAATACTTTATTTATTTTCAATATATTTTACAGTTAAATAATAATATAATGGATTTACGTTTATTATTATATATATATATATATATATATATATTATATTATATATATATATATCATCTGTAGTAATAATATTGTAAAAACGATTCATCATGTAGTAAAGATATTGTAAAAAATTTCACCACGTAGCAAAATATTGTAATTATAATAAACTTAATAATAATAAAGTAATAATTACTAGATGAATTTCACACACACACACACACACACACACACAGACACACACACACACACACACACACACACACACACACACCTCATGTAGGTTTGGTTTTGTTGGGTTTGTTTTACGCATAATCAACCTCAGTGGTCATTTAATGCGATAAAAGTTTTGAAATAAACCATCTTCTTAATGCTATACATTTTGTTTATCAACTCATTTTTTCTATTTAACCCATAGATGGGACCCTAACAGGACTACCCCACCGGTCAGAGTGGACAGGGAGCAATGGTGATGAAGGGGTGCTCCACAACTCCCACAAACCTCCAAAACTGGAACCTCACCATCAGATAGAGTTTAACGTCATTCTAGGACATGTAGACCCTCAGTCACCGCTGCTAGCACCCTATGAATAAAAAGGGTTGGGGATTGGCCATAAGGGCAATAGGGTTGGGAAAATCATATAGGTCTAGGGCTTGACGTGACAGCCGATTGATGCGAGGGAGCCTCCGACCCGCCCCGTCTAGCCCAAGATAAGGCCAAAGTGGAGTATTGCAATTCATGAATGCTCATCCACGTGGGCGCTATCCTTAAGGCATCAGGGTCGCCACCCACGGCTAACAGGTGGCCCATTGCAGAGGTGTATTCGTGCATTCTAACGCTCCACCGACAGGCGCACTCATCACGTAGTAAAATTGTAAAAATTCATCACGTAGTAATAAATCGTTTTCTCAGTCGTAAAAATATTGCAATTACTAAATAGATTTAATACTTTAATAATAATAATAATATAATAATCTTATTAATATGGAGATTGTGTGTTTTTTCTGCTGTAACCGAAACTATATTACTAATCAATCACAATTAACATATTATTTACATCAAATTCTGTATGATTTATTTATATTTAAATTTAAACCTCAATTATTAATAAAATTGGCTTTCACTTTTTATTGTGTTGTCCATATCTACATATATAAACATGCTAATTGTTTTATAATAATAAAAAATAGCAGGTTTGCAGTGTGTACGGAAAGGCTATTTGCATATTGATATTAAAAATGTGATTTTATTAAATATGTGCTTAGTATTATTGTTTCTAACTGTTTGGACTTTATTTTAATGAATATAAGCAACATCTCTCCAATGAATCTTAAATGAAATCCATTAACAAAAAAAAAATAAGTGTAAATTTTATTCTTTATTTCTAATTCACTAAATAGTTAATAAGTAAATTCAGCAATGAAAGACGGGAGTGATGGAAGAGTAAGTTTCATTTCTATTTTTCTATAATACCCCACTCTGTTCAAATCTTTTATCTGCATTCTTTATTTAGACTTTCTAATTCAATACGATATTTCAAATTACATTAAAACCTTAAATCTTGCACCCGGAGGGTGCATATATTTGCTAGTATAATATAATAAATAATAAATGTAATATTACTAAATACCCCCCCCGACACACACACACTCATCACGTAGTAAAAACATTGTAGAAAAATTTAATCAGTAATAACTTCATACTTAAAGATTAAAATACCTTATATATAGATCAATGTTTTAGTAGTTAATTAAATAGATATTTTTCTTTTACTAAAACTATATATATATATAATATATATATATATATATATATAATATATTTAAAGGGAGTTGTGTGGAATCTGTATATCCGGAGGAAACTTAAATAAAACAATTAACGACAAAGTAAATATATATACACATTAAATATCACCAGGACTTGGATTTTGGCAAAAATTGAAGGCTTCGTGAAGATAATTAAAAAAAAAAATGAAATGATAACAGCATGGATTTTTTGCTTTAGTTTAAATAGGAGACATTATTTTTTCTTTTAGATTGTCTTTTTTAATAGTGATTTTAATGGGGCATCCTGTGAGGATCCAACTCGCATTCAACAAAATTGTCTGTGAGACTACCTTTTTATTTTTGACCGTCTGATGATTGCAAGTATGCATGAACACTTTAGTTACAAGATATTAAATCCATAATATATAATATTTGATTATAAACTGCTCTGCTATTTTAGCTATTGATGCACATTCATCAGACGCATACTTTTCTCATTCATTTCTATTAACTATATATATATATATATATATATATATATATAATTTGTTGAATTTTTTAAATATAAAAGTTTTTCATAAGCAACTACCAGGTTTCAGCTTTATTTCACTCGTCAGGCTGCTAAATTTCTGGTGTTTATTAGAAGACATTTCTTGCTGTTATGTTTTTGGACCGCAAATTACGTCGGTTGATTATTGTGGACGCTCTTTGTGTATTGATTATATTTTTGAATTTTTGAATTCTGTATTTTATAAAAAAAACGCCTCATTGTGGTTTGAGCACTGTGATTTCTTTGTTTTATCCCAAATTAAAAAAATCTCTCTCTCTTCTCTCTCTCTCTCTCTCTATCTCTCTATATATATTTATATATTATATATATATATATATGTGTGTGTGTGTGTGTGTGTTGTGTGTTGGTGTGTGGTGTGCGTTGTGCTGTCATGTTATTATTATTATTATTATTATTTATCTATTTTTCTAAACACTGACCAAACATCCGTCCGTCTGAAAATAATCAACCAGTGACCGCAACCAGTATAATGCAAAAAGAAAAAAGAATACCGAAAAAGAGTTACCTAAGTTAATATGTAAAGTGCTCTCTACACTCAGTAGAGTAAAACTTAAACTTAAAGAGCCTAGAAACTACCTACCAAGGTTTCACCTAAATAATCTTCAGGTTAATTCTGACTCTAGATGTTCGATGTGCGTAATCTAATCATAACACTATACATATATAAGAGCGTGGTGTAATGGTTAAGTCATGGGAAATGGACTCGTCGCCCCAAGTTCAAATCCTGGACGTGGTAGTTGCATTTCACTTAGCGCTAATACCTTGGGAAAGGTATAATCCTACTCTCCTCCAGCTATGGGCAAATATGTATGGCAGACTGGGCTCTTTAACCTTGGTTAGGCAACCGGTCTAGGAGAAGGAAACTCTGAATTCAACCCTGTTAACTCCGCTAAGAAATTGCACTATGTGCATCCTGCTCGTGCGGAGGATTGGTAAATATATATATAAAGGCGGCTGTGTGTATCTGTATGTCCGGAGGACACTTTTTTAGGTAGTAGACATTAACATTTCTTTCAGGGTGCTGGTCAATCACAGAGTCTTTTTTTACAATAGGGATTTAAATGTGGCACCCTATGATGATTCATCTCAGGATTCAGTATAAATGGATCTGGGGACTAACTTAAAATCCTTCTCTACCAGGGCGCGCCGGGTAACTGCTGCTAGTAAATATATATGGTGCTAATGTGTCTCTTTTAGTGCCAGTGATAATGTCAAAAAATCTGCGTCCCAGAAGTGAACGCGACCATTGATTTTGTATCTCATTATAGCCAGTTGAAAGTTTCTCTTGGGAACCCGTATGCAATAGTATCTATTAGTAGCTTCCGGCCCTGACTTTTGAACTACACCGTTGATGCACATAGGGCCATACCGTCGTCCAGGCAACACATGCCGCCTTGATTTTAAGGGACTGTTGGTGGGTTATTGCCAGTGCCTGAGGCGCACCCTTAGGGGAATGCCGACGGGATCAATGGCATTTTTTGCACCCACCACCCATGAGCCTCGGTTCGTAGGTGGTCTCACATTAATAGGGCCTTGTGCCTAACCCATACACGTGGGGGTACATGGCAATAAAAAAAGTAAAGTCGTCGAGGGCGGCCTCTATGTCGGTATCAGCCGTGCAGTCATCCCTTTCACTAGCTTAGATTATTTTAGCGTATGAGGTGGAGCGCCCACTCGCAACCTGTGCTCATGGAGAGACCTTTGTGGTTTTAGCCGAACGCTCTACGACTGAGCTAACATACTAGTATCTATTCCATCTTTCTTTTGTGTATGGTGTCAAATGCATTGGAGAACTCTAAACAATGGTGTTGCTTTGAGATTATTTTTTTTTCTAGATTTCGACGAATAGTCAAATATGAGTGTTGTGGATCGATTTCTATGGAACCCGTTTCGATTTTTCCCGAGAATTTTCTCTCAGATCGGAAGCGATTAGAATAGGGCACTATAAATCTTAACAGCAATGATGCTGTAAAACAAAAGAGTTTTACCAGTATTGGTGGCGTCTGCTTCCAATATTCCCAAGATATTAATACCGTTTCATTTTTCCCCTTTCTTCATCACAAGCATGGTACATTTATTGATGCCGAACTCCATCCTATATCTTGGTTGTATATTCTTATAGGTATTTCCAGTTCTTTTTCATTTTGGCAAAAATTTGATGCCATCCATGTACATAAGATGATTTATTTTTTCCTGTTGATTTTGTAAATTTGTATCTGCTGTACATTTTCTTGAGTAAATGGTTGAGTGGTATCATTGCTATGATACAATAGCAGTGGTGATATGGGAGTCTCCCTGAAGATGCCTCTTTGTATTTTCACCTATTGTCTCCCCGCAGTTAATTCTATTTTCATTTTCCATGGTTTTATTGATGAATTTTATTATTTTGTTTGATATTTTGTAAATCTTTAAACACTGGATTATCCAAGTTCTTGGAACATGTTCGTAGGTCTTTCTGTAGTCAATCAATACATGGCTAAATTTATTATTATTATTATTATTATTAATTATTATTTATCAGTACAAAATAAAAACAAGGCTCCGGGGCTGTAAAAATAGATTTTTGAAAAACATATTACTTGAGGGCTGGGAGTAAAAATTCAACGTTAGCAAGTTTGTACCCTAAGTAAGTAAAATATCAAATTATTAAAGGATGAAAAAATAAACAATTTTGAAATGTAAACTTTAATATGTATTAGAATAACAACTATATTATATTATATATATATATATTATATACAGTCATGTATTTATTAAAACTTGCTTTAAGAAAACAATTGAACGTGTTTTATTCTATGTTATGACGATTTTGGGTAATGTGACGTAAGCAGTGAACGTAATTTTTGTTACAGACAAAACCGGAAGCGAATCTCCATTATTAATAGAAGATTATTATTATTAATTATATTTATTATAAGAAGAAGAAGAAGAAGAAGAAGAAGAAGAAGAAGAGGAAGGAGTAATTATGTTACATAATTCGTGGGTTGCCAACGAATTATGACGTGTTGTAAAATTTAACAATACTGTAAATGGAAAGTAACCATTAGAGCAAGACCGTATTAGAAGTGATTGACAACAATCCACCTTTCACTGACCTAACCGCTGATTTCCTATTGGCTAAAGTCAAAGCGTGTGAAGGGAACTGGGTTAAAGTAGTTAGAATTTGGCAGTTTGTCCAAGGGGCCAGACGTGATAGTCCTCTGTTCCCCAGTAAGCCATCTTCTCACCGCGCGGTTGAACACTTTTGGGCTTCGGTTTTGATAAAGACGTCTGAGAAAAGTTTTTAAAAAAGTCTTGCGTAATCATTTTTAAAACTAGGAGGATGAGCACAGACAACCGGAACCCAGCATAAATCAAGCCGTATCAACCAGAGGGAGAAATCGCCTCAAAGGAAGATAGCCAGCTGGCGAAATAGAACCCTCCTGGAACTTATCTCGCCATTTATGTGCTTGATTCAGTAAGGGGTATATAACAATTGCAAGAAGCGGCAGATCATCTGCGTAGTCCGTCTCTATATAGTCTCTGTGGGAAAACCATTAGACAACGAGCGCATGATGAGAATTGAAATCATGAAATGTATGAGAGAACTTTTTTTTCGAGAGATTCCTTGCAGAGAGTTATGGGTATCCTTGCTGGTTGTAGACAGAGACGAGACAGAGACAGAGACTGAAATATAGATCGATAGTGAGGAGAGAGAGAGAGAGAGAGAGAGAGAGAGAGAGAGGAGAGAGAGAGAGAGAGAGGAGGAGGAGAGATAAAGAAGAGAGAGATAGTATAGATGGAGGAATATATTAGACAGATATATATATATATATATATATATATATTATATATTGATACTTAGTATGAGATTTTTACAGATTAGCTTCTCCTAGCGGTTAATGAATATATATGTATCTTATATACATATATATAGATACAATTTGTTTTTTCTTTTGCCAAATATATACAATAGATTTTTTGTTGTACGAATATTTGGTCTTTTCTTTTTTTCAAAAATTTTTTTCTTCCTGTGAGTTTGGTAGTATATTTTTACAATCAAACTCTCTGCTGGTTTTTTTCTCTCGCAGGATCTTTGGTATATTATTATTATAATATTATATATATATATATATATTATTATATATATAAGAGAGAGAGAGAGAGAGGAGAGAGAGGAAATTTAGGTGTTTTTTTATAATACTTATCCCGGATGGAATTTTACTTCCGAAATATTTAGTTTTGAAAAAACCAAAAGTTAAATAAATATAATTTTCAACACATATTGCATTGTAAATTGCCTTCAAAAATCTTTATATTACACATACACACAATGCTTCAAAGATACTATAACTTCTCAACGCCGTGGGATAAGTACTATAAAAAAACACCTAGTACTTTCAATAACCCTGAGGATGGAATTTTACTTCCGAAAATATTAAGTTTTGAAAAAAAAAAGTTAAATAAATATAATTTTCAACACATATTGCATTGTAAATTGCCTTCAAAAATCTTTATATTACACATACACACAATGCTTCAAAGATACTATTAAAAAAACAACTTTATTTCACTATGCCGAGCAAGGCTATATTTATAGTAAAACTTAACAGAATTTCGAACAATTGCCATGTGCACGGGAGCAGCCGAGCCGAATTAACATCACCGAAATAGCCGATTTAACATCACGGAAAAATTGTTCAAATATACGGCGT
>CM042163.1:44658878-44666378 GCA_023376005.1 Doryteuthis pealeii
TATCCCGCTCTCTCTCTTATCTTATTACGTTAGATGTACAAGGATTAAGTCATCACTGATACCTATCTATCTATCTATCTATCTATCTATCTATATATCTTATATATCTATCTCTCAATCTATATTTCTCTCTCTCTCTTTCTTTCTGTATCTCTCTCTTTCTCTCGCTCGCTATCTATCTATATATCTATATTTCTTTCTCTCTTTCTCTCTTACTCTCCTCTCTCTCTCCCCCTCTCTCTCTCTGTGTATCTATCTATCTATATTTAACTATGTTTCTATCTGTCTATATATCTATATATCTATCCTTCAATCTAAATTTCTCTCTCTCTCTCTCTCTAAATTGCCTTCAAAAATCTTTATATTACATATATATATATATATTATTTCAAGGAAAAGGCTTTAAAGTCGGCCATTTCTACCCACAGACATATGTGTATACTATAGATTTCATCAGACCGCTAATTTTCAATTAAATGTGTGGTCTGATGAAACTCATAGGTATACTCTGGGTAGAAATAGATCTATAACCGCAAAATAGCCGAATTTAAAGTCCTTTTTTCATTACCAATTATATTGACTTGTTCAATAATATTGAACATCGAGCTCCCAACTTAAAGCTGAACAACTCCAACATTCCGCTGTTGGAAGAACTTACTTAGAATCATTCTAATAACAACTTAGTCCAACTTAGAATCATTCTAATAACAACTTAGTCGAACTTAGAATCATTCTAATACCAACTTACCTGATATCTCACCTACGGATATATATATATATATATATAATATTATATATATATATATGTGTGTGTGTGTGTGTTTGTGTATATATTATATATATATTGTAACTTATTGTACCTATATATATATATATATATATATATTATTATATATATAAAATGAAAGGAAGAACTCAATACAGTGATCCCATAATAAATTTATTTCGACGAAAATTGGGGCCCATATAAATCTAAGTTGATTTAAACCGGCTCCCAAATTTCCGTCTCATCAGATGGGTCTCAATTCACTTATGGACAAGCATATCACAAAAAACCCCAAAGAGCTGAATATATATAAATTCAAACAAAAACAAAAAATAATAAAAAAATATATATATATATTTTTAACAGTGTAGGATTGTAACCATAGAAACAGGAAGTGAATGAAAAAAAGAGATACATCTGATTCCTAGGTCGTCCAGACAGACAAAAAAGTGACATGACAGAAAAAACAGAGTAGTATCTTAAAATATAAATAGACAAGTAAAATAAAAAGATTTTAAATTTAAACATTAGAGTATAATGATGTATAAAAGAAAATACTAGATAAGATATAAATAATAAAATAAATTAATAGTACGATAATAAAAATTAAAATTATATATATATATAGGTACAATATAGTTACAATATATATATATATATATAATATATATATATATATATATATATATACAAACACACAACACACACACACACACACACACACACCCTGAGGTTTGTTTCGCTGTCGTTTATCGCAAAAGATTTATACACGCACGCGCAACCACATACACCTAAAAAATGCACAATGCTTTTTTTTTCGATACACACATTTACACAGTCCCATACTCACATCGTAAAAGAGAATATTTGACGTCATATTTCAAGCTGTCTATTTTTCGGCGTTTTTTTTTTCAAACTTCAAATTTTAAACAGACTGATAAACAAGACTATCACTCGCTTTTTCGTTATTTATGATGAAATAATTTCTTATTACCTTCCATATACCAACAAATGCCCTGAAAATGATCTAATTAATAGATCGAAACACTGCAGCGTCGGCCAATAAACTCACCACTTAACTCATTTAAACCTGTGTTTTTTCAATCTTTCTTAATATACTACACACACACACATACACACACACACACACACACACACACACATATATATATATATAATATATATATATATATATATATATATATATATATATATATATATCGTTAAAATACAAATTTGTATTTTTTAAAAGATATTTACAGATCAGAGTGTAGGTTAGTGTCTATTTATTTCTGAAAATATGCATGAGTGACGACATATCTTTATGCATAAAAATATTATTTATCGTCTATTTTCTTTATATATATATTATATATATATATATATATATATATATATATATATATATATATATTGTGTGTGTATGTGTGTGTGTGTGTGTGTGTGTGTGTGTGTAATACATATACGCATACATATATATTTGAACAGCGATAATAGAAATTCCCGAAGATAAATATATCAAACATCTCCAAACACTGACCCTGAAATGGCTTTAGCATCAAGCTAAACAAGACGCCACCAGAGTGGACAGATGGATTGTCACATAAACATCTAGATAAACAAATGCCGAAGTCAAATATTTAGCTAAAACAGTTATGGTAAATCTGAAAAGTGTCCTACTCACGCTTAACAACTATCTCCTACGTGCAGATCTCATTGTCAGGTGGTGATGATACACAGACATAGTAAAACAGTCAGTTGAAAAGACTTGTTGTATAAGAGAAAATTCAACGAATGGATGGGCTACGTTACCAAGTTTATTTTCAGTCATTTCTTTTATGGATATTAATGTGGTACCAAATTCTAAAAAAACTAAGTAAAATTAGAATTACTTAGAAAGGCCATATTGGGTTTTTCTGCCCTTTGACATATCGGGTATCTTCGCATTCACCATCAATTTATGAAGTTTGTTTTTAGCAAGTTGGGAGGCTGAAATAGAAATTTTTTTTATATAAACTAGCAAATATATACAACCTCCGGGTGTATGTATTTAAGTGTTAATGTAATAAAATATTATATCAAATTAGAATGGCTTGTTAAACTAAATAAGAATGCAGATGAAATGATTTAAAACAGAGGGAGCTATAATCGAAAAATAGAATAACTAAAACTCTCTCCTGTCTCTCATTGCTAAATTTTCCTTATTTAATTATGTAGTTAAAATAGGAAGAACTGTATAATGTTACAATTGTTTCCTCTTGTTAGTGGATTTCTTTTAAGATTTATCCCCGGGATTTTTCCGCCCTGTCGGCTGGGGCGTTAGAATGCCTCGACTGCACCTCTGCAGAGGGGTAAGACTCCCCCAATGGGGCCACCTGTTGGCCGTGGGTGGCGACCCGTGATGCTTAAGGATAAAGCCCAGGTGGATGAGCAGTTCATGACATGCAATACTCCACTTTGGCCCTATCTTGGGCTAGACGGGCGGTCGGAGAGGCCCCCTCCGATCAATCGGCTGGTCACGTCAAGCCCTAGCACCTATATGATTTTCCCAACCCTATTGCCCTTATGGCAAGCCCCAACCCTTTTTATCATATGGGTGCTAGAAGGCGGTGGCTGCGGGTCTACATGTCCTGGGAATGACGTTAAACTCTATCTGATGGTGAGGTTCCAGTTTTGGAGGTTTGGGGAATGTGGAGCACCCCTTCATCACCATTGCTCCCTGGTCCACTCTGACCCAGAGTGGCAGTACCTGTTAGGGTCCCATCTATGGGTTAAATAGAAAAATGTATTTATAAAAAAATTGTATTATCCATTAAGAATTGATTTATTTCAAAACTTTATCGGCATTAAATGACCCACTGAGGTTGATATGCCGTAAAACAAAACAAACCAAACCAAAACCGGGATTTTTGCACATTACAAGACCAAACAATTAGAAATCACTCATAGTGAGCACATATTTATTAAAATAAAATTTTCAATATCATATGAAAGACTTGTTGTATAACAGAAAATTCAACGAATGGATGGGCTTCGTTACCAAGTTTATTTTCCGTCGTTTCTTTTATGGATATCAGCTCATACGGAGGTGTTTGTTGTGTAATTGCTATCGTCGTAGGAAATAGATACGGCAAACCGAGTTCAAATCCTGGACGAGGCTGTTTGCATTTCACAGAGCACTAGAACCCTTGGGAAAGGTAAGAATCCAACTATTCTCCTCAGCTATAGATATACCAGACTTGAAGAAGAAGAACTCGGAATTCAATGCTAAACTTCAATTAAAAAATGACTTTGTGTCGCATCTTGGCTGTGAGGAGGGGTTGGGTAAATAGATATCAACTATTAGAAAATCATTCGAAAATTTAAAACTAAATCAGCTTTTTTCTCCTGAGGATGGCCTAAGCTCGAAACTTGTGAAAGATGATTAAAGAAATAAGTAATTACAGAGAAATGTTCCTGTTTGTCTTATCACTACACACACAGACACACACACACATACACACACACACACACACACACACACACATATATATATATATATATATATATATATATATGTGTGTGTAAATACACGAATTGGAAAAGCGTGGTCGGCCACTAACAAATTATCAGTAATATGGAAATCCGATCTCACTGACAAACTAAAGCAACAATTCTTCCAAGCGGTGGTTATATCAGTACTACTGTATGACTGCACCACTTGGACCCTAACGAAGCGCCTTGAGAATAAGCTGGACGCGAGCTGCACAACAATGGTGCGTGCAGTCTTGAACAAATCGTGGAAGCAGCACCCCACGAGAAAACAGCTATATGGCCACCTGCCTCCTATCTCACAAACCATTCGAGTGAGACGGACAAGGCATGCCGGGCACTGCTGGAGAAGCAAGGACGAGCTCATAAGCGACGTTCTCATGTGGAGGCCAACACACGGACATGCTTGTGTGGGCCGCCCATTCCTTCCTTGGACCTACATTGACCAACTAAGCAAAGATGCAGGTTGCTGCGCAGAGGACCTCCCTGGGAAAATGAATGATAGGAAAGGTTGGCGAGAGATTGTCATGGATATCCATGCTAATTGCGCGACATGATGATGGTGATTTATATATATATATATATATATATATATATTATATATATATCTACATGTTTACATGTTTATATATATATATATATAATATATATATATATATATATATATATATATAAATGTAATGGCGTAACATGTCAAACGGCGCTTGCTGATAGTTTCCCGCTAATTGACTTTGAGCTAAGTTAATCTACCTCAGATCTACATATCTTTTTATTAACGACATTGAGCACTCAGCATTTAGGAATATTGCAAACTACATTATATATATATATATATATATATATATATAGTGTGGGGTTGGCCCTGTTTCAGCTTTTACTGGAACGGTATGCCAAAGTGTAGTATTATTGGGAGAGTGCTCAATATAATATAGAGCTATTATATAATATAATAATAAATATATAAAGGTTTTATATATTTAATGAAGGAATTTAAGGAAAATCGGAAAAAAAAATCGGAATTTTTTTTTGTTGAAATTTTCGATTTTTTCCGATTTTCCTTTCATTTGGACTTAAAACCCCAACATCACCTAACGAATGTTTGCGGTTACGCATGCATGAAACCAATGGTCGTGACTGTTCTTATGTCATTAAATATACAAAATCTTTATATATTTATTATTATATTATATTATATTATATTATATATATATATATATATATATATATATATATATATATATATATTACTTTTTAAGTCCCGGGCAACACCGGGTAGCTCTACTAGTATAATATAACACTGTAGTCTGAATTGGATATAAGGTGCTACTCATGAGTGAATAGTAATAATAGTTAAGAATCCAAATCCAAATAATTATCATAAACTAGAATCATGATTGTTATTTCCAATTAGTTATAGTATGTTCCATTAGTCTCGTTTTCGTCCCAGGATAGCGAGACACAAATCGATGGAATTGATGGTGACCTGTGAAGCGAATACAGACCGTCTTAATTGACGCTAAGTCAAATACATTTGTATTAATGTCATTCGCAAAGACATGAATCTAACCCATTCCTTCCGTTTCTTCCATTGTTCGTGATCTTTTGCATAGTATTTTTCACGGGCGATGCTCCGATAGGAAAGAACTTGTACAATCATTAATGATTTCCATGATTCAATTTTACATATTACTAACAACTGTATCAAATGTCAAGTCCCAAATCTCCTCTTTCTTTCTCTAACTCTCTCCTTCTCTCTCTTTATTTCCCTCTCTCTCTCTCTCTTTCTGTCTCTCTTTCTCTCTTTCTCTTTCTCATTTTCCCTTTCTGTCTTTGTTTCTGTATATCTGTCTGTCCGGGTCTGTCTGTTTCTGTCTGTCTGTCTGTCTGTTCCGGATTTTGTCTATATCCATGTCTGTTTGTCCCTGTTTCTATCTCTCTCTTTCTCCCCACCTCTCTCTCTATCTTTCTTTGTATCTATTTGTATATATATATATATATATATATATATATATCTCCATCCATCTATCTATCTATCTATCTATCTCCCTTTCTCTTTCTCTTTCTCTTTTTCTTTCTCTTTCTCTTTCTGTATGTCTGTCTTTCTGGGTCTGTCCGTCTGTCTATCTGTCTGTCTGTTCCGGATTTTGTCTATATCTGTCTGTCCCTCCGTGTCTATTTGTCCCTGTTTCTATCTCTCTCTTTCTACCCCCTCTCTCCCTTTCTCTGTATTTCTTCGTTCTTTCTCACACACTCTCTCTCTCTCTCTCCATTATCTATCTATCTATATCTATTCTTTTCTCTTTCTGTATGTCTGTCTGTTCGGGTCTATCTGTCTGTCTGTTTGTCTGTCTGTCTGTTCCGGATTTTGTCTATATCGGTCTAATCCGTGTCTGTTTGTCCCTGTTTCTATCTCTATTTCTCCCCACCTCTCTCACTATCTTTCTTTGTATTTCCTCTTTCTTTCTCAAACTCTCTCTCTCTCTCTTCATCTATCTATCTATCTATCTATCTATCTATCTATCTTCCTATCTATCTCTCTTTCTCTTTCTCTTTCTCTTTCTCTTTCTGCATGTCTGTCTGTTCGGGTCTGTCTATCCGTCTGTTTGTCTGTATGTCTATTCCGGATTTTGTCTAGATCTGTCTGTCCCTCCGTGTCTGTTTGTCCCTGTTTCTATCTCTCTCTTTCTACCCCCAACTCTCTTTCTCTGTATCTCTTCTTTCTTTCTCAAACTCTCTCTCTCTCTCTATCTATTTATCTATCTATCTTTCTTTCTTTCTTTCTTTCTTTCTTTCTCCTTTTCTCTTTCTCTTTTTGTGTGTCTGTTTTTCCGGGTTTGTCTATTTCTGTCTGTCTGTCTGTTCCGGATTTTGTCTAGATCTGTCTGTTCCTCCGCGTCTGTTTGTCCCTGTTTCTATCTATCTCTTTCTCCTCCTCCTCTCTCTCTCACTCTCTCTTTCTCTCTCTCTCTCTCTCTCTCTCTCTCTCCTCTCTCTCTGTCTCAGCTTCTCCGACTAACCGTGTTTGTCTTTCTATCTATCTATCTATCTGTAGCTGATTCTGTCTATACCTATCTTTCTCCGTTTCTCCGTCTCTGTCTGTCTGTATGTCTGATTATTTTTCTCGCCTTCTCTCTCCCCCTCTCTCTCTCTTTTCGTGCCTGTCTTCATCTCCGTCACTGTCTCTCTCTCTCTATCTACGTCTG
>CM042163.1:44671378-44698878 GCA_023376005.1 Doryteuthis pealeii
GACGTTAAACTCTATCTGATGGTGATGTTCTTGTTTTGGAGGTTTGGGGAATGTGGAGCTCCCCTTCATCACCATTGCTCCCTGGTCCACTATGACCAGGAGTGGTAGTACCTGTTAGGGTCCCATCTATGGGTTAAATAGAAAAATGTATTTATAAAAAAATTGTATTATCCATTAAGAATTGATTTATTTCAAAACTTTATCGGCAGTAAATGACCCACTGAGGTTGATATGCCGTAAAACAAAACAAAACAAAACAAAACCAAATCGTCCAGGAGTAAAATCCAATAAAAGAGAAAGTGAATAAATAAAAATGAAGTCAAAGGAAAAATGAAATAAAAATGCATAAAAAACAGGCGAGAAAGGGAATAAAATTGAAAGATAAAAGAAAAAGAATGAAAGAATATAAAATATGAAATATAAAATATAAAAGCGAAATAAAACGGAGCAATAAACGTTTAGAGTTAAAGAAAGAAAGATGAAGAAAGATAGAAAAAAAGAAAGAAAAAAAAGAAAGAAAAAAGGCGAATGAATGAAAGAATACAGAATAGAAAATTAAAAAAAAACGAAGGAAATATATGAAATAAGACATACTTAACGAAAGAGTAAAAAAAAAAAAAGTTAAAGAAAAAAATGGGAACGGAATTGAGAGAAAAAGAGAAAGAATGGAATAATAATAATAATAATAATAATAATAATAATAATAATAATAAGAAGAAGAAGAAAAGAAGAAGAAGAAGAAGAAGAAGAAGAAGAAGAAAAAGAAAGAACGAAGGAAATATATGAAATAAGAATGTTTACAGAAAGAGAGAAAAAATATAGAAGGAATGGAATTAAAAGAAAAAAGAAAATGAATGAAAGAATACAAAAGAATAAGAACATAAGAAGAATGAAAACAAAGGAAGTATATGAAATAAGAATAAAAAAACTGCAACCAAGAAAAGAAAGGGAACGAAATTGAAAGAAAAACAGAGAAAGAATGAAAGAATATAAAATAATGAAATTTATATAAAACGAAGGAAGTATATGAAAAAAAGGAAAGATGTGTACTGAACGTAAGTTAGGTTAGCGAAGACATAAAGTCAATGGTTCTTGCTGTCTGTTTCTTCCCAATGTAATTTTCAAACCAAAAATCAAGAAAGAGAAAATAAAGAAATAAAAAAAATAGAGAAAGAAATACAAAAGAAAGAGAGAGAAGAAAGAGAAACAAGGAAGAACCCCCCCCCCGCACACAAGAAAAGAGAAAGAAATTGAGAAAGAAAGAGAAAAGGCGAAAAAAAAAAAGCAGAAGAAAACGAAGAGTGGAAATAAAAAAAGAGAGAAAATGAAAATGATTATTTTTACAGTGAAAATGCGAATGAAAAAAAAAAGCGGAATTAAAAAAAACGAAAAAGAAAAACAAAAACAAGACGAGATCTCCACCTCAAAAAAAAAAAAAATAAATAAAAAAAAAAAATAAATAAAATAAAATAAATAAAATAAAATAAATAGAATATAAAATGAATATAAATAGAATAAAAAAATAAAGAAAACACGTACGTAAATAACAGAAAAGAAAAGAAAAAGAAATAAAGAAATTTATCACAAAAAGAAACCCAATAAAAAAATTGCCCTAGACATAAACAATGCAACAAATGAAAAAAAAAGAAGAAATAGAAAAATTAAAATAGATAAGAAACCAAAAGATGAAGAAGAAAAAATACCCCCCCCCCCGCAAATCAAAAACCAAAAAAGCTTACTGAATTTTTCTTTAGTGTATATTTCCCTCGAGAAGGAAGCTATCAATTGCCTTACACAAGAATTCACTGAAGCGAATCTAGTCTATTACCGTCTATTGTTTTCCGGTAACTGGTATCTCAGGAGTGGGTGTATTGCCGGTCAGAATCTTTAAGGAGAGCATCAGACTTGTCTAATTGACGCCTCCACAGGGATATCTCCATTATGCGCGAGTTTTTCTTAGATATATTTTGCCCCTGTCTACGCGTGACTATTTGTATTACTTATCTACTCTCTGGCAGTCGCCTGTGTACGAAAAAGCGTAAAAGGTTTAATAATATGACCAGGTAATGAAAATAGTGGGCAAAACCAAGAAGAAGAATACATGTTAGTGACTGTAACGTCGACATAGACATTTTGTATATATACAAAAAGGTTACCAATTAACATCTAGTAATCTTTCAATGCTCTGTTCTACTCAGTAAGTTCAAAAGTCAGCCCTATCGGCTACGGCTGGAGAATACGCTGACTTCACCTCTCTGCACGTTACAATTTATGAACAGTCATTAATTGTGAATGTACCTGTAGTTAGAATTTGAATTAGAGCCGTTAACTTAAAATCATGGTTTATGGGAAATTACTGACACTTGTGGCGGTTAATAACCTTTGACCCCTTAAAAGGTTCGGAATTAAATGCGTGGGAATAGTTTCTAGTTTAGAGCAGATGCTAAACGAAAAGACTTTAACTGACATTGTTATTTTCTGGTTGCTCAATCCAGTCGTGAGAACCAATTAGAGATCGATAGTAGTCCCAGGCAGAGAGACGAACAGTCGTGGAATATCTTTCTCTACGTGTATTGGTATCGTGAGAACGGCTTAGTTAAGAACTATTGGTTATATTTGGAAACTTTGGAAATAAAGACATCAAAAACAAGCTAAGTCTTTGTGTTCATTTATAAGAACAAGAATGGCTATAATAATTATGCATGTTAAGTATAGAATTCAAATGTTAACTGGTAATTCGTTGGAAGAAGAGTCATGGAAAATAACCAGTAAGAACCAATGCAGGTGTTCATGTCAGTATGATAGACAAGGCATAACCTTTAACTGAACTGTTTAGATTTATCTGATTGGTTACTGTGGCGAACAGCGCTAGAATGGCTCTATATGCGGAATTCAAAAGTTAACGGGTAATTCTTTTAGAAGAAGAGTCATGGAAAATAACCAGTAAGAACCAATGTAGAGATTCATGTCAGTATGATAGACAAGGCATAACCTTTAACTGAACTGTTTAGAGTCCTCTGATTGGTTATTGTGGTGAACAGCGCTAGCAATGCTCTAAATGCGGAATTCAAAAGTTAACGTGTAATTCTTTGAGAAGAAGAGTCATGGAAAATAACGAATAAGAACCAATGCAGTGGTTCATGTCAGTGTGATAGACAAGGCATAACCTTTAACTGACCTTGTTAGAGTTCTCTGATTGGTCACTGTGGCGAACAGCACTAGATTGGCTCTAAATACGGAATTCAAAAGTTAACGGGTAATTCTTTTAGAAGAAGAGTCATGGAAAATAACCAGTAAGAAACAATGCAGGGGTTCATGTCAGTATGATAGACAAGCATTAACCTTTAAAAGATCTTGTTAGCTGTTCTCTGATTGGTCGCATCAATCGTGAGAATTAGAGATTCAGAGTAGTCAAAAATAAACCAACCAACCAACCAACCAACCAACCTACCACGCGAGGAACCCGTAACACTATAGTTGTCTTTTGGTATTTGTTCTCTGTTTTGTTGGGTTTTCGAAACCTTGGCCTACGACGGCCACAAATAAAAGTGTTTGGCGCGTTGGTGATAAGAGGACTTTGCAGTTAAAATCCTAATGAAAACAACGACGAAATGCAGAATTGGTAGCACGTGGTATCCTGAAATTCCAGTCAGCGAAATTTAATCTAATAAACAAGGACATAAATGCCTCCTTGCCCTAGCCAATCAGGCTTGATTGTTTCCTAGAAAATATAATGGCCACAAATAATCACCATCTTTAAGATTTGTCAACCAAACAGATTGGCCTCTCTCGCGACCAACAAACAACATTTTAGAATTGATTTAATTAAATAGAAGAATAAGAATTAATTAAAATCAGTACAAAAAGAATAATTAGTACATTTGAGAAACAACCAATGAAATTGCGTCAAAGGAGGAAATTATAATTTCTTCATAAATATTTTATTCATCGACATTGACATTAAAAAAAAAACACAACAAACAAACAAAACAATAACAATAACAAAATACAACAACAACAAAAACAACATCCAGTATGACACATTTTTTGAAGTGAAGAACCCGGATGCCATGAAGGATGAGAAAGAAAACTAATTAATAAATAAAACTAATGTACACTGACGTGTGTCTCGTTTCAATTTACTCACACTTTAGAGCGCATGTGCGAAAAACGTTTATTAGAGAAATAACAAAAATTAACATAATTTTAGTTTGTTTGCATAATAATTTTGCTCAGGGCGATGTTTATTGAAATCTGAGCTAAAGTCAAGATATTTTTAGTTGATTGATTAATTGATTGATTTTAACGGTATGCCAATATGTCTAGGGATAATTTAAGCGTTGAGGTTAGGGAATTGTGTTCTTAGTACGTACATTATTCATTTGTTTGTATTATTTTTTGTTCAGGGTGATGTTTATGGAAATCTGTGCTAAAGTCAAAATATTTTTGGTTGATTGATTGATTGATTGATTTTAACGGTATGCGAATACGTCTGGGGATATTTTAATTGTAGAGGTTAGGGAATCGTGCTCTTAGTACGTATATTTTTCATTAGTTTTTTTTTTGTTCAGCTCGATGTTTATTTAAATCCGAACCTAAGTTAGAACATCTTTTTGGTTGATTGATTGACTGATTTTAACGGTATGTCTATACGTCTAGGGATATTTTAAGCGTAGAGGTTAGGGAATCGTGCTCTTAGTACGTACGTTTTTCATTTGTTTATATTTTATGTTCAGCGCAATGTTTATTTAAATATTTAAATGCTAGCCAAAGTCAGAATATATATTTTTGGTTGATTGATTGATTTTAACGGTATGTCAATACGTCTAGGGATATTTCAAGTGTAGAGGTTAGGGAATCGTGCTCTTAGTACGTACATTTTTCATTAGCTTATATTTTTTTTCAGCGCGATGTTTATTTAAATTCTAACCAAAGTCAGAACATATTTTTGGTTGATTGATTTTAATGGTATGTCAAACTATCTAGGGATATTTCAAGTCTAGAGGTTAGGGAATCGTGCTCTTTGTACGTACATTTTTCATTAGTTTATATATTTTTTGTTCAGCACGATGTTTATTTAAATCCAAATCAAAGTCAAGATATTTTTAGTTCACTCATTGAGTGATTGATGTTAATGGTATGTCAACCCGTCTAGGGTTATTCTAGACCAAGAGTTTAGGAAATCATGTTCTTTATACGTATATTTTTTCATTTGTCTCTGTTATTTTTTGTCCAGAGGGATGTTTATTTAAATCCGAGCTAAGGTCCGAATATTTGTTGCAATTGCCTCTGGGAGGTCCTCCGCTCCACCAAGAACCCACACAGATCACATTGAGGTATGTTTTTGCTGCATGACCGACACTGGTGTGTCCATATATAAGTGTCCACAGGTAAACATGACTTATGACTACGTCCTTGCTTCCCTAGCAGTGTCTAGCACGTCTTGCTCGTCTTCCTCGGATTGTTTTTGCGATAGGAGGCAAATGGCCGTGCAGTTGCTTTATTGTGGGGTGCTGCATCTACGATTTGTTCAATTTGTACGCAGTATCCTTGCGTAGCTTCCATCTAGTTTTTCCCCAAGTACTTCGTTCAAGTGGTGCTGCCGTACAGTAACACTGGCACGGCTACAGCAGTACATGCCTTTTCTATGCGTATGTTGACATCGTTTTCTGTAGATGTGATATTAAAAATAAATTTACAATCTGATACTTCCTGATCAACAGTCTCGATACTTTTTGATCAGTGGAATATCGCCGGGTTCTTGCATTTTTTTAAAGGGGGGAAACCTTTTTCTTTTATGGGAAATAATCTAGACATATTATAAATATATATGGTTAAATTAAATATTAATATTAAATATTAAATATTGAACAGGCTTGTCGCTGTTTAACTTCCGTGATCTAGCGGGAACCGGTGTTTTCGGCGACTTTACCGTAATCGTGGTAGAATCCTTGGTTTCATTTGAGTATTATGTTTGACGGCATATCAACCCTTTTCGGGTCATTTAATTCCAAATCAAGTCATTTTAATAAAGCAAGGGCCCAGGTTGCTCACAGTACCCGCCGTTGCTAAGTGGTCACCCAGTTAAGTATTGAATCAGCTCATCGCTGTTTAACATCGGTGATATAGCAGTGTAAGGTTCAAGGTTATAATAATGTTATAATTGGTTGAACAAAACAACTCCGACACGAGTGTTGAACATAACGTGGACTTTAATACAGGCACATGGAAATGATACATATAACCGAAATACAAAGAAGATATAAAAAAGGACACATTCATGAATCGAGATACAATAAGGAGGTATACAAGAGATACCTAAATGTACATATAGAAGTAAGAGATAGTTATGGAGAGTCCATGCGGCAATGTCACTTACTAGCGTTGCGTTGAGGGCCGAAGCCCCCACCCGAGAAGGGTGAAGACATAAAAGTCTAACCCATGTGTGTGAGGTGCCACAGAAGAAGAAGAAGAAGAAGAAGAAGAAGAAGAAGAAGAAGAAGAAGATTCGAATCTGGCGCTTGCCTGCTTAAATAGCAAAACACCTGGTAGTGAAAACCGAGAATCCAGAGGGAAGATAACTCTTCCAGGCAAGGGAAGACAACTCAACAGCGGAAACTGTTACTTTCAATGACTTGATCGTAATCATTGGAGAATGGTTGGTTTAGTTTGGCTGTTTTGTTTTACGGCATATCAACCCTTTGCGGGCCAATTAAATACCGAATCAAATCAGTTCTATAAACAAAGAACTCAGCTTGCTTACAGTATTTGCCGTTGCCTAAGAAGTCACCCAATTAAGTATTGAACAGGCTCATCGTTGCTTAACTTGGGTAATCTGATTACTTTTGATAACGACTTGTATTTGAATGCAATTCTGTAAACGTTTGCTGTTTGCTCTTACTTAGACCCGGGATTTGCAAGGTTAAGAACGTAGACGATAGTTGTGATGAATCTCAATTTGCATTGATTGTGTATTTACGTTTGGCGTCGCTAGTTCTGTTGAAAAGCCGATTTATCTTTGGTTTTGGCATCGACGTTGCATTTCAAAAATTCAAAAAATTTCGCCACCCTGTAAAGGTTGGTTTCTTAATGTTGATAACATCTCTGTAACTGTAAAGGTTGGTTTGTTAATGTATAGCCGTATATACTCCTCTACCATACTCGGGTATATATATATATATATATATATATATATATATATATATATATATGTATATATATATATATATATATATATATAATATATATATATAATCCAAAAGTCCAGAGAAAAAATCTTCCTTACGACACAAGAGTTTTATTTAAAAAACCTGTCTCAGTTTGAGAGCTCAATGTGTGCTCTTAATGTTAGAGTCACAGAGCAAATATATAAGTAAAGAAATAACAAAAGACTTAGAGGATTAGCGTTATAGTCTATTTCAGTTTATTTAAGCTCTCTGAAATAGACTATAATACTAACCCTCTAAGTCTTTTGTTATTTCTTTACTTATATATATATATATATATAGAGAGAGAGAGAGAGAGAGAGACAGACAGACAGACAGACAGAGAGAACAGAGAGAGAGAGAGACAAACAGACAGATAGACAGACAGACAGACAGATACAGAGAGAGAGAGAGGAGAGAGAGAGAGAGAGAAAGAGAGAGAGAGAGAGAGAGAGAGAGAGAGAGAGAGAGAGACAGACAGACAGACAGACAGATAGACAGACAGAGAGAGAGGGAGACAGAGACAGAGATAGGGGGAGAGAGACAGAAAGAGAGTGACAGACAGACATATTAGATTAGAGATGAGAGATCTTACTTGCTACACTTCTTACTGCTTCTCTGCTATCTTGTCTGGTAGCCATCTTGTTTGGTAGCCATCTTGTCTGGTAGCCATCTTGTCTGTGCCTGGGCTGACTTCTATCTAGACTTCTGTTGGGGGTTGACTTTCCTTCTTAATTCTTCTTCTGGGCTTGGCTTAACATTGTCTAAATAATTTACACAAGACTTGGTTTTAGTTGATAAAGTTTTATAAGCCCATAATTGATACTTCCGCGGGGAGAAACTGGACCCAGGGGAGAGCCAACAATACGTCTACGCTCTCTAAAAGTTGGTTCGCATCTGCTTAACTAAAAACTAACTTATTCTCACGTGTCTGTCATGGCGCGTTTCTAAGGGGTCAAATGTTATAACCGTTACCGGTAATTTTTCATGGGGACCCCTTGATTTTGAATTAACAGACCTTAATTCAAATATTTCTTGCTACAGGTCTGTTCACAATTCATGACTGCGCATAAATTGTAAAGTCGTCGGGGTGGTCTAATGTCGGTATCAGCCAATCAGCGAGGGAGTCTATCCCCTTTTCACTAGCGCTAGACCAAGGAGATTGTTTTTGCATCTGAGGTGGAGCACCACACCTACCATCGGCTCCTTACTTTACCGCACAGATCCCTGTGCTACTCATAACGCTGAATTGGCGAGGACCGGTATAAATTGTAATATTTGTCAAAGAATTTGATTCTTTGACCAAAAAGTAGAATAAAGATATGACAACTGTAATCTCAAAGGTAATATTTCCAAATATTTAGAAATCACAGAAACGTTTATTGTTTATTGTCAATGATGTTTAATAGGTAGATGAAATAAGGGGTTTATATGCCGGTAAAGTCATGGGAAATAGACTCGTCGCCATGAGTTCAAATCTTGGACGCGGTAACAGCATTTTCACTTAGCGCTAATATCCAATTCTCTCTCCAGCTATGAGTAAATAGCAGGGCAGACCGGGCTCTTTAACCTAGGTTAGGCAACAGGTCTAGGAGAAGGAAAACTCTGAATTCAAACCTGTTGAACTCTGCTTAAAATATTGACCTTGTGTCACATCCTGCTCGTGCGGAGAGGTTGGTAAATATATATGCCGGGAAATTCAACCAACCAGCCAACCAACCAACCAACCGACAAACCTAGTACCAAACTGTGATAGAGCAAGAGAAAAAAAAAAAAAAAAAGAAACAAAGAAAGAAAATAAAAAGCTAGGAATATACAGATGCGTATCCACAACCAATGCTAATGGTCAAAAACATCCAAAAGCTGTTTTTGGTGGTGATCGACGCAACACAGTCTTCCTCTACGATATTTTGCTTTATTTGTCCTTGCTAAATTTATTAAAAATGAAAATAAAGATATCAGAATAAATGACAAGACTTGAAATATAAACGCAGTTTTATTTTATCGTTGCTACTGATTGGGGTTCGAGCCTAGGTAAATGCCAGTTTTCTTTTAATCCAATTTTTCTACGTAAGTCATCTTTCCACAAGTAAATTAGTGGAGCAACACAATCTTTCTCCTTGCATTTTCAAAACATTAAGCAAAACAGACGATATTGGTGAAGACTTAGATAGTTAAATTGATAGATAGTTAGATGGATGAATGGATGTATATATATATAATATATATATATATATATATATATATATATATATATATATATAGATAGATAGATAGATAGATAGATATGAACATTCCAATAAATAAATACATTTGAACAGATTCACATAGATAGATATATACATACACATGAACAGTCTCAGGTAGATAGATAGATAGATAGATAGATAAATATGAACACATTTCGAATGGCGGATACATGTGAGCACACATATATACACACAACACATACACACACTCACACACACATACACAACACACACACAAACACGCGCGCATACACACACCATATGCAAACACATTCACATAAATAGATAGATAGATAGATAGATAGAGTGTGTGTGAGGGAGAGGGAGAATGAGAGAGAAAGGGGTTGAAAGGGAGATATTATCATACACAGGTTGATAGATACAGAAAGAGAGAGAGAGAGAGAGAGAGAGAGAGAGAGAGAGAGAGAGAGAGAGAGAGAGAGAGAGAAAGAAGGAAAGAGAGAGACAGACAGACAGACAGACAGACAGACAGACAGACAGAGAGAGACAGAGACAGAGACAGACAGACAGAGTGAAAGACACAGAGAACACTTAGTTAAATTGATAGATAGTTAGATGGATGAATGGATGGATATATATAGAGAAGAGAGAGATGTTATCAAACTCAGATAGATAGATAGATAGATAGATAGATAGATAGATAGATAGCCATAGTTAAGCAAAAAGTAAAATGTGAAGTGTAAGCAACTAAAAATGAAGAAAAGATAAAATGAATAAAGAAAGAAAAGGTAAAGAAAAAAAGAAAACAAGGAGAAATAGAGAAAAAGCCAAAAAAAAAAAACTAAAGGAAGAAAAAGAGAAGTTAAAGACAGAAAGAAAGATAGAAAGAAAGAAAAAAAACAAATAAATGAATCATCTACAAACAAAGAAATATCGAAAATATATATGAACAAATCGACGAGATTTTTTTTTTTACCTTAGACGGCAATGCCAAAGAAAAAAACAACAAAAAAAAACGAAGCAAAATTGTCGGGAAATAAAACCGCTTCAGAAATCTTCGGCAAAAGCAAAATGGCCGCATTCATAACAGAAGCGACCAATGTCAATTCATCGAAGAAAAAAAAAAAGAATTGTGAAAAATCTGAGCGAGATAGAATGAACAAAAAAAAAAAAAAAAAAAAAAAAAAAAAAAAAGAAAAAAAAAAAAGAGAAGGTAACAAAAAGGAAATAAGAAAGAAAAAAAAAAGACCAAAGTTTGAAAATACACGGATCTAATATCAAGCCTGACAATGAAGAAATTTATGTGCCGGTTTGGCTTCCATAGAAAGCTGTTGACACATCATTAGACTGTCATGGGCTGATAGGGAATATCAGAGAGCTACTATGACACTTACCACCTAGAATCATGAATCCCTTTAATATAGACTTTTTTGTTGTTTTTTTTGTTCGTCCTTGGTACAGTCATTTGTTCCTGATGTGCGAGAATATATATATATATATATATATATATATATATGCACGCACATGTTTTCATTTTTTTTTTTATTCTAGCCAGTTGCTTGTGTGTATATGATTTGGTGTGTGTATATATATATATATATATATATATATATATATATATATATATATATATATATATATATATATATATATATATATATATATATATATATATATATATATATATTGATGTAGTATTACATATAAAACTAATTTCATTTTTAGTATTACATATATCAGAATATATGTACATATATATATATATATATATATATATATATATATATATATATATAGTGTGTGTGTGTGTGTGTGTGTGTGGTTGAAATTTACACAATCCTTCACTCATATATATATATATATATATATATACGTATATTCTTATTTATTCATATACACGCACATGTTTTCAGTTTTATTCTTTATCCTAGCCGGATTCTCGCCGTGTCGTCTACAAATCATATTTTCTACTTGTCTCTTCATTACTCATATATTCTACAGGCTCCTTATTTTTCATCCAACCTGTCACTGCATGTCGACGTCTCAGTAGATTCATTACGTGTCATATATATATATATATATATATATATATATATATATATATAATATATATATATATATACCAACTCTTCAAAAGATTTCTATATGCCTGATCAAACTAATTCAATCAGAATTGACGAAAATGAAGTTTCATTCAGACTAGTTTGGATTGGCTTGGCTTGGCTTCGTGAACTGTCTCACACAATTTCGGCTGCATTACTCTCAGGCCTTCTTTCAGCTTGATTTATGGCGACGACATCCGGTTACTATACATTGCCATTTACGAAGCAAAGTTTAATTTGACACAATACCAGAAGTATGCAGCACCCAGTGTGAATCGAATTCGCTAACATTAGTCTGCTGGTCTACTTTGCTACCTATTACCCGATGCGAGGTGATCAAAATAATAATTTACTAAGCTTAGCATGGGCCAAAAGAATGAGGCACCCAGTGAGAATCGAACTCCCTAAGAATGTTGTAGCACAGCCTGTTATCTAAAGTGAGGTGACCAAATTAACTTCAAGTGTATTCATAAATTGGTAGAAATATTTTTCATTAACAGGGGCCGGGTTAGCTCAGTCGGTAAAGCGTTCGGCTAGAAACCACAAGGTTCCTAGTTCGATACCGGTTCCCGCCAACTCAGCGTATGAGTAGCACAGGGATCTGTGCGGTAAAGTAAGGAGCTGATGGTAGGTGTGGCGCTCCACCTCAGATGCTAAAACAATATCCTTGGTCTAGCGCTATTGAAAAGGGGACAGACTCCCTCGCTGACTTGCTGATACCCACTTTAGGCCGCCCCGTTGACTTTACTTACTTACACTAGCAAAATAAAAAAAACACCCTCCGGGCGATGTAAAAATAGATTTTTGAAACATATTGCCTGAGGGGTGGGAGTAAAAAATTCAATGCCAGCGAGTTTGTACCCTAAGTAAGTAAAACCATCAAATTCATTAAAGGATTAAAAAATAAAACAATTTGAAATGTAAACTTTAAATATGTTTTAAAATAAAACAAACTATATATAGATATATAATACCAGTCATGTATTTATTAAAACTTGTTTTAAAAAACAATGAGGACTGTCTAATGTTGCATGTTCAAATTTTGAGTGTATTTATTCTATGTTATGACGATTTTGGGTTGTGTGACGTAAGCAGTGACGTAGTTTTTGTTACAGACAAAAACCGGAAGCGAATCTCCATTATTAATAGATGTGTATTAATAAACTGGTAGAAATAATTTTAATTAACTTCATGTGTATCAGTGAATACTGGTGTTTGATCCTCAGCCACCGCATTTTAGCGCCTATATCATAAAAAAGATTGGGTGTTTGCTATAAGATAAATTTGAAGAATACGGCCGGGACGATCATATAGTTGCCAGGGGTTGACATGACCAGCCGATTGATCGGAAGTGGTGTCTTCAACTGCCCGTTTATCGCAAGGAGACTACTTAGCACTCGGGTCACAGACCGCTCCTCCACCACAATCCTGTCCACATTGCATTACTGTCACCACCCACGGCCGACATGTGACCACTCTGGGAGCTTTTTTGTGTGGTCTGAACTTTCCGTCGGGGATATAAAAAGTGAAAAGTAAAGTCGTCGGGGAGGCCTAATGTCGGTATGAGCCATACAGCGAGGAAGTCTATCCCCTTTTCGCTAGCGCTAGACCAAGGAGATTGTTTTTGCGTCTGAGGCGGAGCGCCACACCTACCATCAGCTCCTCACTTTACCGTACAGATCCCTGTAATACTCATAGGCTGAGTTGGCGAGGGCCGGTATCGAACTAGGAACCTTTTGGCTTCTAGCCGAACGCTCTAACGACTGAGCTAACCCGGCCCTAAGTTGGCATATTATATAATACTACCCAACCGACAGGACTGGTTATATTGTCAAGCTTGCCATAAGTACTTAACAATGTGTAAGCCCTAGTACCTCTATGATTGCCCCAACCCTATTTCCCTTATGGCAAGCCCCAACCCCTTTTTATCATATGGGTGCTTGAAGGCGGTGGCTGTGGGTCTGCATGTCCTGGGAATGACGTTAAACTTTATCTGATAGTGAGGTTCCAGTTCTGGATGTTGGGGGAATGTGGAGCACCCCTTCATCACCATTGCTCCCTGGTCCACTCTGACCCGGAGTGGTAGTACCTGTTAGGTACTATGGGTTAAATAGAAAAATGTATTTATAAGAAAATTGTATTATCCATTAAGAATTGATTTATTCCAAAACTTTATCGGCATTAAATGACCCACTGAGGTTGATATGCCGTAAAACAAAACAAACAGACCATCAACAATGTGTGATAATTTGTCTGAATTTTTGTGATAAGGCTTGATAATTTGTATTATTTAGATTTTACTGTTGGTTGGTAGAATTTTACGGCATGTCAACCCTTGTTGGGTTATTTTATGCCGAAGATGTTTTGTTTTGTTCATTCTTGATGGTATTAAACTTTTTTCAAAACCCAATTTTTAAAACATTTTTCTATTTAAATCCTAGATGGTAAGGGTTACAGTTTAACGTCATACCCAGGAAATATATTTTTGTTTATCCTCTTCTTTATTGCTATATACACAACGTTTCGGCCAATGTGTTATTCGGCCTTCTTCAGATGGCACAACGGATATAAGGGTTGGGTTAATACAGTTCTGACAATCATCTGCAAGGTTGGGAGTTATGGTTAACGGAATGAGAATAATCTATCCCAATGGATTAGATAAAGGTTTCGGTTCGAAGTTCCGTGTAGGCTCTAGATTTCGATAAGGTTCTTGAGTTTGACGAGAAGCTTCCAGAGTTCGTCAAGAAATACCCAAAGAAAGCCGGAGGACACATCGGCCGAAACGTTGAAATCTAAATAATACAATGTATGAGAATGTTCACATCGATTGTATTTGATTCTTACCTGTTTCTCATAGAACTCGTTGTACGAATAGTCTCGTACTTACTCATCTCGTTCTATTACGTTATTAATCACTGATCTTGATTGATACTCTCAGTAGGTTGGTTAGATTTTACGGCATGTCAACCGTTGTTGGGTTATTCTATGCCGAAGACGTTTTGTTTCATTAATTCTTAAAAATGTACTCAATTAACAAAACACAAGTTTTTAAAACACAGTTTTTTAACACTAAATTTCGTCTATTTACCCCATAGATAGGGCCCTAACAGTTATCAACACACCAGATCAGAGTAGACCTGGGAGTATTGAAGAGGTACCCAATATTCCCCAGAGTTCCAGAACTGGAACATCATCAGTATTATCTGCGTTATTCGGTCTATTGTCCACATCTTCATTGTTATTTGTACAACGTTTCGGCCGATATGCCCTCCGGCCTTCTTCAGGTTTTTCTTGTCGGACTCGGGAACTTTCTCGGACTCGGGAACCTTCTTTTCGAACTCGGGAACTTTCTTGTCGTAATCGGGAGCCATCACGGAACTTTCAACCTAACCCTTTATTTAGTCCACGGGGGTTCAAAGTTCCGTGATGGCTCCCGATTACGACAAGAAAGTTCCCGAGTTCGAAAAGAATGTTCCCGAGTCCGAGAAGGTTCCCGAGTCCAAGAAGATTCCCGAGTCCGACAAGAAATACCTGAAGAAGGCCAGAGGGCATATCGGCCGAAACGTTGTACAAATAACAATGAAGATGGGGACAATAGTCCGAATAACGCAGATAATACTAATCTTCAAGCCTCATCTCAAACATTCAGAGAACTGTAACATCATCATAAGATAGAGTTTAACATCATACCAAGGACATTAAAAACCATCAGCCACCGCCTTCTAGTACATATATGATAAAAGTGTTTGGCTCGCCATAAGAGCAATAGGGTTGGGACAATCATATAGGTGCTATGGTTTGATGTGACTAGCCGATTAATCGGGAAAGGCGTCTCCGACCGCCTGTCTTGCCTAAATATAGGTCAAAGTAGAGTGTTGCAAATCATGAACTACTCAGCCACCAGGATTCCGTCATTAAGCATCACGCGTCGCCAACGGGTAGCTCCATTGGGGGTCTTATCCCGTTGCAGAGGTGCAGTCGAAGTATTCTAAAGCCCCAGTCGACAGGGCTGGATACCTCCACATATTTTTATATACTACGGACTTAGTAGTAAAGTGGTAGATTTACTTTCGTTTGGTTACTTTGCCTCCGTGGGTTGTTTAATGCCAAACATGTCCTCTCAGAAGGAGTGGTACTACCTATCCTATAACTGGGAGAATAAGGGGGTTCCATTGATTCAGTCATTACTTTTCTTCTCTTTCTTTGCTTTTTCATTCATTCTATGGTTCTTTCTTGTTTATTTTCTTTCTTTCATCACAGATTTTCTTTTTTTTTAATTGCTTTTTTTAGTAATATTTTTCTTGCTTTGATTTGTTTATTATTTTCAGTCTTCTTCATTTTTTCATTTAATTTCTTTCTTTCATTCTTTCTTTCTTTCTTTCTTTCTTACTTTCTTTCTTTTAATCGTGATAGTTATTCTTGCTTTGATTCTTTAATTTTACACTCATCTTTCTTTCTTTCTTTCTTTGTTTCTTTCTTTCTTTTAATCGTGATAGTTATTCTTGCTTTGATTCTTTAATTTTACACTCTTCTTTCTTTCATTCATTCTTTCTTTCTTTCTTTCCTTCTTTTAATCGTGATAGTTATTCTTGCTTTGATTCTTTAATTTTACACTCTTCTTTCTTTCTTTCTTTCTTTCTTTCTTTTAATCGTAATAGTTATTCTTGCTTTGATTCTTTAATTTTACACTCTTCTTCTTTCTTTCTTTCTTTCTTTCTTTTAATCGTAATAGTTATTCTTGCTTTGATTCTTTAATTTTACATTCTTCTTTCTTTCTTTCTTTCTTTCTTTCTTTCTTTCTTTCTTCAACATATATTTTCCTTATTCATTATTTCAAGTCTTCTTCGTTTCGTTCCGTTTCTTTTCCCCCCAGATTCCGTCCTTTGTTTTTCACTCTTTCAATTCTTCTTCGTTTTATTTCTTTTTGTTTTGTTTCTCTTCTTTCTTTCTTTCTTTCTTTCTTTCTTTCTTTCTTTCTTTCTCTCTCGTAATATATCTTTCTTTTTTTTCATTCTTCCCAGTCTTCTTCATTTCGTTTATTTTCATTCTGTTTAATTGCATTTGTTGCCTATTTGTTTGTTTTTTTCCTTCTTTCTTTCATTCTTTCGAAACAGATTTCCTTCCTTTTTTTCTTTCTCTCCAATCTTCTTCATTTCATTTATTATAGTTTCACTTTTTTCTTCTTTCTTTCTCTCTTTTGTCATATATTTTAACTTTTTTCATTCTTTCTAGTCTTCTTCATTTCGTTTCGTTTCTTTCGTTTCTTTCTTTCTTTCACTTGTAATATATTTTCCTTTTTTCTAATATTCATTCCGTTTTTTTTTCGCTGTCTTTCTTTCTTTCTTTCTTTCTTTCTTTCTTTCTTTCTTATATATATTTCCTTTTTTCATTCTATCCAGTCTGTTTCGGCTCGGTTCTTTTTCATTTCTTTCTTTCGTAATAAATCTTTTTCCTTTATTTAATTTTTTTTTTACCGGTCTTCTTCGTGTCGTTTCATTCATTTTTGTTTGTTTGTTTCTTTTTTTCCTTCCTTCTCTTTTATTTTATTTTTTCTTTCCCCCCCCCCCGACATTTTTACTTCTTTTCAAAACATCTTTCTTGAATTCCTTTTTATTTCTTATTTCCTTTTTTTCTCGATTCTGTTTCATTTTTGCCATTGTTCTCAAATTTCTGCTTCGATTTTCTCTCCTTCTTCATCATCTTCCCTCGTGTTTCATTTTGGCCCTGTAGACATTTTAATAACGATTTTTGACCTGATGCCAACACCCAGCTCCTTTCTTCAGTCTCTTCCCTAACTTTCCTTCTTTATTTATGTGCATATTCGACTCTTTACTTATTGAAGGAAGATACATGCAGAAGTTTCGGTGAGTCAGGATATACGATGATTGATTGATTCAGTTCAGCTAAATAGCCCCCTTAAATCCGAAGCCATCTCCTAATACCTGTTCACCCCTAGCGCCCTTCTCGTAACCTTTGGCAAGGTCATTTGTAAGGGGTCTTTTATCATAAAATGTACCGAAGACAAGCACTGCGCTTGTCCTTTCATAGAATGGCCATTACTAGTAGCAGATCGTTCCCCTAATAAATAAGTAAATTGCTGATGGAAATAGAAATCTATAATATAATAATCCAATTTGTGTATGTATGTTGTTACAACATAGCAAAAATGGCACCTCTTAGCGGGATATTTGTTAGCACAATAATGTTCAAATGCTCTACTAGTAAAATAATAATCAGTGTAGAAGTCAGTGTGTGACGTCAGCGGTGGGTTGACGTGGGACGAATGTGGAAAATTTGAAAAATGTAATAATGAGTGTGGAAGTCAGTGTGTGATATCAGCGGTGGGTTGATGTGGACGAATGTAAAAGGTGTAATAATGATTGTGGAAGTCAGTGTTTGATGTCAGTGGTAGGTAGACGTGGAGATGTGAAAAAATTGAAAGTATAATAATGAGTGTGGAAGTCAGTGTGTGATATCAGCGGGGGTTGACGGGGGACAAATGTGGAAAATTGAAAAGTATAATAATGAGTGTGGAAGTCAGTGTGTGATATCAGCGGTGGGTTGACGTGGGACGAATGTGGAAAAATTGAAAAGTGTGTAATAATGAGTGTGGAAGTCAGTGTGTGATATCAGCGTGGGTTGGCGTAGGATGAATGTGGAAAAATTGAAAAGTATAATAATGAGTGTGGAAGTCAGTGTTTGATGTCAGTGATAGGTTGACGTGGGACAAATGTGGAAATATTGAAAAGTGTAATAATAGTGGGAAATAACCAGAAAAATTAGACGTGTGACTAATGATGTAGAAGTCACTGACATTTGTTTCTGATCGGACAGAAAAAGGCAAGAACGAGGGGAAAAGATAGTGAGAAAGTTGGGATTCTTGAAGGAGACAGGTGGAGAGAGTTGACTGTTTGTTTGAAGTGGACAGACTCAAGATGTAGTCTGTCCTCCGAGGCCATTTCTCGATGGTGAACTTGGGAGGTGAAAATAAAGAGATAAGGAAAAAAACATCAAGTCTTGTGTTCGTTAATTAACTAAGTAACGACACAAGACAAGACATTCTAAGAAGCAAGAGGTTCCAAAGAACAGAGAGAATACCAGTCTAACAACAGACCCAGATAAGTAAAACAACGACAAGAAGCAGATAAATATAGATAATGAATTAAATTAAAATAGAATTCTTAAAGTGGGCATAGCAACGTTAGATATTTCAATTTTGTGCCGTAGAAGAGTAAGCTATGTAACATACTTAGATTGTTGAAGTATCTAGGTAGAAGATATACGCCAAATTCTCACTCAGATTTATGAACTTTCCCAACATCAGCAGCATGCATTTTCGATAAAAGAAATTAACCAATCAGAAACGATATAGAACGCATTTTTAAGTCGTTGGTATTTGTCCTGAAATCAATTGCAAATTGAACTTTCTGAAATCAAGACCTACAGCAGAGAATTACAAGGAATACAACAGACTTTCTGCTACAAGGAGTATCTACTGAAACTACACTTTTTTTTAACTAGTATTTCATGGAATACTACAGACTTTCTTCTACAAGGAGTATCTACTTAAACTACACTGTTTTCTATCTAGGATTTCAAGGAATACTACAGACTTTCTGATACAAGGAGTATCTACTGAAACTACACTCTTTTTTACTTAGGATTTTAAGTGTTACATAACCTATGCGGTTGCATAAGATTATTGTCGATCCCCTGTATTTCTAAAGGGATGGCCCTTTTCATATCACGGGCGGGACTTTCCATGGAATATTACAGAAAGCCCGCGAAATACGTGAAGTCACGTGGGACCTGGTTAGGTCTTCAGTTTCAGTTTGGACGTCAGGCAGAGAAGATGTCCTGTCTTAACTGGAACTCACCTGCATACGCGCGCTATGTTTAGTTACATGAAATGTTTAGTTAAGTAAATAAAAGCTTACGAAAATAACACGGTTTTGTGGTTGATGAATGTCTTGGCAACAAGACTGATCTAGAAGAAGAAATGAGTTAAGTGCGACCGACCACCAAGACGAAGTCCAGACGCTAGAAGAGATGTTAGAAGAGACGCTAGAAGAACTTAAGATATCAAAGACGCCAGAAGAAGAATAGAAGTAAGTAAGGAAAGAGGTATGCAACATAAGGAATACTACAGACTTTCTGACACGAAAGAACTGAACTTGGGATTTACCAACTGGGGAACTAAACTCCTAAAATGGTGACCAGAATCGTAAGATAGAGAATGAAAAAATGCCCGGTTCAATTCCCGACTTTCTGTCCTTGAAAATAAAACGCATAACATTCTATGGGACTGAGATACAAATGGGTCACAGAATTCAAGCCAGAAGACCAGACAGAGTAATTAACAAGAAAACAACCCGTTATATAGCGCATTTTACCATACCAGGAGATCACAGGGTGAAGAGTGTGAAAGGTGAAAAGCTGCCCTGATACCTTGATAGTGAACGGAAAAAAGTTGTTGCAGATGAAAGTGTTGGTGATATCAATCGTATTTGGAGCCCTTGGAAACACTCTCCAAAAAAACCTGAAAATGACTGACTGGATGAACTAAAGATTAGAGGAAGAATTGGAACCATCTAGACCACAGCACCACTAAAAATCAGCCAGGATAATCCGGACTTCTATAGAACCGAGGAGTCTTTCTGTCACTCATGCACCTATGAAACCCCACCAGTTAAAACTCGCAAGGGTTAAAAAGATGATAGTCATTATAAGGATGATAAGGTGACCATAATACCAATCCTAGTTGGAGCACTCGGAACAATCTTCAAGAGACTGGATAAACTAGAGATTAGAGAAAGAATTGAAACCATCCAGACGACAGCATTACTAAAATCAGCTAGGATACTTAGGAGAGTCCTGGGGACCTGAGAAGATTTGCTGGTACACATACTTCAGTGTGAAAAAATAAAAAAGCACACACACACACACACACACACACACACACACACACACACACACACATACACGAGTTAAAATTGTTGTGAAAAACTCGCAAGTAGTAAAATGATAAGTAAATGCAGCAGAGAAGCACTAAATAAATACAGGAAAAGACACTTGTGAGTGGGGAAAGTGATCCACTGGGAACTGTGCAAGAAACTAAAATTTCACTATACTGAAAGATGGTATATGCACAAATCAGAATCCATCTTCGAAAATGAAACGCATAAAATTTCTGCGACTTTAAAATACGAACGGATCCCCCAATCCTGGCCAGAAGACCAGATCTATTATTAATTAATAATAATATGATAACATGTCCTCTAGTAGATTTTGCCGTGCCAGCAGATCACAGAGTGAAAATTGAAATAATGCGAAAAGCTGCACACAAGTACCAGGAACTTGCTAGAGAACGGAAAAAGTTGTAGAACAGTAAAGTGCCGGTGATACCAATCATATTTAGAGCCCTTGGAACAGTCTCCAAAAACTTGAAAAATAGTTTGAACTGGGGATTAGAGGAAGAATTAAAACCATCCAGACCAGAGCATTACTAAAATTGGCTAGGACACTTTGAAGTGTCCAGGAAGACATGAGAAGATTTGCTGTCACCTAGTATCCAGTGAATTGTTAAGTATCTGGTCAGCATCCTTAGTTCCAGATGTAATAAGTAAGTAAGCAAGCCAATAAGAATCCGGTTTTAGAGTATTCTTTGTAAGTCCTACGTCCAAGAGAATCCAAATGTCAATGAAATAAGCTCAGAATGGTGCCTCTATTAATACAGCAGAAGCAGCAGCAGCAGTGCCAGTGATTGGACAATAGAAATCTACCCCAGGTCACGTGGTAGTCAACGAGTCTATATTTAGGAGTGACCATTTGCCCCATGCCTTATATCAAATAATTCAACATGAATGACCACCAGTAAGAGTTGGTCTGAAAAACTCGTAAGGAGTAGAAGGGGACCCCAAAATTTATGAAATCCCAGAAGAAATAAATCGCCTTATGTACATGGATGATATCAAAATCTTTGCCAAAAGTAAAGAATTAGAAACCCTTATACAAACCATAACAATATCCAGCTCAGCTACAGAGGAGGAACTCCGACAGATGGACCAAAGAACAAGGAAATTGATGATGACACACAAGGCATTACACCTGAAAAAATTACATAGACGATAAGTTTCAAGAAAAGAATGAGGAAGAGTGCAACAGTAGCTTCCAGGCAAAAATGAAGATGCGAGCTCGACTAGTGAAGAAATTGTCTTATTCGCAAAATAAAACTCGTGAGTTCTTCAACTTTCTTCAACACTTTCTTCAATGTGAAACTACAAACAAATGTCAACAATTGTTGTATACCCTTCTCATTACTTACTTCTTACTTCTTCTTCTGTTCATCTTCTATCTTAGGTTCTTCTTCTTGGGAACTTCGTCTTGGTGATCGGTCGCACTTGGCTCATTTCTTCTCTTAAATCAATCTTGTTACCAAGACATTCATTAATCACAAGACCATGTTATCTTTCTTAAACTTTTATTTACTTCACTAAACATTTCATGTAACTAAATATCTGACTAACATAGCGCGCGTATGCAGAGTGAGTTACAGTTAAGGCAGGACATCTTCACTGCCTGACGTCCAACTGAAAACTGAGGACACAACCAGGTTCCACGTGACTTCACGTATTTCGCGGGCTTTCTGTACTATTCCATGGAATTCCGTGATATGAAAAGGGCCATCCCTCTAGAAATACAGGGGATTAACAATAATCTTATGCAACCGCATAGATTATGTAACACAATTTCTATGATACTTTTCACACAATAATTTGAATAAATAAAGAGAATTTTAACGTTTTAGCGTTCTTGATTTCTTTGGGTTGGTTTCTTCTTGTTTTAATTACTTAACAAACAAGACCTGGTTGTTTTCTTGTTAAATCTTTATTTCGCAACCCAGCCCATATTCATCCGCCGCGGATCGAGAGCGACCCCAAGGTCTGACAACAACATCCGTGTTCCTCGAGTGTTTGTTCACATCTCATTAACTAAACTAAAACTTATTCTCACACCTGTACCGGAAGGTGTCACCGGAATGTCACCGGTTGCCGAACATCGTCCATTACCACTTTCCACTGAACCCCTATTCTTCTGAGAGCGTTCGGCTAGAAACCACAAGGTTCCTAGTTCGATACCGGTCCTCGCCAACTCAGCGTATGAGTAGCACAGGGATCTGTGCGGTAAAGTAAGGAGATGATGAAAGGTGTGGCGCACCACCTCAGATGCTAAAAACAATCTTCTTGGTCTAGCGCTATTGAAAAGGGGATAGACTCCCTCACTGACTTGCTGATACCGACTTTAGGCCGCCCTGTCGACTTTACTTTTTTTTACAGGTACGTACATGATTTATAAGCTTCTTATAAGATTATGTAACAATAAGAGAAAGAAAACTCTGAATTCAAACAAGTTGTAGACCTGGAGAGGGATGGGCACCGATAATTTTTGTTTGAACAAGATAAGTTATATCAGTAGTGCTCCCACGGACAAAAATGAGGTTACTGGATCAGTGGGTGAGGTAATACCCTTCATTCAGTCATAAAGTCGGTGAGGTGGCCTATGGTCGGTATCAGTAGGATAGCGGGGGAGTATTGCATTAAGTTGTTTAAAAAATAGTAAAGAAAAATGTGTGTCAACTGAAATTTTTCCAGCAAGGAGATACAGTGCAGAAAAATGTACTGTAAGGGGATGCACAAAATTATTTTAGCCGTCGAACGGTTTAGCTCAGTCGGTAGAGCGCTTGACTAGGAAACGCAAGGTCCCTGCTTCGACACCGGCCCTTCGCCAATCAGCTTATGAGTAGCACAGGGATCTGTGGGGTGAAGTGAGAAGTAGTTGGTAGATGTAACCTCAAACCCCAAAACAATCTCCCTTGGTCTAGCGCTAGTGAAAAGGGGATATACTCCCTCGCTGTCAGGCTGATACCGACTTTAGGCCACCCCAACGATTTTACTTTACTTACCTACATTAATCTGCACCTGAAGGCTATGCTACAGTTCTGGAGATTTGGGAAATTTGGAATACCATTAGCCACAAGCAAGCTTTCTAGCCATTACACCATGATGGGATGGCCTACCCTTGGGAAACTATGCTCCCTTCAGCTATGGGTAAATAGTCGGGATATTAGTCTTGGCATGACAATCCATCGAGGAGCAGGAATATTCTGAATTCAATTGTAGATTTGGAGAGAGAGGAACTCGCCAGATTATTCCTGTCCAAGACCAAAAAGAAGGTTACGGTACCGGTGTTTGATTGAATTTGGCAGGCACGACAAGGAAACGCTGCCGTTTCCTTTCTGAGTAGGTTGGTTGGTTGGTTGGTTGGTTGGTTGGTTAGATGTTACAGCATGTCAACCCTTGAAGACGTTTTTATTTCATTCATTCTTTTTGGTTATTCAATTTTTTCAAAGATATTTTTAAACATATTTTTACAATTCATTTTTGAATATATCTTATATATATATTTTTTTGAATACCTTATATATTTTTTTTGAATACCTTACATATATATTCTTTTTTTTGAATACCTTATACATATATATATATTTTTAATACCTTATATATATATTTTTTTGAATACCATATATATATTTTTTGAATACCTTTTATATATATATTTTTAATACCTTATATATATATATTTTTTTTAATACCTTATATATATATATTTTTTTTTTAATACCTTATATTGTTTTTGAATATCTTATATATATATATATATATATATATATATATATTAATAACTTATATTATTTTTGAATACCTTATATATATTTTTTTTAATACCTTATATTTTTTTTAATACCTTATATATATATTTTTTGAATACCTTATATATATATATTTTTTGAATACCTTATATATATATTTTTTGAATACCTTATATATATATTTTTTTTGAATACCTTATATATATATATATATTTTGAATACCTTATATATATTTTTTTTTTTGAATACCTTATATATATATATTTTTTTTTAATACCTTATATATTTTTGAATACCTTATATATATATTTTTTTAATACCTATATTTTTTTGAATACCTTATATATATATTTTTTAATACCTTATATTTTTTTGAATACCTTATATATATTTTTTTTTTGAATACCTTATATATATATATATATTTGAATACCTTATATTATATAATACCTTATATATATATATTTTTTTTTTAATACCTTATATATTTTTTGAATACCTTAATATATATATTTTTTAATACCTTATATTTTTTTTGAATACCTTATATATATATTTTTTTAATACCTTATATTTTTTTGAATACCTTATATATATATTTTTTGAATACCTTATATATATATTTTTTGAATACCTTATATTATATTTTTGAATACCTTATATATATTTTTTTTGAATACCTTATATATATATATATATATATATTTTGAATACCTTATATACATATATTTTTGAATACCTTATATATATATCTTTTTAATACCTTATATATATTTTTTAATACCTTATATTTTTTTTGAATACCTATATATAATATATTATTGAATACCTTAAATATATATATTTTTTGAATACCTTATATATATTTTTTGAATACCTTATATATATATTTTTTTTGAATACCTTATATATATTTTTTTTGAATACCTTATATATATATTTTTTTTGAATACCTTATATATATATATATATTTTGAATACCTATATATATATATATATACCTTATTATTTTTTTGAATACCTTATATATATATATATATATATATATATATATATTTTAATACCTTATATTTTTTTTTGAATACCTTATATATATATTTTTGAATACCTTATATTTTTTTTGAATACCTTATATATATATTTTTAATTATTATATATATATATATATATATATATATATATATATATATATATATATATATATATATATATATATATAATACCTAACAGGTATTCCCACTTACGTGGGAATAATGACAATAAAGAGTTATCTACCACCCCGAAGAGATCCAGAATTGGAACCTCACCACTAGATATTTTATTTCATTGATTCTTTTTGCGTATTCATTGTTTTTTTTTCAAAGATATTCTAAAGATATTTTAAACACATTTCTTAAAAGTCATTTTTGATGTATTAAACACATAGTCGAGACCCTAACAGGTATTACGACTCTGGGTCAGGGTAGATATGGGAGTAATGGCAAAATCATCATCATCATCATCATCATCATCATCATCATCATCATCATGTTGCGCATGCAGCACGGGTATCCATGGCAATCTTTCGCCAACCTTCCCTATCATTCATTACACCTGGGAGCTCATCTGCGGAGCAGCCAGCATCTTCACATAACTGGTCAATGTAGGTCCTTGCTGGGCACCCCACACTTGCATGTCCATGTGTTGGCTTCCACAGGAGAACGTCGCTTATGAGTTCATCCTTGCTTCTCCAGCAGTGTCCTGCATGTCTTGTCCGTCTCACTCGGATAGTTTGTGAGATGGGGGGCGGGTGACCGTAAAGCTGTTTCCTTGTGGGGTGCTGTTTCCACGACTTATTCAAGACTGCACGCAACATTCTTGTGCAGCTCCCATCTAGCTTATTCTCAAGACGCTTTGTCAGGGTCCAGGTTGCGCAGCTATATAGCAACACCGACACAACCACAGCCTGGAAGAACTGTCGTTTCAGCTTGTCAGGGAGATCGGACCTCCATATGACTGATAATCTATTTGTGGCCGGCCATGCCTTTGCTATCCGTGTATTAATATCGCTCTCTGTGTAGGACATATTACCACCTAGGTACGTGAATTGTTCTACTGGCTTGCATAATGGCAAAATAGAGATACTTTATCACCCCGAAGATATCCAGAATTAGATCCTTACCACTAGATGAAGTTTAGTCTCATATCCAGGACACTAAGACCCTCAGCCACCGCCTTCTAGCACAGAAAAGAGTTGGGTTTTGTCATAAGGTCTATAGGGTCGGGACATTTATATAGGTGCTAGGGATTGATGTGACCAGCCGATTGATCAGAGGAGGCCTCTTTGAGCGTCTCTCTCTCTCTCTCTCTCTCTCTCTCTCTCTCTCTCTCTCTCTCTCTCTCTGGTTCTTTCTTCTAGCTCCATATGTATATTTACCAACCCTCCGCACGAACAGGATGCGACACAAAGTCAATTTCTTAAGCGGAGTTTAACAGGTTTGAATTCAGAGCTTTCCTTCTCCTAGACTGGTTACCTAGCCATGGTTAAAGAGTCCAGTCTGCCCTGCTATTTGCCCATAGCTGGAGGGAGAATTGTATTCATACCTTTCCCAAGGGTATTAGCGCCATGTGAAATTCCAACAGCTTCGTCCAGGAATTGAACTCGCGTTGACGAGTCCATTTCCTACGATTCTAACCATTAGACCACGCGCATCTATATATGATAGAACGAATTAGGAATTTGCTATAAGAGCAATACGGTCAGAATACTCATATAGCTACTAGTGCTGGAGGTGACCAGCCAATTGTTCGGAGGGTCCTCTCTGGCCGCTCGTAAGTTCCAAAGGGGAGTGTTGCGAGCCAACACATCACAGATCGCTACTAATGGCTAACAGGTGGTCAAATTGGTTCGATGGGGTCTCAAGCCTTTTCAGGGATGCAGGGAGCGTATTCTTCAGCTTCAGTCGACTGGGCTGTGGGTTTCTTTTCTGAGCGGTGTTTAAAGCAACTTAAGGAACATTCGAGCTGGGATTTTGTGAATCTGACTCAGACAAATCGAAGGAGAAGCACGGGGAAATTTATGAATGAAAATTGAAACAATATAAAAACAAAAATCGAAGAGGGAAAAAATGGAGAGAGAGAGAGAGAGAGAGAGAGAGAGAGAGAGAGAGAGAGAGAGAGAGAGAGGAGTAGTAAAAAAGAACGAATGATAGAGATAGAGAGAGGCAGATAGATAGATAGATAGATAGAGAGAGAGAGAGAGAGAGAGAGAGAGAGAGAGAGAGTAAAAAAGAA
>CM042163.1:44703878-44748878 GCA_023376005.1 Doryteuthis pealeii
TTGCTCTTATGGCAAGCCCAAAACCTTTTTGTCATATATGTACTAGAAGGCGGTGGCTGAGGGTCCACATGTCCTGGGAATGATGTTAAACTCTATCTGATGGTGAAGTTCTAGTTGTGGAGGTCTGGGAAATGTGGAGCCCCCCTTCATCACCATTGCTCCCAGGTCCACACTGACTCGGAATGGTAATACGTATTAGGGCCCCATATTTGTTTTAAAAAATCGAGTTTAAATAATTCTCTACCAAACTATCACTACGAATCTTTCAAAACTTTGCTGGCATTAAATGACCCACCGAAGTTGATATGCCGTAAAACAAAACAAACAAAACATTTTTGTTGGATATTCAAATGTCTTTTTAAACTCATTTTAAACATTTTTAAAGCTCATTTTTTATCTATCTAACCCATAGATTGAACTCTAACAGGTACAACCATTCCGGGTCAGAGTGGACCTGGGAATAATGGCAATAAAGAGATACTTCACACATTCCGAGAGCTCCAGAATTCGAAAATCACCACAAGATGCAGTTTAACATCATACCTACCGTGGTATAATGGTTAGCAAGCTAGTCTTGCAGATATATGACTACTGAATAGCGAGTTCGATCCTAGCTGGAGGCCACAAACTTGAAACTTCGTGTCCCGTCCTACTTGTGGTGAACGGGTTGGTTAAATACACGCCTATTAGGGCGTCCCATCGTGGTGTAATAGTTAGCAAGCTAGTCTCGCAGATCCATTACTACTGAATAGCGAGTTCGATCCTCATTGGTGGCCTCACTCTTGTGACCTTGTGTCATATCGTACCCATGGCGAAGCGGTTGGGTAAAATATTGTGTCATCGTGGTGTAATGGTTAGCAAGCTAGTCTCGCAGATCCATTGCTTCTGAATAACGAGTTTGATTCGCGCTCTATGCTCCATACTTGCGACATTGTGTCACCTGAAGAAGAAGAAGAAGAAGAAGAAGAAGAAGAAGAAGAAGAAGAAGAAGAAGAAGATAGACAAATGTAAGAGAACTAGAAAAACGTGAAAGAAGATGCGAGACCAATTATAACTGGTACCCTTAGAATCGTCCCCAAAGTTTGGCAAAAAGACTGGAGGAATTAGAAATCAGAGGAAAAATCGGTAACATTTTTAGTAATATTCAGAAGAGTTCTGGGGACTATCCCTCCAGCGAAAGACCCCCAGCTAACACAGGTGTGAAAAACTTGCAAGGAGTGAAATAAAATGAAAATAACAGGAGAACTAATTATGTAAAAACAAAAATTGATAATTTTACATACTCATACTAATCTCGGCCATCGGGTCCTGCGTCCCCTAGACCACACCTGCCACTTGTCTAAAATGGGCAGGATTGGGTTTATTGCCCAGTGCCTGAGGCATCTCAAAAGATGAATGCCGAGTGGCTATACGCAATTTTTACACTGAACACTACATGAGCTTCGGCTTGTGCGTGGCTCCCCACAATAATCGGTCTTTATGTTTATCTGACATGTTGGAAGCTAGAAAGCAGATACTTATTTGTTATAAAAGGTAGAAAAATATATTTCAGACCATTAAAGACTTTTGTGTTATGATTTTAGATTAATTCAAACTAGTTTAAAACACCCTATCAGCCAAGAGTTTTAATGATTTTCTCCACTTTTAGTTTTTAATAATTTTCAATAGTTTTTTTTTATTTAGTAATTTTTCCACTTGTAATTTATAATAATTTTTAATAATCTATACATATATAAAGGAAAGTTTCTGTATGTCTGTCTTTCTATGTATTATTGTGATTGTACAATGACACATCCTTTTATAAAGGAAAATTGGTGAAGACCAGCGTAAACCAAATAAGTAAAAAAACGCGTTGTGTAATGGTTATCGTCGTAGGAAATGAAGTCGGCGATACGATTTCAAATTTTTTGCATTTCACATAGCGCTAATACCCTTGGAAAAGGTACGCATACAACTATGCTTTCTTCAGCTAAGGGTAAATTGTAGAGTAGAGTAGGCACTTTAACCTTGGTAAGGCAGCCGGTTTAGATTAAAGAAAACTCAGAATTCAAACCGGTTAAATTCCGTTTAAGAAATTGACTTTGTGTCACATCCTTTTTGAATACCCACCAAGAATTAATAAAACAAAACGTCTTTGACATAAAATGACCAAACAAGGGTTGAGATGACGTAAAATCCAACCGTAAAATCCAAGCAAAGCAAAATGTACGTTGTAACTCAGTACAACCTGTCACGTATGACTGGAAATTATGATAGGTACAGCAAATTAATCCTCCCGCTTGTCCTAAGAGAAGTAACAAAAAGGGAATTACTCTGGGGAGTGTGGCATACTCCTTCATCGATATTACTCCCAGGTCTATTCTAACCCGAGTGGTAATACCTGTTAGGGTTCCATCTATAGGTTGACTAGAAAAAATGAGTTAGTAAAAATGGGGTTTAAAAAATTGAGTTAAAAAGATGAAAACTCACCAAGAAGGAATAAAACAAAACGTCTTCGGCATAAAATAACCCAACAAGGACTGACATGCTTTAAAATCCAACCAACCAACCAAAGCAAAGCAAAAGGTACGTTGTAACACAGTCCAAACTGTCACGTATTACTTGAAACGATGATAGGTACCGCAAATTAACCCTCTCTGGTTGGTAGTAGCTGATGTACCCACACATCGTGCATTGTTTCACTCCATGTGTGATTTAAAAGATGCAAAATAGCCTAATTTGGGAACTCATGTTTTAACACATCACTCAACAAGTCCCGGGCCTAACATATATCTAATAAAAAAAAAGATTTTGGCCTCCGTATTTTGAGATGCGCATGGTATTTTGTTCATCGATTACCTTGTGAAAGGAAGAACCATCAATAGCGAATATTATATGGCATTATTGGTGCATTTGAAGGAAGAAATAGCAAAAGTACTCTTTCACCTCGAAAATGTACCGTGTCACAAGTCGATCGCCACGGTGGCAAAACTACATGAATTGCACTTCGAATTGCTTCCGCATCCTCCCTATTCTCCAGATCTGGCCCCCAGAGACTACTGGCTGTTTGCAGACCTCAAAAGAATCCTCCTGGGAAAGAGATTTAGTTCCAATGAAGAATTGATATCGGAAACTGAGGCGTATTTTGAGGCTGACGGCAAATCGTTCAACAAAAAAGGCATCAAATTGTTAGAGAAGCGTTGGAATCACTGTATCACCATAGAAGGAGACTATGTTGATGAATAAAATCGAATTTCGCCTAAAAGTTGTTGTTTTATTAGTTAGGCCCGGAACTTAAACAATGGAAACGTCTTAATTTCGTATGTTGATAAAGCATTGCTTTCTGATGGGAAAATACTCTTCAAGCATAGCAATGGCTTGATAAGTGTTATTCAGACTCTGTTCCGTCGGAAAAAACGGTTACTAAGCGCGGTCGTACAGACACAAATGGTGCTGAACGCTCATCTTGCCTAAATTTGTCAGTTGCCCCGGAAAACACTAAAAAAAACTCTACAAACTTTTTTCGACTGATCGTAAATTGAAGTTGCCTGAAGATATCAGAAAGCAGGGTAATCACTATTTGTTTGTAGACCTCAAAAGAATGCTCCAGGGAAAGAGATTTGGCTCCAATGAAGAAGGGATATCAGAAACTGAGGCGTATTTTGAGGCCAAAGACAAATCGTTCAACAAAAAAGGCATCGAATTGTTAGAGAAGCGTTGAAATCACTGTATCACCCTAGAAGGAGACTATGTTGATGAATAAAATCGAATTTCGCCTAAAAGTTGTTGTTTTATTAGTTAGGCCCGGGACTTATTGAGTGATGTGTTAAAAATTCTAGCTAGGAAGCAACCAAAAACATTTGTTGTGCAAAAGGTAAAGGTTTGGTTTGGTTTGGTTTGTTTTACGGCATATCAACCTCGGTGGGTTATTTAATGCCGACAGAGTTGTGAAATAAATTCATTCTTAATGCATAATACAAGTTTGTTTATAAACTCATGTTTTTCTATTTAACCCATAGATGTGACCCTAACAGATACTACCACTCCGGGTCGGATTGGACCAAGGAGCAATGGTGATGGAGGGTTGCTCCACATTCCCCAGACCTCCAGAACTGAACCTCACCATCAGATAGAGTTTAAAGTCATTCTCAGGACATGAAAACCCTCAGCCACTGCCTTCTAGCACCTATATGATAAAAAGGGGTTAGGATTTGCCATAAGGGCAATAGGGTTGGGGTAATCATATAGGTGCTAGGGCTTGACATGACCAGCTGATTGATCGAAGGGGGCCTCTCCGACCGCCCGTCTAGCCCAAGATAGGACCAAAGTGGTGTATTGCAAGTCATGAACTGCTCATCCACCTGGGTTCTATCCGTAAGCATCACGGGTCGCCACCCACGGCCAACAGGTGGCCCCATTGGAGGAGTCTTACCCCTCTGCAGAGGTGCAGTCGGTGCATTCTAACGCCGCAGCCGACAGGGCTGGGTAAAGGTGCAGTTGATAAAAAAAAGGGAATTAGTCGGCAAGGTACCCATAAGGCAACCTAATAAGTTTATAGGATTTATTATTTTTTTAACAGTTGTATTTTTGCCTGTCTACAACGTACACAAATAGCCGTTGTGATTTATTCATGGGATTGTCTCTATCTTCCTGTGCGAATGTTTATCTCGTTCTGTTTCATTTTATTTTTGGATATCGGATCTGCGAATTCCTTTGATTCCCAAACATCGTATCAATATTGCGCTTTGGAGATAGCAGACACATTCGTAGATTTGGAGACATCCAATCAGTGCGACACGTCAGGGCCTCGTTTTCATTCTTGTCTGTTTACCAAAAGTGTTGAGTGAGTGTTAAGAAAACTGACCACGTGATGAGGGGGAACGCGTACATTATCGACGCCTATATATCTATGATACTCATGATGTTTGTATGTATGTAATCGTAATCCAGAAATAAATCACTTCATAATGAGATTTTTATAAGATTAGAGAATAAAGCAATGTATGTTATATATACTAGCAAAAAAAAAAAAAATAAATAAATACCATCCGGGCGGTGTAAAAATTTATTTTTGAAAGATAATGTCTGAGAGGGGGTTTAAAAATTCAATCTCAGAGGGTTTGTACTATAAGTGAGTAAAATTATCAAATTTATTTAAGGAGTAGATAAATAAAACAATGTAAAATGGAAACTTAGTTCTGTTCACCTCAAATAAAATGTTTCATACATCTATTACCGCCCTGTTGTCTGGGGCGTTAGAATGCACCGACTGCACCTCTGCAGAGGGGTAAGACTCCCCCAATGGGGCCACCTGTTGGCCGTGGGTGGCGACCCGTGATGCTTAAGGATAGAGCCCAGGTGTTGAGCAGTTCATGACTTGCAATACTCCACTTTGGCCCATCTTGGGCTAGACGGGCGTCGGAGAGGCCCCCCCCCGATCAATCGTGGTCACGTCAAGCCCTAGCACCTATATGATTTTCCCCAACCCTATTGCCCTTATGGCAAACCCAACCCCTTTTCATCATATGGGTGCTAGAAGGTGGTGGCTGCGGGTCTACATGTCCTGGGAATGACGTTAAACTCTATCTGATGGTGAGGTTCCAGTTTTGGAGGTTTGGGGAATGTGGAGCACCCCTTCATCACCATTGCTCCCTGGTCCACTCTGACCCGGAGTGGTAGTACCTGTTAGGGTCCCATCTACGGGTTAAATAGAAAAATGTATTTATAAAAAAATTGTATTATCCATTAAGAATTGATTTATTTCAAAACTTTATCGGCATTAAATGACCCACTGAGGTTGATATGCCGTAAAACAAACCAAACCAAACCAAACATCTATTAATTAATATTCAAATAATTATTTTGAATATTTTACACATACATTTTACACAAAATCGTTGGTATTTATTTATTTGTAAACATTTTAGTTGACATTTGATAATACTGAAAAAAAATGACTATTTCTTGTTTGTGAATAATTTTCACAAGTAAAGTAAAACTCAATATGTTAGATAAATTTTAATATATATTGAAATAAATAAACTATATATAAATAGATAATACTGGGCATGTATTTATTAAAACTTATTTGAAAAAACAAAAGGACCATCTTTTAATTTTAATTCAAATTTTAAGTGTATATAATACAAGGACGTTCTTTATTCTATGTGTTGAGGATTTTGGGTAATGTGACGTAAGCAGGGACGTAGTTCTGGTTACAGACAAATTAAGATCGAATCTCCATTACTAATATATATATATATATATATATATATATATATATATATATATATATATTAAATAAGTGTATTTTGGCAGCATTTTTTCTTTTATACAAGTTTTTTTTAACTGTACAGACAATTCTTGTCGGAGAAGTTTTTGGTTGATCCTTTCTAATTTTCGGGCCATCTTTTTGGTGTCGGGGTGTAACTGGTGTAACAGTCAACCAAAGGTTTCAAAACGAGCGCTTTCGGCAATACAGTTTGCCATCATCAGGTAGGAAACGATGGTATGGTTTCGTGTCTCGTTTTTAACGAGAACGAGTAGTAGCAAGGAATTAGAAGTGGGAGGTATATATATATATATATATATATATATATATATATATATATATATATATATATACTAGCAAATATATGCACCTCGGGTGCAAGTATTTAACTTATAATATAATAAAATATGATATTAAATTAGAAAGGCTAATGAAACTGAATAAGAATTCAGATAAAAAGATTTTGAACAGAGGGGGTATGATTGAAAAATAGAACAACTTTGAAACTAACTATTCCATCCTTTTCCGTTACTCCCGTCTTTCATTGGTAAATTTTCCTAATTAAACTGTTTAGTTAAAATAGGAAGTAAAGAATAAAATTACAGTTAATTCTTCTCGTTAATAAATTTCTTTTAAGATTTATTGAAGAGATCTTTGCTCATATTCATTAAGATAAAACCAAACAATTAGAAATCAATAATACTAAGCACATATTTATGAAAATCAAATGTTTAAAATCAATATGCAAATTAGCCTTCCCGTTCACACTGTAAACCGCTTATTTTGTTGTATATATAAATACAAATATGTTATTAGTATGTAGATATGCTCAACAGTCTTAATGATGTAAAACAATTTTATCAATAATTGAGGTTTAAATAAAAATAAAATCATGGAGAATGTGATGTAAATAACAAAGGGAATTGTGACTTGAGTAGTAATATAGTTTCGATTACAGACAGAAAAACCCACAATCTCCATTATAATAAGATATATATATACTTGCTTGATTGGCTATCGATATGGAGGCTTTTAGGCTAGTTAACTAATAATTTTTGTTGCTATAATTCTCGTTATGCATTGTCGTAGAGAACATGTCTAAATTAGCCAAATCTTACTATAAGAGTAGTCATTTTTAAAGTCAATTATTAATGTTTGATTAATAGAGAAACACCGTAATAATATAGGTTCCAATACTTAAGTTATACACTTCTAAAATTCTCACTATAGCGGTGAAAAGCACCGATTAGGGTGTCTTAATATTGAAATTTGCAGAGTTATAGGGGTTTAGTCATTTTCAAAATTTTGATACTTATTCACCTTTAGATGAATTTAAGTTCAAAATAGTTTTTTCCTAAAATATTTGAACTTATATATTTTAGGAGGGTTGGTAAGGTTAGTACGTTAGTTAATAAAGATGTTTAGTACATTATCATCAAGGTTAAATGCAATTTTATTTATGTTAGTTTAAATTTTTTGATGGAAATTGCCTTGATGATTTGTAGGCGTTTTTTTATTGTTATTTCTATAGAGGATTTTGGTGTTGTCGCTGAAAAACTTTTGTATGTCGGAGGATGTAAATTTGTCGGTGTTATTGGTATGTTTTGCAATAAGATGGTGTTTTATAGTAATAACTTGCTGCCAAAATACACAATATATATATATATATATATATATATATATATATATATATATATATATATATATATATACAATATATATATATATATATATATATATATATATATCGAGTTGGAACGAATGTAATATCCAATTTTCTAGATGAGTGTTTTCGACAACATTTAATATAATGTTGCCGGTAAGCTAAACAATAATTTATGCTTCACTAGAAATTTTAAAAAAACATTAGGTACTTATATAAGTAAAGGCAAAAGAATTGGGGTCCGTCCTCAGTTCAATTTAAAAACCTATGTCAGGGGAGCGGGATTTTGGCCCTCATTAGCAAACACCTACCTAGGTCAGATGGCCAGGCGCGACCGTGCCAAAAAAGGCGATCGAGCGGTTCAGTTCACTGCAACAACACAAAATTGAGAGATGGACCATCCCGATCAAATGCTACCCCCAAACACCGTCGCACGTACCCATCAGTCAGTCGTTCACGAGAAGATAAATTTTAGGGATAGCTGTTGTTATCGTTTCCTATGATGATAACCATTACACTATGCACCAGCTTAATAAGTCCTTATATGAGAACAAATTAAATTCAGTTCTTAATTGCCTGTTAAATTACAATGAAAAAAAAAAGAGGATTCGTTTTTACAAAGAAGCTAAGAATTAAAAATGTATCCTTATAAAAAAAAGGTTCGATACCGGCCCTCGCCACCGCAGCGTATGAGTAATACAGGGATCTGTGCGATAAAGTAAGGAGCTGATGGTAGGTGTGGCGCTCCATCTCAGATGCCAAAACAATCTCCTTGGTCTAGCGCTGTCTGGCTGATACCGACTTTAGGCCACCGCGATGACTTTACTTTTTTTTATAAGTTGATATTGTGGGAGAGCATGGTGCAATAGTTATCGGCATAGAAAATAAACACGTCGACATTTCAAATCCTGGACGAGACTGTTTACATTTCACATATTGCTAATACCCTTTCATAAAAGCTTAATAATGAAATAAAAACTTTCTTGCTTTTACGCGACCCTGTAAAATGAAATGTATTAGAGGTAGCAAATAATGAAATAAACGCAATATATATATATATATATATTATATATATATATATATATATATATATTGGGAAAATCTAGTATTCATTTATTCTATAAATAGTTTATTTCTTTTATTAAAAAGTTTTTTTGAGTTACACTGTTTAATTTTATTGATAAAAGAAGCTAAGAATTTGCATATTAGGATATTTGTTTATTTTAAGTTGATAGTGTTTCACTGGATTCTGAGTGACAACAGGTCTCCAGGACTCTTCTGAGTATTCTAGCCAATTTCAACAATGCTGTTGTCTGGATGGTCTCAATTCTTCCTCTGATTTCCAATTCCTTTATTATTGTTTACTCTTTTTGAGTTTTCACATCAGCATTAGCTGGTGGTCTTTCACTGGAGTCTGAGTGACAGCAAGTTTCCTCAGGTCTCCAGGGCTCTTCTGAATATTCTGGCAGATTGTAGCAGTGCAGTGTTATGAATGGAGTAATTCTAATATTTTTCTTTCGGAGTATAAGAACATTGTTTGTAATCCTATTCAGTATTAACCCTAAAAATACCGAAAGAGTCTACTAAGCTGGTGTGTAAAAATTGCTCAATACACTGAGTAGAGGGAAAAATAGAAACCTAAAAAGGTTAAGATATTATCTACCTAGATTTCACCTAAGGATATTCAGGATATACTCTGACTCACCTCTAAAAACACCAAAATAGTGAACTAAGTCTATGTGTAAATACTGCTCTAAACACTAAGTAGAGCAAAAAATTAGAAACCTATAAAATGCCAGATAATATCTGCCTAGGTTTCAACTAAGTGATCTTTAAGATAACTCTGACTCAGAGTTACCTTGAAGACTTTTTAGGTGAAACTTAAGTAGATATTATCTGACATTTTATAGGTTTCTACAATATATATATATATATATATATATATATATATATATATATATATATGGTAGTCTTTTTTTTAGAATTGGAGAATTGAAAATAAAGTGCTGGATTACAGGTGTAAGAGCTGTGTTTTATTTATCATTATAGTGTACAAACATTTAAGGTGCGATTGTTACCATTGGTTTTCAAGCAGTACGTTAGCTACTTTCCGTCAGGACAACGCGCCTGTTAAAAAAAGGAATGTCAATTCATTTATATACGTGTCTACATATATAGTAATAATGTAAATCAATTGACATTCCCTGCATTTCTTAACAGGCGCGTAGTCAGGACGAAAAGTGGCAAACATGTTGCTTGGAAACCAATGATAACAATCGCGCCTTAAATGTATTGTATACTATAATGAATATATATATATATATGTATATATATATATATATATATATATGGGGGTGCTTATATATATATATGTATATAAATGTCTATTTATAGTATATATATTGTTTGGGCTTTAGTGTGAAGAATTAGGAATGGAATATCAGAAACTAATGCTTCATACTAAAGCCCAAACAATATATATATACTATAAAAAGACACACACACACACACACACACACACACACACACACACATATATATATATATATATATATATATATATATATATATATATATACATACATATATCAACTAGAAGCATACGTGGATCTCTCAACAACAACATATATATATATTTATATATATATATTGCTTAAAAAACCTTATATACTGAATAACACTCGTATATATATATATATATATATATATATATATATATATATATGTGTGTGTGTGTGTGTGTGTGTGTGTGTGTGTGTGTGTGTCCGATTTTCTAGATTAATTTTATAGACCATAACATTTCTAAACATAGTTAAACTTTAATCTTTTACACAATTCCCAGTGGATATTTTTATCAAATCAACAGTTTCAGTGATGCTTCCACAAATCTAAAACTCACTCGAATAAGTCTGTTGGTTAGGTTTGGTTTGTTTTGTTTTACGGCATATCAATCTCAGTGGGTCATTTAATGCCGACAAAGTTTTTAAATAAAGTCAGTCTTAATGGATACTCAATTTTTTTATAAATACTTATAAATAATTATAATAAGAGGAATATAATAATTTTTTAAAATACTTATAATAAGAGGAATATAATAATTCTTTTATAAATATTTATAATAAGAGGAATGTAATAATTTTTTAAAATACTTATAATTAGAGGAATATAATAACTTTTTATAAATACTATAAATAGATAATTATAAATACTTATAAGAGGAATATAATATTTTTTTAATAAATGCTTATAAATACTTATAATAAGAGGAATATAATATTTTTTAAATAAATACTTATAAATACTTATAATAAGAGGAATATAATATTTTTTTATAAATACTTATAAATACTTATAATAAGAGGACTATAATAATTATTTTATAAATACTTATAAATATTTATGATAAGAGGAATATAATAATTTTTTTAAAAATACTTATAATAAGAGGAATATAATAATTTTTTTAATAAATACTTATAATAAGAGGAATATAATAATTTTTTAATAGATACTTATAAGTACTTATAATAAGAGGAATATAATACTTTTTTTATAAATACTTATAATAAGAGGAATATAATAATTTTTTTATAAATACTTATAAATACTTATAATAAGAGGAATATAATAATTTCTTTATAAATACTTATAATAAGAGGAATATAATAATTTTTATAAATACTTATAATAAGAGGAATATAATAATTATTTTATAAATACTTATAAATACTTATAATAAGAGGAATATAATATTTTTTAATAAATACTTATAAGTACTTATAATAAGAGGAATATAATAATTTTTTTTTAAATACTTATAATAAGAGGAATATAATAATTTTTTTAGATACTTATAATAAGAGGAATATAATCATTTTTTATAAATACTTATAAATACTTATAATAGGAGGAATATAATAATTTTTTAATAAATACTTATAAATACTTATAATAAGAGGAATATAATAATTTTTTTATAAATACTTATAAATACTTATAATAAGAGGAATATAATATTTTTTTATAACTACTTATAATAAGAGGAATAACAAAATCTTTGTAAATCGGCTTTAAGGTTTGGTTTGGTTTGGTTTGTTTTACGGCATATCAATCTCAGTGGGTCATTTAATGCCGACAAAGTTTTGAAATAAATTCATTCTTAATGGATACTCAATTTTTTAATAAATACTTATAATAAGAGGAATATAATAATTTTTTTTATAAATACTTATAAATACTTATAATAATTTTTTTTATAAATACTTATAAATACTTATAATAAGAGGAATATAATAATTTTTTATAACTACTTATAATAAGAGGAATAAAAAAATCTTTGCAAATCGGCTTTAAGGTTTGGTTTGGTTTGTTTTACGGCATATCAACCTCGGTGGGTCATTTACTGCCGACAAAGTTTAATGCATAATACAATTGTGTTTATTAACTCATGTTTTTCTATTCAAGCCATAGATGGGACGCTAACATGTACTACCACTCCGGGTCAGGGTGGACCAGGGAGCGATGTGATGAAGGGGTGCTCCACATTACCCAAACCTCCAGAACTGGAACCTCACCATCAGATAAAGTTTATCGTCATTCCCAGGATATGAAGACCCTCAGCCACTGTCTTCTTGCACTCATATGATAAAAAGGGTCGGGGCTTGCCACAAGGGCAATAGGGTTGGGAAATCATATAGATACTAGGGCTTGACATGACTAGCTTATTGATAGGGGGGCTCTCCAACCGCCCGTCTAGATTAAGTAAGGGTCTAAGTGGAATGTTGCATGTCATGGACCGCTCATTCACCAGGATTCCGTCCTTCAGCATCACGGTTCGCTACCACGGCCAACAGGCTGGGGGGGGGGTTCTTACCCCTCTGCAGAGGTGCAGTCTGTGTATTCTAACGCCAAAAGGGACTAATTTGAAGAAAATTGTTTCAATCTATTTATACGTTTAGTCAACTTTAGACTTTAGACATTAACTTGTCCAATGAGAGACAAAACATTCATCTAACCTTAAAATCATGCTGAGTAATACTTGGGCTAGTGGGCGGTCGGAGAGGCCCGAAACAATCAATCGGCCAATTATTTCCTACCAGTTTGGGAGAAATTTGATTGTTTCACAAGGAAAAAGAAAAAGTGTTTGGTAACTACAAAATTTAATGGAAATGTAAAGAGAATTCAACGGGCACGCAAATTGCACTACTGTCAACAAGTTTCACTCAAAATAACCGCTATTAACATCGATCACAGCCCCAATCCTGCTCCGGAACCTGGAGCAAGCTGATGTTATAGTTTCCCTGGGAAGGGTCTCAAAAACTACTTTAATTCTATCGATTAACTGGGATTTTGTAGTACTGACACGGCGATTGGTGTCTTTCTCAACAGCGGCCCATACATAATAATCCATGGGGTAAATATCTGGGGAGTTCGGAGGCGAAACATTGGGACTAGTGTAGTCGTAAAAATTCACCAACAACAATTTTTGACTTTTCCCAGGGGTGTGGTTTGGGACCGAATCTCACTGCCATACATATGGCTTACCATTGGCTACCCTTGTTATCCAGGGCTTGACTACAGTGTTTAGCAACTCCTCGTAAGCATCTGAATACCCTCTCTGAAAAAATGCAAGGAATTCTGCTTTCGAACGCAATCAGATTGTCTATGTTGCTTTCTTCAAGCCATCCCGTAGTCTCCATTGCAATTCTCCAGTTAATGTCTGATTGTTTTTACAGTGTTCACGGAGCATTCGGCAGCAACCATAATCTCCTTATTTTGATGGCCGGCACGACCATCATGATACAAGTTATTCTCTTCCATGATTCAGGTGGGTTCCAGTCATCCATTCTATCACGTAAATGAATGAAGAAGGGTCCAAGCTTTTAAATGAGGTGAAGTGTGCGTCAATACCTCCAACTATGGAGAAAAATAACCAAATCTGAGTTTGTCAAATTTATCCCGAACACCCTGTATATATATGTGTGTGTCTGTGTATATGTCTGTGTGTCTGTGTCTTGTGCGTGTTTCTATGCTTCCGTGTGTGTCCGTGTGTTTGCATGTGGATATCACCAAATCCATTATCTTAGTCAGAAAGAAATCTACTTCAACAAAGCCAAAATTTATTTTTCAACATAGTTTCCTTCCTTTTCTGTGTACATCACATAATTCCCTTCCTAGTCAATCCATAATCAACTTTTTATTTAAAAAGATTGCAGTAGTGTAATTATTCATGAGCAATGCTATATCTATCTATTTATCTATACGGAGAGAGAGAGAGAGAGAGAGAGAGAGAGAGAGAGAGAGAGAGAGAGAGAGAGAGAGAGAGAATTTGTCAAATTTATCCCGAACACCTTGTATATTACTGTCCAACCGTATTCTTCAAATTGCTCTTATGGCAAACACCCAACCCTTTTTATCATATGGGTTCGAGAATGGATGTGAATGACAAGTTCTGTAGTACCTGTCCTTTATATATATATATATATTATATATATATATATATATATATATGTGTATGTATAGGTGAATATACTTGTCTTACACACACACACACACACCACACACTCATATATATATATATATATATATATATATATATATATATATATATATATATATATATATATAGTTAATTCCTTGTTAGTATTGGAGAAATGATAATAAAGTGCTCAATTACTTCTGTAAGAGCTGTATTCATTTATAGTTTACAATACATTTAAAAGTCCGTTTTACCAATGGTTTCGGAACAACACCTTTAGGTGATTGGTCGTTATCAGAAACATTCACTTTTTAAAAAAGTGAATGTTTCTGATGACGACCAATCACCTAAATGTGATGTTCCGAAGTCAATTATGCATGTATTTATTTTCATGCTTACATTTATTGATGTGTTTTCATGGATTTCAATTATTTACTTTTCTTTGTATAAACTTTAAAATAAATCATTACTTGTTCTACGTGTGTATCTGTATTTTTGAATTAAAATATTAAGATATGTATATGCGTGTTGATAATGATTTTAATATATCTCACAAATGCATATAGTTATCTGTTCATGGTGACAGAATGAATCACCAGTCTCTTAATACACATAAAATAATTTCTTCTAGTTTATTGATACACAAGAAGTTAATGAAAAGTTGAAACGTAAAAATCATTTTTAACCCTGTTAACCCTGGCATGACGCTTAACTGCATATGGGGGAGTGGTTCCAATTCTGTATCTCGGAGGAGTGCCTCTTCATTGCCATGATTCCCAGATCCACTATCACACTCACACATCATGCCTGTTAGAATCCCATATATAAGTCAAATAGATCTATTTGCAAGGCAGTAGATTATTTTTTACCAATATACTGATATAAGTAAAGTAAAGTCGTCGGGGCGGCCTAATGTCGGTATCAGTCATGCAGCGAGGGAGTCTATCACTAGCGCTAGACTAAGGAGATTGTATTGGCGTCTGAGGTGGAGCGCCACACCTACCATCTGCTACTTACTTTACCGCACAGATCCCTGTGCTACTCATACGCTGAGTTGGCGAGGGCGGGTATCGAACTAAGAACCTTGTGGTTTCTAGCCGAACGCTCTACCGACTGAGCTAACCCGGACATTGAATTAATGGAAATTATTTCCCCCTGTTTATTTCTACCTTATTACACTTGTTTGTGCTTTATTCTAATTGATTTCACAATAAAATTTTACTTAGGATTGATTTTGATATTTTGACAATAAAACAATAATATTAGAAATCAATAATTACCAAGTAATCATTTATTAAACACTATTTTGTCAAAACCAGTATGCAAATTATCCACACCAGATGAAATGTAAGTTTTTATTTCTTAATGATGTTTAACACATATCCCAGGGTTTTAAACACATTAATAATATGGGTTGTTTTGAGGCAAATCTCTCTCAGCTAGACCTTGATAGATATATTGTTAATAAATAGGATATTACTTAATACGAAATAAGGATTATTTTATAACCATTGAGATATAACGTAAATAATTAGGGGAATTAAGACGCTGGTGGTAAAGTAGATTCGGTTACAGACAGACACACAATATATCAATATATATACTAGCAAATATATGCACCCTCCGGGTGCAAGTATTTAAGTTTTAATGTAATAGAATATTGTATTAAATTAGAAAGGCTAATGAAACTAAATAAGAATACAGATAAAAAGATTTGAAACAGAGGGAGTATAATAAAAGATTTGAAACAGATAAAAAAGAAAACGATAAAATAGAACAATTGAAATTTACTCTTTCATCACTCTCGTCTTTCATTGTTATTTTTCTAATTTAAGTATTTAGTTATTTAGTATTTAGTTAAAAGAGGAAGTAAAGAATAAAATGAGTTATTTTATCTTGTTAATGGATTTTACTTAAGATTTATTGAAGAGATTTTTGCTTATATTCATTCAAATAAAACCAAACAGTTAGAAATCAATAATACTAAGCACATATTTATTAAATTCGATTTTTTAATATTAATATGCAAATTAGCCTTCCCGTTCAAACTGTAAACCGCTATTTTGTTGTATATATAAATATGATTGCATGTTGTCAGTATGTAGACATAGTTAGCAGTATTAATAATGTAAGACAATTTTATTAATAATTGAGGTTTAGATAAAAATAAAATCATGGAGAATGTGATGTCAATAACTAAGAGAATTGTGACTTGAGTAGGAATATAGTTTCGGTTACAGACAGAAAAACACATAATCTCCATTATAATAATATATATATATATATATATATATATATATATATATATATATATATTGGCGACTGCTTGATCTTTACATGTCACTGCTGTTCCACAGGGAAAAAAAGACAGAAACAAAGAAAAAGATAGAAAAAAAGAAAGAAAGAAAAATAAAGAAAGTAAGAACAAAGAAGGGAAGAAAAGAAAAGAAAGAAAAAGTTATAAAAATATAGAAATAAAGAAAAGGATTGAAAATATAGAAAGGAAGAAAAATATAGAATGAAAGAAAAAGAAAGAAGAAAAAGGAAGGAAGAAATGATAGAAATAAAAAGAAAGGAAGGAAAATATAGAAAAAAGGAAAAAGAAAGAAAGAAACAGAAAGGAAGAAAAATATAGAATGGAAGAAAAAAGAAAAGAAAGGTAAAAACCCCAAAAAGATAGAAAGAAAGAAAAGAAAAAAGAAAGGAAGAAAAAGAAAGAAAGAAAAAGATAGAAATAAAAGGAACGAAAAATTTCGAAACAAGGATAAAAAAAGAAAGAACGAGAAAGCAAGAAAATACAGAATAAAAGAAAAAGAATGAAAAAAGTAAAAAAAAACAAAAAAAAAACAGATAAAAAAGAAAGAAGAGGAAAGAAAAAAGACAGAAAGAAAATAAAGAAAACATTATAAAGATATAAAAAAGGGAGAAAATATAGAATGAAAGAAAGGAATGAAAGAAAATGACAAAAACCAATAAAACAAATGGAAAAAAAGAAAGAAAGTAAAAGAAAGAAAAAATAAAGGAAGAAAAATAAAGAAAGAATAAGTTATAAAGATATAAAAAGGAGAAAATATAGAATGAAAAAAAAATAAAAGAAATATAACAAAACCCCCAAAAAAACAGATAGAAAAAATAAAGAAAGAAAGAAAAAAAAAATAAGGAAGAAAAAGAAAGAAAGAATAAGTTATAAAGATATAAAAGGGAGAAAAATATAGAATAAAAAAAAGAAAGAAAATGACAAAAACCAAAAAAACAGATAGAAAAAATAAAGAAAGAAAGAAAAAAGAAAGAAAAAAAAAAGAAAAAGAAAGAAATAAAGATATAAAAAGGGAGAAAATATAGAATGAAAAAAAAAAAGAAAGAAAAAGACACCTCCCCCCCCCCCAAAAAAAAAAAATGACAAAGAAAAAGAAAGAAAAAAATTGAAGAAAAAAGAAATAAAAATGTCCCGGTTTGCAAATTGCGCTCTGTTCAAAATAATAAAATTAATGAAGTTAAAATCAAAAGTTTATCTTTTTCAATCGAAATCAGATAACAAACATTTCTTCTATCGGCGTCTTGATGAGGATATTCATCGCAAGTAAATTTCAGCGTCCGGACACAATTTTTACAAATCCAATTTAGATGATTGCCTCTTAAAAACGATAAACATAATTACATCCCGGAGAAACTTTTTTTCCCTAACCTTTAGTCCAGTCAGCGCTCCTTCAACTAATTGTCGGCAACTGCTTATCATGAGGTGGGGGGCTCTCAAACAGAAAATCGTTGAAAGGTAATAACTGAAGCCCAGAGCTGCATGGCGTACAGTCAAGTCAAGTTAAAAGCACCAGTTCCTGCTAGATCGCCGAAGTTAAGCAGCGTTGAGCCTGTTCAATACTTAATTGGGTGACTACTTTAGAGTACGTACTATAAGCAAGCTGTGTCTTGTACTTATGAAAAATGGTTTCATTTTAGCATTAGATAACATGAAAGGGTTGATATGCCGTAAAACAAAACAACCAAACAAAACCAACGATTCTATCATGATTACAATAAATTCATGCTGGAAGCACCAGTTCCAACAAGATAACCGAAGTTAAGCAGCGTTGAGCCTGTTTAATATTTAATTGGGTGACCACATAAGAATAGGTGCTGTAAGCAAACTGAATCCATTGTTTTGTCAAAAATGACTTTATTTGGAATTAAATGACCTGAAAAGGGTTGATATGCCGTAAAAAAACAACCAACCAAAAATGACTTGATTCGGCATTAAATGGCCCGAAAAGGGTTGATATGCCGTAAAACAAAACAACCACCCCAAAATGACTTGATTCGGCATTAGATAACCCGAAAAGGTTGATATGCCGTAAAACAAAACAGTCATTTGAAAATGACTTGATTCGGCATTAAATGACCCGAAAAGGGTTGATATGCCGTAAAACAAAACAACCATTTGAAAATGACTTTATTTGGCATTAAATGGCCTGAAAAGGGTTGATATGCCGTAAAACAAAACAACCATACCAAACCAAACCAACGATTCAATCCTGATTACACTGTAGTCATGCTGTAAGCACCGGTTCCCACTAGATGACCGAAGTTAAACAGCGTTGAACCTGTTCAATAGTTGTAATACAATGAAATGGAAAACCCAAAAATTTAAGTTACGTGGAGTTGAGTAGTCAGTCTGGACGGAGCGGTTGAAGAGAACGATGTAATATGAGTGTCTGTTATCCAAGGCATTTTACTTGGGGGTAAAATAGAATAAGAGCAAAGAAAAAACAAGAATGTCTTGTGTTTGTTATTAAAACTATGAACGTCACAAGATAAGATATCCTCAATAAACTAATAGCAGATAAGACGAAAAACAGGTTTTTTTTAAAATCTAATTCTTGAAAATTCTGGCTACATGAAATATTCCTTAAAAAATAGATTGAATTATCTAATTTTATGGAATAATTTTTTCCAGCTATGCAGGTGAAAATATTATGGAATGGTCTTGTAATTTGCTTTCTTAGTGTTGCATACCTCTTTCTTTACTTTCTTACTTCTATTCTTCTTCTTCCAGCGTCTCTTCTAGCGTCCTTTCTAGCGTCTGGACTTCGTCTTGGGGACTTCGTGTCTGGTCTTCCATTGGGGATTTCTCTTTATCAGAAGCCCTGTGTCATTGGTAGTTTTTAGATAATAACACAAAACTTCGATTTAACTTAGATCATATTTTATTCTGAAATCCCCACCAGACTACCTGCGCAGATTGAGTCGACTGCGTGCATAACACGACTTACCACCCTGGTGGCTTTGGCCGATCGGACTAAAAATCTATTTCTAATCTAAACCGGAAGAGGGTCTTCTCCACCGATTCTCACGGTATCCACCGGGAGGATCCGGACAGGTCAAGTCTTGTCACTCATCCTTCAAGGCCGTGGGCTGCAACTTATAACAGCCATTTTGGTTTCTACACTACTGTACATAAATATTAGGAATCTAATAATTATGTAACATTAGAACAAATGCAAATTTCCAAATATATTACGGGTAATGCCATGTCAGATCACCCAGGCCATGTCGCTCAACTCCTTAATTTTTTTTAAGAATTTAGTCCAAGTGTGGATTATGACTTACAAAATTTTAACTGATATTGTAGCTCTGGTTCTGAGCAAAGATCATACTATCTTTTTGGTACAAATAATGTTCAATATTATGAAATAATAATAGAATTTTTTGTCATAGATACAGTGCCACACCGGGATATTGATCATGCTATGAAAAAATCAGAAATCATCAATAACTTAAAATTGGTTGACTTTAGATTTTTTTATAGAATTTTTGGATTCCTCAGGCCAAAATGCTTTTATAAACCAATCTCTAGTAGTAGGGAAGCTCTAGAACTCAAACCTCAAATTTGGAGAATTAAAGATCGAGATAACTCCGTCAATTTTTGGAATTGGATGCTCAAATATTGGGGATTGTCTAACGTTAACATAGGACATATCAGGAAAAAAATCAGAAAAATTGAAAGTAACAATTTTACTTTTTCTGGATGATTTGACATGAAATTACCCATATACATATTACAGTCTATAATTCATTACATTCTATTTTATTTATTTTTATAAAATACAGTGATATTTTTCCTTATTTAAAAAACGTAATAAAAATTGGGACGGTGGTGTTTCAACGAATTAGGGGCATTTCAGTTTATTTCAGTAAGGAAAATTGATATATGCGGAAATTGAGTTATGAGTGGAACGAATTAAACTCTTAAATCAAGGTACCACAATACAACGAAGAATATATATATATTTCTTCCTGGACGGAAAAAAAAGTATCGCAACGGAATGATTTGAGAGATCGGGAACGGATTAATAGAATTTCAGTATATTTCAATGGGGAAAATGATTTGATACACGGGAAAATTGAGTTACGAGTGGAACAAATTAAACTCTTAAATCAAGGTACCACAATACAACGAAGAATATATATATATTTCTTCCTGAACGGAAAAAAGTATCGCAACGGAATGATTTGAGAGATCGGGAACGGATTAATAGCATTTCAGTTTATTTCAATGGGGAAAAATGATTTGATACACGAGGAAATTGAGTTACGAGTGGAAAAAATTAAATTTTATAAAATACAATATTTTTCCTTAAAAAAAACGTAATAAAATTGGGACGAACGAATTAGGGCATTTCAGTTTATTTCAGTAAGGAAAATTGATATATCGGAAATTGAGTTATGAGTGGAACGAATTAAACTCTTAAATCAAGGTACCACAATACAACGAAGAATATATATATATTTCTTCCTGAACGGAAAAAGTATCGCAACGGAATGATTTGAGGGATCGGGAACGGATTAATAGCATTTCAGTTTATTTCAATGGGGAAAAATGATTTGATACACGAGGAAATTGAGTTACGAGTGGAACAAATTAAACTAAATCAAGTACCACATACAACGAAGAATATATATATATTCTTCCTGAACGGAAAAAGTATCGCAACGGAATGATTTGAGGATCGGAAACGGAAATAGCATTTCAGTTTATTTCAATGGGGAAAAATGATTTGATACACGAGGAAATTGAGTTACGAGTGGAAAATTAACTCTTAAATCAAGGTACCACAATACAAGAAGAATATATATATATTTCTTCCTGAACGGAAAAAGTATCGCAACCGAATGATTTGAGAGATCGGGAACGGATTAATAGAATTTCAGTATATTTCAATGGGGAAAATGATTTGATACACGAGGAATTGAGTTACGAGTGAACAAATTAAACTCTTAAATCAAGGTACCCAATACAACGAAGAATATATATATATTCTTCCTGAACGGAAAAAGTATCGCAACGGAATGATTTGAGGATCGGGACGATTAATAGAAATTTGTATATTTCAATGGGGAAAAATTTGATACACGAGGAATTGAGTTACGAGTGGAACAAATTAAACTCTTAAATCAAGGTACCACAATACAACGAAGAATATATATATATTTCTTCCTGAACGGAAAAAGTATCGCAACCGAATGATTTGAGAGATCGGGAACGGATTAATAGAATTTCAGTATATTTCAATGGGGAACATGATTTGATACACGAGGAAATTGAGTTACGAGTGAACAAATTAAACTCTTAAATCAAGGTACCACAATACAACGAAGAATATATATATATTTCTTCCTGAACGGAAAAGTATCGCAAACGAATGATTTGAGAGATCGGGAAACGGATTAATAGAATTTCAGTAATATTTCAATGGGAAACATGATTTGGTACACGAGGAAATTGAGTTACGAGTGGAACAAATTAAACTGTAAATCAAGGTGCCACAAACAACGAAGAATATATATATATTTCTCCTGAACGGAAAAGTATCGCAACCGAATGATTTGAGGGATTGGGAACGGATTAATAGCATTTCAGTATATTTCAATGGGGAAAAATGATTTGATACACGAGGAAATTGAGTTACGAGTGGAACAAATTAAACTCATAAGTCAAGTTGCCATTATAGTTAGTTATTTCCGAAAATACTGGTTTCTTAGAAAACATGAATAGTAGTAAAGTCGTCTAGTTGCCTAACGTCAGTATCAGCCAGACAGCGAGGGAGTCTATTCCCTTTTTACTAGCGCTGGCCAAGGAGATTGTTTTTGCGTCTGAGGTGGAGCGCCAAACCTACCACCAACTCCTCACTTTTCCGCATATATCCTTGTGCTACTTATGCACTGACTGGCTGATACCAACTTTAGGCCGCCCCGTCGACTTTACAAAAAAAAAAGTATATATAAAATGTAATAGCCCATCCTATTTAGGCTTCTGAAAATGGCATGACTTGAACACTGAAACCGCGTTAGAGAGATTTTTTCTACAGCTACACACACACACACACACACACACACACACACATATATATATAATATATAATTATATATATATATATATATTATATATATATATATATACACGCACACACACACACACACATATATATATATATATAATTTTATTTTTCTTCATTTTTATCTTACGTATTTTAAAATGCATTTATCGAATAGAATTGTTATTGTATTATAATAATAATAATAATAATAATAATATCTTTTCAGCTAGTATATTAGATCTGAGACCTGTCAGCTATTCCTTGCAAATATTCATTTTAAATCCACTGAATATTTAATGTTATTCCACAGATTATCCAACTTTGCCTTGAAGGAGTTTAGAGATGGGGCATTCACTACTGATGAAGGTAGTTTATTCCATGTATTCACCACTCTGTAGCTAAAATAATTTTGTGTTGTATAAAATAATATTACATTTCCGATTCTGGTTTATGAGAATATGTTTAATAATTTATGTTTTGCTTAATATATCTATTATACATATATATTTATATAAAAAGTATATTCATATTTTCTCATTTTTCTATATATTTCTTTTATTTTTCTACTATTTTTCTTTCTTGTATATGCTTATTTTTCAAAGTAAAACTATTTAATATTATATTTATATCTGTTAATAATAGTGATTAGGTCTCTATTTTTCTATAACCGAAACTACCTCACTGCTTATGTCACATTATTGGGTAATCGTCATAAAATAGAATAAATACGCTAAAAATTTGAGCATGCGACCATAGACGTTCCTCATTGTTTTTTTTAAAAACAAGTTTTGATAAATACATGCCCGGTATTATATATTTATATATATATAGGTTATTTCATTTTTTACTTTCTATTTCAAATGTTTTATTTATTTTTTACTTCAAATGTTTTATTTATTTTTAAAATTTTTTATTTCAAATGTTTTATTTATTTATTTAATAATTTTTTACTCCTTTAATAAATTCGATGATTTTGATGATTTTTCTTACCCACGGTACAAACTCTATAGCATTGAATTTTTAACTCCCACCCACTCTGGCAATATATTTCGAGATCAATTTTTACACCGCCCGGAGGCTGTTTTTATTCTATTTATTTTTTTTACTAGTATTCATAAAATATCTATTAAATGTGTTTTCTAATCATTATGAAACCACTATCTTATAATCCAGATGAAAATATTAATATCACATATTGACTTGATTTATTTTCTTTATCATTCAGATGATATGATAATATCATATATATATATATATATATATATATATATATATATAATATTATATATATATGATTTGTTTTTCATTTTTTGTCTATGCATTTTCGAGTGCAGTAAATGGATAGAGTAGTTATTATGTTCTATTGCATAAACAATATTAGATTTCCTTCTGGTTTATGAGAATATATTCACGTGTAATGTATATCCCTGATAAATTACGCTGAAACAATCAGTAATCACATGAAATAGTCTATCATAAGCCAGATAGACATATGTAATAATTCATCATCATCATCATCATCATCATGTCGCGCTTTCAGCGCGCGGATATCCATGACAATCTCTCTCCATCCGTCCCTATCGCTCATCATTCTCGGAGGTCCTCTATACAAGCATCCTGCGTCCGCACAGAGCTGATCAACGTACGTTTTTGCTGGTCGGCCCACACTGGCTTGTCCATGTGCTGGCTTCCACAGAGGAACGTCGCTTATGAGTTCGTCCTGCTCCTCCAGCAGTGTCCCGCGTGTCTTGTCCGTCTTCACTCGGATGGTTTGGGTGATATGTGGTAGGTGGCCGTACAGCTGCTTTCTCGTAGGGTGCTGTTTCCACGTCTTGTTCATGATCACCCAGCCAATTCTTGTGCAGCTCCCATCTAGTGTATTCTCTAGTCGCTTAGTTAGGGTCCAGGTGGTGCAGCCATACAGCAGTACTGACACGACAACGGCCTGGAAGAACTGGTCTCTTTAACTTGTCTGTGAGATTGGACCTCCATATGATAGATAATCTATTTATAGCGGCCCATGCTTTTCATATGCGTGCATTAACGTTGTTTTCTGTGGAGAAGATGTTACTGCCTAAGTATCTAAATTGTTCTACAGAGTTTAGGAGTTTGCCATCGATGGTTGAGATGTCGCTTTTGTTTTTGAAAGAGACTTCTTTTGTTGTAATAACATACTATATTATATTGTAAACAACACCACACACACACACTCACTCTTTCTCCCCTCTCTCACTCTCACACACACACTCTCTCTCTCTCTCTCTCTCTCTGTCAATTTCTCATACACATGCGTATATGCCTGTTGTTGGATGTCAATTTGTGTTCGAGTAAGACCGTTCCTGTTCCTTTTCTTTTTTTCGTAGTTGGGTGCCAGTAAGCATTTTGACACTATATCAATGTGTTTTCTCAGATGACTCACCAGGACAGCCCTGGAGAGACATACTCTTCCACATAAACTACATGTTGGAATAGTATTATCTGCGTTATTTGGACTATTGTCCCCATCTTCATTGTTATTTGTACAACGTTTCGGCCGATATGCCCTCCGGCCTTCTTCAGGTATTTCTTGTCGGACTCGGGAACCTTCTCGGACTCGGGAACCTTCTTTTCGAACTCGGGAACTTTCTTGTCGTATTCGGGAGCCATCACGGAACTTTGAACCTACCTTTATTTATTCCACAGGTTCCCGAGTCCGACAAGAAATACCTGGAAGAAGGCGGAGGTATATCGGCCGAAACGTTGTACGAATAACAATGAAGATGACAGACAATAGTCCGAATAACGCAGAAATACTAATCTTCAAGCCTCATCTCAAACATTCAGAGAGATACATGTTGGAACTTCTCCACTTTGAATGTTGCTGGATTGAAAATTACCTTTCTAATAGCCCGCTTCAATTTTTAAAAAAAATTCGGTTGGACTCAAATTCTTTCACAGACCGGTAGATGTGTGTATCTGTATATGCATAGCAATAGCACAATCTTTACAGATCACTGCCGTCCCTTTCAATCCTATAACCCCACCACCAGACCTTTCCTCTATGAGCCCTCAAAGGAATCAATTCAAACCCGCTGGAGATCCACAAAGTGTATATGCATACAGAGATACATATATACACATAGATTCACACACAGATATAAATATATATTGACTCATAACACACACACCGCACACACACACACACACACACATAATATATATATATATATATATGTGTGTGTGTGTGTGTGTGTAAAAATGGAAAAGGAATTGAATCCGACAATATGAGGAAAAATGAGTAAAGAAAAGAAAAGTAAGTGGATAAAATGAATTTAATCGATCACTTACACATGTGTTTCGGTCAGTTTATGTGTGTGAAAATATTTCGCACACATACAAGAATCGACCTTCATCAGAGTGAACATTTATTTTTATGAAAAATTCGTTGGGAAAAAAAAAAAAAACAACGAATTTTTTCATAAAAATAAATGTTCACTCTGATGAAGGTCGATTCTTGTATGTGTGCGAAATATTTTCACACACATAAACTGACCGAAACACATGTGTAAGTGATCGATTAAATCATTTTATCCACTTACTTTTCTTTTCTTTACTCATTTTTCCTCATATAATATACTATATATATTATATATATATAATATTATATATATATATATATATATATAATTCAGCTAAATAATAGAACATCCGTTTTATTATATAGAAAAATATAATAAGAAAGAAATTAAGCGTGCGGAAGCGATAACGCTAATCTGTTCAATTGAACATAATGAAAAGAAGCCAAGAAGGAAATAGGAAAAAAGCTTGACCGAGAGTTAAATCAAGATTATCGTACTTTTTACATATTTAAATATTTTGGAATTGTTCGTAAGTAAAATTATCTAAGTATGAGTAGCACAGGGATCTGATGGTAGGTGTGGCCCTCCACCTCAGACGCTATATATAGTAATCCTATTAGTAAACCCCTGAGGTAAGAAAAAAACCTCAGCAAATAGTTTTTAGTGAAAATATACAACCAAACTTCACCTGGGGAAAAATGAAAAAAAAAACAACAAAAACAACAATAAACAAAAAACAAATGGGTCTCACCAACAAAAATAATCGATTAACACTATAACCCTTGGCCAAAGGAATTATATATATATATATATATAAATATATTATAATATATATATATATAATCCAAAAGTCCAGAGAAGAAATCTTCCTTACGACATAGGTTTTTTAAAAACAACTTGTCGCAGTTTGAGAGCTCATGTGTGCTCTTATTGTTAGAGTCACAGAGCAAATTTATTTTAAATAAATAACAAAAGACTTATAGATCTTGCATTATAGACTATTTCAGGGAGCTTAGACAAAAATGTCTAATTCTCCGACATCTCTTCGCATCTGATGAGTCGGGAGAATTAGACATTTTTGTCTAAGCTCCCTGAAATAGTCCTATAATGCAAGATCTATAAGTCTTTTGTTATTATTTAAATATTAATATATATAATATATATATTATATATATATATATATATATATATATATATATATTATATATAAACCACTTGGATTGTCAAAGCTAAAATGTAAAATGTGCTCGATACACTAAGTAGAGCAAATAATAAAGTTAAACCCAATGAATCAGAAATGCATATGAATAGTTTCGTTTAGTAGCTAATCGGGGCAAACATCCGACTCTCTCTCTCTCTCTCCCTATTACTATATATATATATATTATATATATACAGAGAGGAGAGAGAGAGAGAGAAGAGAGAGAGAGAGATCTTAGCCCTGAAGAGCATTAAACGAAACTAATAGTAGGTTCGACTGACTCATTAGATTTATCTTTATTATTTGCTCTACTTAGGTATTGAGCACTTTTACTTATTAGCTATTCTCCTAGCGGTTATATGAATTATATATATCTTATATACATATATATACATATAAATTGTTTTTTCTTTTGGCCAAATACTGTACCAATAGATTACTTTTTGTTGGTACGACTATCTTGGTCTTTTCTTTTTTTCCAAAAATTTTTTTCTCCCCGGTTGATGTTTGGTAGTATATTTTTACAATCAAACTATTTGCTGTTTTTTTTTTCTCACCGCGAGGATTTACCAACACGCTTGGTATATATATATATATATATATATATATATTATATATATATATATTACCTTAAAATTGTTAACTGAGCATGGAATTACTAGTTACGAAACAGCTGCGAACATAGAACACTTTCGATACTATTAGATTTAATCGCTTACACATACGTGTGCACGGGGGTGGTGACACACGTTATATATGGAACGCACACACCTACACGTATAGAATATCGACACCAAACGCGTATCAACAGATAAGCAGATGTAACGTCGACGCATTTTCTTTGGTCATTAATTAGTGCCTACACATACACGCGTTCACATATAAACACCAAAAAGGTGTCATGTTTATAAAACCCCTCTCCCGTTTTCCCGCACACAATAATAATGCCGGGCAATATCATACAGCCCCAGACCCCGGCTACCCCCTCTACCCCACAGAGACCCGAGTGCTGAGAGATTTACAAGCATTGACAAGTGACGTCCGGCGGTTGTTGCTATTGTCTGCGCCTCTTCATCCGACCATCGGTCCTAAGACGCCCCCCCCCTCCCGCCTTTCGTCTTGAAGATGATCGTATCCTAACCACCAACTCCCCGCCTGCTTATCTATTTCTTTTTCGGACCGCATGCCATAACACAATTAAAAAGACCAGCGCCATATTTCTTACCCTTTATAAGATTCACGTGGAGCGACCCCACAAACCCGGTCTGATGTACTTTTCCGAGGACGGGGGTTTGTTGCTGGTAGAATTGCAATGAGTATAAAGAAGTAAAGAAAAGAGGTTGAAGAGAGAAGAGAGAGCAGAGAGAGAGAGACGAGAAGAAGAGCGACGAAGAGAGAAGAGACAAGAAATGAAGAGAAGAGCGATAGAGTGGCGAAACGGCAGAGCGAGCGCATGGCTATCATGGTGGTCTGGAGAAAGAGTCAGACGAAGAACAAGAGAGCACGGAGAGGGAGCAGAGAGAGAAAAAGAGCAGCAAGATATGGATAAGCTGACATTCGAATGAGAACGATCTGAAGAACCGATAGTATCGAGACCGGCCATGAGGTATCACATTTTGAGTGTGTTGTAGAGTACGACACTGAGAAGAAGGCACGTAGAAGAGAGAGAGGGAAGAGGTAGTCAGATAGTACGAGACATAGGAGACCCACCTGACATGAGATAACAGGAAGAGAGAGACATGGGTATCCGTAGTGGTTAGAGAGAAGAGAAAGAGAGAGATGGTATCCATGGTGGTTAGAGAGAGAGAGAGAGAAAAGGAGAGAGATGAGAGAGAGAGAGATGTATCTATGGCGGTTGGAGAGAGAAGAGAGAAGAGAGAGAAGAAAAGAGAGGAAGAGAGAGAAGAAGGAGGGGTAGTATCTTTGTGTTGGAGAGAGAGAGAGGAGAGAGGAGAAGAGAGGCATGGTATCTTGGTGGCTGGAGAGAGAGAGAGAGAGAGAAGAAGAGAGAGAGAGAGAGAGAGAGAGGATGAATTGCAATAGAATTAAGATAAGAAGAGAAAAAAAATCATGAATAAACAGAAAGTTACGATTTTCTGTTAACTTGTTTTTCCTCTTTATTCCTCCTTTAAAAGCCCATATTCGTTTCCCTCTTTTTAAAAAAAAATTCTTTACCCAACCCGCCAACACACCACCGTCTCCCAGTGTGCCATATCCCGTTAGGGTAAACCTTGCCTTTTCGGAATCAGTATTCCGCAAGGCGTTTCTGCCTCCTTGTAGCGGTCACGTCGACAGCAATGGACGTCACTTACTGCCGTTGAGATTACTTTCTTTATAAACCTCGTCAGCGTCGACCTCCTTGCAAAACCGGAGGATTCTCCCAACCAAACACAAGTTTGGCCCAATCTCAACCCGCCACCCCCCACATCCCCCCCCCATCGTCCCGTGGCGTGCTAACTTCCTCTCCTGGCTCTGACCTCACCCACCTTTCTAGTACTCTCTGCCGTCGCTAACATCCGGGTTCTCGTCAGATGCCGTTTGTCTTTCTTTAAGCGGGGCTGACAAAACTGATGTCAACTGACTGCAGCGGTGGCCAGTGCGCGCGCAGTGGGCATCTGTGTGTATGTGTGTATGAGTTCGTGTGTGTATATGAGTGTGTGTGTGTGTGCAACTGTGTATGAGTGTGTGTGTGTTGCAACGTGTGTGTGTGTGTGTGTGTGTGTGTGTGTGTGTGCAACGTGTGTGTGTGCGTTGTCTTCGTCATTTCGCCGGTCGTCGTTGCCCAACGTTCGATTTTCACTTTGTTTGTTTCCGTCACCCAACAAATCTCTGTCGTCAATCTTTCTATTTCTTTATTATATTTTTTTCTTCATTTTTTCTTCTTTTTTCTTCCCTTTTTTGTTTTTCTTTTTTAATTCTTTCTCTCTTTCAATTCTTTTCTTTTAGAACAAAATTTCCTCGTATTTTTTTCTTTGTTCATTCATATTTCAATAAATTACATTTCTTTCTTTCTTTAAGTTTATTTTTCTCCCCAATTCTTTTTTCTTTCTTTCTATCATTCTTTCTTTCTTTCTTTTTTCATTGTTAAAACGTTCCTTACTTTTCTTTTTTTTCTTTCTTTTTTTTCATTGTTAAAACATTCCTTACTTTTTTCTTTCTTTCTTTCTTTCAGTTTACCCCCCCCCCGATTCTCTTTCTTTCTTTCTTAACACATGTCCTATCACTTTCTTTTCTTTCTTTTCTATGACTTTCTTTCTTTCTTCTTTCTTTCTTTCAATATTAAAACATTCTTTACTTTTCCTTCCTTCTTTCTTTCTTTCTTCAGTTAACCCCCCCATTCTCTTTCTCTTCTCTTTCTTTTCTTAACACATATCTTATCACTTTCTTTCTTTTCTATGACTTTCTTTCTTTCTTTCTTCTTTCAATATTAAAACATTCTTACTTTTTCCTTCTTCTTTCTTTCTTTCAGTTTAACCCCCCATTCTCTTTCTTTCTTTCTTTCTTCTTAACACATATCTTATCACTTTCTTTCTTCTTTTCTATGACTTCTTTCTTCTTTCTTTCTTTCAGTTAACCCCCCCATTCTCTTTCTTTCTTTCTTCTTTCTTAACACATGTCTTATCACTTTCTTTTCTTTCTTTTCTATGACTTTCTTTCTTTCTTTTATATTAAAACATTTCTTTCTTTCAGTTTAATCCCCCCGATTCTCTTTCTTTCTTTCTTTTTTTCTTTCTTTCTTAACAGGTGCCAAATCACTTTCTTTTCTTTCTTTTCTGTGATGTCCTTTCTTTCTTTCTTTCATTATTAAATATTCTTTTTTCTTTCTTTCTTTCTTTCTTTCTTTTCTTTCTTTCTTTCTTTCACTATTAAACATCTTTCTTTCTTTCTTTCTCATTCGCTATTAACGCATGTATTATTTTTCTTTCTTTCTTTCTTTCTTTCTTCTTTCTTTCTTTCTTTCTTTCTTTCCTTTTTATTTGTTCCCTTTTAATATTTTTTCTTTCTTTACTACCAATATTTCTTTGTTGCAGTTCGTTCTTTTTTGTCACTTTATACACCATATCTTTAATTAGCTTCTTTCTTCACTTTCTTTTTTTCTATTGATCAAAGCTTTTCATCCATAACTACCAGCACTAAATCATTCACAGATTTTCTTTAAAAAAAAAACCTTGTCCATGTCATCATATGCCGTAAGATTCCAAAAGCAGATAAATAAAGAAACGCATTTTACTGACTAAACCATTTAATATATATATATATATATATATATATATATATATATATATATATAAAGAAAATTTGAAAAAACAAGTGTTCCAAAAATGAGATGAATTTAATTATCGATGTTTAAACATTTCGGTTTCATTGAACTTTCATCAGGATGTATCTTGGGCTGAAGAAAATGATGGATGTTTTTATATGTGACAGGAGATGAAAATCTTTTTAGTTAGGTAACTGTATTTGATCGACATAGAATTCTTTAATATATCTCCGTTTCTAGCTAAAATAATGTTAAATAATTACTAAATACCAGGCTTCATTTAATTATTTATCTAGTTATCTTTCCCACTTTGTTCCCTTTGTTCTCTTAAAAATAATCAGTCCATCAATACTTTTTCTCGTCTTTTGCATTTCTTCGAGTTGCGTCACGCGTCATGACATCTTCGCATGCGTGGATCGCGACTTGCCTTTCGAAAATATAACGCTGATCAAAAGATTTTCATCTCCTATCACATATAAAAACATCCATCATTTTCTTCACCCCAAGATACATCCTGATTAAGGTTCAATGTAACCGAAATGTTTAAACATCGATAATTAAATTAATCCCATTTTCGGAACACTTGTTTTTTCAAATTTTCTTTATATTGTTGGATTTATTTTCCATATTTACTCCCATATATATATATATATATATATATGTGTGTTGTGTGTGTGTGTGTGTGTGTGTTTACTTACTCTCATACTGTCGTGTAGCAAGTCAATAAAAAGTGGAATATAAATAAGTTCACAACAAACGAAGAATCTGGGTATGGCCAGCTAGTGTAATGGTTAGAGTCTCCGCCTGTCAGCTTGGCAGTCGAGGTTTCGAGTCACACACGGAGCAGTCTCCCATGTCTATAACCTTGCTGATGAGACCTAATAGGTCGAAATGTACATTCAGGGATTGACATTTTTTCGATTTGTTTAGCCTTACATTTGAACATATATGCCCACCTAAATTCATTAATTATTAACTAATTAATTTTCAAAATTAGGTATGACTTCATATATATATATATATATATATATATATATATTATATATATATATATATATATATATATATATATAATATAATATATATATGGTAGGTAACCAGTCTAGAAGAGGATAACTCTGAATTCAAAATTCCTGAGGTCGGTCGTTGATTGGGTTTGTGGCAACCCTTGATGCACCAATGCTTTCCTATCGACTCTGCCAAAAAGTGTGGATGGTCCAACACAAGCCTTCACCACTATAAAAACAAATCTCTATGTGGATGTTCATTGTATGAACACTTATACGTCGATCGACGGGAGAGTCCATCATATATATATATATATATGTATATGTGTTGAAATGAAAATTAAAGGAAAGAAAATGTTGAATGGATAAAATAGGATTTATTTTATTTTATATTACTGACACGTGTTTTGGCCAGGAGTTTATCTATGTGTACATGTATTCTATCTATTATTATTTTAAATACAAAATAAAATAACAATGACAATAATAGAAAAAAAACTACATATGTTTAGTATACAAAGAAATAGCGACCTTTAAATGAAATCGGTTGAAATAGGGAGAATTTCCGAGATGTTGGACAAAATAACTTTTTTGAAATTTCTTTGTATACTAAACATTTCTGTAGTTTTTTCTATTATTGTTATTTTATTTTATTTTGTATTTAACATAATAATAGATAGAATACATGTATACATAGATAAACTCCTGGCCGAAACACGTGTCAGTAATATAAAATAAAATAAATCCTATTTTTCCATTCATTTTCTTTCCTTTATTTCATTTCAACATACCGTCGGATTCGCTTTCATTTTCAACTTACACACACACACAACACACACACACACACACACACACACATATATATATATATATATATATATATATATATATAGTCATCGACAGATACTGTGTTTCATCATTTACATCTCATCAGTGTGGCTAGACTTAACAGCTACTTCTTGCCGGAAGAAAAACCTGACTGAATTTTCATTAGTCCGGTCCCTTACCGTCTCAGCCGTTGGTAACTGTCAGTAAGAGGCGAAAATTTAACTGATAATACACACATCCGTAGATGTATGTTTACGATCACCAGAGAACTCAAGTCTGTAAATAACAGACATTTAATGCCTGATGCTAAGTGGTGAAAGTTCAGTTAAAGTCCCCTCGAGAGCTCTAACGGGTTCTGGGGGCATGTAATAGTCATCCACAGACACCGTGTTTCGACGTTTACGTCTCATCAGTGTGGATGGACCTAACAGTTATTTCTACCCAGGAGCGTAACCCGACTGAATTTTCATCAGTCCGGTTCCTTACTGTCTCGGTCGTCGATAAACGATGTTGTTGGCTAAATCTATATAGACCACTTCACTGCCGGGTACGACTATAGTCAATTGGTTGGTTGGATTTTACGGCATGTCAACACTTGTAGGGTTATTTTTTGCCGAAAACATTTTGTTTTATTAATTCTCGCTGGGTATTCAAATTTTTGTTTTAACTCAATTTTTTAAAAACACGTTTTTGGTAACTCATTTTTTAAAAATATTTATTTAACCCAGAGATGGGACCCTAACAGGTACTACCACTTCGGGTCATGGTGGACCTGGGAGCAATGAAAGCGCCAACTGGTCATACACAGGCAGACTGAAAATGCGATTTATTTAGTACTAGAAGCGGCTACCCGGTGTCACCTGTGTTGAGGGGGGGGGTAAAAGTTAGTCTCGCAGGTCTATTATTGCCGAATCGTGAGTTGGATCTCCACAGGATGCCCCATCAAAATCCCCACAAAAAAGAATTTGCGTTTATACAGCCACTCTAAAAAGAAAAATCAATGTCTACGATCTACAACATTAAATCCAAAAATAATTCTATGCTGATTTTTTTAATTATCTTCACGAATATAAATCACATTTTCATCGTTTTTACTCAAAAAGCAAAACCTGGTGATTGTGTATGTGTATATATATTTACTTTGTCGTTAATTGTTTTATTTTTGCAGTTTCCTCCGGACATATACACTACATACACATAACTGCCGTTTATATATGTATAGATTGATATCAAAAGAAATAGTTATCGTTTTATTGAAAAATCACTTTTGCATCTTTCTCTCTAAATCAATACACACTTGTTTGCCTATAACATTTCATCATTATCAGATCAATGATGTAGGCGCCAACTGGTTATACAAAGATAGACAGAAAATGCCATTTTTGTAGTAGATGAAAAGGAAACAGTTGTAGTGTTATTGAAAAATCACTTTTGCACCTTCTATACATATATAAAGGGCAGATGGTGCGTATGTATGTATGTATGTATATGTCAGGTCGCATATGGCGCTACTGGTACTATGTAACCCAGTACTACCTGTCTCATAGTCGGGTTATCGGCGATTAAACCGGTTACCCCACCAAGCCTATCTGTTGAGGAGGATGGCTAGACATCCAGCAGGACGAAAAACAAAACCTGTCAAAGAGCGGATGCAGCCATTCGCTCAACGGCCATCTAGCAAATAACATACGCGGGGGCGTAGAAATACTTGGATTGGTATCCAGGCGCGTAACAAAACCACCGGGAGAGATGCATTCCTCAGCCTTGTCAAGGCAAGTGTCTAGGAGAAGGAAAACTCCAAAAGTTAACCTGCGGCGGCTGCTGTAGCTAATGATGTTGACTTGTTCTTCTTTTTGGTTCAAATGTGGCAGTCACTTAGAGAGTGGGATTGGTTCTGTGCAAAGCCTTTCCTCACTTAAAAAAGCTTCAGGCACAGGCATTGCTTGATATGCAATACAGGTCTAGTCCTTTATATGTTTGAAGCTCACCATTATATTGTTTGAACTGTTGAGCTTTTTTTTCTTCTTTTTTTGTGTTATTATTATTGTTACTATATCAAGCAATGGCAATATTTGAATACGAGTTTGCTGCCGTAATGTATGTATGTATTTTTGGTTGGTTTTGAAGGTTATCACAATGCAAGTGTAAAGAAAAAAGAAGGGAACTGTGGTGTTGTTTGTTAACCTGTGATTTATTCTTAATTCTTAATATTTCGGGATAAAAATCCCTTCTACAGAAGATTACTGGAACTGAAGTTGTTGCTAGTGGCTGTATGTATGTATGTATGTATGTCTGAATGAAACCATGAAAATAAAACACCTGCTCCCCATCTCACAAACCATCTGGGTGAAACGGACTTGGCATGCAGGACATTGCTGGAGATGCGAGGACGAGCTCATAAGCGACGTTCTCCAGTGGAAGCCAACACATGGACATGCTAACGCAGGACGCCCACTAATAATCTATATTGACCAACTATGCGAGGATTCGGTATGCTGCGCAGAGGACCTCCCAGGGGCAATGAGTGATAGGGAAAGTTGGCGAGAGATTGTCATGGATATCCGTGCTGCGTGCGTGGCATGATGATGATGATAATGATGATGATGATGATGAAATATATGCACATTAAATATCTCCGGCTCTTGCTTTTTGTGCAAAAATCATGAAGAATACATTTATATTCGATGATATCTAAAAATTAATATATATATATATATATATATATATATATATATATACGAATATCATTGAAATTCTACTTAAAATTTCCAGCAGTTAAAAATCTCAAAAGCAAACAAACCAATACACCAGGTTTTTCCACCGGCTTAGCTCAGACGGTAGAGCATCAGTCTAGGAACCACAAGGTTCGATACTGACCCTCGCCATCTCAGCGTATGAGCAAAGGTTCAGTGTGGTAAAGTAAGGAGCTGATGGTAGGTGTGGCGCTCCATCCTTCAGACGCAAAAAAAACCTTGGCCTAGCGCTAGTGAAAATGATAGACTCTCTCGCTGTCTGGCTGATACCGACTTTAGGCCACCTCGACGACTTTACTTTTTAATTTTTTACCCGGGTGTTGCTGGTAGCCCGTGTAGTTTTATCTAAATCAATGCACTCTAGTAACTTATGAATATTGATCAACCAGACGTATTGATTATCATTACGGATGACTTCAAATATTCAATCGGTCGTGATGATTTCTGATTACTGGTCTATATATATATATATATATTTATATATATATATATATATATATATATATATATATAATATATATATATATTATATATTATATATATATATGAGGTTAAGTAAACAAACAAATGTTTTTATTTTTATATGGCTTTAAGCCGACAATTTGTGGAGGATATGTGCTTAATTGAAGTCATACTTAATTTTGGAAATTAATTAGTTAATAATCAATGAATTTAGGCGGGCATATATGTTCAAATGTAAGGCCCAACAAATCGAGAAAATTCAGGGATTGACATTTTCTCGATTTGTTTAGCCTTACATTTGAATATATATGCCCGCCTAAATTCATTAATTATTAACTAATTAATTTCCAAAATTAGGTATGACTTCAATTAAGCACATATCCTCTAAATATATATATATATATATATATATATATATATATATATATAATATATATATATATATATATATAGCAATGGTCATTGGAAGGAGAAAAGTGTCAAATAAAAGAAAAAAGAAAAAGAAAATATAGTGTTAAACTATTTTAGCGATAGTTGAGTCCATTTAGAAAATGCAACTCATGTGTTTGTTTATTTTAGGGAATAAGCTATAAGTGTTTTAAAATTTCAATAACTTGTGTGTTTTAGTACGTAATTTACTTCACAGAAAGCGCTCATTTTGGCCGCATTTTTGGCAGAATTTAATGTTTAAAATGTATTGAAAATTAATTACTCATGTAATATTATTTAGCCATTGAAAGAAGAAAAGAGGAAAAAGAATCTTCAAATATTCAATCGGTCGTGACGATTCATGATTACTGGTCATATATATAATATATATATATATATATATATATATATATATATATATGTGTGTGTGTGTGTGTGTGTGTGTAGTATATTAAGAAAGATTGAAAAAACACAGGTTTAAATGAGTTAAGTGGTGAGTTTATTGGCCGACGCTGCAGTGTTTCGATCTACTAATTAGATCATCTTCAGGGCATTTGTTGGTATATGGAAGGTAATAAGAAAGTTTTATCACAGAATAACGAGAAAAGCGAGTGATAATCCTTGTTTATCAGTCTGTATGTTTCTTATTACCTTCCATATACCAACAAATGCCCGGAAGATGATCTAATTAATAGATCGAAACACTGCAGCGTCGGCCAATAAACTCACCACTTAACTCATTTAAACCTGTGTTTTGTCAATCTTTCTTAATATACTACATACCATCGGATACATTTCCTTTTCTTCACACACACACACACACACACACACCATATATATATATATATGACCATAGCTATAGATACATATATATTATATATAATGACCATTGCTATATATATATATATAATATATATATATATATTATATATATATAGCAATGGTCATTGGAAGGAGAAAAAGTGTCAAATGAAAGAAAAGAGGAAAAAGAAAATATAATGTTAAAATATTTTAGCGATAACATATTGGTCCATTTGAGTCCATTTAGAAAATGCGACTCATGTGTTTGTGTAGAAAATGCGACTCTTGCTAATTGGGCATCTTGGTGTCTTTGACCTTCGGGTCACTGTCCGATTGCCTCACCGGTCAGTCCTCCCCCCCACCATGGACATTCATTTTGAAGTTTTATTGTACTAGCAAATATATGCACTCTCTGGGTGCAAACATTTAAGTTTTAATGTAATAAAATATTATATTAAAGCAGAATGGCTAATAAAACTAAATAAGAATGCAAAAATAAAAGATTGGAAATAGCGGGAGGTATAATCGAAAAATAGAACAACTAATACTTACTTTTCTATCACTCCCGTCTTTCAATGCTAAATTTTTCTAATTTAACTATTTAGTTAGAATAGGAAGTAAAAAATAAAGTGACAGTTATTTCTTCTTGTTGTGGGATTATCCGCCCCTATTAAGTTGGAAGAGTTATCTTCCCTTGTTTTTCGGGTATCGGCCACCAGGTGTTTTGCTATTTAAGCAGGCAAGAACCAGATTCGAATCTTCTTTCTTCTCCGTGACTTGACAACTATGGGTTAGGACAGTTTGTCTACACCCGCCTTGTGTGGGAGATTTAACCCCCACACAGGCATTAGTAAGTGACTTTCTTATGGACTCTTCATAACCCTTCATTACTTCTATATCTACTTTGTATCCTTATTCCTTTTATGTGTCATTCACATGTACATTATGTATTTTGGTCACATATCTGTATACTAAGTTATAAATGTTTCTCCATGTGCTTATATTAAAGTCCATGTTATGTTTAATACTCTTGGTCGGGGAGTTTGACAGGTTTGAATTCAGAGTTTTCCCTCTCCCAGACCGGCTGCCTAACCACGGTTAAAGAGCCCAGTCTACCCTACTATTTACCCATAGCTGGAGGGAGAGTAGAATTCATACCTTTCCCAAGGGTATTAGCGCTAAGTGAAATGCAATTACCACGTCCAGGATTTGAACTCGGGGCGACGAGTCCATTTCCTATGACTTTAACCATTACACCACGCGCTTTTTATCATATATGTGCTAGAAGGCGGTGGCTGAGTGTCTTAGTGTACCGGATATGACGTTAAACTGCATCTAGAGGTGAAGTTCCAATTTTGGAGCTTTGGGGAATGTGTATTATCTCTTCACTACTCCAAAGTCCATTCTGATCCGGAGTGGCCATACCTGTTAGGGTCCTATCTAGAGGTTAAATAAAAAAAATGTGTTGAAAAATGAGTTTAAAAAATTGGTTTGAAAATTTAAAAAATGAATACCATCAAGAATGAATAAAACAAAACGCATTCGGCATAAAATAACCCCACAAAGGTTTGGCATGCCGTAAAACCCAACCAACCAAACAACCAACCAACCAACCAACCAACCTATCCCTCCACACGATTAGGATGTGAAATAAGCTTGTCCAGGATTAGAACTCGTATCGCCGTGTACACTTACGTCGACGGTAACCATTACAACAGGCGCATCCACCTTAAATTTTTACCTTATATATTCGTGGACAAGGCTGTTTGCATTTCACATAGCGCTAATATCCTTGGGATAACTATGAATCCAACTGTTCTCCCTCTAGCTATTGGTAAATAGTTGGGTAGATTGAACTCTAACTTGGTTACCCAACCAGTATAGAAGAAGGAGAACTCTGAATTTAAAGCTGTTAAACCTCGCTTGATAAATTAACCTCGTGTCGCATCCTGCTTATGCAGAGGACTTGGTAAATATGTTAATGCTGGCATTTTTCTGTCCACTAAGGACGATGGCGTAGTGTCAAAAACATTTATCAACATTTGCACAAGTGGGTGAGTAAACCAACCCTTGAGTGACAATCTTTGGTGCACTGACGGCACACAGTAATGTCTGCTGGGGCAGCTCTTTTCTCTCCTGTCTTCTGGTTCTCTTTTCTGTGCACGCTACTCTCCTCTCCACCTCACTCTTCTTTGGGTCTTGTTTAACATTGTGACGCCAGGCCGCTCAAATTTCTACATCTACCTCCCACGTGTTTGTGTCAATGTGGCATATCCTCATGTCTCTCCTATTGACATATACTAGCAAAATTACCCGATCCATGACCGGACGAAAACATTTTTACGAACACTTGGGGATGAGTGAGAAAACAGGAACAAGAGAGAAAATAAGAGGAAAATAATTTATCAAAAAAAAAAAATCACCGAAAATTTGTTTATTTTAGGGAATAAGATATAAATGTTTTAAAATTTCAATAACGTGTATGTTTTAGGTCGTAATTTATTCACCGAAAGCGCCCATTTTAGTCGAATTTTTGGCAGAATTTAATGTTTAAAATGTATTAAAAATTAATTATCTATGTAATATTTTTTTTTTTACTGATGCCCATTATGTTACTACTTTTCGACTAAAACAAAAATTTGACGTTAAGTAATCGATTTAATTAATTTTAATACTCTTTTGAAATGAAAATCGGAGCACATTTTGTTGGTACCTATAAATTTTTTATTTTGTTTACATTTAAAATAGTATTAGGAAAACGAAGAAAAAAAATTGGGGAATATTTTCATGATTTATTTTTTAGTTCAGCAAAAAAACTAACTTTTCTTTTTACACTTATACTAAACTCCATAATTTTTTTTAGTAAGAAAAACCATGAAAGAAAGAAAGAAATGTTGGAAGAAAGAGAAAATAGAAATGCTGGAAGAAAGGGAAAAAAGAAATGCAGCAAGGAAGGAAGGAAATAAAGGTAGGAATGAAAATTTTAAAAAAAAGCATGAATGAAAAAGAAATAAGGAAAAGAGAAGAAGACACTGAGCCCGAATCAAAATGTTGTGTATTTAAATACTATGAATTCTGAATTCTGCTAAAAAAATATGATAATATTGACATTTTTAGCAGAATTCAGAATTCATAGTATTTTTACTTTAAAAAATCCCGCATAGAAATTTATAAAAATCTTTTTATATAATTATTCAGATTCTTATCTTTATAGAAAAAAAAATTAAAAATCCTTTTTTCTCAGATCATTTTTTCAGATTTCATAAAATGATATGAGGCGGGGTAGACCCCGTAAAAAATTCCTCTAATATATTTTAGAAAAACCCTATTTCAAATATACTTTCATCAACAGATGAATAATTACCGAAAATTTGGAGAAAATTTGTCAGTTAGTTGATTTTTCCTATAATGTTTTAAAAAGCCGGTAGTCATAACTTGTTTTTGGTTACGTTAAATTTCAATTGATTTAATGGTGCGAAAATGTAAACATTGTTTTCGTTCATAATTTTCATTATTTCCGTAAGCTGAAATGTTTTTAAAAAGTCATCGGGAGTTTTTTTTTAATGTTTCTTTTGAATGGTCCAAAAATTTGGAAGATAATATTTAACTTTATTCAAGTTTCATTGTGTTAAATATAGGGGGTAAATTTGACGCGGCAGATTGGACATAGCTATTGACATACTTTGCATTATGCAGTAATGCTCAGCAATTGATATGTTGTAAATAGAATACTGTTGTCTACCAAAGATTTCACTGAAAAGTGAATGGTTCGGTTTCCAAATCAGTTAGCAATTTCAAAATAATAATAATAATAATAATAATAATAATAATAATAATAATAATAATAATAACTTGGACATGGTTAAGAAAGAGAAACCTCAAAAGAGAAACTGAATCATTTATAATTGCTGCACAAAATAATGCCATAAGGACAAACTATATCAAAGCGAAAATTGATAAGACCCAACAAAATAGTAAATGTAGACTTTGCGGTAATAGAGATGAGACTGTAAACCATATAATCTGCGAATGTAGCAAACTAGCACAACGAGAATACAAAACTAGACACGACTGGGTTTGGAAGGTGATACACTGGGAAAAATAAATTTTGACCATACAACAAAATGGTATATGCATAAACCAGAATCTGTTCTTGAGAACGAAACGCATAAAATTCTCTGGGACTTTGAAATGAAAACGGATCACCTTATCTCAGCAAGAAGACCAGACCTAGTGTTGATTAACAAAAAAGAAAGACCTTGTCAACTGGTGGATTTTGCAGTGCCAGCAGATCACAGGATGAAGCTGAAGGAAAATGAAAGAATAGACAAATATCTGGACCTTGCCAGAGAACTGAAAAAGTTATGGAATATGAAAGTGAAAGTTATACCAATTGTAGTTGGTGCACTTGGAACAGTCCCAAAAGGATTAGAAAAGGGTTTAGAAAGTTTGGAAATCAGAGGGAGGATTGAAACCATTCAGAATACTGCACTGCTGCAATCTGCCAGAATACTCAGAAGAGTCCTGGAGACCTGAGAAGACTTGCTGCCACTCAGACTCCAGTGAAAGACCATCAGCTAATGCTGATGTGAAAACTCAAAAGGAGCAAATAATAATAATAATAATAATAATAATAATAATAATAATAATAATAATAAGTAAATGTAGACTTTGCGGTAATAGAGATGAGACTGTTAACCATATACTCTGCGAATGTAGCAAACTAGCACAACGAGAATACAAAACTAGACACGACTGGGTTGGGAAGGTGATCCACTGGGAATTATGCAAGAAATTAAATTTTGACCACACAACAAAATGGTATATGCATAAACCAGAATCTGTTCTTGAGAACGAAACGCACAAAATTCTCTGGGACTTTGAAATTAAAACGGATCACCTTATCCCAGCAAGAAGACCAGACCTAGTGTTGATTAACAAAAAAGAAAGAACTTGTCAACTGGTGGATTTTGCAGTGCCAGCGGATCACAGGGTGAAGTTAAAGGAAAATGAAAAAATAGACAAATATCTGGACCTTGCCAGAGAACTGAAAAAGTTATGGAATATGAAAGTGAAAGTTATACCAATTGTAGTTGGTGCACTTGGAACAGTCCCAAAAGGATTAGAAAAGGGTTTGGAAAGTTTGGATATCAGAGGAAGGATTGAAACCATTCAGAACACTGCACTGCTGCAATCTGCCAGAATACTCAGAAGAGTCCTGGAGACCTGAGGAGACTTGCTGTCACTCAGACTCCAGTGAAAGACCATCAGCTAACACTGATGTGAAAACTCAAAAGGAATAATAATAATAATATGCGAGTGTCCACCTTTTTTTATATCCCTCTTTTTTTATCACTTAAGATTTACGAATTGTTTTTGTTTACATTGATATACGAACACTGATATATAGGAACGAAAATGAGTGAAAAATAGAGGAAAAAAGCCGCCACAGAAAAGAGAGCCAAAAGGAAGGAGAGACAACAGCAATTCCAGCAAGCCTCACTGTTTGTTTGCAGTCACTGCTCCAGAGACTGTCATTCAAAAATTGGTCTGTTCAGCCACTCACGCAGTTGCATATAAAAAAGTGGACACTACGCCATCGTCTTTAGTAGACGGAAGGATGCCAACAACAACATTGATATTCAATAATATCTATTAATAATGGAGATTCGCTTCCGGTTTTTGTCTGTAACAAAAATTACGTCACATTACCTAAAATCATCATAACATAGAATAAATACACTCAAAATTTGAACATGCAACATTAGACAGTCCCCATTGCTTTTTAAAACAAGTTTTAATAAATACATGACTGGTATTATATATCTATATATAGTTTGTTTTATTTTAATACATATTTAAAGTTTACATTTCAAATTGTTTTATTTTTTAATCCTTTAATGAATTTGATGATTTTACTTAGGGTACAAACTCGCTGACATTGAATTTTTTACTTCCACCATTCAGGCAATATGTTTCAAAAATGTACTTTTACATCGCCCGGAAGATGTTTTTTTTATTTTGTACTAGTAGATATAATTTCTTGAAACCGTATAATTATTAGTATCAAATAAAAATAGTTGAAACCAAACAACAGTGGGCAAATTATATGTAATATTGTTTTTTTTTGTTTGTTTGTTTTGTTTTACGGCATATCAACCACGGTGGGTCATTCAATGCCGGCAAAGTTTTAAAAGATTCGTAGTGATAGTTTGGAAGAACATTTTTAACTCATTTTTTTGTACACAAATGTTCTATTTAAACCATATATGGGACCCTAACAGGTAGTACCACTCCGGCTGGACCTGGAAGTAATGGTGATGAAGGGGTGCTCCACATTCCCCTGACCCCCAGAAATGGAAACTCACCACCAGTTTACCGTCACACCCAGGACGAAGACCCTCAGACACCGCCTTCTAGCATCCATATAATAAAAAGGGGCTGTGGCTTGTTATAACGACAATAGGGCTGGACAATTTTATAGGTGATAGGGCTTGACGTGTCTAGCCGATTGATCGGAGGGGGGCCTCTCCGACCGCCTGTTTAGCCTAAGTAAGGGCCAAAGGGTAGTGTTACATGTCAGTGATTACTCATCCTCCAGAATCCCATCCTTAAGCATCACTGGTCACCAACCATGGCCAAATTATATGTATTAGATAGAAAGCGCGTGGTGTAATGGTTAAAGTCATGGGAAATGGACTCGTCGCCCCGCGTTCAAATCCTGGACGTGGTAATTGCATTTCACTTAGCGCTAATACCCTTGGGAAAGGTATGAATCCTACTCTCCCTCCAGCTATGGGTAAATAGTAGGGCAGACTGGGCTCTTTAATCATGGTTAGACAACCGGTCTAGGAGAAGGAAAACTCTGAATTCAAACCTGTAAACTCCGCTTAAGAAATTGACCTTGTATCACATCCTAATCGAGCGGGGTATATATATAATATATATATATATATATATATATATATATATATATATATAATATCGGAAAAATAATATCAAGTTAATCAAGTTATGAGTTTTTTAGTATTTCAGTATTTTGAGGGCCACCCTATATATAGATGATAATAGCAAACTCTTGGTAGGTAGGTAGGTAGGTACAATAATCATGTGACTTAATTCGGCATTAAATAGTCCGAAAAGGGTTGATATGCCGTAAA
>CM042163.1:44751378-44778878 GCA_023376005.1 Doryteuthis pealeii
TTTATTGTTGTTATTATTATGTTACTACTATATCACAAGCAATGGCCCAAATAATCTTGAATCGAGATTTGCTCACGTAAATGCTATGTATTATTTTTGGTTGAGTTTTGCTTATCACAATGCAAGTGTAGAAAAAGCAAGTGGAACTGTCCAGTGTTGTCTTGTTAACCTTTAAGTGCAATTATTCTTAATTCTTAAATATTTCGGGACCTAACAATTCCCTTCTACGACAGATTAGCTTGGACACTGCAAAGCCCTCGTTGTAATGTGCTGTATGTATGTATGCTATTGATGTCTAATGAACACATGAAAAATAAAACACACTGCTCCCATCTCCAACATCCTGGTGAACAGGCACTTGCAGCACGACATTGCTACGGAGATGCCTCAGAGGACGAGTCCATCAAGCGACGTTACATCCAGTGGAGCCAACACGCCATGACATGCCAACGCGGACGCCCACATATCTAATCTATATTGACAACAACCTCATGCGAGGACTTCCGGTATCATGCGCAGAGGACTCCCAAGGGCAATGAGTGAAAGGGAAAGTTTGGCGAGAGTATTGTCCTAATGATATCGCTGCTGCACGGAAACAAACTCCTCTACGGCATGAATGATGATCGATAATGATGATGACTGACTGATGAATACCTAATGCACATTAAATAATCTCCGGCTCTTGCTTTATGCTGAACCAAATCATGATAATAACTCATTATCTCTTACTAATGAATTATCTCAAAAATTAATATATCATATATATATATCACTACTATATAACTCATTCAGTATACGATTATCATTGAAATTCTAACTTCAAACAATTTCCAAGGACCTCGATCTAAAATCCTCAAGCAAGACACAAATCCAATCAACCAGGTTTCTTCCACCGGCTTAGCCTCAGACCAGGATCTAGGCATCATCTAGGTAACACAACGTTCGATACCTGACCCTCGCCAGATCTGTCGAGGTAACGTATGATGAGCAAAGGTTACAGGTGTCGTAAAGCTAAGAGCTATGTCAGTGGCTCCATCCTTCGACGCAAACAAAAGCCTTGGCCTACGGCAGTTGAAAAATGATAGACCTCTCTCGCTGTCTGGCTGACTACCGACTTCCCTAGCACTCGCACACGTACTTTACTTTTTAATTTTTACCGGGTGTCTGGTCGCCGCGTGTAGTAGTTTATTCTAAATCAATTGCACTTCTAGTACTTAATGAATATTATCCCAACTTATTGCATTATCATCTAGGTAAAATGACTTTCAAATATTCATACAATCGCTGATGATTTCTGATATATGCGTCATATATATATATAGTCACAATTATATATTATATATATATAAATATGACCATTGGCTACTATATATACTATATATATATATATATATAACATATATATATATATATATGATGAGGTAAGATAAACAAACAAATGTTTTTATTTTATTATGACTTTAAGCCGACAATTTGTGCGAGGAGTAATGTGCTTATTGAAGTCATACTAATTTTGAAAGAATTAATTAGTTAATATCAATGAATTTAGGCGGGCATATATGTTCAAATGTAGAGCCCAACAAATCAAGAAAATTCAGGGATTGACATTTTCTCGATTTGTTTAGCCTTACATTTGAATATATATGCCCGCGCCTAATTCATTAATTATTAACTAATTAATTTCCAAAATTAGGTATTGCCTTCAATTAAGCACATATCCTCTAAATATATATAATTTAATAATATATAATATATATATATATATAATATATAATTATATATTATAGCAATGGTCATTGGAGGAGAAAAGTGTCAATAAAGAAAAAAGAAAAAGAATATAGTGTTAAACTATTTTAGCGATAGTTGAGTCCATTTAGAAATGCAACTCATGTGTTTGTTTATTTTAGGAATAAGCTTAAGGTTTTAAAATTTCATAACTTGTGTGTTTTAGTACGTAATTTACTTCACAGAAAGCGCTCATATTTGGCGCATTTTTGCAGAATTTAATGTTTAAAATGATTTGAAAATTAATTACTCATGTAATATTATTTCACATTGAAGAAAGAAAAGAGGAAAAAGAATCTTCAAATATTCAATCGGTCGTGACGATTCATGATTACTGTCAATATATATATATATATATATATATATATATATATCATAATATATATATGTGTGTGTGTGTGTGTGTGTGTGTAGTATATTAAGAAAGATTGAAAAACACAGGTTTTAAATGGTTAAGTGGTATGTATTGGCCGACGCTGCAGTTGTTTCGATCTACTAATTTGATCATCTTCAGAGGCATTTGTTGTATATGAAGGTATTAAGAAGTTTATCACAGAGAATACAGAGAAAAAGCGAAGTGATAATCCTTGTTTATCAGTCATGTATGTTTTTTTATTACCTTCCATATACAACAAATGCCGGAAGATGATCTAATTAATAGATCGAACACTGCAGCGTCGGCCAATAAACTCACCACTTAACTCATTTAAACCTGTGTTTTGCAATCTTTCTTAATATACTACATACCATCGCGATACATTTCCTTTTCTTCAACACACACACACACACACACAACCAATATATATTATATATATGAACATAGCTATAGTACAGCATATATTAATATATAATGACCATTGCTATATATAATATATAATATATATATATATATAATATAATATATACAGCAATGGTCATTGGAGGAGAAAAAGTGTCAAATGAAAGAAAAGAGGAAAAAGAAATATATAAGTTAAAAATATTTTAGCGATAACATATTGGTCCATTTGAGTCCATTAGAAAATGCGACTCATGTGTTTAGTGTAGAAAATGCGACTCTTGCTAATTGGGCATCTGGTGTCTTTGACCTTCGGGTCACTGTCCGATTGCCTCACCGGTCAGCCTCCCCCCACCATGGACATTCATTTTGAAGTTTTATTGTACTAGCAAATATATGCACTCTCTGGGTGCAAACATAAGTTTAATTATATAAATATTATATTAAAGCAGAATGGCTAACATAAACTAAATAAGAATGCAAAATAAAAGATTGAAATAGCGGGAGGGTATAATCGAAAAAATAAGAAACAATAATACTTACTTTTCTATCACTCCCGTCTTTCAATGCTAATTTTCTAATTTAACTATTTAGTTAGGATAGGAAGTAAAATAAAGTGACAGTTATTTCTTCTTGTTGTGAGGATTATCGCCCCTATTAGTTGAAGAGTTATCTTCCCTTGTTTTAGGTATCGGCCACCAGGTGTTTTGCTATTTAAGCAGGCAAGAACCAGATTCGAATCTTCTTTCTTCTCCGTGACTTGACAACTATGGTTAGGACAGTTTTGTCTCTACCGCCTTGTGTGGGAGATTTAACCCCCACACAGGCGATTAGTAAGTGACTTTCTTATGGACTCTTCATAACCCTTCATTACTTCTATATCTACTTGTATCCTTATTCCTTTTATTGTGCACTTCACATGTACATTATTATTTTGGTACAATATCTGCTATACTAAGTTATATAATGTTTCTCCATGGCTTATATTAAAGTCCATGTTATGTTTAATACTCTTGGTCCGGGAGTTTGACATACAGGTTGAATTCAGAGTTTTCCCTCTCCCAGACGGCTGCCTAACACGTTAAAAGACCCAGTCTACCCTACTATTTACCGCATAGCTGGAGGAGAGAGTAGAATTCATACCTTTCCCAAGGGTATTAGCGCTAAGTGAAATGCACATTACCACGTCCAGGATTTGAAAATCGGACGCGACGAGTCCATTTCCTATGACTTTAACCATTACACCACCGCGCTTTTTATCATTATTGTGCTAGAAGGCGGTGGCTGGGTGTCTTAGTTGTACCGGATATGACGTTAAACTGCATCTAGAGGTGAAGTTCCAATTTTGAGCTTTGGAATGTGTATTATCTCTTCACTACTCAAAGTCCATTCTGATCCGGAGTGGCCATAACTGTTAGGGTCCTATCTAGAGGTTAAATAAAAAAATGTGTTTAGAAAATGAAGTTTTAAAAAATTCGGTTTGAAAATTTAAAAAATGGATATACCATCACAGAATGAATAAACAAAACGCATTCGGCATAAAATACCCACACAAGGTTTGGCATGCCGTAAACCCAACCACACCAAACAACCAACCAACCACACCAACCAACCTATCCCTCCACACGATTAGGATGTGAAATAAGCTTGTCCAGGATTAGAACTCGTATCGCCGGTGTACACTTACGTCGACGGTAAACCATTACAACAGGCGCATCCACCTTAAATTTTCACTCTATATATTCGTGGACAAGGCTGTTGCATTTCACATAGCGCTAATATCCTTGGGATACTATGAATCCAACTGTTCTCCCTCTAGCTATTGGTAAATAGTGGGTAGATTGAACTCTAACTTGGTTACCAACCAGTATAGAAGAAGGAGAACTCTGAATTTAAAAGCTGTTAAACCTCGCTTGATAAATTAACCTCGTGTCGCATCCTGCTTATGCAGAGGACTTGGTAAATATGTTAATGCTGCATTTTTCTGTCCACTAAGGACGATGGCGTAGTGTCAAAAACATTTATCAACATTTGCACAAGTGGGTGAGTAAACCAACCCTTGAGTGACAACTTTGGTGCACTGACGGCACACAGTAATGTCTCTGGGGCAGCTCTTTTCTCTCCTGTCTTCTGGTTCTCTTTTCTGTGCACGCTACTCTCCTCTCCACCTCACTCTTCTTTGGGTCTGTTTAACATTGTGACGCCAGGCCGCTCAAATTTCTAATCTACCTCCCCAGTGTTTTGTGTCAATGTGGCATATCCTCATGTCTCTCCTATTGACATTACTAGCAAATTACCCGATCCATGACCGGACGAAAACATTTTTTACGAACACTTGGGATGAGTGAGAAAACAGGAACAAGAGAGAAAATAAGAGGAAAATAATTTATCAAAAAAAAAAATCACCGAAAATTTGTTTATTTTAGGGATAAGATATAAATGTTTTAAAATTTCAATAACGTGTATGTTTTAGGTCGTAATTTATTCACCGAAGACGCCCATTTAGTCGAATTTTTGGCAGAATTTAATGTTTAAAATGTATTAAAAATTAATTATCTATGTAATTTTTTTTTTATGTATGCCCATTATGTTACTACTTTTCGACTAAAACAAAAATTTGACGTTAAGTAATCGATTTAATTAATTTTAATACTCTTTTGAAATGAAATCGGAGCACATTTTGTTTGTACCTATAAATTTTTTATTTTGTTTACTTTAAAATAGTATTAGGAAAACGAAGAAAAAAATGTGGAATATTTTCATGATTTATTTTTTAGTTCAGCAAAAAAAACTAACTTTTCTTTTACACTTATACTAAACTCCATAATTTTTTTTTAGTAAGAAAACCATGAAAGAAAGAAAGAAAATGTTGGAAGAAAGAGAAAATAGAAATGCTGGAAGAAAGAGGAAAAAAGAAATGCAGCAAGGAAGGAAGGAAATAAAGGTAGGAATGAAAATTTTAAAAAAAAGCATGAATGAAAAAGAAATAAGGAAAAGAGAAGAAGACACTGAGCCCGAATCAAAATGTTGTGTATTTAAATACTATGAATTCTGAATTCTGCTAAAAAATATGATAATATTGACATTTTTAGCAGAATTCAGAATTCATAGTATTTTTACTTTAAAAAATCCCGCATAGAAATTTATAAAAATCTTTTTATATAATTATTCAGATTCTTATCTTTATAGAAAAAAAATTAAAAATCCTTTTTTCTCAGATCATTTTTCAGATTTCATAAAATGATATGAGGCGGGGTAGACCCCGTAAAAAAATCCTCTAATATATTTTTAGAAAAACCCTATTTCAAATATACTTTCATCAACAGATGAATAATTACCGAAAATTTGGAGAAAATTTGTCAGTTAGTTGATTTTTCCTATAATGTTTTAAAAGCCGGTAGTCATAACTTGTTTTTGGTTACGTTAATTTCAATTGATTTAATGGTGCGAAAATGTACATTGTTTTCGTTCATAATTTTCATTATTTCCCGTAAGCTGAAATGTTTTTTAAAAGATCTCGGGAGTTTTTTTTTAATGTTTCTTTTTGATGTCCAAAAATTTGGAAGATAATATTTAACTTTATTCAAGTTTCATTGTGTTAAATTAGGGGGTAAATTTGACGCGGGCAGATTGGACATAGCTATTGACATACTTTGCATTATGCGTAATGCTCAGCAATTGATATGTTGTAAATAGAATACTGTTGTCTACCAAAGATTTCACTGAAAAGTGAATGGTTCGGTTTCCAAATCAGTTAGCAATTTCAAAATAATAATAATAATAATAATAATATAATAATAATAATAATAATAATAATAACTTGGACATGGTTAAGAAAGAGAACCTCAAAAGAGAAACTGAATCATTTATAATTGCTGCACAAAATAATGCCATAAGGACAAACTTATCAAAGCGAAATTGATAAGACCAACAAATAGTAAATGTAGACTTTGCGGTAATAGAGATGAGACTGTAAACCATATAATCTGCGAATGTAGCAAACTAGCACAACGAGAATACAAAACTAGACACGACTGGGTTGGAAGGTGATACACTGGGAAAAATAAATTTTGACCATACACAAAATGGTATATGCATAACCAGAATCTGTTCTTGAGAACGAAACGCATAAATATCTCTGGGACTTTAAATGAAAACGGATCACCTTATCTCAGCAAGAAGACCAGACCTAGTGTTGATTAACAAAAAAGAAAGACCTTGTCAACTGGTGGATTTTGCAGTGCCAGCAGATCAACAGGATGAAGCTGAAGGAAAATGAAAGAATAGACAAATATCTGGACTTGCCAGAGAACTGAAAAAGTTATGGAATATGAAAGTGAAAGTTATACCAATTGTAGTTGGTGCACTTGGAACAGTCCCAAAAGGATTAGAAAAGGGTTTAGAAAGATAGTTTGGAAATCAGAGGGAGGATTGAACCATTCAGAATACTGCACTGCTGCAATCTGCCAGAATACTCAGAAGAGTCCTGGAGACCTGAGAAGACTTGCTGCCACTCAGACTCCAGTGAAAGACCATCAGCTAATGCTGATGTGAAAACTCAAAAGGAGCAAATAATAATAATATATAATAATAATAATAATAATAATAATAATATAATGTAAATGTAGACTTTGCGGTAATAGAGATGGACTGTTAACCATATACTCTGCGAATGTAGCAAACTAGCACAACGAGAATACAAAACTAGACACGACTGGGTTGGGAAGGTGATCCACTGGGAATTATGCAAGAAATTAAATTTGACCACACAAACAAAATGGTATATGCATAAACCAGAATCTGTTCTTGAGAACGAAACGCACAAAATTCTCTGGACTTTGAAATTAAAACGGATCACCTTATCCCAGCAAGAAGACCAGACCTAGTGTTGATTAACAAAAAGAAAGAACTTGTCAACTGGTGGATTTTGCAGTGCCAGCGGATCACAGGGTGAAGTTAAAGGAAATGAAAAAATAGACAAATATCTGGACCTTGCCAGAGAACTGAAAAAGTTATGGAATATGAAAGTGAAAGTTATACCAATTGTAGTTGGTGCACTTGGAACAGTCCCAAAAGGATTAGAAAAGGGTTTGGAAAGTTTGGATATCAGAGGAAGGATTGAAACCATCAGAACACTGCACTGCTGCAATCTGCCAGAATACTCAGAAGAGTCCTGGAGACTCTGAGGAGACTTGCTGTCATCAGACTCCAGTGAAAGACCATCAGCTAACACTGATGTGAAAACTCAAAAGGAATAATAATAATAATATGCGAGTGTCCACCTTTTTTTATAATCCTCTTTTTTTATCACTTAAGATTTACGAATTGTTTTTTGTTTACATTGATATACGAACACTGATATATAGGAACGAAAATGAGTGAAAAATAGAGGAAAAAAGCCGCCACAGAAAGAGAGAGCCAAAAGGAAGGAGAGACAACAGCAATCCAGCAAGCCTCACTGTTTGTTTGCAGTCACTGCTCCAGAGACTGTCATTCAAAAATTGGTCTGTTCAGCCACTCACGCAGTTGCATATAAAAAAGTGGACACTACGCCATCGTCTTTAGTAGACGGAAGGATGCACAAACAACACATTGATATTCAATAATATCTATTAATAATGGAGATTCGCTTCCGGTTTTTGTCTGTAACAAAAATTACGTCAATTACCTAAAATCATCATACCATAGAATAAATACACTCAAATTTGAACTAGCAACATTAGACAGTCCCAATGCTTTTTTAAAACAAGTTTTAATAATACATGACTGGTATTATATATATATATATAAGTTTGTTTTATTTTAATACATATTTAAAGTTTACATTTCAATTGTTTATTTTTTAATCTTTAATGAATTTGATGATTTTACTTAGGGTACAACTCGCTGACATTGAATTTTTTACTTCCACCATTCAGCAATATGTTTCAAAAATGTACTTTTACATCGCCCGGAAGATGTTTTTTTTATTTTTGTACTAGTAGATATAATTCTTTGAACCGTATAATTATTAGTATCAAATAAAATAGTTGAAACCAACAACAGTGGGCAAATTATATGTAATATTGTTTTTTTTTGTTTGTTTGTTTTGTTTTACGGCATATCAACCACGGTGGGTCATTCAATGCCGGCAAAGTTTTTAAAAGATTCGTAGTGATAGTTTGGAAGAACATTTTTACATCATTTTTTGTACACAAATGTTCTATTTAAACCATATATGGGACCCTAACAGGTAGTACCACTCCGGCTGGACCTGGAAGTAATGGTGATGAAGGGGTGCTCCACATTCCCCTGACCCCAGAAATGAAACTCACCACCAGTTTACCGTCACACCCAGGACGAAGACCCTCAGACACGCCTTCTAGCATCCATATAATAAAAAGGGCTGTGGCTTGTTATAACGACAATAGGGCTGGACAATTTATAGGTGATAGGGCTTGACGTGTCTAGCCGTTGATCGGAGGGGGCCTCTCCGACCGCCTGTTTAGCCTAAGTAAGGGCCAAAGGGTAGTGTTACATGTCAGTGATTACTCATCCTCCAGAATCCATCCTTAAGCATCACTGGTCACCAACCATGGCCAAATTATATGTATTAGATAGAAAGCGCGTGGTGTAAATGGTTAAAGTCATGGGAAATGGACTCGTCGCCCCGCGTTCAAATCCTGGACGTGGTAATTGCATTTCACTTAGCGCTAATACCCTTGGAAAGGTATGAATCCTACTCTCCCTCCAGCTATGGGTAAATAGTAGGGCAGACTGGGCTCTTTAATCATGGTTAGACAACCGGTCTAGGAGAAGGAAAACTTGAATTCAAACCTGTAAACTCCGCTTAAGAAATTGACCTTGTATCACATCCTAATCGAGCGGGGTATATATATATATATATATATATATTATATATATAATATATTATATATATAATATCGGAAAAATAATATCAAGTTAATCAACGTTTGAGTAATCTCTGAGTGGATGTTCATTGTATGAACACTCATACGTCGATCGACGGGAGGCTCCATCATATATATATATATATGTATATGTGTTGAAATGAAAACTAAAGAAAGAAAATGTTGAATGAATAAAATAGGATTTATTTTATTTTATATTACTGACACGTGTTTTGGCGAGGAGTTTATCTATGTATACATGTATTCTATCTATTATTATTTTAAATACAAAATAAAATAACAATAACAATAATAGAAAAAAAACTACATGTGTTTAGTATACAAAGAAATAGCGACCTTCGTCAGAGTAAATCCTTATTGTTTTAAATGAAATTGGTGGAAATAGGGAGAATTTCCGAGATGTTAAAAAAATAGCTTTTTTGAAATTTCTTTGTATACTAAATATTTCTGTAGTTTTTTCTATTATTGTCATTTTATTTTATTTTGTATTTAACATAATAATAGATATAATCCATGTATACATAGATACACTCCTGGCCGAAACACGTGTCAGTAATATAAAATAAAATAAATCCTATTATATCCATTCAACATTTTTTTTCCTTTATTCTTCATTTCAACATACTGTCGGATTCGCTTCCATTTTCAACTTACATATATATATATATAATATATATATATATATATATATATATATATATATAGTCATCGACAGATACCGTATTTCAAACATTTACGTCTCATCAGTGTTGCTAGACTTAACAGCTACTTCTTGCCGATAGAAAAACCTTACAGAATTTTCATCAGTCCGGTTCTTTACCGTCTCAGCCGTCGGTAAATGTCAGTAAGAGGCGAAAATTTAACTGATAATACACACATCCGTAGATGTATGTTTACTATCACCAGAGAACTCAAGTCTGTAAATAACAGACATTTAATGCCTGACGCTAAGCGGTGAAAGTTTAGTTAAAGTCCCCTCTAGAGAGCTCTACCGGGTTTTGGGAGCATGTAATAGTCATCCACAGACACCGTGTTTCGACGTTTACGTCTCATCAGTGTGGCTGGACTTAACAGTTACTTCTACCCAGGAGCGTAACCCGACTGAATTTTCATCAGTCCGGTTCCTTACTGTCTCGGTCGTCGATAAACGATGTTGTCGGCTAAATCTATTTTGACCACTTCACTGCCGGGTATGACTATAGTCAATTGGTTGGTTGGATTTTACGGCATGTCAACACTTGTAGGGTTATTTTTTGCCGAAAACATTTTGTTTTATTAATTCTCGCTGGGTATTCAAACTTTTGTTTTAACTCAATTTTTAAAAAAACACATTTTAGTTAACTCATTTTTAAAAAAATCTATTTAACCCAGAGATGTGACCCTAACAGGTATTACCACTTCGGGACATGGTGGACCTGGGAGCAATGAAAGCGCCAACTGGTCATACACAGACAGGCAGACAGAAAATGCGATTTATTTAGTACCCGGTGTCACCTGGATTGAGGGGGGGTTAAAGTTAGTCTCACAGGTCTATTATTGCCGAATCGTGAGTTGGATCTCCACAGGATGCCCATCAAAATTCCCACAAAAAAGACTTTGCGTTTATACAGCCACTCTAAAAAGAAAAATCAATGTCTACGATCTACAACATTAAATCAAAAAATAATTCTATGCTGTTATCATCTAAATTTTATTTTTTTAAATTATCTTCACGAATATAAATCAAATTTTCATTATTTTTACTCAAAAAGCAAGACCTGGTGATTGTGAATGTGTATATATATTTACTTTGTCGGTAATTGTTTTATTTTTGCAGTTTCCTCCGGACATATACACTACATACACATAACTGCCATTTATATATGTATAGATTGATATCAAAAGAAACAGTTATCGTTTTATTGAAAAATCACTTTTGCATCTTTCTCTCTAAATCAATACACACTTGTTTGCCTATAACATTTCATCATTATCAGATCAATGGTGTAGGCGCCAACTGGTTATACAAAGATAGACATAAAATGCCATTTTTGTAGTAGTTGAAAAGGAAACAGTTATAGTGTTATTGAAAAATCACTTTTGCACCTTCTATACATATATAAAGGGCAGATGGTGCGTATGTATGTATGTATGTATGTCAGGTCGCATATGGCGCTACTGGTACTATGTAACCCAGTACTACCTGTCTCATAGTCGGGTTATCGGCGACTAAACCGGTTACCACACCAAGCCTATCTGGTGAGGAGGATGGCTAGACATCCAGCAGGACGAAAAACAAAACCTGTCAAAAAGCGGATGAAGCCTTTCGCTCAACGGCCATCTAGCAAATAACATACGCGGGGATGTAGAAATACCTGGATTGGTATCCAGGCGCGTAGCAAAACCACCGGGAGAGATGCATTCCTCAGCCTTGTCAAGGCAAGTGTCTAGGAGAAGGAAAACTCCAAAATTTAACCTGCGGCGGCTGCTGTAGCTAATGATGTTGACTTGTTCTTCTTTTTGGTTCAAATGTGGCAGTCACTTAGAGAGTGGGATTAGTTCTGTGCAAAGCCTTTCCTAATCTAAAAAAGCTTGAGGCACAGGCATTGCTTGATATGCAATACACGTCTTGTCTTTTATATGTTTGAAGCTCACCCTTATATTGTTTGAAATGTTGAGCTTTTTTTGTGTTATTATTATTATTGTTACTATATCAAGCAATGGCAATACTTGATACGAGTTTGCTGCCGTCATGTATGTATGTATTTTTGGTTGGTTTTGAAGGCTATCACAATGCAAGTGTAAAGAAAAAAGAAGGTAACTGTGGTGTTGTTTGTTAACCTGTGATTTATTCTTAATTCTTAATATTTCGGGATAAAAATCCCTTCTACAGAAGATTACTAAAACTGAAGTTGTTGCTAGTGGCTATATGTATGTATGTATGAATGAATGTCTGAATGAAACCATGAAAAAAAACAACACCTGCCCCCTATCTCACAAACCATCCGGGTGAGACGGACGGCATGCAGGACACTGCTGGAGAAGCGAGGACGAGCTCATAAGCGACGTTCTCCTTTGGAAGCCAAAACATGGACATGCTAACGCAGGACGCCCACTAAGAACCTATATTGACCATCTATGCGAGGATTCCGGATGCTGCGCAGAGGACCTCCCAGTGGCAATGAGTGATAGGGGAGGTTGGCGAGAGATTGTCATGGATATCCGTGCTGCGTGCGTGGCATGATGATGATAATGATGATGATGAAATATATGCACATTAAATATCTCCGGCTCTTGCTTTTTGTGCAAGAATTATGAAGGATACATTTATATTCGATGATATCTAAAAATTAATATATATATATATATATATATATATATATATATATATATACAAATAGCATTGAAATTCTACTTAAAATTTCCAGCAGTTAAAAATCTTAAAAAGCAAACAAACCAATACACTAGGTTTTTCCACCGGCTTAGCTCAGACGGTAGAGCATCAGTCTAGGAACCACAAGGTTTGATACTGGCCCTCGCCATCTCAGCGTATGGGTAGCAAAGGGTTCCGTGTAGTAAAGTAAGGAGATGATAAAAGGTATGGCGCTCCACCTATCAGACGCAAAAACAAACTCCTTGGCCTAGCGCTAGTGAAAAGGGGATAGACTCTCTCGCTGTCTGGCTGATACCGACTTTAGGCCACCTCGACGACTTTACTTTTTAATTTTTTACCCGGGTGTTGCTGGGTAGCCGCTTGTAGTTTTATCTAAATCAATGCACACTAGTAACTTATGAATATTGATCAACCAGACGTATTGATTATCATTACGAATGACCTTCAAATATTCAATCGGTCGTGATGATTTCTGATTACTGGTCATATATATATATATATTATAATATATATATATATATATATGACCATTGCTATATATATATATATATATATATATATATATATAGTAAAGTCGTCGGGGCGGCCTAAAGTCGGTATCAGCCAGTCGGCGAGGGAGTCTATCCCCTTTTCAATAGCGCTAGACCAATGAGATTGTTTTTGTGGAGCGCCACACCTACCATCAGCACAGATCCCTTTGCTACTCATACGCTGAGTTGGCGAGGACCGGTATCGAACTAGGAACCTAGTGGTTTCTAGCCGAACGCTCTACCGACTGAGCTAAACCGGCGGTATTATATATAATATATATATATATATATATATATATATATATATGTTGTGTGTGTGTGTGTGTGTGTGTGGTTAAGGTAAACAAAAAAATGCGCTTATATTTTATATGGCTTTAAGCCGACAATTTTTGGAGGATATGTGCTTAATTGACGTCATACCTAATTTTGGAAATTAATTAGTTAATAATTAATGAATTTAGGCGGGCATATATGTTGAAATGTAAGGCTAAACTAATCGAGAAAATTCAGGGATTGACATTTTCTCGATTTGTTTAGCCTTACATTTCAACATATATGCCCGCCTAAATTCATTAATTATTAACTAATTAATTTCCAAAATTAGGTATGACTTCAATTAAGCACATATCCTCCAAATATATATATATATATATATAGCAATGGTCATTGGAAGGAGAAAAGTGTCAAATGAAAGAAAAAAGAAAAAGAAAATATAGTGTTAAACTATTTTAGCGATAGCACATTGGTTCAGTTGAGTCCATTTAGAAAATGCAACTCATGTGTTTGTTTATTTTAGGGAATAATTTATAAATGTTTTAAAATAACGTGTGTGTTTTAGTACGTAATTTACTTCACAGAAAGCGCCCATTTTGGTCGCATTTTTGGCAGAATTTAATGTTTAAAATGTATTGAAAATTAATTACTTATGTAATATTATTTGGCCATTGAAAGGAGAAAAGAGGAAAAAGAACCTTCAAATATTCAATCGGTCGTGACGATTCATGATTACTGGTCATATATATATATATATTGATAATTGAATCATATTACCATGATCAGACAACTCGGCAAACACAATTTGCGACATCCGGAGCACTGGGCAGCTGTTTCGACCTCCTTTGGTCTCATCAGCAGTGCATACCACAATCTCCGGCACTAGAGATTTAACCAGTGGACCACAGAAAACTTAAATATTTGCACCCAGATATATATATATGACCATTGCTATATATATATATATATATATATATATATATATATATATATGACCATTGCTATATATATATATATATATGTAGCAATGGTCATTGGAAGGAAAAAAGTCTCAAATGAAAGAAAATATAATGTTAAAATATTTTAGCGATAACACATTGGTCCATTTGAGTCCATTTAGAAAATGCGACTCATGTGTTTGTGTAGAAAATGCGACTCTTGCTAATTGGGCATCTTGGTGTCTTTGACCTTCGGGTCACTGTCCGATTGCCTCACCGGTCAGTCCTCCCCCCATGGACATTCATTTTGAAGTTTTAATGTAATAAAATATTATATTAAATAAGAATGGCTAATAAAACTAAATAAGAATGCAAAAATAAAAGATTGGAAACAGCGAGAGGTATAATCGAAAAATAGAACAACTGATACTTACTCTTCTATCACTCCCGTCTTTCAATGCTAAATTTTTCTAATTTAACTATTTAGTTAGAATAGGAAGTAAAGAATGAAGTGACAGTTATTTATCCTTGTTGTGGGGTTATCCGCCCCTATTAAGTTGGAAGAGTTATCTTCCCTTGTTGTTCGGGTATCGACCACCAGGTGTTTTGCTATTTAAGCAGGCAAGCGCCAGATTCGAATCTTCTTTCTCCTCCGTTACTTGACAACTATGGGTTAGGACAGTTTGTCTACACCCTTCTTGTGTGTGAGTTTTAACCTCCACACAGGCATTAGTAAGTGACTTTCTTATGGACTCTCCATAACACTTCATTACTTCTATATCTAGATATATCTACTTTGTAACCTTATTCCTTTTATTTGTCATTCACGTGTACATTATGTAGCTTTGTCACGTATATGTATACTATGTTATAAATGTTTCTCCATGTGCTTATATTAAAGTCCATGTTATGTTTAACACTCTTGGTCAGAGTTGTTTTTGTTCAACTTACTATAATTCACATTATTATAACTTTGAACCCAACATTGTTAATGGATTTCTTTTAAGATTTATCCCCGAGATTTTTGCTCATCTTCATTTAGACAAAAACAAATAATTAGAATTCAATAATACTAAGCATATATTTTTTACATAATCTATGCGGTTGAATAAGATTATTGTCAATCCCCTGTATTTCTAAAGGGATGGCCCTTTTCATATCACGGGCGGGACTTTCCATGGAATAGTACAGAAATCCCGCGAAATACGTGAAGTCACGTGGGACCTGGTTGGGTCCTCAGTTTCAGTTTGGACGTCGAGCAGAGAAGATGACCTGCCTTAACTGGAACTCACTACATACGCGCGCTATGTTAGTCAGATGTTTAGTTACATGAAATGTTTAGTTAAGTAAATAAAAGCTTAAGAAAATAACACGGTTTTGTGATTAATGAATGTCTTGGTAACAAGACTAATCTAGAAGAAGAAATGAGTTATATGCGACCGACCACCAAGACGAAGTCGAGATGTTAGAAGAGACACTAGAAGAACTTAAGATATCAAAGACGCCAGAAGAAGAATAGAAGTAAGTAATGAAAAGGGTATACAACATATTTATTAGAATAGAATTTTAATTTCAATATGCAAATTAGCCTTTCCGTTCATACTATGAACCACTATTTTGTTGTATATATAAATACAATTGCATGTTATTCGCATGTAGATATGGTCTACAGTAATAATAATGTAAAACAATTTTATTAATAATTGAGGTTTAAATAAAAAATAAAATCATGGAGAATGTGATGTAAATAACTAAGACAATTGTGACATGAGTATTGATCTAATTTCAGTTCAAGACAAACACACAATTTCCATTATAATAAGGTTTTGGTCTAATTTGAGATATTTTATTTAACAAAAGATTTGAAATATATCTGAGGCACATTGAACAATGGATGTCTGTTTAAGACTTAGGTCTTAGTAGGAAGATTAAACTTCTTGGCAATCAGACCTTTTCTCTACAAATAGGCTATACAATCAATTTATTATAAATTAGTAAAATGTAATCTAAAAATTGGCGGAGTTATGTCGATTTTAACTCGCCAAATTTGAGAGGGAAGGGTCGCGAAAAATGTCGACTTTTTAAAACCTATTTCTGTCTGTAAAATGGGTTCTATAGTTTTTCTACTTTTAAAAATTGGTTTATAAAAGCGTTTTGGCCAAAGAAACCCATAAATTATATCATAAAGGTCTTAAAGTCAACAAATTTTAAGTTATTGATGATTTCTGATTTTTTCATAGCAAGATCAATATCCCGATGTGGCACTGCATCTATGACAAAAAAATTTCTACTATCATTTCAAATATATTGAACATTATTTGTGCCAAAAAGATAGTTTGATTTTTTTCCCAGAACCGGAGCATTTTTGGATTCCTTGGGCCAAAAAGAACTTTTATAAACCAATTTTTAGTAAAAGGGGAGCTCTAGAACTCACTTTACAGACAAAAATAGGTTACAAAAAGTCGCCATTTTTCGCCAACCCAACCAAATTTGGAGAGCTAAAAGTCGACATAACTCCACCAATTTTGGGAATTGGAAGCTCAAATTTTGGGGATTGTCTAACTTGGACATAGTCCACTCCTAGAAAAAAAAATCAGAAAAATTGAAAGGGCGGGTGACAATTTAACTTTTTTTTCTGGATAATTTGACATGGGATTACTCATCTGGAGACTTTCTTCTCGGTACAAATAGCAAAAAAAAAAAAAAAAAAAAAAAAAATCTGCATTAGTAAATTTAACAAAATATTATGTTTCTGTTGAAAATCCCTTTTGCCGTATCCTGTTTATGCGGAGGGGTTTGGTAAATGCATATAAAAACAATTTATAAATGTTCACACACACACACACATACACACACACACACACACCACACACATATATATATATATATATATATATATATATATATATATATATATATATATACGTCAAGCACTGGCGCCAATATGATTCTTCTGCTGACCCTATTGCCTTTATGGCAGGCCCCAATCCTTTTTATCATATATATATTTACCAACCCCTCCGCACGAGCAGGATGCGACACAAGGTCAATTTCTTAACCGGAGTTCAACAGGCTTGAATTCAGAGTTTTCCCTCTCCTAGACCGGTTGCCTAACCATGGTTAAAGAGCCCAGTCTGCCCTACTATTTACCCATAGCTGGAGGGAGAGTAGAATTCATACCTTTCCCAAGGGTATTAGCGCTAAGTTAAATGCAATTACCACGTCCAGGATTTGAACTTAGGGCGACGAGTCCATTTCCTATGACTTTAACCATTACATCACGCCCTTTTTATCATATATGTGCTAGAAGGCGGTGGCTGAGTGTCTTAGTGTACTGGATATGACGTTAAACTGCATCTAAAGGTGAAGTTTCAATTTTGGAGCTTTAGGGAATGTGTATTATCTTTTCACTACTCCAAAGTCCATTCTGATCCGGAGTGGCCATACCTGTTAGGGTCCCATCTAGAGGTTAAATAAAAAAATGTGTTGAAAAATGAGTTTAAAAAATGAATACCATCAAGAATGAATAAAACAAAACGCATTCGGCATAAAATAACCCAACAAGGGTTGGCATGCCGTAAAATCCAACCAACCAGCCAACCAACCAACCAAACAACCAACCAACCAACCAACCAACCATCCAACCTATCCCTCCACACGATTAGGATGTGAAATAAGCTTGACCTGGATTAGAACTCGTATCGCCGTGTACACTTCCCTCGACGGTAACCATTACAACAGGCGCGTCCACCTTATATGTTTACCTTATATATTCGTGGACGAGGCTGTTTGCATTTCACATAGCGCTAATACCCTTGGGAAAACTATTAATCCAACTATTCTCCCTCTAGCTATTGGTAAATAGTTGGGTAGATTGGACTCTAACTTGGTTACCCAACCAGTATAGGAGAAGGAAAACTCTGAATTAAAAGCTGTTAAACCCCGCTTGATAAATTGTGTCGCATCCTGCTTGTGTAGAGGAATTTGTAAATATGTTAATGCTGTCATTTTTCTGTCCACTAAGGACGATGGCGTAGTGTCCAAAACATTTATCAGCATTTGCACAAGTGGGTGAGCAAACCAACCCTTGTGTGACAATCTTTGGTGCACTGACGGCACACAGTAATGTCTGCTGGGGCAGCTCTTTTCTCTCCTTTCTTCTCGCTCTCTTTTCTGTGCACGCTAAAATGTTCAAATTCAATGTCAGCGAGTTTGTACCCTAAGTAAGTAAAATCATCAAATTCATTAAAGGATTAAAAAATAAAACAATTTGAAATGTAAACTTTAAATATCTATTAAAATAAAACAAACTATATATAGACATATAATACCAGTCATGCATTTATTAAAACTTGTTTTAAAAAACAATGAGGACTGTCTTCCAGTTTTTGTCTGTAACAAAAATTACGTCACTGCTTACGTCACATTACCCAAACTCGTCATAACATAGAATAAATACACTCAAAATTTGACCATGCAACATTAGACAGTCCTCATTGTTTTTTAAAACAAGTTTTAATAAATACATGACTGGTATTATATATCTATATATAGTTTGTTTTATTTTAATACATATTTAAAGTTTCCATTTCAAATTGTTTTATTTCTTAATCCTTTAATGAATTTGATGATTTTACTTACTTAGGGTACAAACTCGCTGACATTGAATTTTTTACTTCCACCCCTCAGGCAATATGTTTCAAAAATCTATTTTTACATCGCCCGGAAGACGTTTTTTATTTTGTACTAGTAGATATAATTTCTTGAAACCGTATAATTATTAGTATCAAATAAAAATAGTTGAAACCAAACAACAGCGGGCAAATTATATGTAATTTGGTTTTTTTTGTTTGTTTTGTTTTACGGCATATCAACCACGGTGGGTCATTTAATGCCGGCAAAGTTTTAAAAGATTCGTAGCGATAGTTTGGAAGAACATTTTTTAACTCATTTTTTTGTACACAAATGTTCTATTTAAACCATATATGGGACCCTAACAGGTAGTACCACTCCGGCTGGACCTGGGAGTAATGGTGATGAAGGGGACTCCACATTCCCCTGACCTCCAGAAATGGAAACTCACCATCAGTTTACCGTCACACCCAGGACGAAGACCCTCATACACCGCCTTCTAGCATCCATATAATAAAAAGGGGCTGTGGCTTGTTATAACGACAATAGGGCTGGACAATTTTATAGGTGATAGGGCTTGACGTGACTAGCCGATTGATCGGAGGGGCCTCTACGACCGCCTGTTTAGCCTAAGTAAGGGCCAAAGTGTGGTGTTACATGCCAGTGACTACTCATCCTCCAGAATTCCATCCTTAAGCATCACTGGTCACCACTCATGGCCAAATTATATGTATTAGATAGGAAGCGCGTGGTGTAATGGTTAAAGTCATGGGAAATGGACTCGTCGCCTCACGTTCAAAATCCTGGACGTGGTAATTGCATTTCACTTAGCGCTAATACCCTTGGGAAAGGTATGAATCCTACTCTCCCCCCAGCTATGGGTAAATAGTAGGGCAGACTGGGCTCTTTAATCATGGTTAGACAACCGGTCTAGGAGAAAGAAAACTCTGAATTCAAACCCGATAAACTCCGCTTAAGAAATTGACCTTGTATCAGATCCAAATCGTGCGGAGGGGTTGGTATATATATATATAATATCGGAAAAATAATATCAATATTGAATTAAAAACAAGAAAGTTATGAGTTTTTTAGTATTTCAGTATTTTGAGGGCCACCCTATATATAGATGATAATAGAAAACTCTAGGTAGGTAGGTAGGTAGGTAGGTACAATAATCATGTGACTTAATTCGGTATTAGATTGTCCGAAAAGGGTTGATATGCCGTAAAACGAAACAACCAATAATAATTATGCATGTGTTTTAGCACCGACTGTATCTGTATCAAATCCTAATCGTGCGGAGGGGTTGGTAAATATATATATATATTATATATATATATATATATATATATATATATATATATATATGTATTAGATAGGAATACTTGATATGAATAAATTTTATGCAAAACCTATTAAAACTGTCCTATATTTTTCTTAAGCGATTTCGATCACATCTGTGATCGTCTTTAGGGGGATTATTTGATGCAGTTTTGTTTGTGGTGGAGATTTATGTGGGTTTATTGTTGGTGGAGTTTACTAGGGTTAGTGCGTTTAGTTATTAAAGATATTTGATATATTCATGCCAGTATTAAATGCTATTTTATTTATGTCAGTTTTATTTTATTTGTGATGCAAACCGCTTCTAGGATTTGTAGGGGATTTTACTAGTTATTCTTATAGAGGATTTAAGTATTATTCGTGAAGATTTTCGCAGGCACACACACACACACACACACACACACACACACACACACACACACACACATATATATATATATATGTATACATGTGTATGTGAGTGCATTATATATATAATATACATATATTATATATATATCATATATATATGTTAATTTGACCGTTTTTATTTTGAATTCAAGATAATTACAATGTAGCAATATTCACCGGAAGTTAACCAGACAAGATTAGATATATACACATATAAAAAATCAAACCGATTCTCAACAGATATTTCAAAGGTAAGAGATCAATTTTATCTTCTCTAATAACTTATAGAATAATTATATTAACTTGATGCTTCAAAGGAGTCTAATAATAGATGAGAAAAACTTTCTATCAGGGACCCCACTCTTAAAAAGTGTTTTAATACTTTTGAGAGGGGTCTCTTGGAAAGGATTTTTCATTTATTCCCCTCATTTCATTCATTTTCATTTCATCCATTCATTCAATTTGCCATTGATTTTTAACTAAATATATATATGTTATATATATTGTATATACATTATATACATAGATAGAATCATATATATATATATATATATATATATATATATATTATATATATATAAAGATAAATCTAATGAGTCACACGAACCTACTAAAAGTTTCGCTTAATGCTCTTCAGGGCTAAGATCTGACTCTGGCAAAGATATTGTACTAATAGATTATTTTTGTTGGTACGATTATCTTGGTCTTTTCTTTTTTACAATTTTTTTTTCTTCCCAGTTGATGTTTGGTAGTATATTTTTACAATCAAACTATTTGCTGTTTTTTTGCTCACCGCGAGGAGTTACCAACAAGTTTGGTATATTATATATACTAGCAAATATATGCACCCTCCGGGTGCAAGCATTTAAGTTTAAATGTAATAAAATATTAGATTAAATCATATAGGCTAATGAAAATAATTAAGAATTCAAATAAAAAGATTTGAAACAGAGGGGGTATAATCGGAAAATAGAACAACTGAAACTTACTCTTTCATCACTTCCGTTTTTCAATGCTAAATTTTCCTAAATTTAGTTAAAATAGGAAGTAAAGAATAAAATTACAGTTATTTCTTCTTGTTAATGAATTTCTTTTAGGATTTATTAAAGAGATTTTTTACTCATATTCATTAAGATAAAACCAAACAATTAGAAATCAATAATACCAAGCACATTTTTATTAAAATCAGTTTTTTTAATATCAATATGCAAATTAGCTTTACGTTTACACTGAAAACTGGTATTTTGTTATATATATAAATACAATTGCATGTTATTAGTATTTAGGTAAGGCCAACAGTATTAATAATGTCAAACAGTTTTATTATTAATTGAGGTTTAAATAGAAATAGAATCATTGAGAATGTAACGTAAATAACTAAGGAAATTGTGACTTGAGTAGTAATATAGTTTCGGTTACAGACAGAAAAACACACAATCTCCATTATAATAAGATATATATATATATATATATATATATATATATAAAGTGTTGCTTTGAGTCCAACGGGAGAAAATATTCTATAAAAAAAGAAGGTCCGCAAAATGGATTATGCTTTTTTTTTTAATCTTCTTATAATTTTACATTTGCGACATGTGTTTCAGATCTGATATTTTCTTCAGCGTTAATTAACCATATTCCCAATATATATATATATATATATATATATATATATATATAAAATGCATATTTTGACTGCAAGTTATTTATACATGTTTGGTTAAAGACCACGGAGCTTTTCTTTTTATGATCCTTTTTTTTTTCTAGCTTTCGGGCTAGGTTCTATGCGTTGTGGTCCAGCTGGTTGAGGAGGAATCCTACATTTTGATCCAAGCGTTTTCGATAGTATACATTTATCGTCTTCTGGGGTATCATTTTTTTAATTTTGTAGGTATTTTTGTTTTGTTTGATTTGGGTGATATATATATATATATATATATATATATATATATATATATGATTGTCCCGACCGTGTCATTCAATAGCTCTTACCCCAACCCTTTTTATATGTGTGCTAGAAGGCGGTGACTGAGGGTTAAAAACATGATTTAAAAGAATTTGGTTTAAACATAAGTTTGAAGGAAAAAAGTTTTTAATATATATATATATATATATATATATATATATATGTATATATATATACATATATAATATATATATATATATATATATATATTGAAAGGTAAAATGGATATGAATCCGACAATATGTGTAGAAAGTTTTGTAGAAAAAAACAACAAGATGTTTAAACAAAACTTTCTACATACCTACCTCATATATATATATATATATATATATATATATATATACAATACTATCTTGTCCCAACTTACGTCTTTTCCGAGTTACAAGCTGTCACTCAGTAAATTTGAGTTACGATCACACACACAACACACACACACACACACACACACACACACATATATATATATATATATATATATATATATAATAAAGTAAGTCTAATGAGTCAGGATAATTCTGATAATCCGTAAGGCAAAACCTAGGTAGATATTCTCTAACCCATTTGGCTTACTTTATCATTATTTATTATCTCTACTTTTTGTATCGAGCCCTTTAGTATATTTAACTTAGACAACTCTTAGATTATAAAGGTTTTTTTTTAATAGTTTGTTTGAAGCATTGTGCTTATGTGTAATATAGATATTTTTGAAGGCAATTTACAATGCAATATGTGTTGAAAATTATATTTATTTACCTTTTTTAAATTCTAAATATTTTCGGAATAAAATTCCATCATCAGAGTTATTAGAAGTATTAAAAGTACTAGGTGTTTTTTTTTTATAGTACTTATCCCACGGCGCTGGTGTAATCATCTGTTCTTTAAGAAGTTGAGGAACGCCGGATATTTGGAAAAAAAATTTCGGTTATTTCCGTGGTGTTAAGTCGCTCCGGTTGTTCTTGTGCTCGTAGAGATTGTTCGAAATTCTTTTAATTTAAAAAAATTTTTTACTATAAATTTAGCCTCGCTCAGGCATAATGAAATAAATTTTTTTTTTTTAGTTTGTTTGAAGCATTGTGCGTATGTGTAATATAGAGATTTTTGAAGGCAATTGACAATGCAATATGTGTTGAAAATTATATATATTTTTTTTTAATTCTAGATATTTTCGGAATAAAATTCCATCATCAGAGTTATTAGAAGTATTAAAAGTACTAGGTGTTTTTTTAGATTATTTTTTCTGTTGCCCATTTTTATGGTGCCATCTACTTATTTTCAGGAGGTGCAGATGATTTGGTCTTTTCTTTTTTTATATATCTTTTCTACAGGCAAAGGTTTGTTTTGTGTAATTAGAAACTATAAAGCTGGGAGTTTTTCTTATACTGTCGGAGTTTCGAAATAATATAATATATATATATATATATATATATATATATATATATATATATATACAATAAAGGGAATGACTTATCGGTAAAAAATATTGAGTTCCAATATATAGTTGACACAAGTATTAACTGGATATGTCAGTGTTATAAAAAATATAAAGAGCTCAATACGTTAGTAGACCGGATTTAGTATTACAGTGTGTACAGTGTGTTATTTCTGTACACAATATATATATATATATATATATATATATATATATATATATATATATATCGTTGGCATAAGATATGAGGGCCAAACAGTTCAGTTAAAGTTATGAACCATTAAGAGGAATTACTGGGTTCGTAGGGAGCTCTTAATTCTCCCGGTAGTTGGCAATTATTCGGAAGACAAACAACACAATGGAAATTATACACATGTATTAAATAAAAGATACAAAATGCTGCAAATGTGATGGCATTTGCTACAAGACTTATCTTGAAATTAACAGTTCGTTGGTGAAATGGCTCTAGAAAGGGGATTCTACTCGCTGTGGTTTTGGAATGCTGTTAAAAACGCGTTTCTCCTGATGAAAGTTCTTAGGATAAGTAAAGTTTGGGGAGTGCTTTTTTTTTTGAGCGACTCGCCTGGTTTACTGCCCTTTGAATTGGGTGGTGGATAGAGCCCTTGTTAAGGTGACTCGTCCGGTCGACAACCTTGAGACAAGTAATGGGGTTTGGTTTTGCCGCCAACATCGTATATTGGCGATTCGCCCCCTAGTGTCAGGGGAAGATAATTCTACTATCGGTTTTCCGATACCATATGAACCATTGGACTAACTACCCGAATCATGTGTTTATAGTAGTGATGGAAAACATTTTGGGGATGAATGAAAACAGATGAATCATGCACCAATGTGCCACATATTCTCCCGAACAACAATGGGGTCACCTGTTTGCCGTGGGTGTTGACCTGTGATGATTAATCTGGAATCTTGATAGCTAAGCACTCCATAACATGCAACACTCCACTTTGGCCCTTACTTAGGCTAGACGGGTGCTCGGTGAGACCCCTTCCGATCAATCGGTTGGTCACGTCTAGCCCTATAACATGTGTGATTGTAAACCCAACCCTTTTTAACATATATATGCTGGAAGGTACTGAAGTCTTAGTGTCCTGGGTATGACGTTAAACTGCATCTGACGGTGAAGTTCCAATTCTGGAGCTCTAGGGAGTATGGAGTACTCTTCATTGCTATTACTCCCAGGTCCACCCTGCCCTGGAGTGCTGGTACCTGTTAGGGTTGCATCTATGAATTGAATAGAAGAAAATGAGTTAACAAAACTGTGTTTAAAGATTGAGTTTTAAAAAAAGAATTTTCAATAGCCATCATCAAGAAGGCAAAAATAGAAACCATCGCGTATTTCCATAACGTATTAATGAAACCTGCCCCAGATTTGAACTCGGTTCATCACGTCCGTTATTTTACAATGGTAACTGTGACGTGAACCCCGGTCGGTGTATGTATGGATATATGTATGTATGGGCGACCTGTTTACAATTCATATAGCGCTAATACCCTGGGGAAAAGTATGAATCCAGTTATTTTCCTTCCAGTTATGGGGTTTGTAACCTTGGTTAGTGTTGTGATGTTAGTTCAACAGTAAAAAAAGAAGTCAAGTCGAGGTAGGGTAAAATGAGTGTATTTACAATAAGGTACAAGAACGGCTAACTTGCCGCTAAACGGTAACAGTACAACCTTTTAACTCGGTGTCTCACTATTTATAGTGAGAACCGGTGTATATTCTCCACTGTAGGAACGGCCGGTACAACAGTTAGACGACAAATTTAGGAGAAGGAAAACTGAATCAAGTCCTTGCGTCATATCCTACTCATTTTTTCTAATTATTTAAAAAAAAATTCAATTCTTTTTTTAACTTAATTTTTTAAAAACTTTAAAAAAACCTTTTTTCCTTCAAACTTATGTTTAAACCAAATTCTTTTAAATCATGTTTTTAACCCTCAGTCACCGCCTTCTAGCACACATATAAAAAGGGTTGGGGTAAGAGCTATTGAAGTACACGGTCGGGACAATCATATAGGTGCTAGGGTTTGACATAACTAGCCGATTGATCGGAGGGGCCTCTCCGAACGACCGACCGTCTAGTCCAAGAAAGAGCCGAAGTGTAGAAATATATATATATATATATATATATATATATATATATATATATATAAAGTATACAGAAGAACGGTCGTCGTCAGGGCAAGATATTTGATATTTGAAATTAAAATGTTAATACAGAGATTTTTAGAATTGTTCGAAAAAATAATTTTTTGAAAAATTTGAGAGACGTTGACGGTTTGAAAGTTTATGGGGAATATTCAGTGACATGTGACAATTGAAAAATGAATTTAATTTTTTTGTATTTATATTATTAATCTGCGTATTAAAATATACCTTTCCTCTTCAAGATCGCAGATTAATAATATATATTATTATAGTAATTTTATTTAATTTTAATATAAATTTCTGTGATTTTAAAGCGTACGTTTATTTGATATTTCATTTAGCTGTTCATTGACGTAATAAATGTAAAACTTTTTATATCTTTGCTATTATTATTTATTTTGTATTTAAAATAATAATAAATAGAATACATTGTGTACAAGGACATCCTCTCGGTCGAAACACATATCGGCATTTCATTAAAACAATTTTTATCCATCCAACATTTTCTTTCCTTTATTTATCTATTTATTTTTCTAACACACACACCACACACACACAACACACACACACATATATATATATATAATATATATATATATATAAACTAGATATAAGCATATATATAAATTATGCACACACACGCATATATATATATATATATATATATATATATACGAAGTTAAAAGTTAAATGGATGAAAAAGTCCGATGATGACGTCATATTTGCTGTTAAAACCTTTTTAACCAATAGAAACCAAGCACTGGAACCCCTATGGTGGAAGTATGTGAACGCGCAAAGTGGATTACGTTAAAAGATAAACCTCATTTGGTCACATTCCAGGAGAGTATCTTGGTCAGCCTATGAACTTATCATCAACCCTATGTATGAAAAAATATAAACAACATAAAGCGAGATGCTTTAATAAAACTTTGTTCGAATATTCAATCCTTAATTATTGCAGCCTTGTGCCCAGTCAAGGTAATATAAA